>OY720644.1:84088496-85288496 GCA_963169105.1 Ceriagrion tenellum
CGATAATGGAACTACGCGGATAGAACCCGAAAAAACCTTCACTGTTGTGATAACAGAGATCTTTGAAAATTTGGGACCATCGGAGGCGCGGGACCCGAGGCAGTGAAGACCAGAAGAAGGTCGCTGTGATGCTACCGAAATTTTTTATTCACGATAATGAAACTACGCGGAATAGAACCCGAATAACCTTCACTGTTGTGATAAACAGAGATCTTTGAAAATTTGGGACCATCGGAGGCGCGGGACCCGAGGCAGTGAAGACCAGAAGAAGGTCGCTGTGATGCTACCGAAATTTTTATTCACGATAATGGAACTACGCGGAATAGAACCCGAAAAACCTTCACTGTTGTGATAACAGAGATCTTTGAAAATTTGGGACCATCGGAGGCGCGGGACCCGAGGCAGTGAAGACCGAAGAAGGTCGCTGTGATGCTACCGAAATTTTTATTCACGATAATGAAACTACGCGGAATAGAACCCGAATAACCTTCACTGTTGTGATAACAGAGATCTTTGAAAATTTGGGACCATCGGAGGCGCGGGACCCGAGGCAGTGAAGACCAGAAGAAGGTCGCTGTGATGCTACCGAAATTTTTATTCACGATAATGAAACTACGCGGAATAGAACCCGAATAACCTTCACTGTTGTGATAACAGAGATCTTTGAAAATTTGGGACCATCGGAGGCGCGGGACCCGAGGCAGTGAAGACCAGAAGAAGGTCGCTGTGATGCTACCGAAATTTTTATTCACGATAATGAAACTACGCGGAATAGAACCCGAATAACCTTCACTGTTGTGATAACAGAGATCTTTGAAAATTTGGGACCATCGGAGGCGCGGGACCCGAGGCAGTGAAGACCAGAAGAAGGTCGCTGTGATGCTACCGAAATTTTTATTCACGATAATGGAACTACGCGGAATAGAACCCGAAAAACCTTCACTGTTGTGATAACAGAGATCTTTGAAAATTTGGGACCATCGGAGGCGCGGGACCCGAGGCAGTGAAGACCAGAAGAAGGTCGCTGTGATGCTACCGAAATTTTTATTCACGATAATGAAACTACGCGGAATAGAACCCGAATAACCTTCACTGTTGTGATAACAGAGATCTTTGAAAATTTGGGACCATCGGAGGCGCGGGACCCGAGGCAGTGAAGACCAGAAGAAGGTCGCTGTGATGCTACCGAAACTTTTATTCACGATAATGAAACTACGCGGAATAGAACCCGAATAACCTTCACTGTTGTGATAACAGAGATCTTTGAAAATTTGGGACCATCGGAGGCGCGGGACCCGAGGCAGTGAAGACCAGAAGAAGGTCGCTGTGATGCTACCGAAACTTTTATTCACGATAATGAAACTACGCGGAATAGAACCCGAATAACCTTCACTGTTGTGATAACAGAGATCTTTGAAAATTTGGGACCATCGGAGGCGCGGGACCCGAGGCAGTGAAGACCAGAAGAAGGTCGCTGTGAGGCTACCGAAATTTTTATTCACGATAATGGAACTACGCGGAATAGAACCCGAAAAACCTTCACTGTTGTGATAACAGAGATCTTTGAAAATTTGGGACCATCGGAGGCGCGGGACCCGAGGCAGTGAAGACCAGAAGAAGGTCGCTGTGATGCTACCGAAATTTTTATTCACGATAATGAAACTACGCGGAATAGAACCCGAATAACCTTCACTGTTGTGATAACAGAGATCTTTGAAAATTTGGGACCATCGTAGGCGCGGGACCCGAGGCAGTGAAGACCAGAAGAAGGTCGCTGTGATGCTACCGAAATTTTTATTCACGATAATGGAACTACGCGGAATAGAATCCGAAAAACCTTCACTGTTGTGATAACAGAGATCTTTGAAAATTTGGGACCATCGGAGGCGCGGGACCCGAGGCAGTGAAGACCAGAAGAAGGTCGCTGTGATGCTACCGAAATTTTTATTCACGATAATGGAACTACGCGGAATAGAATCCGAAAAACCTTCACTGTTGTGATAACAGAGATCTTTGAAAATTTGGGACCATCGGAGGCGCGGGACCCGAGGCAGTGAAGACCGGAAGAAGGTCGCTGTGATGCTACCGAAATTTTTATTCACGATAATGAAACTACGCGGAATAGAACCCGAATAACCTTCACTGTTGTGATAACAGAGATCTTTGAAAATTTGGGACCATCGGAGGCGCGGGACCCGAGGCAGTGAAGACCAGAAGAAGGTCGCTGTGATGCTACCGAAATTTTTATTCACGATAATGAAACTACGCGGAATAGAACCCGAATAACCTTCACTGTTGTGATAACAGAGATCTTTGAAAATTTGGGACCATCGGAGGCGCGGGACCCGAGGCAGTGAAGACCAGAAGAAGGTCGCTGTGATGCTACCGAAATTTTTATTCACGATAATGAAACTACGCGGAATAGAACCCGAATAACCTTCACTGTTGTGATAACAGAGATCTTTGAAAATTTGGGACCATCGGAGGCGCGGGACCCGAGGCAGTGAAGACCAGAAGAAGGTCGCTGTGATGCTACCGAAATTTTTATTCACGATAATGAAACTACGCGGAATAGAACCCGAATAACCTTCACTGTTGTGATAACAGAGATCTTTGAAAATTTGGGACCATCGGAGGCGCGGGACCCGAGGCAGTGAAGACCAGAAGAAGGTCGCTGTGATGCTACCGAAATTTTTATTCACGATAATGAAACTACGCGGAATAGAACCCGAATAACCTTCACTGTTGTGATAACAGAGATCTTTGAAAATTTGGGACCATCGGAGGCGCGGGACCCGAGGCAGTGAAGACCAGAAGAAGGTCGCTGTGATGCTACCGAAACTTTTATTCACGATAATGAAACTACGCGGAATAGAACCCGAATAACCTTCACTGTTGTGATAACAGAGATCTTTGAAAATTTGGGACCATCGGAGGCGCGGGACCCGAGGCAGTGAAGACCAGAAGAAGGTCGCTGTGATGCTACCGAAACTTTTATTCACGATAATGAAACTACGCGGAATAGAACCCGAATAACCTTCACTGTTGTGATAACAGAGATCTTTGAAAATTTGGGACCATCGGAGGCGCGGGACCCGAGGCAGTGAAGACCAGAAGAAGGTCGCTGTGATGCTACCGAAATTTTTATTCACGATAATGGAACTACGCGGAATAGAACCCGAAAAACCTTCACTGTTGTGATAACAGAGATCTTTGAAAATTTGGGACCATCGGAGGCGCGGGACCCGAGGCAGTGAAGACCAGAAGAAGGTCGCTGTGATGCTACCGAAATTTTTATTCACGATAATGAAACTACGCGGAATAGAACCCGAATAACCTTCACTGTTGTGATAACAGAGATCTTTGAAAATTTGGGACCATCGTAGGCGCGGGACCCGAGGCAGTGAAGACCAGAAGAAGGTCGCTGTGATGCTACCGAAATTTTTATTCACGATAATGGAACTACGCGGAATAGAATCCGAAAAACCTTCACTGTTGTGATAACAGAGATCTTTGAAAATTTGGGACCATCGGAGGCGCGGGACCCGAGGCAGTGAAGACCAGAAGAAGGTCGCTGTGATGCTACCGAAATTTTTATTCACGATAATGGAACTACGCGGAATAGAATCCGAAAAACCTTCACTGTTGTGATAACAGAGATCTTTGAAAATTTGGGACCATCGGAGGCGCGGGACCCGAGGCAGTGAAGACCAGAAGAAGGTCGCTGTGATGCTACCGAAATTTTTATTCACGATAATGAAACTACGCGGAATAGAACCCGAATAACCTTCACTGTTGTGATAACAGAGATCTTTGAAAATTTGGGACCATCGGAGGCGCGGGACCCGAGGCAGTGAAGACCAGAAGAAGGTCGCTGTGATGCTACCGAAATTTTTATTCACGATAATGAAACTACGCGGAATAGAACCCGAATAACCTTCACTGTTGTGATAACAGAGATCTTTGAAAATTTGGGACCATCGGAGGCGCGGGACCCGAGGCAGTGAAGACCAGAAGAAGGTCGCTGTGATGCTACCGAAATTTTTATTCACGATAATGAAACTACGCGGAATAGAACCCGAATAACCTTCACTGTTGTGATAACAGAGATCTTTGAAAATTTGGGACCATCGGAGGCGCGGGACCCGAGGCAGTGAAGACCAGAAGAAGGTCGCTGTGATGCTACCGAAATTTTTATTCACGATAATGAAACTACGCGGAATAGAACCCGAATAACCTTCACTGTTGTGATAACAGAGATCTTTGAAAATTTGGGACCATCGGAGGCGCGGGACCCGAGGCAGTGAAGACCTGAAGAAGGTCGCTGTGATGCTACCGAAACTTTTATTCATGATAATGAAACTACGCGGAATAGAACCCGAATAACCTTCACTGTTGTGATAACAGAGATCTTTGAAAATTTGGGACCATCGGAGGCGCGGGACCCGAGGCAGTGAAGACCAGAAGAAGGTCGCTGTGATGCTACCGAAATTTTTATTCACGATAATGAAACTACGCGGAATAGAACCCGAATAACCTTCACTGTTGTGATAACAGAGATCTTTGAAAATTTGGGACCATCGGAGGCGCGGGACCCGAGGCAGTGAAGACCAGAAGAAGGTCGCTGTGATGCTACCGAAATTTTTATTCACGATAATGAAACTACGCGGAATAGAACCCGAATAACCTTCACTGTTGTGATAACAGAGATCTTTGAAAATTTGGGACCATCGGAGGCGCGGGACCCGAGGCAGTGAAGACCAGAAGAAGGTCGCTGTGATGCTACCGAAATTTTTATTCACGATAATGAAACTACGCGGAATAGAACCCGAATAACCTTCACTGTTGTGATAACAGAGATCTTTGAAAATTTGGGACCATCGGAGGCGCGGGACCCGAGGCAGTGAAGACCTGAAGAAGGTCGCTGTGATGCTACCGAAACTTTTATTCATGATAATGAAACTACGCGGAATAGAACCCGAATAACCTTCACTGTTGTGATAACAGAGATCTTTGAAAATTTGGGACCATCGGAGGCGCGGGACCCGAGGCAGTGAAGACCAGAAGAAGGTCGCTGTGATGCTACCGAAATTTTTATTCACGATAATGAAACTACGCGGAATAGAATCCGAAAAACCTTCACTGTTGTGATAACAGAGATCTTTGAAAATTTGGGACCATCGGAGGCGCGGGACCCGAGGCAGTGAAGACCAGAAGAAGGTCGCTGTGATGGTACCGAAATTTTTATTCACGATAATGAAACTACGCGGAATAGAATCCGAAAAACCTTCACTGTTGTGATAACAGAGATCTTTGAAAATTTGGGACCATCGGAGGCGCGGGACCCGAGGCAGTGAAGACCAGAAGAAGGTCGCTGTGATGCTACCGAAATTTTTATTCACGATAATGAAACTACGCGGAATAGAATCCGAAAAACCTTCACTGTTGTGATAACAGAGATCTTTGAAAATTTGGGACCATCGGAGGCGCGGGACCCGAGGCAGTGAAGACCAGAAGAAGGTCGCTGTGATGCTACCGAAATTTTTATTCACGATAATGAAACTACGCGGAATAGAACCCGAATAACCTTCACTGTTGTGATAACAGAGATCTTTGAAAATTTGGGACCATCGGAGGCGCGGGACCCGAGGCAGTGAAGACCAGAAGAAGGTCGCTGTGATGCTACCGAAATTTTTATTCACGATAATGAAACTACGCGGAATAGAATCCGAAAAACCTTCACTGTTGTGATAACAGAGATCTTTGAAAATTTGGGACCATCGGAGGCGCGGGACCCGAGGCAGTGAAGACCAGAAGAAGGTCGCTGTGATGCTACCGAAATTTTTATTCACGATAATGAAACTACGCGGAATAGAATCCGAAAAACCTTCACTGTTGTGATAACAGAGATCTTTGAAAATTTGGGACCATCGGAGGCGCGGGACCCGAGGCAGTGAAGACCAGAAGAAGGTCGCTGTGATGCTACCGAAATTTTTATTCACGATAATGGAACTACGCGGAATAGAATCCGAAAAACCTTCACTGTTGTGATAACAGAGATCTTTGAAAATTTGGGACCATCGGAGGCGCGGGACCCGAGGCAGTGAAGACCAGAAGAAGGTCGCTGTGATGCTACCGAAATTTTTATTCACGATAATGGAACTACGCGGAATAGAATCCGAAAAACCTTCACTGTTGTGATAACAGAGATCTTTGAAAATTTGGGACCATCGGAGGCGCGGGACCCGAGGCAGTGAAGACCAGAAGAAGGTCGCTGTGATGCTACCGAAATTTTTATTCACGATAATGAAACTACGCGGAATAGAACCCGAATAACCTTCACTGTTGTGATAACAGAGATCTTTGAAAATTTGGGACCATCGGAGGCGCGGGACCCGAGGCAGTGAAGACCAGAAGAAGGTCGCTGTGATGCTACCGAAATTTTTATTCACGATAATGAAACTACGCGGAATAGAACCCGAATAACCTTCACTGTTGTGATAACAGAGATCTTTGAAAATTTGGGACCATCGGAGGCGCGGGACCCGAGGCAGTGAAGACCAGAAGAAGGTCGCTGTGATGCTACCAAAATTTTTATTCACGATAATGAAACTACGCGGAATAGAATCCGAAAAACCTTCACTGTTGTGATAACAGAGATCTTTGAAAATTTGGGACCATCGGAGGCGCGGGACCCGAGGCAGTGAAGACCAGAAGAAGGTCGCTGTGATGCTACCGAAATTTTTATTCACGATAATGAAACTACGCGGAATAGAATCCGAAAAACCTTCACTGTTGTGATAACAGAGATCTTTGAAAATTTGGGACCATCGGAGGCGCGGGACCCGAGGCAGTGAAGACCAGAAGAAGGTCGCTGTGATGCTACCGAAATTTTTATTCACGATAATGAAACTACGCGGAATAGAATCCGAAAAACCTTCACTGTTGTGATAACAGAGATCTTTGAAAATTTGGGACCATCGGAGGCGCGGGACCCGAGGCAGTGAAGACCAGAAGAAGGTCGCTGTGATGCTACCGAAATTTTTATTCACGATAATGGAACTACGCGGAATAGAATCCGAAAAACCTTCACTGTTGTGATAACAGAGATCTTTGAAAATTTGGGACCATCGGAGGCGCGGGACCCGAGGCAGTGAAGACCAGAAGAAGGTCGCTGTGATGCTACCGAAATTTTTATTCACGATAATGGAACTACGCGGAATAGAATCCGAAAAACCTTCACTGTTGTGATAACGGAGATCTTTGAAAATTTGGGACCATCGGAGGCGCGGGACCCGAGGCAGTGAAGACCAGAAGAAGGTCGCTGTGATGCTACCGAAATTTTTATTCACGATAATGAAACTACGCGGAATAGAACCCGAATAACCTTCACTGTTGTGATAACAGAGATCTTTGAAAATTTGGGACCATCGGAGGCGCGGGACCCGAGGCAGTGAAGACCAGAAGAAGGTCGCTGTGATGCTACCGAAATTTTTATTCACGATAATGAAACTACGCGGAATAGAACCCGAATAACCTTCACTGTTGTGATAACAGAGATCTTTGAAAATTTGGGACCATCGGAGGCGCGGGACCCGAGGCAGTGAAGACCAGAAGAAGGTCGCTGTGATGCTACCGAAATTTTTATTCACGATAATGGAACTACGCGGAATAGAACCCGAAAAACCTTCACTGTTGTGATAACAGAGATCTTTGAAAATTTGGGACCATCGGAGGCGCGGGACCCGAGGCAGTGAAGACCAGAAGAAGGTCGCTGTGATGCTACCGAAATTTTTATTCACGATAATGGAACTACGCGGAATAGAACCCGAAAAACCTTCACTGTTGTGATAACAGAGATCTTTGAAAATTTGGGACCATCGGAGGCGCGGGACCCGAGGCAGTGAAGACCAGAAGAAGGTCGCTGTGATGCTACCGAAATTTTTATTCACGATAATGAAACTACGCGGAATAGAACCCGAATAACCTTCACTGTTGTGATAACAGAGATCTTTGAAAATTTGGGACCATCGGAGGCGCGGGACCCGAGGCAGTGAAGACCAGAAGAAGGTCGCTGTGATGCTACCGAAATTTTTATTCACGATAATGGAACTACGCGGAATAGAACCCGAATAACCTTCACTGTTGTGTTTACAGAGATCTTTGAAAATTTGGGACCATCGGAGGCGCGGGACCCGAGGCAGTGAAGACCAGAAGAAGGTCGCTGTGATGCTACCGAAATTTTTATTCACGATAATGAAACTACGCGGAATAGAACCCGAATAACCTTCACTGTTGTGATAACAGAGATCTTTGAAAATTTGGGACCATCGGAGGCGCGGGACCCGAGGCAGTGAAGACCAGAAGAAGGTCGCTGTGATGCTACCGAAATTTTTATTCACGATAATGGAACTACGCGGAATAGAACCCGAATAACCTTCACTGTTGTGTTTACAGAGATCTTTGAAAATTTGGGACCATCGGAGGCGCGGGACCCGAGGCAGTGAAGACCAGAAGAAGGTCGCTGTGATGCTACCGAAATTTTTATTCACGATAATGGAACTACGCGGAATAGAACCCGAATAACCTTCACTGTTGTGTTTACAGAGATCTTTGAAAATTTGGGACCATCGGAGGCGCGGGACCCGAGGCAGTGAAGACCAGAAGAAGGTCGCTGTGATGCTACCGAAATTTTTATTCACGATAATGGAACTACGCGGAATAGAACCCGAAAAACCTTCACTGTTGTGATAACAGAGATCTTTGAAAATTTGGGACCATCGGAGGCGCGGGACCCGAGGCAGTGAAGACCAGAAGAAGGTCGCTGTGATGCTACCGAAATTTTTATTCACGATAATGGAACTACGCGGAATAGAATCCGAAAAACCTTCACTGTTGTGATAACAGAGATCTTTGAAAATTTGGGACCATCGGAGGCGCGGGACCCGAGGCAGTGAAGACCAGAAGAAGGTCGCTGTGATGCTACCGAAATTTTTATTCACGATAATGAAACTACGCGGAATAGAACCCGAATAACCTTCACTGTTGTGATAACAGAGATCTTTGAAAATTTGGGACCATCGGAGGCGCGGGACCCGAGGCAGTGAAGACCAGAAGAAGGTCGCTGTGATGCTACCGAAATTTTTATTCACGATAATGAAACTACGCGGAATAGAACCCGAATAACCTTCACTGTTGTGATAACAGAGATCTTTGAAAATTTGGGACCATCGGAGGCGCGGGACCCGAGGCAGTGAAGACCAGAAGAAGGTCGCTGTGATGCTACCGAAATTTTTATTCACGATAATGGAACTACGCGGAATAGAATCCGAAAAACCTTCACTGTTGTGATAACAGAGATCTTTGAAAATTTGGGACCATCGGAGGCGCGGGACCCGAGGCAGTGAAGACCAGAAGAAGGTCGCTGTGATGCTACCGAAACTTTTATTCACGATAATGAAACTACGCGGAATAGAACCCGAAAAACCTTCACTGTTGTGATTACTGAGATCTTTGGTAAGTCGGGGCCTTCGGAGGGGCGGGACCCGAGGCAGTTGGTCCGCTTTCTCGGCCTAAAGGGAGGTGCTAGGAGACCGGGAAGAAATCTGTGTGAGAAGTAGACCGGGGCTTTCGAGGGGTTGCACTGGGGGAAGGAGAGACAACACCTATTCTGATAAAGCCACCCAATGAATTCGAGACGGCTGTCGGCAGATTAGTGGACTTCTGTCCCACCCCTACACCGCATTCTCCTCGAAGGGCGGAGGCTTTCGGGAAGGGAGCGAGGGGAAAGAAAGCATCGGCGTGGGTGGCTTGGTGTTGGATGTTGGGTGCGGGGGATGGATGCTTACTGAGAAGGTTCCGCTGGAGAATACCGCTTTCGGTCGGCTTAACGTGGGAGGATGGAGCATGGCAGGGGTTGCCAGTGTCGAGGGTAGGGGAGAGGGTTGGGAGGGGGTGCGTTAGTGGATGACGTAAACATGGGGGGGTTGGGAGGTAAATTCAGTTCGGTTAACCTCGATATCGGATGTTTAGCGACGATATATTCTCGAGGAAAAAGAGGCCAATTCCTTGATAAGTTTTCTAAACTTAATATTTCCCATTTATACCCTACTCGACCAACAGAATGTATATAATAATTAGATTCTTATACATTTGGCCAATGTGTATTTAACTCACAGCCAACGTTTCGCCAAATGTATTAGCTTCCTCTGGGCATTGAGCTTAATATTGGAGCGATAACAAAGTAAATAACTTAACTTTGTCATCGTTCCGATCTTCGCTATCAAGTTTTAATTTTTTGTAGTTGTCCAATATTAATATCAATGCCCTGCAATATAGTTGACGAAACGTTGGCTGTGAAAAAAATACTTAGTTGGATTGGATATTAGGGGAGGCGACCGACAGCTAAGGTCATTTGCTCCATAGGGAACAGGCAAGTGAGGAAGGGTGGATAGAAACCCGGCGTCGGCATTAGCCTGCTCTTACAGAAAGGCGCCAAGGGGACCACGGTTTAAAGTCTCATCCGACTGACGGAGTACTGTACTTGAAGTACCCGCCACAAGAAACTCAAGTAGAGATCGGATTTCCTCCGAAAAAAACACCCTCTTCTGCAGGGATTTGAACCCTGGCTGCCCGTGTGGTTAGCCAGTACTCTAGCCACCACACCGACCCAAATCCCCGTGAATGAAATACATCCATACCAAAGAATCAAGAATCTCATTATTATCTTAATACTTCCATTGTTTAACCTTGCAATGGTCACTTATAATCCTCCAACCTAGTAGTTATATAATCTTCTTTCCATCAAATACAATGTTTTAACAATATATATGGTTAACCAATATATATTTGCATATTTATTGATCAAAAAAATAAATAAGAATATAGACTATATTGAGAAATGACTATACAAGTAGTCTCATTACAGTTACACTCAAAACATTGGCGTACCTGTAAAACAACATTGACTGTAACTCTCATTAGACCACACGTTAATACACGCAGTATTCTAGTACATTGTTTAAAAAATGTACGTGGTAGAAATGAGAGCGTAGATTTACGAAGTCGTAGGTTATAAAATAGCAATATACAGGTTATATTGAAGAATTTTAAACTGTATTTAATAGTAAAAAAGTTGAGGTAGGTTTTGCTGAATGCGAGAGGATCTCCTCCCGGTTTTCTACACATTCAGGGGCCGATCTCGCTCTAGTATAACCATTTTTGCCTCAAAATGCGACCTACCCTTTTTCATCACGTTCATGAAACCTATTCTCTATCTTCCCCTTCCCCGCTTGCCCAACATCCTTCTCTCTACCACACTCTTGAGCCACCCATCACCCTTCATTAAATCCTTCGGCCACCTACTCTGCCGATCTCGAATTTCAGTAAGAAATTTCCTTTCTTCACCCACCATCTCAAGCACTTCCTCGGCAGTCTTCATCTCCGTCCACCTCACCTTCTGCATCATTCTCCACACCCGCACCTCAAATGCATGCAGCCTTTTCTCGTCCTCCTTTCTCAGGGTCCACGTTTCTGCCTCATACTACGCTATGATAATCCGTTAAAATCAAGAGAGGCTATCGAGCATGCCTGAAACGGATGTTCCTCCTTAAAGTACAAAAAAAGGCCATTATTCCGTGAGTTTGTTTTAATGGCCCAGGTGACGACGGGGTAAAGTCATCGCAAGCCAATCCCGGGGTCGCGGGTTCGAGGTCCCGACTGAGTGGTTTTTCACCACTCAGGACATGGTTGTTGGTGTTTCGTCTAATGTTAATGTTGATCACCCGATGTAAAAGGCCTTAATGTGCTGTTTTCGGGATTTTGAAAATAAGTAAATAAATTAATTAATTAATGAACACTCAAACATCTCAAACATCTCAAATACCTGCAGCTTATTCTCGTCCTCCTTTCTGAGGGCCCACGTTTCTGCCCCATACAACGCTACGGTCCATATCAAGCTCTTCACCAGCCACAATGAAGATGTATTTGTGTATATTCATTGTACAGGCATTGTTGGTTTATGCTTCTTGTTTTGATGAAATTATGTGCCGTGATTTTAGTCCTGATGACGGGGGTATTACACTCCGAAACGTTGGCAAAGAATATATCGTCTTGATTTTGAACCTATCCTCCAATATTTATCATCGGTGGGTGGTAAGACTGCACGTGTACGCCTAGCGCGTGCGTGTCCGTCTGTGCGCGCGTGTGTGAACATGGAAAGGAACTGATGCGTGGTGCGATGACGTTTCTTCCACCCTCTTTTCCTCCCTTCCCCTCTTCCCCACTCTTGGGTGAGGGATTTCCATGGGGACAGGGTGGAGGGGAACAATGGGAGGAGAAAGTGTGAAGAGAGCTTTAAGGGGAAGGGGGGTTTTAAGAGGAGAGGATGCTGAGGAAATAAGGGGGAAGGGTTGAAGACGCTGAAGGGCGGGGATAGAGATACTGTAGGAAGGTTGAGACGGGAAACTACTGTCAGTGCAAAAATTATATACACTCAATTGTTTATTAACTCGTTAAAAATCTATATCACAATGTGGGTTTAAGATGGTAGTTGATATTAAATACTGCTGTAAAGAGCTTCAAAACAAGACCATGAACTTGCTTCTACTACTTTCCATAACCAAGAAAAAGTTATTTCATAAACTAGATAATAACTTTTTTATGGCAAATTATAAGGAACTGAAAGTTTAAATATAAATTTAAATATGTTTTACTACACAATACCAAAGTTTCATAACGATTAAACTTCAAGTTTCTTCGCGATTAAACGTCAAAGAAAGCGTTCCGTTCGAAAACTACAAAAAACCGGCACTTTTTTTTGCTCTCACCGCAATAAAAAATCGAGGGTGTATTTTAAAAATAATCGGCGACCACGGTTGAACGCAAAATAAAACAAGCTAAAGTTTGGTGTAACTCGCATTCATGTGGGTACCACGGTTCGTTTTTAATTTGTGTCCAAACTCGAGTCTACAACCTTTTTGCACCGACAGTAGGGCTGGGCGGTATTTGAATCTCAATATCACAATCCAGTATCTTAAAATATTGAAAATGGACCAATTTTTATCGAGTGGTCGACATTCGGCCAGTATTGGACAGTTGAATACTGGAAAATATTGGCATATTGGAAATGTTGTAATGTTAGAAAATACGAAAAAATGAAATATTGGTACATTGGAAAATTTTTAACATAGAAATATTAGCAGGTAAAAAACAAAAAAAAAGCGGTAGCAGAAGTGTATAAGAACCGAGGGGGGTTACTTCGAAAAAGGGACATTATCGACTATGTAAACGTCTTTTGATAAAACAAGAAAACCAATGTAAAGTTATTTTCCCCAGGTATTGCTATGAATAATGGTGGAAAAGTATGTGCTGCACAGAGTGTCTTTTCAAAGATCCGGGCGCTCTCCGACCACATTCTTCGCCGGGTGCCAATATTCAATACTTGACTTTTTAAATTGGTAATCCAATATCCCAACTGCAAATATTGGTTCTTCAATATACAATATTTAAATTGCAAATATCGATTTTTCCGGCCATCAACATCGTGTATCCAATACAGGATCTAAGTATCGGTCGTTCCAAAATTATGATTTTGGAATCCCAATATTAAAAAATAATAGCTGACCCATGCGAATATTTCGCGCAGTATGCAGCTTCTTCCGGTTTCTCCCTTCTTTCTTCTCGTTCTTCTACCTGTTAAAGATATATGACGTTAACGTAAACGGTCACACTGATTGCATGTAGAATGTAAACAATCTAACTAAACGATGTGTCAATAGATGGCGCCTCCTACAGTCTTTTAAGCACGTAACCATAGCCGACATATAAGTTAATTATATTGTCAACAGATGACACTGCATCGTTTTTTAACAAAAACTTAATTTTTAAATTTAAAAAAAATATTTAAATTTTAAACCATTTGTCTATTTTTCGTCAATAGTGGGGAACATAAGCTAAAACGATGTTTGAATCATTAATTTTGATGAAAAATTATGGGAGTTATAGCGTTGTGACAAAAAAACACCTTTGAGAAATAATATATATGATGATGATTCATATTGGAACCAATATATTGGAAAACCGCCCGGCCCTACGCGAGACGGACCAACAACACGGGTGAATAGTTTTCGCGGGTATCAACTCAGATCGATATGAACTCGGACCGATCTGAACATTCTAAGACAGCCGGATCGGATCGCCTGATTTGCCAATGCAAAAGCGATTGAAATATCCATTCTAATCTGTTTCATACTTATTTGACATCTCAGACTTGCAGAGCAAGCGGGCCGAGTTAGCCCGCTTCTCGTATCGATCCCACTAGCCCGTTGCATTTACCATACGCAGCTGAACCTGCCAAATGGATTTCAGTTCAATTAAATTGGTAAACGTAGTGATAGTCTGCTACATTAATGTATTTCCGTGTCAAAACGGCCAGAGAAGACCGAAAAACCCCATGGCCTCCCCAATTTCAAGATTTATTTCGTTTTACTACGTTGTTGGCCATGGCCAGTTATTTTGCAATACCCTCATTTGTCACCTCGTCTTCCATTTGATTGATGAATGTATTCTACCGGTGAGGGTAGGTTTTAATGAAAGTCACAGATCTCCTCAGTATACAACCTACTCATCTTCATCCTTTCCATAAAACCTATTCTCTTTCATCCCCTCAAACGCTTGCCCAACATCCTTCCCTCTATCATATCTGGAGCAATTTTTATTTAGTATTCTACCGGATAAAATAGGTTTTGTTGAATTTCAGAGACTTTCCTTCCAGTTTTCTGCACTTTCAGGGTCTACATCGCTCTAGTATATCTTTTTTCGCCTCAGCATAAGATCTACCCTTCTTCATCCCGTCTATGAAACCCATACTTTCTTCTCCTTCCCTGCTTGCCCAATATCCTACCCTCTATCACGTTCTTGAGCAACCCCTCGCCCCTTATTATATCCTCCAGTCACCTACTCAGCCGATCTCGAATTTCATTCATAAGTTTCCTATCCTCGCCCACTATCTCAAGCACTTCCTCGTTAGTCTTCCTCTCAGTCCACCTCACCTTCTCCATCCTTCTCCTAACCAACATCTCAAATGACAGCAGCCTATTCTCGTCCGCCTCTCTGAGGGTCCACGTTTCTGCACCATACAACTATACGCTCCATATCAAGCCTTTCACCGGCCTCTTCTTCACTTCCTTACCCAATGTCTCCGACATCAGCTTCTTTCTATTACTGAACGCCTCCTTAGCTAGTGCCATTCTTTTCCGTATGTCTTTGCGACTACGCCCATTTTCTTTCCAAAGGCATCGTTAACGCTAGTGAAGGTATCATAGAATATCGCTGTCAATCAAGGATATAACTGCAATAAAAAATAAATAAAGCCAGTTTTTCGTTTAACCCCCAAGAATTTATACGTCAATGGGAGCGAATATGAAGCCTTTTTTTCGTGTTTGGACACTGGCAATCAGCTGTAAAATATCCCACTAAACTAATTCATTTTAGTCAGTGACGTGAAGCTTCAAAGGAGGCATATCCTATATAAGAATAGCGGAGGTGGTAAATTATACGTGTTGCAAAATGTTTTGGGAAAAATCATCTAGGAGTTTCTAACCCCGTGACACTTTCTTTAGCTAAAGTTTTCTTTGGGGAATAATTAAAAATTGGAAGAGCTTATCAGAGTAGACTAGAAGCCTTCGAAACCTGGTGCTGGAGAACGATACTGAAGAAAAAAATGGACGGAGAAAATTAAAATTAGGAATTTACTGAAAAATTGAATAAGTAAGGACCACATGGACACACCATACAGACAAGAAGAACCAGATGGAATATACACACTCTGAGGCAAAATGGGTTTGTGAAGAACATAGTTGAAGGAAAAATAGAGGGATAAGTCCCCAGAGAAAGACCCAGGAATTGTTTTATGGACCAAATAAAGAGAAAATTATACAGGAAGAGCTGCAAGGAAGTACGGGACCTAGCATTTAATAGGAAAGGGTTGAGGGCCAGTCAAACATCTTAGAATTTTGTGACAGTTGATGATAGGCACTACACAATTTTTAAAGGTGCTAGAGATATGGTGCCGTAGACGTGATCGACTGCATACTTTTAACCCTCGTGATAAACGTAACTGCGTCCGGCGAAACGTAGTGGAAGATTATCATAATGAAACACAAAAATATATAGCACTTGTTGTACCTTACAAAATTAAACGTGTGGAAGAAGTGCGATATATTTTAGAGTATCACCTCATTATAAAAGTGAATGT
Organism: Ceriagrion tenellum; assembly: GCA_963169105.1. Lineage (NCBI taxonomy): Eukaryota > Metazoa > Arthropoda > Insecta > Odonata > Coenagrionidae > Ceriagrion > Ceriagrion tenellum. The sequence continues at coordinate 84,104,752 of OY720644.1, forward strand.
AGATCATTAAGAATCTTAAGAAAACATTTGACTATGTTCAAGGGTACTGGAAGAGGCCACGTCATATCCCGAGATGTGATGCATTTTCAATTTGATTGGTCATTGGAACTACGAAATTTTTAGTTAACATGTAAAACTCGGCGTACGAATACATATCGATACCTAGGCGTCTTTCACCTATCTACGTCTTTACAGTACTCCTGTAGCCTATTGGAGATGGATGGGTATATCTCCTATGTTGCCGCACTCCTTCCTCTATCCCGTTCCAACCGGCACCTCAGCTTCCCTCTTCCCAATCTCCACAAACACACACGCAGACACCCATTTTGCTCCCCGCACCATCTCTCGGGAAATCTCGGAGAGTGCGCGCTTTGCCGCGCTCTCTTAAGGGGGGGGTGGGAGGAAGGAGACCGGAATACTGGGAGCGAGAGATGAAAGCGGAAGATGGGAGTATTAAGGGGGAGGGGGGCTTGGGGTAGCGGGGGCGTGACGGGACAAAGGCGTGTCGGTAGAGAGGGGGGGGGTGGAGAATTAGACACGCGCTGTAGTGAACGGGACAACCCGATTGAGAGACGCGGATTTCCCTCGATGCCCACTACTGTCTCTTGTCTTTTCCGGGCTGTGATGAACCAGGGAGTGAAGACGGAACATTAAAATATTTTTATTATACAAGCAACTGAGATTTTTCTGGAAATATACCCAAAATCCCGTTTTACGCAAAGGGATTAGAGTCATACTTTGGAATAGATCATGACGTTATCTAGATGCACCTGTAACAATGCAACCACCTTATTAAACCACTACTTCAAAAGTGTATTCACCAAGAATGACTCAATTCTCAATTTAGACATTCCTGACTTTAACGAGCCGATGGCTGACATAAGAATTCAACGCGATGGAATAACTAAACAACTGCATTCGATTAAAAGTAAAAAGTCCCCAGGTCCAGAAGGAATACCTGCACGCGTGCTGAAGGAATTAGCGCCACAGATTGGACAATTCTTAGAAATTATATTTCACAAATCATTATCCGAGGGCAAGGTGCCCCAAGACTGGAAAACAGCCAACGTCACTCCGATATTCAAAAAAGGAAATATAAGTGACCCAGGAAATTACCTGCCAATATCGCTAACATCACTTATAGGCAATTACTCGAACACATAGTCGTTAGTAATATTATGAAATTCCTAGATAATCGTAACTTCCCACATGGCAGTCAGCACGGCTTTCGTAAAGGCAGGTCCTGCGAAACATAGCTTGCGCTCTTCCTTCATGATATCCTAAAATGTGTGAACCGATTAAGCAAGTTGATTCCTCGATTTATTTCTATATTTTAATTAATTCATTAATTAATATTCCTCGTTTCAAAAAGGCATTCGACAGGTTCCTCACAAAAGACTCATACATAAATTGCAATCGAGCGGAGTTAATAGAAAATAGTGAATTGGATAAGTGACTTTCTCAGTGATCGAAAACAAAAGTAGTCATTGATGGTTTTCGCTCTGATATGGTCGAAGTCACATCCGGTGTTCCTCAGGGAAGTGTGATCGGCCCTCTTGTATTCATTATCTATATTAATGACCTTAGTTCTAGAGTTAGCAGTAAATTAAGATTGTATGTAGACGATGCAATTATCTTCCGTGTAATGAACGAAGACGCGGTCTTCGAAGCTCTGCTTGGACTTTACTTATCGGACCTTAACAATGTTCATTCGTAGTGCCAGGTGTGGGGGTTATAATTCAATAGTATGTCTACATATTACATCTACATAATACCCCGGCTCGCGAGGCATTATGTACATGTAGATGAAGGGTGTGTATTCCTCAATACGTTTGGACTGATCTTGAAATACATCTATTACTATTTAACGAGCTATTTCTGAATTTAGGTTTGAATTTTTTCTCGAAATACGCCCCTAGCAATTTTGATGAAATGTTGGAATATATGGAATTCGGAAACATTGGAAAGGGAGAGTTCTCCGAGAAAAACCAAGGCGGCAACGCGTCAGACAAAAAAGTAAACAAAAAGTTGCATAGCTTATATATAGCCACATGTGTTGAAGTAAAACCTCGCCATTCCATTAACATAGTACGGGAAGGAGTTTTAAATAATATCAGCCCTAATTACAATGTTACACCACTGAATAACGAAAACAACGAGGAAATCTAAAATATTGACTTTCCTAATTGGTCAGAAGAGTTCAAAATAATTTTTGGAGGCTTTCGCGGTAATTTGATGTTTTATTCCGTTTATTTGGCTTTTTCCCACGTTGGTTAATTTTTTATGGACAAAAATTTCGCTTGCGTCACAGTTAGCGTCGACAGGACCTGAATCCCGTAACGCAAGCGAATCTTTTGTCCATAAAAAAAAATGAACGCGGGTTAAACGGAACTCAATAATTTCTAGTACAATTTGTTATCTCTAATTTCATTTGTTTTTCCGAAAGACAGTATTTATGGTTGTTTCACTCATTTAAAAATACATTTTCCGTCGATCAAAGCTCGATCACCCTGTACTAATCATTAAAAGACACAGTTTCAGCTCAAACTTTAAGGAACCAAGCCAAGTATATTAATAACGATAGCCTATATAGCCAAATTCTAAAATTAATTTCCGACCATGGTTTAAGCAACTCAATGACATTATCATGGACGTTAGCAACTGATATTAAGATAGTTTGAGCGATATATCATTTTACCCAGAAATCAATGAAGTTGGTCTAATTCTAAGGAAAAATATATCATCCTTCCATTGGCATCAATCATTCAACCCCTTACCACATTACTTTCGCAGATATTTGTCAAAAAATACCAGCCCTTTTATATAGGAAATGGTACGTTTATGCACTCCAAAGAGACCTTATATTAAAAATGAGGCATTAATTATACTTAGATCTCGTCAAAAAAATCAACAGATGTAGTTTGTGTTTTTCCTCAACTATTTTTGAAAATTAATCATATTTTCACCGCAGTAAATTCTTCAGTATTACAATAAACCTTCCCTTTTGATGGAGCTTGAAACGAACCCCGTGAAAAAAACGAGTCAAGTTAAAGACTTCTTCAGATATTTTCATTTGATCACTTACAATTTCTGTCATGTAAAACAATTTTATTATGCCATTAATTACGCAATATATAATTCGCGTGTCTCACAGCTGGTGAAATTAATTATCATAATTCGAATATTGTCTCCATAATGATTAGGGAACTATCTCGCTCGCACTACCTTAAATATAATAATAATAATAATAATAATTTCTTTAACACTTACAGGTTTCCCCAATTACAAGTGTTTTAATATATCATTAGACGAACATAAACACCCATGTCCTGGGCATTGAATAATCTTACCCAGGCGGGACTCGAACCCGCGACCCTAGGGCTAGAAGGCGAGGACTTTACCCCGCCGACACCGGGGCCGACTATCATTGTAGCAATCATCAAAAATAAATTCTGGGCATTCGCTTTAATTTTTTGTACTATTATAAAGCAGACCACGATGGTATGTACAAATTATATGTCCAAAAAACGCATTTATGTGATTTCACTCTCGGTAATTCATTGCATTACTTTTCTCGTGTGGTGTGGTTGCTGTGTTCATACGCCACGTGGACTATCAATTACTGTTCAGTCATTACTGATGTAGCAAATAATACGCGTAATGCATCATGCTGCCATGAATTTTAAATCCTGAAAATTGATCTAAGAATAAAACTACAAATGGGAGAATTAACTCATATACTTAAAAAAAACTGGATATCCCTCCTTTATCTTTCAACCCTATTTAGAAGACTTATAGCCAGTAGGAGAAACGACACATATCTATTCTATAAAGTTATGGGACCCATAAGCCATGGAAACCATTCAATAAGCGTTGCAGAAAAATTCGATAAATTGATTGGTTTCATTACTGGCATGGAGTTACGAGTAGCCTAAGTATCCAAGATGGCGGAATGAACCGCTTGGAGACTTAATTACTTAATAATAGAGTTGCTTAGAGACGAATGGCTAGTTTGTTTACTCTTAATGACAAATTAATATGTGCATCAGGAATTATCCATAGGCTAAACTTTCATAAATTATATCCGGCGGTAGAAGATTAGATCGAATATTCGAAGCTATTGACTATTGGTAAATAATTTATGTAACTAGCATATATGTTCCTGCAACCCGAATATTTTATGAGATCTATAACTTTATGGATGTCATAACTATAGATTCCATAACTACAAGTTCTTGCAACCGGCCATTAACCAAAAAAACCAAGGAATTACAGAAATAAAAATAAATCATTTATTTCCTGTCACAGGACCACCATGAACCACAATTCCATGTAATTCTATGCAAAACCATGTCGTCCATGGAATTCAATTCCTAAACATTTGAAGAAAATCGAGGCAGAAAACATTTTTTTAAATGTTTGTTTACGAATTATCTCAATTAAATTTGTTGTTTGTGGGCAAATCCTGAATGAATTGCACGAATGGACAAATTCTCTTGATTCGTTCCCTCTCGCACAAGTATCTTGTATTTGTATTAATTTGTTGCAAGTTGAGAGCAATTATATTGAATGTGAATACCAGTGATTGATTGACAGATTGTTTACTTTTAATTTGATTGTTATTTTTCCAGATCTAATGAGGTCCACCTGAGTTGCCATTGTACACTCATGCTCCACAGGAAAGTAATTCCTAGAGCAAACAATGCATTACCTCAACTCATCTTCTATATTATTTGGAAGCAGAATAAAGTTTCTATCACGGTTCAGGGAGAGACATTTCCACGTTGCAAAAAAAACGCAAAGGAATGAGAGAATAAAGAATATTCCAAGCGGAGGATCCTCGAAGGAGATTTCCTTCGGAAGATCTCCGGGTTCGAGGGGGGAAGAGAAATATCGCACCGATGGACATGCGTTACCTTCTTCACGCGAGCACGTGAGTAACATCCCAAAAGATGATCCATCCAATCCTGAGATTACTTAGGAGGCTGGGAGGGCAGCGCGTATCCTCAAGACTCAATTACCCATCCGCGCCGCTCATGTCCGGAGCCTCCCGAACCCTGAATCTTTATCATTCTTTCCCTCCAGCACACACAGCCACACATATGGTGCTGCCTCAATATCTCTCTCACCCTTCATGCCGCGTCTCTTAGATAACATATTCCGCTCAGGTCGCTGCCCGCACGGAGGCAACAAGTCATGCCCGACGCTCCTAGGGCCGAGGGGTTAGGGGAGAGAGGGGGCGCAAGAGTGGTCCAGATTTCCAATCAGTGTCGGCGTATCCAAGAAACTGACGAGTTAATCGCACCTTATGACCGTCCGTAAAATCAAAATAATCAATAAGGAGTCATTAATTGGCGGGTTAACCCTCTTGTGACGTAGAGGTAACAAATCGAAGAGTTTATTTTTTTGTCTGAGATTAGGTTTCTTTACGTCTATATGCCTTTGTGACATCAATTGTACGTACAGCTTGGCAACGAAATTATCTCATTGGCCATTGAACTTCATTAAAAGTTTAACTCTTACCCGTGAGAAGCCGGGTGGCTCTGCCGGTTGTTTATGTAATATTTATTCATTGTTATGACAGCAACGAAAGAGTTGAGGAGGGAAAAAACTAACTTTTAGGAGGGAAGGCAGGGGAACATAGATTAAGGACTGGTGAGGATTATAATTCCAAACAGAAATTATGACCGAGTTAGTTGAATGATAACCTACACCACATCAGAAGCCCTTAATCTACATTCTTCTCTATTTCCTCTAAAAATTTAGTTTTATCTCCACAGCTCCTCCCCCGGTTTCTATAACAACAAACAATACGTATATATTATACAGTGAAACCTGTATTAAGCGATCACCTAAGGTTCCGCTGAAAAATGGTCATTGAGAGAGGTGGTCGCTTGATAGGAGTGGTCGTAAAGACGGGATCCGCAGTACAAACAACTGAACCTGATTATGCAGCAAACGCGTCCTACGACCGGCCGTTACAAAATCAATATCGGGGTTTTAAGGCTTTTTAGTATGTATACCATTTGACTTATCACTTTCATCTTTTTTTAATGAGATTTGACATTTGTAAATGATGCATCAATTTTTCTGTTGTTTTCTTTGGGAAATATTTTCCCAAAAAAGATTTTTTTTTGGGGAAAGCTGGGTTTTTCACCGCCCAGGGCACGGGTGTATGTCAAGTTCTGTTGACCAGGTCCCTTGAGGGGATCGGGTTGGTGTGGTGGCTAGAGTACTCGCCTGTATGCCATTACGTTCAAATCCCTGCAGAGGCGGATGTTTCTCAGAGGGAACCCGATCCCTACTTGAGTGTCTTGTGGAGGACACTTCAAGTACAGTACTCCGTCGGATGACACATTAAACCGTGGCCCCCATGGCGCCTTTTGTTAAGAGCAGGCTAATGCCAAAACCGGGTTTCTATCCACCCTTCCTCTCTTATCTATCCCCTACGGCGCAAATGACCTCGGCCGTCGGTCGCCTCCCCAAAAATCCAATCAAACACGCGGAAAGTAGTTCTGTTAGGGGCTGATATGTTGGTATCCTTGGAAGGGTGAGATATTTTTCTTTGAAATCAGTCTAAATTCATTGGTTTCTTGATAAAATGATATTTTGCCCAAACTGCCGTAAGTTAGAAATGAAATGCAACGCTTAGCTGTTCACGGGGAAACAGCAAAAAAATTTGGAGCAGGTAATGAGAGGTGAAAGCCATCCAATCCTGTCCCTGGAAAACCTGATGACAGGATTAGCAGCTGATCTGGATTCCAGAGACATACGAGCAAACAGAATCGTCCGGAATGCAAAAAATGAAAGAGGAAATCAAAGAGTTTTTGTTTTACCCACAAGTGTTCAATGTGAGCACCATTAGTCACACGGCACTTATCCAGTAGATAGGAGAGTTTTTCCCATACCTTGATCAGTGTGTCCGGAGTAATTGATGCAACAACTGATTCAATCCTGTTTCTTAAGTTGGGTAGGTCAGCTGGTAGCTAAGGCACATACACATGATGCTTTTTTTTTAAGTATTCTACCGATTACAGTAGAATTAGTTGAATGTCAGAGAATCTCCTCCCAGTTTTCTCCACTTTCAGTGGCCTATATCGCTCTAGAATATTCTCTTTCGCCTCAAAATTCAATCTACCCTTCTAAGCGTTCGCTAATACAAATCTCCCCGGAATATCCTCTCTGCTAAGCACATTTCCCTCTTTAATTTAACACGGAAAGGAAAATTATTCAACCCGCTCCCATTACTTCCCTGCTAGTTTTATGTATACCCTTGCTCAATACTCTATTCCAATCGGTTGTGGAGTCAAATTTTTTATATTCAATTGCATTGTCAATTGACGAATTTCCAAAGATAAAAATCGCATGGCGTCTGATCGGGTGAACGAGGAGGCAAATGCGAAACAAGCCCTGTCGTTCGGCCCCTGGCGGACAATCCAGCGGCTGGGTACAACGTCGTTTAACCAATCGCGCACTGAGTCATGCCAGTGAGGTGGCGCACCACCTTGTTGCCAAATGAAGTTCTCTGGTTATTCATCTTGCAGTTGAGGAAAGAGCCATTTAATTTGAATTAAAACACTACTAACAGTTGCTTCTTCAGTCAAATGGTATAAAAACTACAAAGCCTTAAAACCACGATATTTATTTTGAAACACCCCGTATTTAAATTAATGTAGAAAATACTAAGCGTACACGCATAAATACCAATCACGCCGTTCCCTTACGGGGTAGGCACAGTCACAAACTTTCACTCATAAATACATATTTGTACACCTAACTCTGCTTCAATAATTTCCTCCATACTGACCTATCCTTGCAAACCTCTTTCGCCTCATTTACCCCAATACACTGCTTCATACACGCCCTCCTATTTTTAAGACTCCTAATATTCCTCCTCCAAAGAATTTTTTCAACCACATTCAACCACAACCTTCTCGGCCTACCTCTACCTCTCGCACCATTTATTTCACTCTTATATATCTGTTTCGTTATTCGACTCTCATCCATTCTCTCAACAAGGCCAAACCAACGAAGCACACTCCTTTCATATACGTCCATTACTGGAGCATCTAACCCACTCATTTCTGACCCTATCCATCGCCGCAAAAACTTCTAAGATAACTCATACCCACGGCGTTTAGTCCACTATTATGTCTATCCTGACATACCCATGTTTCACTACCATACAACAAAGTTGAGAGAAGTACACTTTAGTACACGGCGATTTTTCGATTTAAGAATTTCCTCAACCACATTCAACCACAACCATTCTCAGCCTACCTCTTCCTCTCGTACCAATGCTTACTCTATTGCAACTTACTCATAATAGTCAAAAAGTAGCCTCGGACGGCCGAAGCCACGATGGGCGGCGGAAGCTGAATATAGTTAGCTAGTCACCGGTGTGTCAGTACACCCCATATACCTCATAGTGGTGGGTCGCGGGCAACGGTTTGCTGGCTCTCAGCTTGAGTAGAATAATGAAAGCGGGCCTAGGGTATTACTAAGCATTATTTTCAATATAAGATTCCTCCACGAATAGGCGCCTGATGTCGTCAAGTTCATCCGCATGGAAGCCTGAGCGAGCTAAATTTATTCATTCTTCCAAGATCGAGTCAAAATCAGACCGCCGTCTCACTTCGAAAATGCATATTGGACAGACCTGGAATAATGGCAAAAAATTCCGAGAACGTTCACGCATTTCAAAACGGACATTTCGCCTCCTCCTCCCATCCCCTTCTCCCCCTTGGATTTATTGATGTGCTAATCAAAATTTCCCACCAATTCCTGCGATCTCCCCGTCGCACGCACTTCGTCTCTTCCAAAAAAAAAAATCACCGGCCTCGACGGCAAATGAATCGTAAAATATGGCGCCCTTTCCCCCTCACATATACTAACCTTCCCCCCCCTCCTCCCTCACTGCTTTGTCCTAAAAGGTTTTCAAATTTGAATGAGCCCTCTACCTCATTTAGCACGAAAAGTGGAAAAGAGCGAAGAGCCAAGGAAGCATTCCGATCGAGTGATCTCTCCTCCCATCAAATATGGATTTAATCAAATATTCACTTTCAGTTTTGTTGCAGAAGGAATTTCGAATCGGAAATTTATGAGGAAAAAAAAAGCAGATGAGAAAAGGAGGAAATAATGCCGAGGTCCACCATTTACGCTCGAGATTTTCCTTGTAGCAATTCGAGAGTGAAATTTTAATGCTCGTTTGGGAAACGATTGTAAATGCCCCCGCCCCATTCCCCCCATCCCCCTCAAAACAGTATAACATAACCCGCCGTGCAGCCAAAGATGGAGACTTAAAAGTTTCATCTGTAGCTTTTAAGTTCCTCTCACCGCTAAAAAGATACATATTGCAGCATCCATCAAAACCGTATTAGGAACGCGATGGACTCCCCGCGTGCACTGTCTTCCAAACGAAATGGAATATGAATGAGAGAAATGGATGAGGATACAATATTGTTCCACGAGGTGAAGAGAGGAAGGTTTCCATCGGGTCGTGTCGACATGATGAAAGGCTTAAATAAACATCATTGGCCCTCCATCACCAATTAGGAAAGGCGTCAAATGATGAACTCAGGAAACGTGCATGGGATTCACTCAGGAATTCGCACCGTCCGCCGTGCATTTAGCGTCAATTAAAGGAGAGATGGAGCCTGCATTGATGGTAACGAAAGAAAAGCCATCAATTTCCAACGTTTCCAGTTGGTTTGGCAACGCTCGATCGGCAACATTCGATAAAAAAATGACTAAAAGATCTTATGCTCGGGGTAGAGAGGAAAGGAAACATAATGGACCTTGCGTATTTAGAGGTTCCATTCGGGGCACGGCCATTTGGGGTAATATTCACGCGTGCTCAGAGCCGCTCACACGCAAACACGCATCTATATGGAGAGGGGAAGAGATATGGAAATATTTACGACTTAAAACAGAATGCGTGGCCGTTCATTAGCGCGGTGAAAGGAGAACACAGAGGCCCATGAAAGGGGAAGCAGAGAGGGTGACAATGGCCGCACTTGGACGAAGGAAATCCGTTCAACCCCCGGATCCGCTGGGACCCCTGCCTAACCCAGCCCATCCGCCAGTCTCCCTTCAGCCTGGAATGGGCATTGCGTCTGAAATTTGTCACTAAATTCTTTCTTTATGGTAGCTTATAGCCTACAACGAAAAATCACAATGAACTGCATATATCAGAAGCCAAAAACTCAATTAAATTTATCAATTACAAATAAATGTATTAAATCAGCGCAATACATTTTGTATTTAAAAAAATACCGATTCATTATCGAGGAAATTCGAAAAATATATCTTAGCAACACACATTGTTATGCCCTCAAAAGATTACCCCGTTGAACAGAGCAATATGCCGAAAATTCATGCATACATATCAAATTTATCAGTTAAAAATAAATGAATTAATTCTATGCAATACTTATGAACTTTAACGAAAGGAAATTCGAGAAATATCTCGTGACTACACCCACTGTAGGGCCAATCCATACCAAGTGGTCCAACTTGATAGCTAGACCATTTTAGAAAAAATATATATTTTGAGTGCTGATAGCCTTATGCATCAATATATATTATGAATTGTGATCTCGTTGCCAAAAACTGTTGTCTAGAATTCCGTAAACAAATAACTTTTTGGAAAGTGGTGCCACATAGTGATGAAAGACGAAAGTTCAAATGTAAATTCAGTCGATAGATTGTAAATAAACACGTCTTACCGATTATGCCATGAATTTCAAATTTCCCAAATAATTACTTGAATGAATCGGTTTTTACTTACAAGTAATCATAATGTGGTGGATAAAAAATGTAGTACTACACGCGGGACGTAATTATACACTTTTTTAATATCGTCCGGTAATAAAAATGGTACAATTATATACTTTAATATAAACGAATTCCTCTGTAATATAATAAGACTGTCTGTATGAGGCTTTAAATTGACTTTTTTTCACGCGGGACGTTCAGTACTCCATATTGGAATGCTTTTTTATGTTTTAATATCGTCAGGTCTACAGATATATTTATTTCCTCTCAAAATTTAAATACACAAATGCACAATTAACTTCTTAGTACTTCGTAAATATCGCACAGAAATTTAATAATAATGCGATGTGACTTCAATAGTATTCCCAATGGCCATCATTGCAGTGTAGGTAAAAAGAAATGCACTTACCGCCGCCTTGAACAGATTCTTATTTTTCAATACACGTCTCCTATTTTGGGTCCTTACAAGGTACAAACCTTAAATTGATTAATAGATTGAGTAAAAGAGGCTTAAAGCAGTGGAATGTGTGGATGTGATTTTTGAGGAAACTGTTTGAAACGCCTAGTCAATTGGTGAGCTATTATACTGAAGGCGGGAATGAAGTATCTAGGTTGAAGGCGTTTGGTGTACGGACGCCAAGGTGCGATCACTGCGCCACGCAGGGAGCAGAAGGAGAAACGGTGTACTGTACGGTCACATGTTTGAATGCTTCATATTTATAGCAAAATTAAGTGAATGGAAAATCAATAATATTGCACAAATGCACAAGGCTTGCATTATATGTGACCTAAATTTCGTAGCGATCGGTTTATTTAAAGTGGTCGAAAAACATTTTTTCGCACGTGAGACGGAATACGCAATTTACCTAAAAAATAATTACAGTATCTACATCTACGTCATACCCTGCAAGCCACCCGAAGGGTGTAGGGCAGGGGGTGCTTCCACACCAGGCATGCATGAATGATATGGTAGAACACCGAAATTATATTGAAACCCGCGTACCACACATGCAAAGCGCCAATTAAAAATCTTCAATCTTCAATCGTTCCAACATGCAAGGGATACAAAGCCTACTACTACAGATTCAAAATATCATGCATAAATAAGAACATCAATACTTACATCATGCATAAATAAGAGAGTAGAGAATATAAAGAGAAAGATTTACTGTCTGCCTATTGCCACAATTCGAACTATTCATGACGACGATCACAGCTGTTATGGCCCCGAATGGTACGCGGAAAATTATACCTATCGGTTCTACAATCTAGCTCTCTAATTTTATTGGCACGATCTAATCTGCCGTAGTACGAGGGGGTTAATAGTATGTTTTTTACGTCGTCAATAAAATGATTTTCCTGAAATTTATTTAGGAGGTTAAGCCTATAATTTAATCTACGCTGTGATAGCGATTCCCATCCTAATTCTTCTAACAGTCCAGACACACTAGCCAACTTATCGTAGCATCGTTTCACAAACCTAGCTCCTCTTCGCTGTACGCGATCTAACTCTGATATCAACCCCGTTTCGTATGGATCCCATACACTAACAGCATATTTCAGATGAGGCCTAACGATTGAAAAATAACAATGTTCTTTCACTCTCTCATCACATTTTCCGAGTACTCTCTTGATAAAGCCTAGCTTCCTGTATGCTTGACCGCATATTTCCCTAATATGTTTTCCCCAAGATATGTCGTGAGTAATTGTGACCCCTAAGTACTTGACAGACTCGTCGTGAATAATTTCCGTATTATTAATTCTGTAAGCCCTACCTGGCCTATTTTTCTTTATCCAAAAGCTGACTGCTACGCACTTTTTTATGTTTAGTATAAATGTATGAGCGTTCGCAATCGCGTAATGCAGAGCATCCTTGGCGAACATTCTCACATAACCCTTAAACCCTTGAAGTACATTTCACGTTTCTATACAGATGTCGATAAATGAAACACACCTCTTTTCCCTATAGCACACCTCCACGATCTCAGAGGGAGGATACAAAAAAACCAAACACCCCCATTTCCCTACGAGGATACGGTTTTGATCGATTCCTTCCCGGCGATCGGCCATCAATCAATTCCATCCCTACACACTTCCCGGCCCACCACTCCCTAGCACTTTCCACCCTCTCCCTAGCACTTTCCACCCTCTCCCCCACCACCGACCCCCGACCCTCTCCGTAATGCTTTCCTTTCCACCCTCTCGAACCCATGAAAAAAAATCCTACACGTCCCCCCTGACCCTCCAAGGAACCCCTCCCAGTATTTTCGCTTCACGCTTCACGACCGACGAAACTCGAGTTTTTTTCCCCGTCAAAGTGGAAGAGAGGAAGGGAGGTCTATGTGTGTTCTTTCGTGGAGTAGAGGGGTAGGGGGTCCCTACTGGTTATTTTTGGTAGGCTGGAGAAAAATAGGGAGGGGGGGGGGGTTGAGAAAACTAGGTATATCAGAACTGTATGGAATGGATGAGGGAAAAAAATCGGTAGCGCTCAAGATCACACGATGGATGTAAAGACTTCTTTGCGATGTCATTAAATCAATACAAGTAAATTCAATTGTTTTTATACTCAACTTTGTAAAAATTTTCCATAATGTTCAGGAATAAATTAAAACTTTGCAAGTTTTACGTAGAATAGTTATTGGACGGCCGGTTTCGTCTAATAGTCGACATCATCAGGTCGACTGATTAATCCTTTGAGTGCGGCATGACGTGATATCACGTCATGGTTGTCTTAACGCTGGTTGTGATGACGTGATATCACGTCATCGGGCACCAAGGGTACCGTGAGTGTTCTAGCTTTGACTAGGGAACTTTAACTACGCTCCCTAGTGAAAGCTGGAGCACTCATGGTACCAATAAAATCAATGGTTGGCGAATTCACTTTGAGGAAATTATGATTCATGTTAAGAATGAAACCACTTAGTTTTTTTCCAACAATATATTTAATATGATCCCTATAATGACATCTCCACGTGTTCATACTTTGGACTGTAGTAAACATTTTTGCTCTGCGATGATCAGGTATCAGAATATTTATACACGCATATTATTAAATAAATCTATATTCTAGATAATTCCTCCTCTTAATCTCAAATTATTTTAAGTATATACCATTGGTCCCAATTCTCTTGGAAAAAATTGATAAACCAATTTCCTCAAATTTCTAAAATAACACAGTATGCATAGGTTATTAATAATACTTTGTACATCTCTTAATGACTATAAAAACAATGGTCGGCGAATTCACTTTGTGGAAATTACGATTCATGTCAAGAATGAAACCACTTAGTTTTTTTCCAACAATATATTTCATATGATCCCTATAATGACATCATCAGGTATCAGAATATTCATACACGCATATTATTAAATAAATCTATATTCTAGATAATTCCTCCTCTTAATCTCAAATTATTTGAAGTATATACCATTGGTCCCAATTCTCTTGGAAAAAATTGATAAACCAATTTCCTCAAATTTCTAAAATAACACAGTATGCATAGGTTATTAATAATACTTTGTACATCTCTTAATGACTATAAAAACAATGGTCGGCGAATTCACTTTGTGGAAATTACGATTCATGTCAAGAATGAAACCACTTAGTTTTTTTCCAACAATATATTTCATATGATCCCTATAATGACATCATCAGGTATCAGAATATTCATACACGCATATTATTAAATAAATCTATATTCTAGATAATTCCTCCTCTTAATCTCAAATTATTTGAAGTATATACCATTGGTCCCAATTCTCTTGGAAAAAATTGATAAACCAATTTCCTCAAATTTCTAAAATAACACAGTATGCATAGGTTATTAATAATACTTTGTACATCTCTTAATGACTATAAAAACAATGGTCGGCGAATTCACTTTGTGGAAATTACGATTCATGTCAAGAATGAAACCACTTAGTTTTTTTCCAACAATATATTTCATATGATCCCTATAATGACATCATCAGGTATCAGAATATTCATACACGCATATTATTAAATAAATCTATATTCTAGATAATTCCTCCTCTTAATCTCAAATTATTTGAAGTATATACCATTGGTCCCAATTCTCTTGGAAAAAATTGATAAACCAATTTCCTCAAATTTCTAAAATAACACAGTATGCATAGGTTATTAATAATACTTTGTACATCTCTTAATGACTATAAAAACAATGGTCGGCGAATTCACTTTGTGGAAATTACGATTCATGTCAAGAATGAAACCACTTAGTTTTTTTCCAACAATATATTTCATATGATCCCTATAATGACATCATCAGGTATCAGAATATTTATACACGCATATTATTAAATAAATCTATATTCTAGATAATTCCTCCTCTTAATCTCAAATTATTTTAAGTATATACCATTGGTCCCAATTCTCTTGGAAAAAATTGATAAACCAATTTCCTCAAATTTCTAAAATAACACAGTATGCATAGGTTATTAATAATACTTTGTACATCTCTTAATGACTATAAAAACAATGGTCGGCGAATTCACTTTGTGGAAATTACGATTCATGTCAAGAATGAAACCACTTAGTTTTTTTCCAACAATATATTTCATATGATCCCTATAATGACATCATCAGGTATCAGAATATTCATACACGCATATTATTAAATAAATCTATATTCTAGATAATTCCTCCTCTTAATCTCAAATTATTTGAAGTATATACCATTGGTCCCAATTCTCTTGGAAAAAATTGATAAACCAATTTCCTCAAATTTCTAAAATAACACAGTATGCATAGGTTATTAATAATACTTTGTACATCTCTTAATGATTATAAAAACAATGGTTGGCGAATTCACTTTGTGGAAATTATGATTCATGTTAAGAATGAAACCTCTTGGTTGTTTTTTTCTTTTTTTCCACCAATATATTTAAACCACAAATCAACCGGTTTCTGCCTTTTCAGGCCATTGTCAAGATTACAGATTAAAACACCCAAAGACAGCACAGATTATATACGAAATCTCAAGGAGAGGGAGGTGGCTGAAATAAGGGAGGGAGGGAATGAGATGTGAATGGGAAAAACTGCAGGGGAAGAAACGAACAGGTGGTGACGCCAGGCTCAAGGACTACGGGGATGGAGGTGAGGGTACTGGCACAGAGAACAAGGGTGAGGCGGTTGAAGGGATTGCGTCATCGAGTAGTTTTTCGCCGTGCACATTGTGATATGACAGGATTTCAAAATTTTCAAGGAAGTCCAACTTCCCCCCCTTGTCACAAACACGCTGGTACCCATGACGTGATATCACGTCATCTGCACCAGCCGAAAGACAACCATGACGTGATATCACGTCATATTCACCAGCCGAAAGACAACCATGACGTGATATCACGTCATATGCACCAGCCGAAAGACAACCATGACGTGATATCACGTCATATGCACCAGCCGAAAGACAAACATGACGTGATATCACGTCATCAGCACCAGCCGAAATACAATCATGACGTGATATCACGTCATCTGCACCAGCCGAAAGAACCAAGACGTGATATCACGTCATCAGCACCAGCCAAAAGACAACCATGACGTGATATCACGTCATCAGCACCAGCCGAAAGACAACCATGACGTGATATCACGTCATCAGCACCAGCCGAAAGACAACCGTGACGTGATATCACGTCATGCCGAACTCAAAGGGTTAACCTGATGATGCCGACTATCCGACGAAATCGGCCGTCCAAAAAATGGTCTACGTAAAACTTTCAATTTTTTTAAAAATTCCTATTCAAAACAAGTCAATCTTTAAGTGATCGTTGTCATAACTATTGTCATGAATGGAAAGATGCAAGAACTGTCAATTTTACACGCTTAAAGCAACATTACCAATCATTAACATAAAAAGCAAGGTTTCTTCGTATGAAAGTCGGTAGATTCCTTCCCATAATGAATCGCCTAAAAGAATAAATAATCACATAAATACTTAGGGCAAATAAAGATTCGCAAAGAATGAAATGGATACACTACGTAGTAGTGTAGGGTCGTTCATGATCGGTTCGTTCAAAATGATTGAATCACGAAGTGAGTCAAATACTCATGATTCATTTCGAAAAAATGATTCGATCATTCAGTCATTTTGTGTTTCCGTCTGCCGTGTGATCGAATGTGATATTAAGTGGAAAAACATATTCACATGTACGTTATCCGTTATGTCTAGTCATGAAATTTCTGAGAGATATCTTCATGGGCATAAATCTATTAATATTTGGTCAGTGAGTTTATGTTTGTATAGCATAGTTAGAGACAAGGCGCTCATTTTAAAAACGATGAAATTTAACCCTCGTTACAATACCAGCGGATCATTACAGTTGGTAAACTTGATAAGAATTTTAATTACTTGCTCAGTTAAAAGCTCCTAATTGAATGGAATTCAATACAGCAGATCAGATAACATTCATGCACATTAATTTGTGTAGTCTGAGCTGGTGATTTAATTTTCATGTGCATAGTTTGACGTTATTCTTCTTGAATTCAGAGTCTGTGACAGTTTTGCCTCTCTAAATATTCTCGTGACTATAGTACTTGGAAATCTCCAATTTAATGCGGATCCAAAATTTGTGGAATACGGAAATCAATCAGCCTTCCTAAATTTCTAAGCGCGATAGTAATTATTCGAAATCAATTATTTAAATATATTGATGGCATCAATTAGCATCATTCGAGTGTTTGAGTCTCTTCAATCTTGATTCATTCGAGTCTTTCGATTCACATGAGTCTCGTGATTCATCTAATCAATCTGACTTACGAGTCATCATGAATTAAATGATTGAATCAGTTGATTGAATCACTAAAATGATCGACTTAGCCCATCTCTACTACGTAGCTCTAATCATTGGGGGAGCATTATTGAGAATAGCACGCTTATTAGAAGGAGGAATAGGCTTAGTTGAATGTGTGAAATTCCACCGAGAAAAAAAATCATCCGCCTAGACCGATATTCGAACCCGGATCCATCGATTTCCGAAAATCCACAGGGGAATAGTACACCTCGGTAGCTTAACTGGCTAAAGCACTCGGCCAGAAATCGAGGGATCCGGGTTCGTATCCCGGTCAATGCGGATGATTTTTTTCCCAGTGGAATTTCGCACAATTGTGCATTGCAGGTGACTCCGTAAAAGTGAAACTCCGAAGCTAGTCCCGAATAGCTTAAAATCTGTTAAGTTGAATGAAATAAATCTAATTAGACGGAGGTATTCATGAGGTATAGATCTTCCTATACGTAATTAAAGTAGATTTTAGACTAGGATGTAGTGCTTTCCCGTCGTACGAGTTTCTCAAAGTTTTGTTGAGCTTTCCTCCAGGTGAGTGGGTCAATGTCAGCCGACATTTCGATACTAGACTTGAGCATCGTCCTCAGGGCAGAAGTGACATTCTCATTCGATGAAAATTTCACATCTGCCCTGACAATGATGCTCGAGTCGAGCAGCGAAACGTCGGACAACATGGACCCACTCATCCCGACGAAATCCCGAGAAAACTTTGAGAAACGATTTGGGCTTGTAAATTGTAGACTTAAAATAATACATTATTCCCACTGAGTGAATCGCGGGGAATTTGGTTCGCCATAAATTCCACACTCACGCGAGTCTTAATAAATTCGATCAATAGTAATTTCCGAGCAGAAGTTTTGGACGTTACATTAACGTTGACATCCATTTCTAAATGAAACACAATGGCAACTTTCCACACAGGTTTTAATAACAACCGACCATTGATTCAGCACCTATTGCCATTATCTGACCTTGATAATGGAACAAGGTGCTAAAACCATGGTCAGTTGTTATTAAAATGTGTGGAAAGTTACAATTGTGTTTCATTTTGAAATGGATATCAATAGCTTCCACAAAGTTAAGCCTGATATGCTTTTACAGTTATGCTAACGGTTTCCACTTGACTATATTCTATTATTTTCCACGCTAAAACGTAATTGATAAATAATTGAAAATTACGAAACATACGAATTCTTCTCAACAGAAAATACATACAAAACGGAAAGAAAGGCTCGTTTACATACATTAAATCAAAATCCACTATGCATGGCTAATTATTATTCTGGTTAAAAATTGAAATCCTAAAAGCCTCAAAACCCTAAGTGGTTTTGAGAACCCTTATCTCCAAGTTCTAAAGGAATCATTCGAAATTTTTTTGAACCGAAAAATCACAGATAAATAAAAAAAAAATTGAGCGGTTTCCACGAATATAATATTTGTCTCTTACAACCTAGGTTTCGCCATTTTAGTAATACCAATGTTTTACTTGTGGAGTTGGCTCAATTTTTAGTTTTATTAGTGGAATTCGCTTGCCTGCTCTTCACTTGTTTGTCGCCATTCTCTAGTGAGGGCAGCACTGCGTTTCGTTGGATTGGGATTGGATATTTGGGAAGGCGACCGACAGCTAAGGTCATTTACGCCAAAGGGGATAAGTGAGGGAGGAAGTGTGGACAGAAACCCGGCGTCGGCATTAGCCTGCTCCTAACGAAAGACGATATGGGGACCACGGTTTAACGTCTCATCCTGAGTACTGTACTTGAAGTGCCCTCCACAAGACACTCAAGTAGAGATTGGATTTCCTCTGAAAAACATCCTCTTATGCAGGGATTAGAACCCTGGCCGCCCGTATCGTTAGCCAGTACTCTAGCCTCCACACCATCCCGTGAATGAAATACATCAATACCAAATATTCGAGGATCTTATTATTATCTTAATAATTCCATAATTTTACCTTGAAATGGTCACTTATAATCCTCCAACCTCGAAGTTATATCATCTCCTTTCCATCAAATATAACGTTTTAACAGTATATACCCTTAACCAATATATATTTGCATATGTATTGGTCAAATTATTAAATAAAAATATGTAGTAAATACTGCATGACTATACAAGTAGTCTCATTACAGTTACCAACCCGATCCCCAGTGTTTCGATGGTGGAGTAAATCTTCATAGTGTCGCTACGATGGTACGAACGATCGAAACCTGAACCGGGCATTAGTTTTGGAAGTTTGGAAAGAGGTTGGCTGAGAGGAGGGGTCGCAGAGATGTATGGAACGAGGGAGGGTGGAAGAAAAGGGTGTGCCACAGGGTCCCTTTCTGTGACCGAACGCCTGCGCAGGGGAGGGGTAGGACCCCCAACCCTCCCCAAAAACCCCCAACGACCCGCCCATCCCCTGAGGCGGCAGATGCCATGAATATTAAAACGCTCACCCCTTACTCATGGCTCCAGGCGCAAAAACTACCCCTCGATCTCTCCCTCCCCACCCCCACCACACGGCTACGCCCTCCCTCTCCCTTTATTTCCACCTGTGAGTGGCCAGCGGTGCAGAAACGGGAAAAGGGGTCAAAAAAAGAGGGAGGGGGGGTCAGCGGCATAGGGGGTGGGGGGCGTGTCTGTGCGTCGCAGGTCGGAGGTGAAAATTGGGGAGGAAAGTGAAAATAGGGATGAAGGGGAGGGTGAGGCGGGCAAAATGTGGCCCTTCACGCAGACATCTACGAGCTACCCTGTGACCTGATGTGTGGCAGAGGGTGTGAGGACGCCAGGCATGTAAAATTGGGACGAAATCTACATCTACATAATTCCCCGCGAGCCGCCCCATTGGCGTGTGGCAGGGGGTGTTAGGTCACCAGCCGTCGAAAGGTGTAAGGTTTTTGGAGATGAAATGGTGACATGTATTATAGGGGTGTATTTAGTAGAGCTCAATTTTTATTGTGGTCGCTTATTGTTCGCGGAAAGAACTAGTTTTTGTACCAATCTGTTCGGCAGTGTATCTCTCTTATTTTATCGCATCTATCACATTTACAGATATAGTGAAGAGTCATGATAATATTCTCTATGTCGCTCTGAAAAATATCAGTTCTGAATTTCTCAAGCAACCAAAGCCTAGCGTGTAGCCTCCGAGTCTCTAGGTGCTCCCACCTTTATCCCTCCAAAAGCTGTGATACACTATTTACGCTCGCAGCATTTTTTAACGAAACGCGCTGCTTTCCTTTGTATTTTATTAATTTTTTTTGTTAAATCTATTTGACCTGGGTTCCAAATGCTCGCAGCGCATTCAAGGTGTGGCCTAACCAGAGCGAATAAGTAACATATCTCTTTGACTTTTCCATCAGAGGACCTTCCTATTATACGTTTAACAAAACCTAGTTTCTTTAATGCTATGCCACATATGTTTTGTATGTGTAATCCCCACGATATATCAGATGCTAAGGTAATTACGTACTACCCTTCAAGTCACTTGATGGACATTTGGCAGGCAGTGAGTTATCATTTACATGTAGGGGAATTTGGGATCCTGAGCAGAAAGATTTAACCAAGAAAATAAATAAGATACAAAGGAAAGCAGCGCATTTCGATCCTGCCACTGGAAAACAGACTGTGTTTTTAATTTTTTTGAGGGATTAGGTTGGGTGCAGTTTAAGTCTCAGAGGCTATTCACGAATCTTAGTTTCCTTAAGATATACACGAGAGATAAATATAGGAGTGAGCTTCAAAGCGACATAACATTTAGATTTACAGGCTCAAGAGAAGAGAAAAAATAAGAGAGATACATTGCTGAACAGGTACGTGTAAAAATCCGCTCTTTCCACGCACAATTGGCGACCAAAATAAAATCTGAGCTCCAATCCAAACACTCTCATAGTGCACTTTACTGCTTTACGTCTCCAAACCTACTACATTACACGGCTGGTGCCACACGGCCTACCACGCCCCCATGCGGCAGCTCGCTGGGTAGTATGTACATTTATTTATTTGAAAAAGTCCCATAAACGGCACAAAGGCTATTAACATTGGATGACTACCAAACAAATAAATTATAAGCATTAATAAATATATAAAATAATGACAGAAATAATAACAGAAAATAGAATTGATACAGAAGAACATAAGAAAGTGGAAGGGGACGGGGACGTGGTTAACAGGGTGGATGAGGCTAATTTGCAGACCTGGTGAGTAAGGAAGGATTTGAAAGTGGAGGGTGGCGAGAAGAGGGCAAAGGGAGGGTGAATGCGAAGCCAGGGAGTTTAATGTTTTTGGAATGCGGTAGAATTGGGAACGCTGGGATATTGAAAGACGAATTTTGGGGATGTTAAGAGGACGCATCATACCCTTCGGTAAGGAAAAGTTCTGTCGAAAATCCACAAGATGGCGCCACTCGCACCCGATCGAGGCGTTTTAGCGTCAGGAGTCTCCTAATCCGGGATAACTCTCGCACAAGGCAACAGTCATCGGGAAGTTGTAGCCAAGTCTCCAGCGCGTAAGTACAGGCAGCGCTTATATAAGATCTGTGAAAGAAGACTGAACTAATTTCATCACCGTCCGAGCACATCATGGCCGAAAACCATTCAGGTAGCTTGTCGAAAGATACCAATTACAGATTCTATCTTACAACCGTGACGACTGCTACTTAGCATTCTGACAGAAGAAAGATTGATACATCTCCATTAGTTTAAGATATGTCAAAAATAATATTAGTTTTAATAAAAATATACCCTACATCTTGCCGTTTTCCCGATGGTTTAATTATGCTGCGGGATAAAATTTTCATGTTTCAGATACGAGCCTCCCTTGGCAAAGGTCTATTATTTATACTATTAAAATTTCAAGTAGATGACGTAAGACTTGAACAAAAAATCTGGAGTCGGAAATCATCACAAATCCGACCTGTCGAGCGGGAGTGATGCGTCGCCTTAACAAGACAGCTATTGCGTGTGGTACGGGGAGGAACATGAAGTGGAAAGTGAGGAAGAAGGACATTGGTGCGGAGAGAGCCCCTCCATATGCCACGAAGGAACTTCACGTCAGACGATTCATGCAGATGAATTCCGTGCAATTTGGATCAGCACGAAATTTGGACCAAAAATAATATTTTGCACTCGCTAAAGCTGGCAAAAATTCTGATACAGAATCGTTGGGGCGTTCCTCATAAACGTCTTCCCTACAAATTTATACAGACAGGCTCGAGTGCTTGACTACACAAAGCGGAAGGAGGGGAATCGTCCATCTGCTACGTAAGTTTTTCTCCTAGGTTGATTATGGACGACGATGTTAGTTTTACTGATTGAAATACAGAAATTTCTACCCATTAAATGTAAGACATCGAGGTGTCTGAGGATAAAGTCCCGTTAGTGTACCCAAAAATGCTGCGGTGTTATTCAGCATTAGCGCTTTCATTCCTCTTCAAGTAATTTGGACCGCCTAAAAGCGTGTACTTTGGCCCAACCAGGGCGTACTTTATAGATGTCAATTTACATATGAAAATACGAATAGGAATACTGATATCATTTGTCGATTGTAGTTGGTCCTGAGTTGTTTTTCAACGTGAATAATAAACGTCACACATACATTCATTGGTTGTTCAATCCTGAAGTTGGTTGCATGAATACATACTCGTATATTCATGGTTGGTTGTCCACAGCCCTCCCCCCTTTCTTGTCTAATGCTAGTTCCCATACCTCTTGGTATCTCTTTCTATGTAATTAATTCCTCTTTATTTGGTCCATGAACTTATTCCTGGGTCTTCCTCTGGGGGCTCTTCCTTCTTGTGTTACAGGGCGTGTCCAATTCTTCTTGTTCTTCTTTTCTCTAAGGTGTTCCATATGGTCCCAACATCTTCTAATCCTCTATACATTACCTTATTTCTCCTTTTGTCCGTCCATTTTATCTTTAGCTTCCTCCTTCAGCACCAGGTTTCGAAGGCTTCGAGTCTTTCCTGTTATGCTTTTTCAATAGTCCATGTTTCCGAACGATTTCACATACTGTTTCCTGCTTTGTAGTCCTATCCTCTTTGAGCACAGCAGTTGTCTTTCTCACATGAACGCCTTCTTAGCTTGGACTACTCTACGGTTTATGTCCGTTGTACTTCTTCCGTCCCGCGTGATGGTACTTCCGAGATAGGTGAAGGAATCCACTTGTTCTAATTTCTCTCCTCTCAGGGTGACTTCTATATTCAGTTTTGTATCTTCTTCCTATAAAAGTTTCAGTCTCCGTCTTATTTATTTTCATGTTGTATTCGTGGAGAACAAGTCCCTTGTGTTGGATGACCTTTGAAGACCATCGCAATTTTCGAATATGCCGATCCACAGAGCGCCACAAACACCATAACACAAAACGATGGCCGCTTGACCGGTACGTGCGCTAACCTCTAATGTGACTCCGCCTGGTATCCGGTCCTCCGGGTCAACCAGGAAGAGGAGACGACCCTAGTGGGTTCGCACGCAGAGGAACACATATTTCGTCAAGGGGAGGGACGTATTATTACGCTATGGTCCATTAGTGCGTGGAGTCGGATAAATGGATCAAGAGGGGGGGACCATGGGAGGAGGGAGCGAGAGGGTAAAAATGCTACAGACAAAAAAGAGAGCAAGAGAAGAGGTGGTGGGTCGGAGGGAGGCAGGAGGGGTGGAGTAGGAGGGGGTTCCGCTGGGTTGCGGATTGGCCGGTTGGCCCGAGCAGGGTCCTACAGGGAGAGATACATAGGGAATACCGCATAGCATCCGCGTCAAGGGAGGGAATGAGGAAAATTTGGTGACTCCCCACAAGCCTTCTGGGACTAACTTTGAGTGTTTAGGGAGACGGATGAGGCCAGGGAAGTGAGAAAAACATATAACAGCAACAATTTTAGAAATATCAGAGTATAGTTGCATTAAAACATAGCGGCGAACGTTGTAGTTAAACAGTGGTGGTGGACATTATATCCAGAAGTCTACATGCTACGTAAAATGAATAATACAATTGAAGATCAGTAAGCAGATTAGATATTGGGGAGGCGACCGACGGCTAAGGCCATTAGCGCCATAGGGGATAGTTAAGGGAGGAAGGGTGGATAGAAACCCGGCGTCAGCATTAGCCAGCTCTTAACGAAATGCGCCAAGGGGACCACGGCTTAACGTCTCATCCGACAGACAGAGTACTGAATTTGAGGTGTCCTCCACAAGACAATTAAGCAGGGAACGCGTTCATCTGAAAAATATCCTCCTCTGCAGGGATTTCGACCCTGGCTGTCCCCATGCATAGCCAGTAATCTAGCCACCACGCCAACCTGATCCAGAAATCTTAACAAAGGAAATACCTTACTAACGGAAGGGTTTCAAGAATTTTGCGCACCTCACTTTTCAAGTTGCGTCATTGCAGTTGCGGCTATTTAGCTGTCATTTAAGCCAACTAGCAATATTTGTTTTTTTTTGTCAACCGCACGGATACTACTTAAGAAAATCGTACTTACCGTTCCAAAGAAGAGATTATCTTATATACTGGTGTGAATACATTAGCTGGTGATACATTTGATGATGCGGTTTAAAATATTTTTATGAAAAAAAAAAGATTTCAATTGTACACAGAAACCCCTCTTAACGACCACTCCTATCAAGCGACCACTCCTATCTCGACGACTATTTTTCAGAGGAACCGTCCGTGGTCACATTAATTCAGGTTTCACCGTATGTGCAATTCAAATTTATTCTTCTTCTCTTCTAAAGGTTATCCTTGTTGTTGCAGCCACGACTTCCAACAATCTCTTTTTTCAGCCTTCCTCTCCATTTCATTGTACGAGGTGCATCCCATTTCCATCGCCAATACTTTTAGGTATGAAGTTCTCGGTCGTCCTCTCTGTCTTTTGCCTAGAATTTTTCCTGCCATAATATTTTGTATGAAGTTGTCGTGCCTCAGTAAGTGTCCGATGAGCTTTGCTTTTCTTTGTTTAATTGTTTCCAATATTTCTCTATCTATATAGACTTAATTTAGTACTTGCTCATTAGTTTTCCTGTCGGTCCACCTAGTTCTTGTAATCCTCCTCCAAAGCCACATTTCTGCAGCTTCAAGTTTGGTCATTTCACTCTTCCTCAGTGTCAATGTCTCGCATACGTTAGCAAACTCCATACAAAGCTTTTCAGGAATTTCTTCCTAGTCTCAATACTAATTCTGTTATTTACTAGGAGACTTTTCTTTAATTGAAAGGATTTCTTGGCTAACGTTATTCTTCTTTTGACCTCAGAGGAGCAGTTGTTATGATTCTCTACTATGCTACCCAAGTAGCAGAACTCTGTCACTTCCTCCAGTCTCACTCTGTCTATACATATATTCGTTATCTTTTCTCTTCTCTTTCTTTCTACCACCATGATTTTTGTTTTCTTGGTGTTTATTTTAAGTTTCAGTTTTAATAAAATATTATGTAAGTCTTGAGCATTCGACTAAATTCCTTCTCTGAGTCAGCTACTAGAGCTATGTCGTCCGAAAATCGAATGCAATGAATTTGTTTGCCATTTATTTTAATTCCTCTTGTCTTTGTGTTCATTTCAGACATTGCTTCTTCAATGTGTAAGTTAAACAAGTAAGACGATATTGGTCAACCTTGTCTAACACCTCTTCCTATATTTGCTTCTTTGTTGGTGCCACTGATTTCTATTTCCGTCCTTTGGTTTTTGTTGAGGTTCAAAATCAATCTTTTGTCTCCCCAATCCAACCCTATTTTGCACATTGCTTGGAACAGCAGTCTCCAGTCAACATGGTTAAAAGACTTTTCCAAATCAACGAAAGCTTTATAAGTTTTCCTGTTAATTTCTAGCCTCCTCTCTAGGATTTGTCGCAATGCTAAAATTGCCTCTCGAGTGCCTTTTCCTGGTCTGGAGCCGTACTGATCACTATCTAATGTCGCATCAATTTTCTTTTTTATTCTCTCTTTTACTATAACCAATTAAATTTTTGAAGCATGGGACAGAAGCGTTATTATTCGGTAATTCGTGCAATTCTTTGCATTGCCTTTCTTGGGAAGTGTAATGGTTCTGCTTTTTGTGAAATCAAATTCAAATTAATATGCATTGAAATTTCCTAAGAGCAACTAAACTATGAGTAACTAAACGCCATATGCATAGGTTTCAACAAAATCGTCGCTTCAAGTATTTTTTTCTTTTTTTTTTCAAATCAGCCGTTTGTCCATTAGCAGCATATGTATTTACATTTGGACTTCCGTCTTTCATCACTAGGCGGCACCACTTTCCAAAAAGTTGTTTGTTTACGGAATTCTAGACAACAGTTTTTGGGGACGAGATAATAATCCATAATATATATTCATTATAATAATAATAATAAAAAATTTGCCGGTAATACTCTTATATAAAAAAGAATAGTGTGAATGTGTGGTCACTTATAAGTACCCAACCACTGCACGGAATGACGTAAAACATCGTAACGTGATTCCTTACGTCACTCGGAAGGTTTATGGCTACATTTCGTGTACCTAATGGTCTCCGGTTTGACTCCAGACGAATTAAAGCATTTCCATAAGAAATACATGTGAAGTTCGTTTTTCTGGCACGCAGATGTTTTCTTCTTTTGCATATTTAAAGTAGTAATAATGGAAACACAAAGTCACGACAATGACTATTGGAAAGAAAAATAAATAAACATTCTAATCCTTGCAATCGATTTTTGTTTTCTCATTGATTCACTTAAAATTCTGAAAAAACGATGGTAAAGTTGCTGAAAATTCAGCGTTTTTGGTACGCTGTCCCCTTGACGACCGATAGCACTGTTGAAGCCGAATCTCATATGGATATATCGAACGCTCCTAGCCGCAAAGTAGTATCTCAAAAAATCATTCCATTCAGTTTCCATATAATATAATTAATAAAATTATTATATAATTTAAAAAAAATGATTGAAAATCGTGTTCCCAAAACGAAAATTAAATTATTGGTCGAGATACTGCTACCTGGACTGATTTTTCGAGATGCAGCTTTGTGGACTGGTATTCTGACATACGATTTCATGGACGAAATTTCAGATACTCATTATATGGCTCAAATTTTACACATACGATTTTGTGGACTAGGAATTCAAGATACGCCTGAATGGAATGATTTTTTGAGATACTACTTTGCGGCTAGGAGCGGTCGATATGGTGATTATAGGTCCAGAACATACCCATTGAGATAGAAGAATCCATAGGAAACACATTGTGCGCGATATATATCAATGTATTTTGATTGATATCGTTTGTTAGTAAGTTTGTTTTTCACACCCGTCGAATTTCAAGGGGTACCTTCCGCTAGTAATACCTATAAATATGACAAACAAAAATGAAAACACTCAATATTTCAACCTGAATTTTAAGTATAACACACTCCCAGAAAGCAACGATAAGTTTCAAGCTGCTCTCTGGAAATTGGCTATGTAAAAATACCCGCAAGTAAACTTTTCTTTTTTTTACCTTAACAGGAGTATAAAAAAGAGGAGGCGATAAGAATGGGGGGAGAGAGAGAGAGGGAGAGAGAGTTGGAGAGGAAGGGGACAGGTGGGGGAGGGAGAGAAACATGGAGGGAGAGGGAGGGAGAAGTGGAGGGGGCGGGGCTTTGAAATAAGTGATGGGAGATGATGGGAGATGGGAGACATTGTCGGGAGAATAAAAGGAACGGAATATTTGGCGAGAGAGAAGAGAGAGAGGGTATGTAGGCCACGGAATTCGGTTTCGTGATTTAGTGAAGCTTTTAGCCCACTTCGCGACATCTTTGATCTAATCGTGACGGTATTTCAGCAGAGTGGGGAGGAAGGGCTGGCGGATATATAAAAAAAAAAACTGGAGAGGAAACCTTAAAAAAAAAAATGGCAGTGCATGTATATACTGACGGAGGACGGAGCGGGAACGGTTCGCCGCTTCCCGCAATGCGAGTTCGACATCGTACACGCCAAAAGATTCACGACTTGCCAAAAAAATCTCAAAGGTCGCATATTTTGAATACTCAGCTATCGCAATGGCCAAATCGAGATTTAAAAAAAAAGTACTTCCAGAAATATCGCCCTCAGGACTTCAGTAACATCGCCTTCATACAACTACACAGCTGAGTACGCCAAAGGTAGACCTGGACCAATCCTGAAAAAATAAGCCCATGTGTTACTTACAACAATAGAGACATGTTGAGGCGATTGTTAGGCATGTTATTTTATTGTTTTCCTGTTAAATTTATTCTCCCCGGTCCATTAAAAAAACTATAATAAGTCATTAAAAACAACACTTTGAATAATTCGACGCAGCATTAATAAAAAACATGACAATAATTTAATAAAAATGAGTGGTTGAAGAAAAACTCGTTCTTATAACAATCCGCGCACAATAAGCGACCACAATAAATATTGAGCTCCACTAAATACACCCTTAGAATACATGTCACCATTTCATCTCCCAAAAACTTACATCTTTACATGGCTGGTGACCTAACACCCCCTGCTACACGCCCATGCGGCGGCTCGCTGGGTATTATGTAGATGTAGACGCAGAAATGTGAATAACAACAATAACAATTGAAAAAAGAAAGTTTGTGCGCCGGCATTCAAGTCTACCTTCGTTTAGAAACGTGCCGGAAATGCGTTAAAATCTCCCTGATACAAAAAGATCACGCGGGTTCAAGAATGGAACCCCGGACCTTTCGTTTACCGAGCCAATTTACAGACCGCTAAGCCACCCAGACTTCCTCAGGTCCGTGGGTCGATCCTCGGCGGAGGCGTATTTTTTTCTCGTTTTCAATTCAAACAGATATGATATTTGTTGAAATGTCACCCTCACTCAGTTACACATCTGAATACGTCAAACACAGAGATGGACCAACTCTGAAGAAATAAAGGCCCATAGTGTTGGCCGTGCCTATTGGTGCCTGTGTTTTCCTTTTTTGCTTTATTTTTTGTTGTTTTTGTTAAATTTATCCTTCCTACTCCATTAAATATAACCAAAATAATTCATTTTTAAAAATTTCATAAAATGAATGAAAAATCAGTACTTCGTTATGATTTAACATTTTATTTAAAGCAACATGATCTAGGTTTCGGCATATCACGCCATCATCTCGCCAGGATTGACTTTTTTTTCAATCGTTATGACGGAGTTCCACCGAATAATGCCGAAGACAGAGTCAAAAATTTAATAAAAAACAAATGAAAAAAAAATAAAAATTAACAAAGGAAATTTGTTCCCTAGAATTTATGTCTACCGTAGTTTATAATTACGGAGGCACGTTACAAAATGCTTCGAATGTTTGCAAATACAGCGGAAATACATTGATGTCGCCGAGAGAAACAAAAGATCGGCCTGATCTGGGAACTGAATCCCGGTCCTTCAGCCTGCCGTGCCAATGCGCAGATCACTACGCCACCCAGACTTCCACCCCAGTCCCGCGGGTCGATTCTCGGTAGAGGCCGATTTCTTTCTCGTGGCAATTTCACAAATACGATATATGTTTAATGAAAAAAAGATACGGTAAACAATTTCTGAAAGAGGAACGTGAATCAGCTGCAGGCTCTTCGGATGTGGGTTAGCAGAATGATGTAGAAGGTGCGGTGGACGGTGACTGATGTACTGATCGACAAAAGGAAACTTTTGGTGGAGATTACGAGGAAGCAGAGTAGGTAGTGGAAGGTAGGGGTAGCTGGAAAGGGTAATGAGGGTAGAAATGTTAATTAAGGTAGTCCGAGCGAGATAGTTCCCTAGTCATAATAGAGACCATATTCGAATCATACGTTTTTATTTCACCAGCTGTAGGACACATCAATCAAATATTGCATTATTAACGGTGCAATAATATAGTTTTATATGACAGAAATTGTTAGTAATTAAATGAAAATATTTAAATGAGTCTTTAACTTGACTAATTTTTTTCGCGCAGTGCGTTTGAAACGCCTTCGAAACGGAAGGTTTTTCGTGATACCTACCCAAGAACCTACTGCGGTGACAATATGATTAAACTTCAAAAATAGTTGAGAAAACATACAAACTACATGCTGTTAGTTTTTTTACGACATCTAAGTATTGGACATACCTAAATCATATCATTTTGAAAATAATGTCTCTATCTGGAGTGCATACGCGTATCATGAAAAAGGCTGGAAGTTTTTGGCAAACATCTCGGAAAGTAATGTGGTAAGAGGTTAAATTTTTAGTGTCATTATGAGAGTAATATATTTTTCTTCAAAATGAGACCAAATTCATTTATTTTTTTAAGGAAAGAAAGATAAAATGCTATGTGGACGGGATGAATATGGGTAGGACGTACGTGAAGATGGAGAGAAAAATACCGGTGAAACATAGGGTCCTGCACATCTAAAAATAGGGAGGATTTTCTCTGACACTCAATGAAACCTGTTTATTACCGGTTGATTATTTTCAAGGTATCAGTACGCAAATATTCATGCTAAATTCATAACACCCGCCAGGAATCGCCCGAAAAGCAAAGCAATAGGATAATTATAATAAAATAATAATAAATTTATTTATCCATTAAATCAACTGCGCAAACACAATAATAAGGCATAATCAAGGATAAATTATGGATCCCTCTAGGCTTTGCCTGTAAACTTTCAACACCATCTACATTATCTACAAAAACCGCGCAAAAAAAGGCTTCTATCTGGTGATAAGCGAGTTTATCTTTTTGCTTCTTAGCAACAGAAAATAGATGGAGGTCTGAGCCTCAATCATATCAAGGCGGCATTAATGGAATATGTGTGTGTATCGAAGAGATTA
Organism: Ceriagrion tenellum; assembly: GCA_963169105.1. Taxonomy (NCBI): domain Eukaryota; kingdom Metazoa; phylum Arthropoda; class Insecta; order Odonata; family Coenagrionidae; genus Ceriagrion; species Ceriagrion tenellum. Next base: position 84,136,067 of record OY720644.1, read on the forward strand.
CGAATTGGTTGATAAACTACTAAAAAATACATCAATAAATTGATGCAACTGGAAATGCTAATATAAGCACTGATGCTTTACATTTGACATATGTGCATACAATGCCAAAAAGATTTAAATGCAATATTTTTATGTATTAGTGATTTTATTGAGGACAATATTTATATGAATGTAAGGATGACTATATTGTATTTATGTTTAAGTGTATATATGTAAAGAGGTAAATTGATGCAACTGGAAATCCAAATCCATGCACTGATGCTATACATTTGTCATATGTGCGTACAATGCCAAAAAGATTTAAACGTAATATTTTTATGTTTTAGTGATTTTATTGAGGATAATACTTATATGAATGTATGAAAATAAGGCTGGTTATATTTTATTTATGGTTAAATGTATATATGTAAAGATGTAAAATGATGCTACTGGATACGATAATCCTGGAACCTGCTGATAAGCATAATGCTTAGCAGGACCATACCCAAGATATAACAAATGCCTTATAACCCATCCAAAGGGAACTATGGACTTGTATTTTGTATTTTTTTAAACAAATTTTATGTAGAATTGGCCCACTTAATAAATTACTTACTTTACTTTAAAATAGTAAAATCATGACGGAAATAAAAGAATTTGAATTCTATAGGAGCAAGTAAAAAAAAAAATACACCTGTAAGAACTATAATAATTATTTGCTAATATTCGATGAATAGCAATGGAATAGAACAATTAAACCAATCGCAAAAAAATGCATTACATAGAGCCTGAATACCGATTTCAAAGTTGTATAAATCAGCTTTTCACCTCTTCTTTAAAAAATGAATTTCAGGTGTAACGAACCCATATTGAAAATGTACGAATTTTGTAAGATATCATTCATGTTAAATGCTAACTGCTATCATGTACAACACCTATAACCAACATGCCACCGTCCAATCCTTATATTTCAGCAATAACTGAAAATAAAAGCAGATAACCATATAATTCGTTGTCTCGGGCGTAACTTCATGGAATCGACTTAACACAATGAAAAGTAAAGAAAACTTTGTGATTCCACGTAAATATTTAATGTACGACCTAGGTTTCGACGTGGCACGTCATCATCTGGTACAATTGCACAGAAGGTGGAGAATATATAGTCACACAAAATGATTTTAAAAACAAAATTCCCAATAACACAACGGTCTGAGGTGTGGGTTAAGGGGCCCCTGGGCACCTTAAAATTTTAATGTTTGAATCCTCCCGATGTTTGTTTAAATGTTGAATGTTAAGTTTCGAACACCATTACTGTATATTAGCCGTAACTGTATTCGGGTATATAAATGATAATAATAATAATAATAAACCATAAAATAAATTAACCATATCACTAGCCATAACTTAGGGTATAATAGGGTAATAACATCATTAGGGTATATTTTTACCACCCGGGATTAATGAATGAATATTTAATTAACGCAAGTAAAGCTTCCATAACCGGATATAGGCGTTTTTAATTTTATTTTTTTGTTTCCTCGCTTCAGAGGAATGCGCGGGGCCATGTTTGAGCCGTAATCAAATCAAGGAGGCATGGGTGGGGGGGAGGGGGAGAAGTGGTAGGAAATATATATGTGTGCGTGGATGTATACGGAAAAGATATGCGCACTCCTATCTCTGTCAGAGCGAATTAAAACGTACGCCTTTCCGCGGTTTCACTCTCCCGCGCATTCATCCCCGCCATCCCGCGCCATAAGCTGGAACTAAGTGGGCGAAACGCGATTATAAACAAATAGGCAAACAAACAGAAGCGAACAATCGCGCAAATATGCAAAACAAATACTAAGCGGGCGCTGCTTGTTTGCCCTTTCCTGCGGACGTCGAGCAACACGCACACACACACGCACGCACCGTATAAATTAAATTTGCTCAAAAATGTTTCGCGTTTCATTTGTTTGCGTCCACCCGCGGCGGACATATTTCCCCGTCGTCGTCATATTTTCCATTTCGAAAAAAGAAAAAAAGAAGTGCCCGGCGGACAGATGGCGCGCATCGGATGGATCTGGTGGCGCTCTCGCTTTGTCATTTAACAGCTTGAAAACTACTCCATCTGCCGGAATGTATTTGAACCGCTCCCGAGCTCGTACTTGACGTTAACGCGCACGGTAATATTTCAAATTCCCCTTAAAAATTATTGGATTTGACAGGGAGATAAATCCTTGCACTCAAAGCATGGAGTTTTGAATTGTATTCGTAAATCCTATCCTGCGACCTTAATTCGTGAGTTGCAAAATGTTACTTCCATTAGTTCTCTTAAATCAATTAGTTTCCCTAGGTTCTATTTCATCAACATTCTGGCATTGGGAAATTTAAGTAGATGGAAGAAGAGCACCCCATCTATACAAATTGATGGAAAGAGTAGTTGCCCATGTTATCGATACTTTTACAATATTAGACTTTAACAATAGAATTAATAGATCATCTGATTTCCTAGCTACTTATTCGCAAATTTAAATTGAATGCATCTGGTGTAAAATGCGAAAGTGGATCACACGTGGAGAAAATTAGATTTTTCTTTTTAATATTGAGGGCATTTAAACGAATTACATTTAATAACGTCTAAATACTCACATGGAAACGAGCGAAAATGAAATTAAGGTATCAATCCATCTCATTGTTGGAGTTTTTTATTGCAAACAACTACCGAAAAATAAATCTGAACACTTTAGTCCAATATTAATGGTTGCAGTCGTCTGCAATAATGGAGGAAAAAAAGCGTCCATTAAAAATATTATCGCCAAAGATTCTGCACATTTTTTTAAATATTCATATTGCTTTCTTACGGCAAGAGACTCGAATTTGCGTAAGAAATATTTATCAAGTACCTCTACCGTAAAGGAGGATATGTAGTTTCATTCATAGACTGCTGACAGATGGAAAAAATTGACCCAAATCTGACAGGAATCATAAAATGCAGCTTTCCAAGATACTTTATTCGCTAGTTGAAATTGAAAATGCATGGCGTGCAACATGAGAATTGATGATGCACGATGAAAGTAGTATTTTTCCATGCAATATGAATGCCGTTTTTCGAGAAAAAATATATATGAGAAGGAAAAAATTCCAAGAAATCTAACTATATCAATATACAGTATATATCCCATATACATATATGTCCCATAAATGTCACGCCACAGTGACACTGGAGCTAGGGCAGTCTAACAGGAACCGAACCAGCCTAATATGACCTTAGTAAAAGTTGCACGGTTTTCAAGATGTTGCCAAATTAAAGCTTTTTCAAAAGTTTTACTTTTTTACATTTGACTTAACTTAGCAGCAAAAAAAACAACTTCGACTTTAACCCCCTGCCGTGAAAAAAATACTAGGAAGTAAATGAGATAGTCAAGATTAATGCAGTACTTTTCCTCATTTTACATTAGTTATCAATAAAATAACCCTTTTGTCAGCTTGATAACCGATTGATATTATCGTACAATAAAAAAAACTTAATTTGAGAGCTATTCAAGTGAATTCTGGGACTATAAATGTAAAAAAAGTGAAATTTTTGAAAAAGCTTTAATTTGGCAATATCTCGAAAACCGTGTAACTTTTACTGAGGTCATATTAGGCTGGTTCGGTTCCTCTTAGGTTGCCCTAGCTCCAGTGTCACTGTGGCGTGACATTTATGGTACACCCTGTATAGGCATACTATCACATAATTTTTAAAATTCAAAATTTCTAACGGGAACGCGGGACACAATTGGGGTGATGTTCCTACGTTCTGATACTAGTAGCTTACGTGATGATGCTAGTAGAAAGTAGTAGATGCTAGTAGAATGCGTGCGGATACTAGTAGATTACGTGACGATTAAGTGATGAGATTCTCCAGAAAGGTAGAATCTGGAGCTGAATATGAGAGTGGGAGGGTACAGTGTAGAGCAAATCGAGTAGTTATTTAGGTGAGAATGGGCTAAGTGGACATAAGGTGTAGAATTACCATGGCTGAAAAAGCATTTTCAAAGAGGATGGAATCACAGTTCACTTCCTCCGAGTCATCGCAAAAATGCCATACCTATACTGTGGGTGGAGTAAACATAAAATCTTCAGATACAGTAAAATATCTTGGAATTACCGTAACTTCTGATATATCTTGGCGATTACACATACAGAACATATGTGGAGCAGTATTAAAGAAACTAGGTTTTGTTAAACGTATAATAGGAAGGTCCTCAGATGAAAAAGTCAAAGAGAGATGCTACTTCGCTCTGGTTAGGCCACACCTCGAATAAACCGCGAGCATTTGGGATACTGGTCATAAGGATTTAACCTATGAAAAATTCATCAAATACTAAGGAAAGCAGCGCGATATGTTAAAAACTAATACGAGCGTACATAGAGTGTCTCAGAACTTTAAGCGGGATTAGGAGGGAGCCGCTAGAGACTCAGATGCTACACTCTAGGCTTAGGTTGCTTGAAAAATTCAGAATTGATATTTTCCAGAGCGACATAGAGAATATTATGACTCCTCACTACATCACTAGGTCTGACAGATACGATAAAATAAGAGAGATACACTGCCGAACAGATAGGAGCAAAAACTCGTTCCTTCCGTGAACAATAAGCGACCACAATAAAAATTGAGCTCCACTAAATGCACTCCTATAATACATGTCACCATTTCACCTCCAAAAAACTTACACGATCACGCGGCTGGTGACCTAACACCCCCTGCCACATGCCAATGCGGCGGCTTGCGGGGTATTATGTAGGTGTAGATGAAATTGATGAGGAGGTCTGAGTAGAGACGTAAAGAAAAGGCTGGTGAAAACTCCGATATGGACAAGCATAGACTCGAGGCGTATTTGACGTGGGTTTGGAGAAGGATGGAGAGAGTGAGCTGGAAGACGAGAAGGACGAACGAGGAGGTATTGAGCATGGTTGGATAGGAGAGGAAACTAGAGGCGGAGGTTCGGATAATGCAGAAGAGATGGATGGAGCACTTTTTGCGAGCATCCACTATGGGCGTGCTCCTTTTCTTAAACGGCGGACAAAAATCCGCCCAACCGCCCGCTACAAGGTTAAGGCGACGCATTACACCCGCTCGACAGGTCGGATTTGTGATGATTTCCGACCCCAGATTTTTTGTTTAAGCCTTACGTCATCAACTTGAAATTTTAATAGTATAATTAATAGACCTTTGCGAAGGGAGGCTCGTATCTGAAATATGAAAATTTTATCCCGCAGCATAATTAAACCATCGGGAAAACGGCAAGACGTAGGGTATATTTTTATTAAAACTATTACTATTGACATATCTAAATCTAATGGAAATGTATCAATCCCTCCTCTATCGGAATGCTAAGTAACAACCGTCACGGTTGTAAGATAGAGTCTGTAATTGGCATATTTCGACAAGCTACCTGAATGGTTTTCGGCCATGATGTGCTCGGACGGTGATGCAATTAGTTCAGTCTTCTTTCACAGATCTTATATAAGCGCTGCCTGTACTTACGCGCCGGAGACTTGGCTACAACTTACCGACGACTGTTGCCTTGTGCGAGAGTTATCCTGGAGTAAGAGACTCCAAAACGCCTCGATTGAATGCGAGTGACGTCATCTTGTGGATTTTCGACAGAACTTCTCCTTACCGAAGGGTATGATGCGTCCTCTCAATGAGATAGTTCCCAAGTAACGAAGTTGTGGGACTGCAAATGGAAATTCCTCAGAATTCATTCTCTTTTGAAATCCGCGAATAGAAGTATTTTAAACGAGATAGTTACCCAGTCATAATGGAGACCATTATTAAATTTTAGGTTTTGATTTTCGCAACTGTAAGAAGCATTAATTGATGATTGCGGTATTTATGGTACAATTATATACTTTTATATGACTGAACTTTTAAGTTATTAAATAATATGTACATAAGTCTTTAACTTGACTCATTTTTTCACGAGGCCCGTTTCAAACTCGTGAAGAGGATGGTTTTTCGCTTCTCCTTCCGCGTTTATCCATTTTTTTTAAATGGACAATATTTCGCCAGCGTTCAAGCTATATATTCCGCCAACTCCGGCTTCCCAAGGTTGGCGGAGTCTTTTTTGGGTATTTGATTTTAACCTTCCATTCCATTAATTCTAAAAATAAGTGCAACTCCTTGTATGTATCTAATACTAGCTTAAGGTACCCGTTGAAATTCAACGGGTGTGAAAAACAGTGAACTTATTTTATACTATCGATAGCAATCGAAATATATCGATATATATCGCGCAAAATGTACTTCTTATGGATTCTATAGATCAAATGACGTTTGGCTTCAACAATGCTATCTGTCATGGGGACAGCGTACCAAAAACGGTGAATTTTCAGCAATTTTAGGATCCTTTTTTTTAAATTTGAAGTACATCAGTTGGAAAATAAAAATCGACTGAAAGAATAAGAATCTTTATTCATTTTTCTTTCTGGCTCCCTCAGGTCCGCTGAAGCTTCAGCGGACCTGAGGGACCTAGGGAAGCTATTCAATAAAGATCGAAGAGATATGAACTACTTGATGCTGTGAAAAATAGCTGGCTATTATTTAGACCTATCAGTTACTGTGTAAATTCTAGAAAGGAAATATCTACTACGGGAAGTGTTTAAGAGGCTTATGGAACTTCCATCGTGAGCAGACGCCGACGGTTGCCAAACCATGATTCTAATTTGAATGCATTAGGCCCGTTCGGCTTAATTAAAGTATTTAGAATGCCATGTTTACCGAACTTGCTTCTTACCAGGCTGTAAAACATGAGTCTACAAGGACCCAAAATAGGAGACCGGACGACATTCAAAAAGTGTCGAATCACATCCCTGGTATGGTAATACATTTTTATCCACTGCGTTATGATTACTGGTAAGTTAAACCAGTAAGACGTGTTAATTTACAATCTATCGACTGTATTTACATGTGAACTGCCGTCTTTCATCACTAGGCGGCGCTACAGTCCACAAAGTTGTTTTTTTACGGAATTCTAGGCAGCAATTTCATGGCAACCAGTCGACAAACCATGCGTATATTCATGCCCATAATAATGCCGTTCACTCTCTGGCATTATCACTTCGACCTGAAGGCGCCTGCTGTAACGCAGGTGGTAACTGTTGTCGCCACAAAACAGCAACGCGGTGAAAACACCAAAATGTAAACTAAATCAAGGTCTCTCTGGAGTGCACACATGTACCATTTCTCATGTAAAAGTTTTTTTCGGCAAAATCTCGGAAAGTAGCGAGGGAACAGGGTGTTATTTTAGCATCTTCCGAAGGGCGAGACATCTTGCTTGGAAATAATAATAATAATAATTTCTTTATACGTAACAGCCGAAGCCAATTACTACGTATTTAATATATGGACGAACACACACAACCATGCCCAGGGAGGTGTAAATATCCTACCCAGGCGGGACTCGAACCCGCGACCTTCGGTTTGGCAGGCGAGGATTTTTATCCGAGGACTTTACCCCTCAACCTTACAAAAAAATAAGACCACATTAATTGATTTCTCGGTGAAATGATGTATCGCTCAAAGTAACTTACATGACACTCACAATACCCTATATCAAGAGGCACCTCTACCCAAGCGGCGAGACTCAGTGGCGGTGTTCTCATCCCTGCCTGTGCCTTCCCTGATCAAAGGGGTGTGCAACACTCGAGATAGCCTCGGGCGCGAGTTTTGATCCCACTTGATCCGCATGCGAAGGAAATAAAAGAGCCGTACAGAGGGTAGGATTGAAAGGCGAGGTTCATAGGTGCCTACTCATTGGGTGGATTGGACCAGAGGGGGGGGGGGGTGGGACCGAGTAGAGGGGTTTTTAAGAGTAGGTATACAGCACCCCTATAGCCACGGGGGACGGAAATACGAACTTTCGATGGGGGAGGGGAGGTCCCGGTGTCAAAAGGGGCCGGTCCAATGTTTTGCCCCCGGGGGCAATCCATACACGCGAGGGGTTGAAGGATAGGAAATCCGCCGATCGGATCACATCCCTTAGATCACCGCAGGCGATTCTATTCTGTTACACGTTAGAAACTCATTAGCGAGGCTACAACTATATCTACATACTGCCTCGCAAACCGCCGCACAGTGGTCCCTGTATATGGAAAAATGGGACATGGTAAGAAAAATAAAGCATTCAGGTAAATCTTTCGTGCAGTACGTTTGGATAGAGTAAGTGATGACGCATCAGAATTCGAAGATCCTGAACCGGTATCACGCACCTTTACAGTTAGAGGTAATTAAAGGGAACGCTCAGTTAAGGTATGCATTCTCTTATTAAAAGTTTATAATGCACTCAATCATAATACACGCACAGCTACCTTATTCATCGATATCCATAAGGCTTTTGACACCCTTGACCACGACATTTTATTTAAAAAACTTCAACAATCCGGAGTCAGAGGTAATGTCCTTCGGTGGTACAATAGCTATCGATCTTTGCGCTCACAGTGTGTTCGAGTGAATAACAGTTATATAAATTATAAATAAAAAAAGGCTGGCGTTCCACAAGGCTCAGTACTGGGACCGATACTTTTTCTGGTTTATATAAACAATCTTTGTAACCATAATTTTAATGGACATGTCACAGCTTACGCTGATGACGTCGCACTAAACTATGCAAATGCATCCTGGGACATTGTTAAAAGAAAGATGGAAGAAGATTTAATAGTTCTTAGGCAATGGTTTCTCTTTAACAAACTTTCTTTAAGTTCCAAGACCAAATACATGGTGTATGATTTATGAAACAGGTATAAAATTGACTGGGAAGTAATATATCATTCTCCGGACTGTTCAGTAGGAAACTGTTTAAATTGCATCACGATTGGAAATATAACTGAATTTAAATATTTGGAGGTAATCCTGTACAATAAATTAAAATGGAAACACCATGTAAATTGCCTAACTAAAACACTACGGCATTGTATCTCAAATGTATACTTCTTACGAAACATATGTCCATTGCATTTTCTTAAAGTTATCAACTTGGCACTGGTTCAGTTAAAATTAAGTTATGGTTTAATTTGCTGGGGAGGAGCTTACAGAAATACAATAAACCCCGTACTATTTCTGCAAAAGAGGATAGTACGTGTGATAATGCACAAAAACCGTTTCTCTCATGCATTCCCACTCTTCTTAGAACTGAACATATTGCCTATCAGGTATATGTATTTTTATAAAGTGTTAAAGAATTTATATCTAAGAAGTGGCGACGAAGCAAATCGGTTACCCGGGACTCAAGTCATGACCTTGCGAGAAAGAAATACTATTTTTTTAACCAAGCCTAATTTGACTTTGTTTCAAAGATACTTTGTGTATATATCTCGAAAAATATTTGACGTCCTTCCGAACTACATTAAGGAAGAAACACACGTAGAAAATTTCTTAAGAAAGTAAAAACTTGGTTATTACTTACAGAAAACATCGAGGTTTTGTTTCGTAATTTACATGAAATATTTATCGAATTAAATGTAATAAATTAAGTGATATTGTAATATCATTGTTAAAGTAAGTTCATCCGATCTTGTATTTATGTGTCTCATTCTGTAACCACTATTTAATTCTGTATATCTCTGAGTCTTTTTCTATTTTGAATTAATTTCTTCACTGCATTGTAAACGTTTTATCGAAAATTGTAAACCATATTGTTTTTTGCTATCACTTTTGCATGGTTTATTTGTCAGTAGCCCCAACACAGGATATTACTTAGGGGTTATCTATTGTAATACCACTCTGTAATTCCTACAAAGGAATTAAATAATTATTATATTATAATATAAAACAGTAATTTTTTGTTTGAAGGTAAATATATAAAAATTCAAATTCATTATAAATAATCGAAAGTCAAATGCGCGATAACTTCGGAGTCGCTTACATAGAGGACAGTAGCAACGATTGTAATTCAAAGAACTAGATTCGTCTCCGGAAAATATGTGCTATTTATATATTGGAGTAAAAATGTATAGTTCAAATGTCGTTATATGCGAATTCAAATTGCAAATCATGAAAATTAGATATCTTTAATCCGCGAAATAGAATTAAAATTAGAGAAAAGTTCACTCATTTCATGAGATTCCATTAAAAAATCTATTGTAAAGTGTAATTAACATCACTAAGTATACAAAAAACTCATAAACTGCCAACATTTGCCTATATTAATTTTATTTGTTAATTTGGTCCTATTTGCACTAAATAAAATCTATCCGCACAAATATTGCGACAAATTAAATCCACAAGATTTCACATTTAATGGAAAAATTCAACTTTTTTGGCATCATATTCGTATTCAGCGACCCCGAAAACCTATATACACCAAATTTCATCTTGATCTGCGAAAATCTTTTCATGTCCCAGAAATACATGGGCCGAGGACCACTGTGCGCCACATGGGCGTAGAGAGAGCTACGTTATAAAAATTATTAGACATATTTAATGATATGTTTAATGATAATGCTTTATGATTCGAGATATTTGCGAAAAAGTACCAGCCCATTTACATGGGAATTGGTACGTGTATGAACTCCAGGGAGACCTTATCTAAAAAGCGAAGCATTTCTTACACTTATCTAGTCAAAAAATCAAAAGTTTGTGGTATGTGAGTTTTCTCAGCTATTTTTGAAAATTAATCATATAGCCACCGCAGTAAATTCTTCGGGATCGCAATAAACCTTCCGTTTTGATGGAGTTGAAAACGTACCGCGTGAAAAAAAATGAGTCAAGTTAAAGACTTATTTAGATGTTTTCGTTTACCTTCTTACAATATCTGTCATGTAAAACTATTTTATTGCACCATTTACAACGCAATGTTTTCTTCGTGTGTCTCACGCTTAGTGAAATTATAGTATATATACATATAGGTATCAAATTTGGTCTCCATTATAATAGGGAACTATCTCGCTCGCACTACCTTAAGTAAAAGTTATCATTAAATATGTCTATTGAAACATACCACCAAGTAAACAAAGATACTGCTTTATTCATAAACACTATTATAAATAGAGCTGATTTTCCCCCGTTTTTTTAATCCATAGTTACTTACCCCAACGGGTAATATCAAGCTCAACTCGTGAAAAATGGCGTGGAAAAGTAGGATATTGTAGCTCACATATACAAGGGCACATTTTCCGCATGAAAGATGCCAAAATACAAACTAAATGTTCTTCAAGTTATTTTGCGCCAGAACCGCGACTAATATTATACTGCGGTGAAACCGCTTTAACGTAGTTTGAGCGAAATATCATTTTACCTAGAAATTTTAACTATCCTTTCTATCCTTTCACCTAGTCGGCCCCGGTGGCAGCGGGGTAAAGTCCTCGCCTGCTAACCCGAGGGTCGCGGATTCGAGTCCCGCCTGGGTACAATATTATCTGCCCGGGACATGGGTGTTTGTGTCGCGTCCGTTGTTACTGTTAATCACCCGTGGTAAATTGGCACATTGGGCTGTATTCGGGATAGTGAATATAAATAAGAATAAATAAAATAAAAAATAAAAAAATCTATGAATTTCGTCTCATTTTAAAGGAAAATATATCACCCTTCCATTGACACAATAAATTCAACCCCTTACTACATTACTTTCCGAGATATTTGCCAAAAAATACCAGCCCTCTTATATGGGAAATGGTACGTGTATGCACTCCAGAGAGACCTTATTTGCAAAAAGAGACATTTTCTACGCTTAGATCTCGTCAAAAAATCAACAGTGTGTAGTTTGTGTGTTTTCTCAGCTATTTTTGAAAATTGATCATGCTGTCACCGCAGTACATTCTTCGGGATAACAATAAAACTTCTGTTTTAATGGAGTTTCAAACGTACCGCGTGAAAAAAATGAATCAATATAAAGACTTATTTAGATATTTTCATTTGATGATTTACAACTTCTGTCATGTAAAACTATATTATTACACCATTCATACGGCAATATTTAATTCGTGTGTCCCACAGCTGGTGAAATTTAAAGGTATAATTCGAATATGGTCTCTATTATTATTAAGGAACTATCTCGCTCGCACTACCTTAAGACCAAAATTGATTCTAAAAGGGGTGTCTGTCGACCGCATGAGGAAGGATCTGCCATACGTGCCGGCGGAAGAGTCGGGATTTTAATGAGGGGTTGGTTGTTTCATGAAATTCTCGCCACCGGGGGCTGCTGAGGCAAAAAACAGGGGCAGGCGAACACACACTAACCCCCACACCCTGAACGAAGGACGGCAGGGAAAAGGTTTCATAAAGTGTGGCGTGCGTATGCATTGATTGGATGATTGGAAACTAAAGCATAGGCGGCTGCCAAAGGGGTTGGATTAGATGGGCCACGCCCATGCGACGCACTAAATGTTCTGAGGATTCTACTGCTGTTACGAAAGGCAGGGTGGGTACATAATCGCACAACGGGGGGAAGAGGTCCAGAGATGATTATTGGGTTCGGATGTGGTGTGTCCGTTATAGCGGGGAAACTAATGACATTGGCACGTGCCGGGGCGACGAAATCGGAAGAGGTTTAGTAGAATAGGCCGAAGAATTGGGGCGTCAGGCTGCTCTCACGTTCAAATCAATCGATGCAACACATTCATATCCAAAATGAGCTTCCCGCAGACTACATTGACAATTTGAAAACGCCCATCGACTTTCTCGGTGGTCCATTTAACAAAGTTCTCTCCAGACGCACATTACGATGATTCCACCTCAAAATTACTTAAATACATACCAATCACGCCGTTCCCTTCCGGGGTAGGCACAGTCACAAAGTTTCACTCATAAATACATATTTGTATACCTAACTCTGCTTCAATAATTGCCTCCATACTGACCTATCCTTGCAAACCTCTTTTGCCTCATTTACCCCCATACACTGTTTCATACAGGCCCTCCTGTTTTTAAAACTCCTAATATTCCTCCTCCCAAGAATTTCCTCAACCGTAACTTTCTCGGCCTACCTCTACCTCTCGCCCCATTCATTCTACTCTCTGTTTCGTTATTCGACCCTCATCCATTCTCTCCACATGGCCAAACCAACGAAGCACACTCCTTTCATACATGTCCAACACTGGAGCATCTAACCCACATTCATTCATGACCCACTCATTCCTTACCCTATTCATCCTACTTTTGCCGCAAACACTCCTCAGATAACTCATACCCACGGCGTTTAGTCTACTCTTATGTCTATCCTGACATACCCATGTTTCACTGCCATATAGCAAAGTGGGAGGAAGTACACTTTTGTACACGTCAAGTTCCGCTTCCTTAGACGAGACAATAATCAATGTTTTCAAATTTTCCACGCCGCCGCCCAATTCGATGACAAATGAGTCTAAAACTATTTTTGCAAAATGTCAACTCAATGCGACCAGTAGAAGCCGTGCCCCACGCATTTTAAGTTTTGGCATTATGTTCTGAATAGATGTTCTGAATGAAAACCAATAACGACATTTAACAAACCTACATCTACGTAATACCCTGCGAGCCACCACGAGGGTGTGTGGCAGGGGGTGAATATCACCAAACATGCACTATTGCCATGTAAGTAGGATATATAATGTAGACATGCTAGAAAATAGGGTCATAGTTTATTAGTTACTACAGTAGATTATTAGTTGTTGCAAGTAATTGCAGTAGTTATTACAATAGAATATTAGTTACTACGGTATAGTACAGGTTAAAATCTACATGATAAGGAAGGGATTATTGGTAGTTATTACATGCATCATGCACTACAGACTATTCTAACTATGTTTCACCTACCTATCCCTTTTGCTACGTTGCCTATTGTTCTCTCTTATGGTACGCGGGAAAAATGACATTTTAAATCTATCGGTACGACAATCTATCTCTCTAATTTTGTTAATATGGTCAAACCTAGCATAATACGCAGGGGTTCTTAATATATATCTAACGTCATCTGTGAACAAATCGGTTTCGAATTTACTTAAAAGGTTTAACCTAAATTTTAACCTGCGTTCTGAGAGTAATTCCCATCCTAGTTCTTCTATTAAACTCGTAACACTAATACAATTATCATAACCAATGGGTGGAATCGGAGTACGTAGAGAAAATGCGACCGGAGGCTTTTCCACACTCATTGCGGAATCATTTATGGTTGTGCGTGTTGTTCAGCTATGACTGCTATTAGCCAAAGAAGATCTTTTTCATGGAATAAAACTATTGCATTTATATCATTCACTCCATACCAGGGTTGGGGTAATAAGAAGATATTTACTTTAGTAATAGGGGCTTAGGTTTCGCCAAAACAGCATAAGTGAACCGATGTTTATACAAAACGAGTGTTAAAAGGAGGAACTCGACCTTGTAAATGCCAAAAAATAAAAAGTATGCATCCATAATGGACTACGTTTCTATTTTGTCAGTCAAGTAAACATTAAAGAACTATCATAGTTAGCATATCACCAATTTCCAACCCATAACGCGTGCCTACGTGGAAGAGGAAAAAAAAATTTTCTCATCTGTGTCACCTACCCTATGGGGTTAATGCCGAAACTTGAAATGCTTGGGGCACGGCTTCTACTGGTCGTATTGAGTTGACATTTTGCAAAAATATTTTTCTAGTCATTTGTCATCGAATTGGGCGGCAGCGTGAAAAATTTGAAAACATTGCCCATTTTTTGACCACCCTAATGCCAGCCTGTGGTGGATTCTGTAGAATTATATCGATATAAAATGTAATTATGGTCTCTGAGGAATTGGAATGATTCTCACTCATACTACTGTGTAATTGTGTGATTTCAAGTTCAACTAGTAAAAAAACGTGAAAAGTAATGATTGAAAGCTTGATTTTCCATTGGTAGTATGAATGTTAATAACTGATATTTCATGTGTGTGTCAGGATAGACATAAGAGTAGACTAAACGCCCTGGGTATGAGTTTTATCAGAGGAGTGTTTGCGGCAAAAGTAGGATGAATAGGGTGAGGAATGAGTGGTCCATGAATGAATGTGGGTTAGATGGTCCAGTAATGGACATGTATGAAAGGAGTGTGCTTCGTTGGTTTGGCCACGTTGAGAGAATGGATGAGAGTCGAATAACGAAAAACATATATGAGAGTAGAATGAATGGTGCGAGAGGTAGAGGTAGGCCGAGAAAGTTGTGGTTGAATGTGGTTGAGGAAATTCCTAGGAGGAGGAATATTAGGAGTAAATGAGGCAAAAGAGGTTTGCAAGGATAGGTCAGTATGGAGGTAATTATTGAAGCAGAGTTAGGTGAACAATTATGTATTAATGAGTGAAACATTTTGACTGTGCCTACCCCGGAAGGGAACGGCGTGATGGGTATGCATGTATGCATGATTATTTTTGGACCCACCTATGGTGCCATATTGGAAGGTTTCAATCTGTAATTGAACTTGCATTGGCCGGGATGCGGTATTTTTCTTCATTACTTAGCGCAAGTGTGTATTAAGTTCTCGTATCGACGGCAGAATGCGGATCGCTCGAATCCCCTCACCTCACCTTCTCCATCCTTCTCCACGCCCACATCTCAAATGCCTGCAGCCAATTCTCGTCCTCCTTTCTGAGAGTCCACGTTCCTGCCCCATAAAACGCTACGCTCCATATCAAGCTCTTCACCAGCCTCTTCTTCACATCCTTGTTTCAACAAGGCCTTGTTGCATTAACCCGTACGCGTTCATGTACAAGTTCATGAACGAATGCATGAACCAAATAGAACAGGTTCTATTTCACGCGTTCATGCATCCGTACAAGTTGGTGTGGTTACACGATGAATTTTCGCGTTCATTCACGCTTTCATGCATTCACGCCTTAACTCGTACGGGTTAATGAATCGTGTAACCAGGGATGTACCTTATTTTTTCCGTCATCAGCTCCCTTCTATTACTGAACGCCTCCTTAGCTAGCGCTATTCTCTTCCTTATGTCTTCGCTACTATGCCCGTTTTCCTCTAGCGTCCTACCTAAGTAATTAAACTGTTCTACTTGCTCGAGTTTGTGTCCTCCAGCTTTAATCACAAGCTTCGCTTTCTTTGTCCTAGAGAATCTCATTACTTTTTTTCTCATGATTAATCTTCATTCCGAGTATTCCGCACTGCGCTTCTAAAGCCGAAATTATGCCTAAAAAAAGGAGTGGAAAACACTCCCTCTAATTTCTATATTAAGCAGGATTTTGACTTGAAAAGTGAGGTACACTTGTATTTTCCACCTTTCGTTTCCACTTTAAAACGCGTTAATTACACTACCATCCCCAACCGCCCGGACCAAGTGCGCGAGAAAAACCAATTTGCACAGCTCATCGCCGTTCCGTAATTTACCAACCCGTCGCCGAAAGAGAAAGTCGATTTCACGTCATAATCCACTCACCTCACACAACTTATCAAATCAAAATGAAAGACGCTTTGAAATCATTTCAATTGACAATCATTACTCTCATAAGATCAAAGAAAAATGAATCGACCACGTTCGACAATATAACATTCGGGTTTTGACCAATAAAAAAAACTTATAAAAGGCTTCTTGTGCAAACCAAGACGTCAGTCGACGGGCAAATCACAATCCAGTTCTGAAATTTGGACAGAGCAGGTCAACAAACGCTGTGACTCATTAGTTAAATTGAATATTCATCCGCATTCAACGACCTGGTCCAGAAATATATTCCCTTAAATCCAGTGGCAAAACCAGGAAAGCGAACAGTGACGAGCAATTTTGAGTCAATGAGACACGTAGATGATTTGAAATTAGGAAATTTCCAAGTTTTGCTCCACTTATGTCTCCATACGGATGGAATATACTGCTAAAAACTTTCAACAATTAATACGCCCTGGAAAATTCCTTTGAGAGTTCGGATGAAGAACTATCAAAACACTAACAAAGATCGGCCTCCAGATATTAGTAATCATTAATTTAATATCAACAGAAGTATATCAGTAGCAAACGGCTGTATGTGTCAGAAACTTAACCAATGGGAAGCAAGGATGTACATAAGACCTGAGGCATTTGAGATGTGGGTGTGAAGAATGGAGGAGAGGGTGAAGTGGGTGGCGAGAAGGACGAACGAGGAGGTTTTGGATGAAATAGGTAAGGAGGCTTCCGCGGGGATTTGATGAGTAGCGTTTTTGCGGGTTTTTCCCGCATTGATTCATTTTTATGGATAAACAATTTCGCCTGCACTACAGCTAGCGTCATCAGGTCCTGAAGGATTTGGATGGATTGAAAGTAGTAGAAGCCGGTAGCTGAGACAGCCCTCTTCATCCACCCCAATTGCTTTACCACTGAACGATTCTAATACGAGGTAAATTTCATTGGGAGTTGATAAGAATAAGAAGTAAAGTAATTGTATTGCTTTCAACAACAAAATTGATAAAAAAAATTACATGGTTACATAAAAATGGTTACATTGTCAAGTACAAGAAAGCGGGGTTGCCCCAAGAGGAAGACATATGCTGATGCAACCTTCTTGAGTTTATCAGCATTGCTAACAATAACATTTGGTTTGCACAGTACGTGAGATAAAGATACATTAAACAATATTACCGTTGCAATCAGAAGTATTTTAAAAACATTAAATACAAATATAGTAATAATGAGTAGGATTTCTACAATGAAAGTGAAAAAGAAAGAAAATTTGATAATATAAGAAAACATTTAAAAATCTAGCAACATTTTCCTCATTCGATATCCATGCCTCGGCTAAGTTGAGAAATCTTTTACAAGTTTTTACTTTTTTATTTTATCTGGTTACATTTTATAAACCTTTGGACCCACGTACATGAAGGAACGTTCTGCAACTGTTAAATTTGGCTCAAGAATTGGTACATTTCCCTTTCTCGCCTTCAGTCCACAACGTCGCCCACATGACGTGCTTAACAAGCCTCTGTGTAAGAGGCTGTGTACACAGAGTTGTCACTTTAGGAAAACTAACTTTCAAAATCTCCCGAAAAATACCTGGTGGGCAGTAATCCGCGCGGATACAAAGATATGCAACAAACAGATGAAATTTTCCGTGATAAGATTGATTGCCTCGAAACCCAAAATCTCGATTTCCGTTGAGACGCATTAGCTAATTATAAAAAATACTGGCTTCCAAAATCCACCTCAGCTCGAGGCGCAAATCAGAGGGGGTGTGTCCGATGAATTATACCTAAGCACCCGGGCGAATAATGAATAAAACAGGGCCGATCACGCTTCCCTGAGGAACATCGGATGTGACTTCGACCATATTGGACCTAAAACTGACAATATCTACTTTTTGTTTTCGATCACTGAGAAAGTCACTTATCCAATTCACTATTTTTTTATTAAATCCACATGCTTCCAATTTAAAAATGAGTTTTTTGTGATGAACCTTGTCGAATGCCTTCTTGAAATCAAGGAACATCGCGTCGATCTGCTTATTCGATTCACTTGATTTTAGGATGCCATGAAGGAAGAGCGCAAACTGTGTTTAGCAGGACCTTCCCTTACGGAAGCTATGCTGACTACTGTGTCAGAGGTTACGATTATCCAGGAATGCCATAATATTGCTAACGACAATGTGTTCGAGGATCTTTCATAAAAGTGATTTAAACGATATAGGCCGATAATTTTCTCAGACACTTCTATTTCCTTGTTTTTAATATCGATGTGTCGTCGGCTATGTTCCAGTCTTAGGCCACCTTGCCCTCGGATAATGATTTGCTAAACATAATATCTAAGAATGGTGCAATCTGTGGCGCTAACTCCTTCAGCACGCGTGCAGGTATTCCTTCTGGACCTGGGGACTTGTCACTTTTATTCGAACGCAGTTGTTCAGTCATTCCATCACGCTGTATTGTTATGTCCGCCATCGGCTCGTTAAAGTCAGGGTAGTGTGTAGATGTAGATCAAAATATATAATGAGCTAAGTTCCGATATCATCGCAAATAGATAGAACTGCAAGGTTTCTTTTAAACGAAATTGCAAACATTATTTCGCTCTAAGTTATTCTTCCAAGGATTCGCATCTGAAGAATTCTGTCTTTTTGGTATTTCGAATAATTTAACATTGAAAGCACATAAGGCAAAATTTGGATTTTTTGGTTGGACCTTATTTCTGGGGTCAAAAGGTCAAATTTGTAAAATTTTGCTAATACTCAACAAAACTTACAAACTTTTTCTACCCAGGTACCAAATTTCATCCATATGGCATGAAAAATAGTGTATAAAATTACAGGTCAAAAATGACACACGATCAATGGGACACTGTATTTGTCAATACGAACCAATACAAGCCTCCAGATGTCAACAATTATTAATTTCACATCGATAGCAAAAAAAATCCCCATTTATCCTCGAGGGCCAATGAAATTATGACGCCGATGCCGAGGGTTCAATAATCCATCTTGCTAACAAGGATGAGCTCACACATGCTGTCGCATCGAATACGCGCCAGGTGTTCTTCTCCCCCTCTGACCCCGTCCAACATGACGCGGCCGTCCCCTCTGAGTCGTATACCTTGCAAGCCCATCATCATCGTCTTCCCTTGCATGGGTCGCGTATGCGGCGCTGGTTTACGAGGACTGAGGAACGGCGCAGGGGGATTTGATGTTCAGGGGAGGTAGGGGGACTAAACCACCCCCCCTCACCGGATAATCATGGTTCCTCTACCCCACCCCCCCAAGGCCTATACATCATCGCGAGAGAAAAAAAAGTGGACCTAGCCATGAAGGGGGATGAGAATATTATGGAAGAGTAGCGGTTGTAGCAAAAGGCGTCCGTATATGCGTACACGGGTCATTAGCCACAGTGTATTCCGGTCTCTTGTGACCCATCCGCCACGGATGTTGGTCACCCACAGCCACTTCCCCTCCGTGTATCCTATGAGGTCCTGCCGCTTGAAACCTCCTCCTTCCCCCCACTATCTCCCTATCATCCGAAATACTTTAATGATCGGATCGCACAACTTTAAAAAAAATACGCACGTCTTACAGACGAAATAGACGTCGGTTTTTAGGACAACTCCCAGTATTTTTATCCACTAAAGGCTGTAGCTAGTGTTGCTTAGCGTGTGAAAAAACACTTAACCAAAAAAAAAACACAAAACACACTAGGATGCAAATTGCAGAAAATAAGACAATGGAGGCTGCCATTGGGGATAGTTGTAATAAAGGTAAATGGCAGTAACACTATTGAATAGCTTATTGTGGGACCAGACAATATCCAATGAAAATAAAAAGAGAATTTGTAATACCATTATGAGGAGCATATTAACCAACAGCATAATGAGTAATGAAGCTCAAATGATTTCGTACTGTGTACAAAATTTTATTTCCACCTCTTGCTACACGTGTTTCGACTGACTAGCAGTCATCATCAGGCAAGACTAATACAACATAAACAGATATGAGCTTATATAATACGTGAAACACCATACTTGCGTCACAATGGGAAAGGATAGAAGGACAGGTGCTTATCCTTTCCCTGTGTGACGCAAGTATGGTGTTTCACGTATTATATAAGCTCGTATCTGTTTATGTTGTATTAGTCTTGCCTGATGATGACTGCTAGTCAGTCGAAACACGTGTAGCAAGAGGTGAAATAAAAATTAGTGGACAGTACGAAATCTTTTGAGCTTCATTACTCATTATGCTGTTCTACGATATCTCGCCTGAGAAAGTGGAGTTAATCCACTAAAGGCTGTTATTGCTGAAGATAAAATGGACGGGCAAAATAAGAAATTAAGTGTACAGGAGAATAGAAGAGGAAAGGACCATGTGGAACACTCAAACAGAAAAGAAGAACCAGAAGGAATGGATACACCCTGAGACACAATGGGCTTGATTAATGTTTCTCGGGTGTTGCACCAGGTAAGAGGGTCCATAGGTCTCGACGTTTTGGAGAATAACTTGATCCCCATCTTCAAGGGTTCTGCACCCCTGAAGATGGAGATTCAAGTTGATCTCCGAAAAGTCGGGACCTGTTGCAACACTTACCCGTTGCAACACCCGAGAAACATTTATCCTGCAGATACGCCGGAAAAACTTAAGTTCTCATTGACAGAAGAGCAACGAATACCTAGTAACGACTCAAAAGTGATATATACCTCCAAATTGAGGAACGAGTAGTAACGGATACACAAAAGTAACGATTTAGCCCACCACTACAATAAACGAATAATTACGCCATCATACTTTCCTCATGCCGGACTTTTCATTACCAGGCTTTTCTTCAAAACTAATAGAGCCTTGAAAGAATTGTAAAACTTCACACACGGCATTCGGCATTCATTCGTGAACCAATGTATTCGTTCGAGAGATCCACAAGAGAGATTTTTGTCATTTAAGGTAGTTTGAGCGAGATAGTTCCCTAGTCATAATGGAGACCATATTTGAATTTAACGTTTTAATATCAGAGGCTGTAAGAAGCATGAATTAAATACTACATTGTTAATAGTGCAATAATATACTTGTATAAGACTAACATATCGGGAAATACAAACGAAAGCAGCGCGTTTCTTTAAAAACTGCTACAAGCGTACGTATATTGTCTCATAACATTTAGAGGGATTAAGGTGGGAGCCCCTAGAGACTCGGAGGCTAAACGCTAGGCTTAGGCTGCTTGAGAAATTCAGAACTGACGTTTTTCAGAACGACACAGAAAATATTATCATGGTGCCACACTACATTTCTAAGTCTTACAGAAGCGATAAAATAAGAGAGATACGTTGCCGAACAGATAGATACAAAAACTAGTTCTTTCCGCGCCCAATAAATGACCACAATAAAAACTGAACTCCATTAAATACACTCCCATTATACATGTCACCATTTCACATCGCAACACTTTACATCTTTACACGGCTGGTGACCTACCACCCCCTGCCACACGCCCATGCGACGGCTCGCAGGGTATTATGTAGATGTAATCAGTTAAAAATACCCACTTAAGTCTTTGATTTGACAAGTTTTTTACACGCGATACTTTCAAAACTCCTTCACAACGGAAGGTTTTTTGTGATACTCAAAAAAATTACTGCGATGAAAATATGATTTATTTTCAAAAATGGTCGATAAAACGTACAGACTACACACTGTTAATTTTTGATGAGATCTAGGTGTTAGAAATGCCTCATATTTTTAAGAATGTCTCTCTGGAGTGCGTAGCCTACCATTTCCCATGTAAAAGCGTGTCTAAAATCTCAGAAAGTAGTTCGGTAAGGGGGTGATATATTGTTATCTATGGAAGAGTGGGATATTTTTCTTTAGAATGAGACCAAATTCATTGATTTCTAGGTCAAATGATATTTCACTCAAACTACCTTAACCCTTAAGAGTGCGGCATGACGTGAAATCACGTCAGTGTTGCCTTTAGGCTTGTGCTGATGACGTGATATCACGTCATGGGTACCGCGAGTGCTCCAGCTTTCCTTTCACTAGGCCCTCGAGTGAAAGCTGGAACACACACGGTGCCCAATGTGCTGATGACGTGATATCATCCAAAGACAACCTATGACGTGCTCTCACGTCATGCCACATTCTAAGGGTTAAGAGTGCTTCTAGTAATTTAGGCCAGCCAAATGTTAGTAAGCAGAAAGGTAAAGTAGTTTGAGAGGATTATTTGCCTAGTCACCATTTTAGACAATATCAGAATTTTACGGTTTACTTGAATCAGCTTTAGGGAGCATGAAGTAAATGTCGTTATATTCATTGTTCCTGATATTGACCTCAGCTATTCCATAATAGCCCTGATGAAGTCGATATATTCCGGAATGTTGTCGAGGGAAAACTAGCATTTTGAATTTGACCTAAACCCTTGATATGTAGTAATTATTATTGATATGTTAATGGTGCAAAAATACACTTCAATATGACTGAAATTCTAAATAATTAAAGAAAAAATCAATATAAGTCCTGATCTTAAAGCATTTTTTTCCATTCAGTACGTTTAAATCTCCTTCAAAACGGAAGATTATTTTGGACGACTCAAGAAAAATTACAGCGTCGACTTCATGGTTTATTTTTACATGCAATACAAAGCAAGCTGTTTCCTTCCGGGGTAGGCAGAGTCACAAAGTTTCACTCATAAATACGTATTTGTACACCTAACTCTGCTTCAATTATTTCCTCCTTATCCTTGCAATCCTTGCAAACCTCTTTTGCCTCATTTACCCCCATACACTGCTTCATATACGCCCACCTGTTTTTAAGACTCCTAACATTCCTCCTCCTAAGAATATCCTCAACCACATTCAACCACAACCTTCTCGGCCATTTCATGTGTGTCCATTACTGGAGCATCTAACCCACATTCAATCAAAATCCACTCATTCCTGAGCCTAAAATACTAAACACGCATAAAATTGCGGACTGTTAATTCTTTGACGACATCTAGATGTTAGAAATTCATTATTTATCAATCAAAATCAAGAATGTCTCTATAGTGAATACGCCTACCATTTTCGATGTGAATTGGCTGGTATACTCTTTTGGCGAATATCTCGTAGAGTCAATAGGGGGATGATATTTTGGTATCTTTGGAAGGGTATGATATTTTTCTTTAAAATGAGAATAAAAATACTGATATCTGGGCGAAATGATAGGGCGATCAAACTCCCTTAAGAGCAAATGGAAGATGAAAACAACTCAGAGTCATATCAGTGAGGCATAATTTGTTTTGAAAGGTACGTAATTTATTGGTACGATGAAATAAGATTTGGTGCAGTGGTCTCTTTGTTTGCTTTCTTTTTTATTCTTGCATTCGATTTTCGCATACTCTTCGCTCTTTCCTAAATTGGATTTTTTACCATGAAAATCTTAAATCTTTGCACTACTCCAACAATAAAATATTTTATTTACTTGGAAACCGCAAAACAGGCATGGAATGGAAACTCATGCCATTATTTGAGCGTTACGAATTCCTGTGTAGCTACGAGGAATTAATTGGACTAGGTCTCAAATTCGTTTGTGTTTGCTTTGTGTATGAATGCCAACTTAAAAAGAAAGAGGCATCGCAACGCATTCCGGGCACGGCTAGTCGCTGGATAAAATTTGGTAAATACGATTAAAAAGATTTCACTTTCAAACGGAGTTTAATTATCACAGGAGAATGCTGACAACGCAACTATCATTCGAGTACTATGCAAATTTTACTAGATTATGACGCCTACGTGCTCATGACGAAGGTAAAAACTTGAAGGGCCTTGTGTTCAATCCATTAACCATTCTTAATCTCGTTCGCCCCGTCTCCCTTTGTCCTCCTCACCCTTTGCCACCGGCCTTCATGAACAACGCACAACCTGGTTCACCATTCATCCCAAACGCTTACTCATTCCGCGCGTGATACCACGTCAGGCGTCAGATGGCATTTGTTGACGCCCCATGCAGGGTTCGATTCAGTGAAGAATCAAGCAGCCATTTCGTAAAGAATGATTTTAAAAAATATATACCCAAATCACCCCTCTCAAGCAATAAAAGGAGTCCAAAATATGATTAACCTTATATCAAAAAAGGGATAGAGAATTTTTTTGAAATACTAGTTGCACGACAAAAAACTTCCCTAAGAACTCAAATATATCAGTCATATTTGCATGCATCAGCAATAGGCCATACAAAAGTGCACACTGCCCGTTTCACAGACGAGTATCCAGAGAAATAAAAGTAAGAAATACGTAATAAATTTTTATATTCCGCGTGTCGAAGGCCATTGCAAAGATCTAATGTGACTGCACCCAGTACATATTAGTTCACAAGACATTCAATTTTTCCTAGATAATAATGTTTTGTAGAGTATAGTCATTCAGTAGAATTTGAAATCTTGTTTTTAATGTCCCCGTGGGTTCCTCAGTCGTTACGCATTTAACAACAGATTTCGACATGACGATGTTCTTGAACAGAATGATGATTATTCTTGCGCCAAAACCTCGATGAAAGAAATGTACGGTAAATTACATCGCAGCTCGCATCAAAATCAGGAGAGAGAAGGGACGATTACTAAGCAAGCGGGAAAAAATGAGCAATTTCTAAAAACCGATACAAAAATAACTGTGCTTCTTAAATCGAAGAAAGCTCAAGTTTTCAGGCTAGATCAAGTCAGGGCTGGGATGAGCCACGCCGATAGGAGCTATGGAATGTGAAAACATTCTTAATTACTGGGGTCAAGTTGGAATACAAAGCCTAGTTTTGAATACATGGTAGACAAGGGCCAAAAATCTTTTTGAAAAGGCTTGAAACTTTTGCTTCCGATGAATGATTTAATTGTTGTGACCTGGATATTGGTGGTCGATCTCCCTCTCTCTTCAAGATGGAAACAGTTGTATTTCCTATACTCATAACGTAGTCCGAGAGAGATAGTTCCCTCGTCATAATAGAGACCATATTCGAATTATACGTTTTAATTTCGCCAGCTGCGAGACACGCGAATTTAATATTGTATTATTAATGGTGCAATAATATAGTTTTAAATGACAGAAATTGTAAGTAATCAAATGAAAATATCTAAATAAGTCTTTAAGTTGACTCATTTTTTTCGCACGGTTCGTTTGAAAAAGCAAAACGGAAGGTTTTTTGTGATACCCAAGAACCTACTGCGGTGAAAATATGATTAATTTACAAATATAGTTGAGAAAACATACAAACTACACGCTGTTAGTTTTTTTACATCTAAGTGTTAGAAATACCTCATTTTGTGAATAATGTCTCTCTGGAGTGCATACACGTACCATTTCCCATGTAATAGGGCTGGTATTTCTTGGCAAATATCTCCGAAAGTAATGAAGAAAGGGGTTTCATTTCGTGAGTCATTAGATGGGTGATGTATTTATCTTTAAAATGAGACCAAATTCATTGATTTCTAAATAAAATGATATTTCGCTCAAACTACCTTGAGTATGCATTCACTAGCTTTCTCTTCGTGGATGTCTGTGATGATTTTTGGCAGAGCTCAAAATAGCGTCTCGGTAGTGTGACCGTCCACTATAATTGACATAAGTACCTTCCTATTTCCCCACCACATACATTGTTACCAGACCAAAAACATTCTTCTCTCACCTGTCCTATATAATGGCACGGAGATTTGCGCAAATGGTCAGTAGGGTCCTTTCGGGTCAGTCGAGACATTTCCGTTCTTGGTCAATCTTCAGCCAGTCATTTAGCTGATACCGAGGAGTCTAGGCGTGAGCCATGGTGCCCGTGCACCATAAGTCATAGTGCCATCCATCCGTGCCAACTTCTTTCCTTCCCGATACATGCTAATATTCTTGTTTGGCTGTTCGAGACACACATTTTGGGCCATTTAACTATTCAATCGAACACTTGATTCAAGGTAGGGCGAGCGAGATTGTTCCCTAATCATAATAGAGACCATATTCGAATTATGCTAATCAATTTCACCAGCTGTGAGACACACGAATTAAATATTGCATCATTAGTGGTGCAACGTATTTTAAATGGCAGAAGTTGTAAGTAATCAACTGAAAATATCTAAATAAGTCTTTGACTTGACTCTCTTTTTCACGCGGTACGTTTTAAACATCACTGAAACGGAAGGTTTATAGTGATCCCTTAGAATTTACTGCGGTGATAATATGATTTATTTTCAAAAATAGTTGAGAAAACACACAAACTACTCACTGTTGATTTTTGACGAGATCCAAGTGTAGAAAATGCTTTATTTTAAATATAAGGTCTCTCTAGAGTGCATTCACGTACCCGTATCCCGTATAAAAGAGCTGGTATATTTTTGGCAAATATCTCGGAAAGTATTGCGGTAAGGGGTTGAATTTTTGGTGTCTATGGAGGGGTGATACATTTTTCTTTGAAATGAGACCAAATTCATTGATTTCTAGGTAAAATGATATATCCCTCAAACTACCCTAAATAACTCTAATTTTCCTCTCAAAACCTCTAAGTGATTATTCGTTCCTAGACACCAAGAAGTTTACCGCGCGTCCGCGAGTGTCGTCGCCTTCCAACGGGCGTAGTCTCCGCATCATAATCTTAGAAAAGTAAGGTAACGACTACTTGGATTAAAAAAGGCTTAGGTAACGCGAAGATGGGGTTTGTGGGCAGAGTGATTATCGGTTGTGCTACACAATAAGTGTACGAATATTACAAGCTCAATTAAGGGGAAATAGAAATGCTTAATAATTTCTTCATCTAGAATATAATGGAATGAAATAAAATCCTCGGCCTTGCATATTTAAGGTAGTTGGAGCAAAATATCATTTTACCTAGAAATCGATGAATTTGGTCTCATTTTGAAGGAAAATATATCACCCTTCCATTAACATCATCAATTCAACCCGTTACTCCATTGTTCAACATTACTTTCCGAGATATCAACTTAAAAATACCAGCCCTTTTATATGGGAAATGGTACGCGTCTGCACTCCAGAGAGACCTTATATTAAAAATGAGGCGTTTCCTACACTTAGATCAAGTCAAATAATCAACGGTGTGTAGTTTGTGCTTTTTCTCGACTATTTTTGAAAATAAATCATATTATCACCGCAGTAAATTCTTCGGAATAACAAAAACTTTCCGTTTTGATGGAGTTTCAAACATATCGCGTGAAAAAATTGTCAAATTCGAGACTTATTTAGATATTTTCATTTGATTAATTACAAATTATGTCATCTAAAACTATTTTATTTCACCATTAATAACGCAATATTTAATTCTTGTGTCTCACAGTTGGTGAAATTAAAACGTATACATCGAATATGGTGTCTATTATGACGAGGGAACTATCTCTCTCGGACTACGTTATGAGTATAGGAAATACAACTGTTTCCATCTTGAAGAGAGAGGGAAATCGACTCGGTCTCTATTATGATTAGGGAACTATCTACCTTAACCCTTTGAGTGCGGCATGACGTTAAATCACGTCGGGGTTTTCTTTACGTCGGTGCTGAGGACGTGAAATCACGTCATGGGTATCGTGGGTATTCCATCTTTCATTAGGAGGCCTTGTGAAAGTTTCCTAGTAGAAGCTGGAAAACTCGCGGTACCCTTGACGTGATATCACGTCATCAGCACCAGTGTAAAAAACCATGACGTGATTTAACGTCATGCCGCACTCAATGGGTCAAAGTGTTCCCACTCTTCATATCAAATATTAATAGCCATATCCTTATTTGATTATAATCGGAAAAATCAATGAAAATACAATTGGGAATATTCTAGGAAATCGGCCAGCGGGGATATGAATTAGATGGCTTACAAGGGGAGTGTCAGATAGCCGGGTCTCAGATTTTATTCAAACTTAGTAGTTGTACAGACCGCTGTATGTGGTTCATGAATCACCCCACATATAGGGTTATAAAACCAACAGTTTAAACGAAAATGGTCTTTAAAAATTTCGTAATTCCCTTTATACGGGCCACCCACATAACTGACAAGCTACGAAAAATTTTACTATTATTAAGCATTATGTTTGAATTGTAAAAATATGAAGACAGTATTATAAAATAATTATAGAAAATGGAAATCATGTGCATGAAGGAATGATGGTAATACGTCGTGAAATGATAAGGTAGTGACATGATTAGAAGGCTGCCTTCGACCGAAAAATGAGACTAAGCCTGACGCCGTGTATGCAAATGAAAAATTTGCCTCGCGCAAAAATAATATTTCGAGTAAAAATAAAAAAATCTTGAGCGCATTGTAGGATGCCGTAAAAGAAAAACTATACAAACAGCGGAAGAAACATTCCCCGAATTGGATTCGAACCCGTGTCTCTAGACCGGAGACGAGCACGTCAGTCACCCGTCCAGCTTGTCAGTTATGTGGGTGGCCCGTGTAAAAGGGAATTTTGAAATTTTAAAAGGCCTTTTTCGTTTAAACTATTGGTTATATAACCCTATATATGGGGTGATTCATGAACCACGTATAGCGGTCTGTACAACTACTAAGTATGAATAAAATCTGAGACCCGGCTATCTGACACTTCCCTTGTTAGTTCTCGGACGCAAGAACGCGTTTTTCTACGGGTAGCCAGAATTTTGGTGGAATGACGCCTCGATTCATTCCACCGAGGGACCCGCCTTAAAGATTCCAGCGACGAAATCCGCGGTGGCGCACCGGAGAAAATCGGTCACCCTCCACACGACGGTTGTCCAGTCAGCAGAGGGTAAACACGTCTTTATTTACGAGAGCGGAGAGTAGATGGGAAAGGAAGTCGGTGAACCAGAACGAGGAGGCTCATGGGTAGGAGGAGGGGGAGCGGGAGGAGGTGGTGCGGTGCCGTGACGCGCGGCAGATGCTCAGCGGGTGGCGGAGCTTTTTGAGTTCCGGACATCGCAAAGGCGGGAAGGGTTGGGAGTCGGGGAGGGAAGGGAAGGGAGGGGAGGTTGGCAGGAGAGGGGTGGGGGGGACTATGAGTCGCCGAATTCCGTGGTGGAAGGGGGTGACGAGCAAGGGGCGGGAGGAGAGGGGAAATGAAAGTCCTGTTTGCCGACAATGTCGAAAACAGAAGTCGCGAGATCATGCGTTGATTTTGTTTTCACTACAAATTTTGGGGTATAGCAGTCGCAAAAGAACCTGGCGCTGCGCCGTGGATGATTTTGGGACATGAACCTCAGAACTTTTAAAACCCAGCCTGGCGGGGGAAGAAGGTTGTACACTGTGGAGCGTCAGTGAGCGAACCTTTTCTAGTTACTCCACTCGAAGGCTTCCGCGGAGACATTCAGATGGCAGTGAAGAGTTTTCGAGTTCTCTTCCGCGTGTTTCCATTGCAACTGTCATATTGTTATATTGCAACATTGTAACATTGTTACATTGCAACAATGGAAACACGCGGAAGAGAACCAGGAAAGCCTTCACTGCCATCTTTTCTAGTTGCTGCCAACCTTAGCGCCTCGTCAAATTCCATGAATCACAGCTACCTGGCGCCCTGTTTGCTGCATTTTATTCGTACTAGCACTCGTTGTACGTGACAAGGAAGTGCACGGGTAAAGCATGACATTGATGAAGCAAAACCATTTGCCTATTAGCCTTTTGTGTGTGTGCCTGGCAAAGTAGTTTGACAAATCCTCGGAACTCAAATCCTCAAATCCTAGGAACGCTGTTTAACTCAAAGTGCTCCTACTAACAGGCGTTACGAGAAATAAGGGAGGGGTGGAGCTCGTTTGGATGGGAGCGGATAAGGAGCAGAGGTGAGAGGACAGAAAGTGGTAGGCAAGGCTACCAACTGAATTCCATTTGACAGAAGGAGTGGGGAAAGAGCCAGCAGGGCATTTCACCGCCATATTCAATATTCAAATAAAGCTTAGTCAAATTATGCTGGTACTGCAACGGCAATGACTGGCATAATCGACGTCGTCGAGGATTTGTCAAACGAAATGTTCCAAAAGTCGGGACAATAGTATTGGTCGTTTTAGCTCAGATATGGTTGGAGACACATCCAGGATATCTCAAGGATACATGGTAGGCCCTCTGTTATTCACAATTTATGTTAATGACCTAAGTTATCGAGTTATCGGTATATTAAGATTATTTGCATACTACAATTATCTACCATGAAATAAGCGATGACACAGACTTAGAAGTTCTGTCATCGGACCTTAGCATTCGTGGTCCCAGGAGTGGGGGTTACATTTAAATATTAGTAATATCACCACAGATCACTTCCTGCGAAAGTCATCACACAAATGTCGTACCTATACTGTGGGCGGAGTAAACATAAAATCTTCAAATACAGTAAAATATCTTGGAATTAACTGAACTTCTGGTACATCGTAGGTATTACACATACAAAACACATGTGTCACAGCATTAAAGAAACTAGGTTTCGTTAAGCGTACAATAGGAAGGTCCTCGGATGAAAAAGTCAAAGCAACTTCACTCTGGTTAGGCCATACCTCGAGTACGCTGCGAGCATTTGGGACCCTGGTCATAAAGATTTTACCAAAAAAATGAATAAAATACCAAGAAAAGCAGCACGCTTCGTTTAAAACTGCTACGAACGAACATATAGTGTCTCACTACTGTTAGAGGGATTAAGGTGGGAGCCCCTAGAGACTCGGAGGTTGCACGCTAGGCTTAGGCTGCTTGAGAACTTCAGAACTGGTGTGTGTTTCAGAGCGACACAGAGAATATTGTCATGACTCCTCACTACATCTCTAGGTCTGACAAAAGCGATAAAATAAGAGAGATACACTGCCGATCAGATAGGTACAAAAACTCGTTCTTTTCGCGCACCATAAGCTACCACAGTAAAATCTGAGAATCACCAAATACATTCCTATAATACACGTCACCATTTCATCTCCCAAAAACATACATCTTAACATCTTTACACGGCTGGTGTCCTAAAACCCCCGGCCAAACGCCCATGCGACGGCACGCAGGGTAGTATGTAGATATGAATGTAGATCTCATGATCCTGAGCTCAGTGGCACATGAGATTATTGGAGCTTGATTTTGTCACTCTATGTTGCCTATTTAAAAGTCTATAGTCCAAAGTAAGGTTATTATTCCTTATATATATAATGAATTTCATCCAGCGGTGTTCCAGTGCCATTATCCCGCATCTATAGTGTACTCTCGGAATTGCTGCTAAGTACCCATCTAAAGCCGCAATTGCTTTTTGTGTGGACAAAGAACATTGATCAACAAGGATACTTTTGAGTGGTTGTCTCAGGAAATATGGTGTCTCAGGAATTATGGATAATCGCAAGTCGAGAGGTAGTGCAACACTAGGAGAACCCAAATCATAACTGTCATTATGTTACGATTTTTTGTAATTTTTGAGTTATTACCACCGGCACGTGTTTGTCGAAACTGGTTGTAACTGGTCTGAAACTGGTCCGTAGCTGCTTTGAAACTGGCCTAACCAGAGCGAAGTAGCGTCTCTCTTTCACTTTTTCATCTGAGGGCCTTCCTATCAAAACCTAGTTTCTTTAATGCTCTGCCACATATGTTTTTTATGTGTTCCCCACGATATTCTGAAGTTAAGGTATTCCAAATTATTTTACTGAATCAGAAGATTTTATGCTTACTCCACCCACAGTATAGGTATGGAATTTGTGTGATGAGTTTCGCAGGGAGTGAACTGTAGTTTTTAACGAAGCGTGCTGCTTTTCTTTGTATTTCTATACTTATTTTTTTTGGTTAAATCTATTCGACCAGGGTCCCAAATGCTCGCGGAGTGTTTGAGGTGTGGCCTAACCAGTGCGAAGTAGCAGAAGATCGGTGAAGAATGCTTTAGAAGTACTCCTACGGCGTCTGTAGACCCCGAGGAGAGGAAAATCGGCGCACGACTCCCCCTTTTTGAAGTCACCCGGGCGATTTGAAAAGGCGAGCGCGTGTTGAGCGAACGGGAAGATTGAGGCTCGGGAGGACGAGGTGGAGTGGGAGGTTGGTTCCGTGAGGTAGGCGAGGTGCCCCCGGTAGGAAGCGAACTCCGCTCGGCAAACACTGGGAACGACGGCGCCCCGCCTTTACATGAAAGCCGCAAATCATCGCACGAACCAGCTACCAGTCGGGAGATATGGGAGTTAAAAATAGCCACCGGTCTAGCTCTCCCTTTTCATTTGGATTTTGAAAAATCGTGAGCCTGCCCACACTGGCGTCAAACCGACTTTCCATGTGCATTGTGACTTTCACAAAGGCAATTTATGACCAAGAGGAGCATTTTTAAATTTCTAAATATGTAGAAATAATTTCGATAATGACTCTTCTGAGCCGAATTTAGATTTAATATATATTCACGAAGTAGGCTATCACCTGAAACATGATTTACGTACATATGTCAATCATGTAGCATTTATCAGCGTTAATGAAGTCATTTATAAGTAAGTACACACATCGAATGGCTGATGCCGAGAAATAAGAAAATATACATATTAAAAATAACATAAATATACTGACATATGCACAAACGCATTAATGTACACATCTGAAGGGTGACTGTTTCTGGAGCTTTCTTCAACACACGTTCAACGTATTTCTTTCTTCAACACACGTTCAACGTATTTCTTCCCCACATTGTCTCGCCAGATTTTCCTGGGTAAGCCCATATCTACTCTTACACCGAAACGTTCGTTTCTGGCAATCTTAACTAATGTATATCTTTAAGTATAAAAAAGTACTAGCTGACCCGTGCGAATATTTCGCACAGTATGCAGCTTCTTCCTGTTTCTCCCTGTTCTTCTAACTGTTTCTTCCCATGGACAATTATATGTTATTTATATTCGTGTTAAAGATCCATAACGTAAACAGTAAACGGTCACACTGATTGCATGTAGAATGTAAACAATCTAACGAAACGATGTGTTAATAGATGGCGCCTCCTACAGTCTTTTAAGCACGTAAACATTGCCAACATATTAGTTGATTATATTGTCAGCAGATGGCGTTGTGTCATTATTTAACAAAAACTAAAATTTAAAAAAAATGGTCTATTTTTCATCAATATCGGGGAACATAAGCTTTAAAACGATGTTAGAATCATAATTTTGATGAATAATTATGGGAGTCATGGCGTTGCGACAAAAAAACACCTTTGAGAAATAATATATGCGGATAAAAGTATTACGAACTCACACAAGAGCTCACCATCTCCATCCTTCTCCACACCAAAATTAAAGGGTTAAAATCCACCATGGAAATAAATCATTTTAGCTGACCGGAATTGGAACACTGATCATATTATTGTCGGCGAGTTTCCCAGATACTCTACATGCATCAATCCTAACCAATAGGTTGAGGTTCGAATCCCGTTACGTGAAACAACTTTTCTCAGGGCGAATTTCATCTGCATTGGTGGATATCTTTGAACCCGCGCGTGCAACCTCGACTATCATTCGTGCGTCCACAATGATTTCTCAAAATTATAGGATGTATAACGTACGCATGGATATATATTATGGACTGAAATGCTTGGAATCGCTGCCTAAATTTCCACTTTTATTTCACCCAGACCTTTGTGCCACTTCGAAAAAAGTCTCTTCAGATGAACCGTAAATTGACGCAGTTAATTGTTGTTAACGTGACACTGTAGTGAATATTCAATAACGATCGAGGAGATATGAATTACTTGATGCTTTGAATAATATCTTGCTATTTTTGCTATCTAAAATTTACTTTTCAAATGCTAGAGAGGAAATATCTATTACAGGAAATCAGTAAGAGGTTAATGAAACGTCTATTGTGTGCCGACAACGTTGTTCGCCAGAATCCGATTTTAATTGGAATGCATTGAGCCTGTTTTGCCTAAACACAGAATTCATAATACCATGTTTGAACAGAACGTGCTTCTTACCAGGCTGCAAAACAGGGAATGCGTCCACGAGAACCCAAAATAAGAGACTTGGATTGAAAAATAAGAATCTGTTCAAGGCGGCGGTAAGTGCATTCCTTTTTACCTACACTGAAATGATGGCCATTGGGAATACTCATAAGGATACCTCATTAAAACGATATTTAAAAAAGTGTACAATTACGTCCCGCTTGTAGTACTACGTTTTTTATCCACTGCATCATGATTACTTGTCAGTGAAACCAGTAAGACGTGTTTATTTACACATATCGACTGTATTTACATTTGAACTTCCGTCTTTCATCACTAGGCGGCACCACATTCCAAAAAGTTGTTTGTTTACGGAATTCTAGACAAAATTTTTTGGCGCCGAGATAATAATCCATAATATATATGGGTCATTCCATCCAAATTCGACCAGGTGATTGCCCTTGGGGTAACCGATTTCGACCAAATTTGGCAAATCGTCTTCATTTGATTACAAAATGAAAATCCCAAAGCCATTTTGTAATCAAGGTTAAAAAAAGGTTTTACGGTAGGTAAGAAAGAATCGATTGCAAGAATAAGATTTTTCAAACATTCAGCCTCATATTTGTGAAAGAATCAGTCATGTAGCTCAATTATTTCATATTTTAATGAACGAAAGAAAAAAGGTCCACACTTATATTTTTCATTTTTCCCATATAATCCCATGTAAAGCTATCGATTGCAATAAATCAAAGCCTAATCGACTTTTTTAACTTTTCCGATTTTTTCCCAACTCGACACGTTATTCTAAATATACCCTGAAAACTTCACCCAACTAGCTCGTTTAGAAATGCCCCAGGAGTTTTGATGAGTCAGTCAGTCAGTTTTGCAGCTTTAAATAGAATCAGAAAGCTTTGGCGAAAATTTAGGGAAAATGTACGTATTGCAAACTTCATTTGTTTTCAAGATGTTGTTTCACCATATCTCGCCAAACATTGTTGGATGCACTGCAAACAGACAAAAAGCCATATATAGAAAATGTGTTTTACTATGTTCAAAAATTCCTTAAAGCCAGAAAGCCTAGGCGAAAATTTAGGCAAAACGTTACACATTGTAAACTTCATTTGTTTTCAAGATGCTCTCTTATTATATCTCGCCTAACACTGTTAAATACATTGCCAACAGATAAAAGGCAAAATATTGACAATATATTTAACTGTTTTCAGAGATACCTTCAAACCAGAAAGCTTTGGCGAAAATTTAGGGTAAATGTTTTTAGAAGTACGGGTGCGTGCAAACCGAAGGAAAAAACGGTGCCGGAGCACCCTCTACAGATACAACAGCGGATTTAACCATTCCAAACACTACTTGCCGGACGCAAAACACGCAGGACACTTCCCATTTCCCCCTTTAATTTCTGTCCGGTCCGAAAATTCACCGTTCGGCCGCACGAGAGAGGGAGGGACAGAGACAGGGAGATCGAGAGACGGGAGGGCCGTAAAAATCCTTGTGGGCCCTTTGAAGGGAGGTATGAGATTACAAGTGTAAGTAAGATGTGTTTTATTCTATCCAGAAACCCCTTCAAACGAGAAAGTTTTGGCGAAAATTATGGGAAAATGTTACGCATCGTAACCTCATTTGTTTTCAAGATGTTATTTCACTATAGCTCGCCAAACAGTGTTGAATAAATTGCCAATAACTAAAAAGCCAAACATGGACAATACGTTTAACTGTTACAAGTAATTCCTTCAAACCAGAAAGCTTTGCCGAAAAGTTAGGAAAAATGTTACGTATTGTAAACTCAATTTGTTTTCAAGATGCTGTTTCACTACATATCTCGCCCAGCACTGTCGAACGCATTGCCATTAGATGAAAAGCCAAATATAAACAATAAATTTAACTATTAACAGTAATTCCTTCAAACCAGAAAGCATTGGCGAAAATTAAGGGAAGTGTTACGCATTTTAAACTTCATTTGTTTTCAAGATGCTGTCTCACTATATCTCGCCTAACGCTGTTGAATACATTGCCAACAGATAAAAGGCGAAATATGGACAAAACTATTTCCAGAAATACTTTCAAACAAGAAAGCTTTGGCGAAAATTTAGGGTAAAAATGTTTTTAGACGTATAGATGCGTGCAAACCGAAGAAAAAACCGGTGCCGGAGCACCCTCTACAGATACAACAGAGGATTTAACCAATCCACACACTACTTGCCGGACGCAAAACACGCCGGACACTTCCCATTTCCCCCCTTTAATTTCTGTCCGGTCCGAAAATTCACCGTTCGGCCGCACGAGAGAGGGAGGGACAGACAGACAGACAGGGAGATCGAGAGACGGGAGGGCCGTAAAAATGCTCGTGGGCCCTTTGAAGGGAGGTATGAGATTGTAAGGCGGGAGTGTATGTACTGAGGGGCTTCGAGGATGGACGGGGGACGTGGGGAGGGGGGTGAAAAGAGTGGAGGGGCGGGAATAGGGGGAAGGGGTCAATGGATAGGGGGGGTGACTGGTTGTGGTGGGCGGGGAAATAGGGTGGGGAGAGAGAGAGGGAAGTTGTTGGAAAGAGAAAAATTATTTTCGGGCGCCGACTGCGGAGGCAACAAGGAGGGGCTGAGGGGGGGGAAGGTTGGTGGGGGTCTTCATGGCTGCATTAGCGAGATTAAAACGAAGGACGGGTGACGGCGGGGGTGGGAGGGGCTGATGGGGCGGAGGTGGGAGACGCAGGGGTGGGGAGATGGCTGGAGGATAGTAGGGGTGGATGACTGGGTTAGGAAGAGGAGGAGGAAGAAGTTTCAGGGGTGGTTTAGATGGGGGGGGGTCGTTCAGGAGGGATTGAAGGGTGACATGGGGGTAAATTTCAGGGGTTGGATTTTCGGGTTGGGAAGAAGTAGAAGAAACTGGACTGCAGGTAGGTATGGCAGCATGTTGTTGAGCTAGAGGTGATCGGTGATTGGCTTACTCAGGGAAAACAAATTTTTATTTTATTTTTATTTAGTTATACTCACAACCCCGAAAACAGCACAACAAAGGCCTTTTACATCGGGTGTTTTAATATTAAAAATAAACGAACACACACACACCCTTGTCCAGGGCAGATAATACTCTACCCAGGCGAACCCGCGACACTCCAGTTAGCAGGCGAAGTCTTTACCCCTCCGCCACCGGGGCCGACTTGTGAACATGACTAAGTGAAGTCAACCATGTCAGAAGTAACGAGCAAAAACATATGTATCACAATGTTTTTGCTCAAATTCATAAGTAACGTCCAGTTTACGCAAATAATCCAGGTAAAACTATTTTGTCTGTAACTGCTCTGAAACTGAACTGTAAATGCTTTGAAACTTGTCTTTAACTGCTCTGAAACTGGGCTGCAACAGCTGTGAAAATGGTCTGTAACTGATGTGTTACTGGTCTGTAACTGGTCTATAAAAGCTCTGAAACTGGCCTGTAACTGCTGTAAAACTTGTCTGTAACTACTCTGAAACTGTTCTGAAACTTCTCTGAAACAGGTCTGTGACTGGTCTGTACTGGTCTGAAACTGGTATGTAACTGCTCTGAAACAGGTCTGTAACTGCTTTGAAACTGGTCTGTAACCGCTTTGAAAGTCTGATCTGGACATGGTCCGTTGCTGGACTGAACTGGTCTGGATTTTAAAGATCTTTAAAATCCAAACCACTTACAGACCAGTTTCAGAGCTGCTACAGACCAAACATTTTTACCTGGGTAATGGCCGGTTGCAAGAACATTTCCGTCATGGAATTAATAGTAATGAAATCCAAGAAGTTATAGATCTCATTAAAATATTCAGGTTGTAGGAACACATCTACTAGTTACATTACTTATTCACCAATAATTATTAGCTCCGAATATTTTATCTGACCTTCTACCGCTGGATGAAATTTATGAAATTATAGCCTATGAATAATTGCTAATGCACATAATAATTAGTCAATAAGAGTAAACAAATTGATGTTTTCCCTCAAAACAACTCTATCTGGTAATTAAATCTCTAAGCGTTTATTGCGCATCCGCCATCTTGGCAACTCATGGAACTCATAACTCCATGCCATACGTTAACAAACCTCTGAATTTATCGAATAATTCTACAACGCTTATTGAATAGATAACTCTTATACCATAATAAGATAAGACCCCTAACACCGATATTCTCCAATTTTATTAGGAGAATGTTGATATCCTGGAAGTCAAAAGCTTTTCGAAAATCGATGAAAAGCACTATGTATTACAGAAAATTTTTAAATTTACAATGCTTGCAAAATATTCAAGGGTATCTTTAGTTCCCTTTGATTTTCGAAACCCATACTTATGCACCGACTGCATCTTTTAAGCATTCAGGAATCGAAAAAAATTATTAAAAACGTATTGTTCCAAGATTTTGTCAACTGAATTTAATATGAATTATAATAATATTCACCTTTAAATATAAAATATAATAATATTCACCTTTAAAAACAGGTAAAATGGTAGCAAGTGTCAGATCATCTGGTACGTATCCTTCCCAGAGGCAATTTCTCGTGAAGTTAGGCAATATTTTCACATTAAAATTAGGATTTATCAAATCCCTCATTCTTATGTCATCATAACCTGGGCCCTGTTGAAACGGACACTTGAAAGAGTTTTCAAAAATAATTTTTAATGCGCGAAAGTTGCACTGCCTTCCGACTATCAAGTAAGCATACTGAGATTTGAACCCTAACTTAGGACAGATTAATCTACATCTACATAATACCTTGCGAGCCGCCACATAAGCGTGTGGCAGGGTATTTAGCTCACCAGCTGTGTAAAGGTGAAAGTTTTTTGGAGATGAAATAGAGACATGTATTATGGGGGTGTATTTAGTGGAGCTCAATTTTTAATGTGGTCACTTATTGTGCGCGGAAAGAACGAGTTTTTGTACCTCTCTGTTCGGCAGTGTTCTCTCCTATTTTATCGCATCTGTCAGACCTAGAGATGTAGCGAGGAGTCATGACAATATTCTCTGTGTCGCTCTGAAAAATATCAGTTCTGAATTTCTAAAGCAACCTAAACCTAGCGTGTAGCCTCCGAGTCTCAAGGGGCTCCCACCTTAATCCCTCTAAAAGTTGTGAGACACCATCTGTACGCTCGCAGCAGTTTTTAACGAAGCGCGCAGCTTTCCTTTGTATTTTATTGTTTTTTTGGTTAAATCTATTTTACCAGGATCCCAGCGTATCTGGACAACTCACCTTACCGATAATTGGGTGATGTGTGTTCGAATTTCGGTCAACTAAAATAATTTTTTTCACGGCGGATTTTGACCCCTTAATGTCGATGTGGAGAAGGATGGAGAGGGTGAACTGGGTGGCAAGAAGGACGAACGAGGAGGTATTGGATATGGTTGGAGAAGAGAGGAAGCTGGTGGCGGAGGTTCGGAGGAGACAGAAGAGATGGATGGAGGACATGTTGAAAGGATAGAGAATATTGAAGTCGGAATTAGATGGGAGAACACTGGGGAAGCATGGGAGAGGAAGGAAGTGGATAGGAATTCTGGACAAAATAAGAGGAGAGACTAAAATCCTAGGATGTGGAAGCGAGAAGCGAAAGTAGAAGTGACCCTGAGAGGAGAAAAATTAGAGCAAGTGGATTCCTACACTTATCTCGGATGCACCACCACGTGGGACGGAAGAAGTACTACTGACATCAAGCGGAGAACTCAAGCTAAGAAAGTGTTTATGAGAAAAATACAACTGCTGTACTCAAAGATGGGTCTACAAACCAGGAAACATGTGAAAACATTCGTGTGGAGCGTAGCACTCTATGGTTAGGAAGAATTGGCAATTGTAAAAGCTGAGCAGAACAGACTAGAAGCCTTTGAAACCTGGTACTGGAGGAGTATGCTGATGATGAAATTGATGACTAAATAAGAAACGATGAATTGTACAGAAGAGCAAAAGAGGAAGTCAACCAATCTTAGGATTGAACGCACAATGAATGAATGAACGAACAATTTCCATGGTGTACTCCTAAGGGTCAGACAACGCTAACAAAGAATACTCTTTGCAACACCCGTGTCCAATGAAGTCAAATAAGCTCACCGGAATAGCGGTCTCAATTATAAATGACAGGAGCTGGTCTCTTCTGCCGATAGCAAATCAAGGACCTATCCAGAACAGTGGGTCCATTAATAGTCGTCAAACTATCTGTTAAGTTTGAAAAGTGCGGTTGCATGGATACGGCCTCGTAATTGTATGTTTCACTGTCTCACATCAGCAAATGGCATTTCTGATGTGCGCCACTGCAACGGAGCAAACAAAGCATCGATCATTTATTTACCCTCCACTTGGGAGTAATGGCTCACAATTAGGAATTGAAACATCCGTTTCTTTTTAATCCGTCACCTGTTGTAGAGGAATGACCCGATGCGAATTGAGTCGCATACGAACGGCGCTGTTCGCGTACTAATTAATGAGGGATTATAATGGCGAAACTGACTTTAATTCCGCGTGACGGGAGAGACGCCGAAAACCAGCGTAATTAGCAAAATACGTTGACACTCACTTTCATATTATTAATTATTTAACATTTCGCCCCCTTTTCCGAATAAGGGAGGGGAAAAAATTACGAAAATAATTGCTCACGCCGCATTCTGGCGTTAATGTTAATTTTAAACGCGTCGGAGTGCGGTGGGCCGTTTGACGCTAAGCGATGTCGCCACGCGGAATGAAAATGCGCCATTTGACTGCGAATTCGTCAAATTGGGATACGCGATGTTTGCGACGTGTCGAAAA
Source organism: Ceriagrion tenellum (assembly GCA_963169105.1). Lineage (NCBI taxonomy): Eukaryota > Metazoa > Arthropoda > Insecta > Odonata > Coenagrionidae > Ceriagrion > Ceriagrion tenellum. The sequence goes on from OY720644.1 coordinate 84,176,971, forward strand.
CACCCTTTTTCATTGAGTTTCCTCTCTGGATATATATATAATTGACCTCTTCCGCTAACCCTTTCCCTATTCAAAAAACAACGATTTCATCCACTCTATGCGGCGCCCTATCCCACAACTCCTCGGATGGAGTAGGGTTTAAAAATTCATCGCCAGGTTATTTAGAAATCGCGGGTTCGAGTGCCGATTTGGTGGATCACTCATGAAGCAGAGTGCAAAGACCTAAAAGTTAAAGGAAGCTTCAACCTTTTGTGTGCTAATGACCACTGGTTTCTTTGTTAGCATGTGAATGTCAAGTAATCTCAAAAAATATTCACCGTTCTGTGCCCAGGCTGTAAAAAATTGCTTTTTCATGCATTAATTACAAAAATTCGATACAATTCTTTCTTTCTAGTTCGTTAACTCATCACTCTGGTCACAACACGTTGTCTACGGAAGCGACCATCGCAGGGCAGGAAAAGTTCTCCAGACATGATTATATGGCATCGAAACCTGGGTAAGCCAGGATAAGCATGATAGAAGGCTTAAACCAGAGGAAACGGGATACCTTAGAGGTGTTGGCGTCAAAATTAGATTGGATTTTTCATAGTGTGTGACTTTTGTGTGCTAATGACCACTGGTTTCTTTGTTAGCATGTGAATGTCAAGTAGTCTCAAAAAATATTCACCAATCTGTGCCCAGGCTGTAAAAAATTGCTTTTTCTGCATTAATAACAAAAATTCGATACAATTCTTTCTAGTTCGTTAACTCATCACTGTAGTCACACCACGTTGTCTACGGAAGCAACCACCGCAAGGTACAAAAAGTTCTCCAGACATGATTATATGGCAGCGAAACCTGGGTAAGCCAGGATAAGCATGATAGAAGGCTTAAACCAGAGGAAACGGGATACCTCAGAGGTGTTGGCGTCAAAAGTAGATTGGATTTTTCATAAGTATCCTATCAGTTAAAGGCAGGTTTTGTTGAGAGTCAGAAAAACTCCCCCAGATTTTCGAAGCTTTCAGGGTCCAATCTACCTGTAGTATGTCCTTTCTTGCCTCAGCATACGATCTACCCTTCATATCATCCATAAAACTATTGGATTTCTTTCACTTCCTCGTTTGCCCAACATCCCTCCCTCCATCACAGTCTTGAGGAGCCCATCGCCCCTCATTACTTCCTCCAGCCACCTACTCTGTCGATCCTAGATTTCATTCAGATGTTTCTATCCCACGCTTTCCATGCTTATAACTTAATCTTTCGTCTTCCTTCCCGTCCACCTCACCTTCTCCATCCCTCTCCACACCCACATCTCAAACATTTGCAGCCAGTTCTCGTCTTTTCTTCATAAGGTCCATGTTTCAGCACCATAAAACGCTATACTGCGAAATCATCACACAAAAGCCATACCTACACCGTGGGTGGAGTAAACATAAAATCTTCAAATGCAGTAAAATATCTTGGAATTTCTTTAACTTCAGATATATCGCGGGGAACACACATACAAAAAATATGCAGCACAGCATTAAAGAAACTAGGTTTTGTTGAGCGTATAATAGGAAGGTCTTCGGATGGAAAAGTCAAAGAGATATGTTACTTCTTTGCTCTGGTTAGGCCGCACCTCGAATACGCCGCGAGCATTTGGGACCCTGGTCATAAAGATTTAACCAAAAAAATTAACAAAATACAAAGAAATGCAGCACGCTTCGCTAAAAACTACTACGAACGAACATATAGTGTCTCAAAAATGTTAGAGGGGTTAAGATGTGAGCCACTAGACACTCGGAGGCTGCACGCTAAACTTAGGCTGCTTGATAAATTCAGAACTGATGTGTTTCAGAGCGACACAGAGAATATTAAAATGACGCCTCACTACATAGGTACAAAAACTCGTTCTTTCCGCGCCCACAATAAGCGACCACAATAAAAATTGAGCTCCACAAAATAGAATCCTATAATACACGTCACCATTTCATCTCCAAAAAAACTGACATCTATACACGGCTGGCGTCCTACCACCCCCTGCCACACGCCCAAGCGGCGGCTCGCGGTGTAGTATGTAGATGTAGATATACTCTCTATATCAAGCTCTTCATCAGCCTCTTTTTCACAACCTTACCCAAGGTACCCGTCATCAACTCCCTTCTATTGCAAAACGCCTCCTTGGCCAGCGCTATTCTTGTCAGCGGACGTCTCTTTACGTCATTTTCACCTTGAAATTGTCGGAACCTAGGTCGGTGCGTGGTACCCAATAAAATTTGTGCTGAAATTTTGCAAAGTTCTGTCATTTTGAGATCGTGATGATTAAAGTTAGGGTCGCTATATCCGTAGATATGGGAAAGGTAAAAGAAAAGGACTCATTCAGGAATTCACGAAAATTATTGGGAAAAAAATTCCGGCGTCACTTCCCAACAGGTTCTTTTTAGGGATGAGTCGATTCCACTCTATTTCGATTCCGATTCCAATTCGGATTCTTTCATATCGATTCCCAATTCTCGATTCCGATTCCGATTCCATTGATTCTTATTCTTAATAACAGACGTTGGGATATCGATATACCAGTAGCGTTCATTTAAATTCAAGCATTGGCTGAAATAAAATAACAAAGACAATTAAGTCGCTCAAAAAGTATAATTATTAACATATTATCCTCAGCTTACTGAGGTAGATAAAAAATACAAATGGATAGCCTACACCCAAAATTACTGAGACAAATATGATGTGATAAATGAAATTTGATTTGTATATTTATCCGTCTGGAAGCGATGGAATCGGAATCGACTTTGTGCTGAAATTTTACTAAGTTTTGTCATTTTGAGATCGTGATGATTAAAGTTATGGTCGCTATATCCAATCGATTCTCGATACCGATCTAATTTAGGCGATCGATTCTCGATACCGATTCTAATCCTGAGAATCGGTGGAATCGAGAATCGACATTTGTATTTGATTCATCCCTAGTTCTTTCGTACTATATTCTACTTACTTGTTTACTTAATTCTTGCTAAATCAAGAAATAATGAGCTCTACTACCTCGAAAGTTATGCAAAAAGGGGGAATACCTCCAATGGCCGTAATAATAGAGCAACTCTCGTCATAAATTATCGTTGTGTTGGTTACAACTTTCCCCACTAACAACTTTCAGTTGCAAGTGACTTTTTTCCCTTCAGTTCGCTGGAGATGGCCACTCTGTGGCCGAAACACGCGTGTACGACGCATACCCTCGTCCGTTCCTGTCTGCGCACTAGGTGAGTCAGATTCTCCCAGAAACTGGGCCCTTTTGAATGAGCGAGTGAGTGTTTTCTGAGTGCTTGCGTGTGTGTGATTGCTCTGTGTTTGTCCCTGGCGTGGAAAGTTTTTTCCCGCAAACATTCTCAGAATGTGTGGTTGTTGTTATCCTGGCATCTTTAACGGGGCCCCTAGAGCATCGTGAAGGATTCCTTTCATGGGGTCTATTCTGTATATCCTCGGAATTCCCGAGTCTCGACAGTGACGAAACTTTGATGTCAGAGCCACGTAAAATTCAACGGGGAGCATTCAAAATTTTAGATTTTTCGGGGAATTCGACGTCACATTCACGGATTTACCGAGGCTCGACCGCGTCGATTCCTTACTGAATAAGGCTCCAGGATAGTCGTGTGTGTATGTGTGGTCCCTGGCGAGGAAGTAACATTCCCGTTAACCACCTCAGAGGGTATTCTGGTTGAGAGGTTGTGGTTGGTCCCTAACGTGGTTTTCTCGTTAAACCAACATAAAACAATTTCTGACGAGAGTTGATCTATTATTACGGACATTGGAGATATTCCCCCCTTTTTGCATAGCTTAGGTAATTCATGCTGCTAATATTTTAGCATGTTCCGTCTTTAACTTTTCCCCTTGTACAGTCACTTCATAAAGTATTGCGACACACTACGCTAGCGGTTCGTATAGGTCGGATGTCGTAGCTCGAAATAAGTTGGCTATCCTGAACTATCTCTGGTGGCTATGTCCCTCTTGAATTTCAAAAAAATATCATACTGTACCTGGAAATGTTCATAGTCAACAGAGATGGCTCAGGATAGCCAACGTACTTCCAGCTTCGAAAGCCGACCTATACAAACCGCTAACGTAGTGTGTCGCGATACTTTATTAGGTGACTGTACTTTAAAGCATGAGTGTACCTGTATGTGTGGGGTTGTCCTGCTACTGCAGGACGAACGGACGGACAAAAGGGCGGCCGTGGGCGTGGCACCGAGTCGGGGTTAAAATAAAAACCCTCGCACCGACTTCAACACAAAAGGTTAATCGGAAGGACGCCGTGCGCTGCGGATGTCCTGCTAGGCTGCGGAGGGGAGGTGAGGCAAAGGGGAATACGGTCAGGAGGGGGTGTGGGGCATTGTCCTCCCCCTTCGCCCACCCGCGACGTTCTTCCACCCCCCCCTCCCTCTCCTTCCCTCGCCGTCCTCGAGATCCCACTTCAATCAACCCCCATACTCTATCACTTCCCCTTGAACTCATCTAACCCTCCCCATTCTCCAACCCCCACAACCAAACCCACCTCCCTATTCTTGCACCGACACTACCCCCATCTGTGGGCGGTCTCTCTTCTTAGGTCTCGTTGTTCACCGTAGAGATGGACAATCTCGTTCATTTCTGGAAACTCGTTCACTGTGGACCGGTCCTCTTTGGGACCTGTTCCTTTTTTGTTTGTGATCATTAATTTTTATTTTCAATATGTACTTAGCATTTAAAATAAATAACATAAGAAACTAGAGATAATTTGTAAGCTGTAATAATCGCGTTCCACAATATTGAATGAGTAATAATAAAAATCAATTTAGGAAAGGATTAAAAATATTAAAGGAACGAGGGACCGAAAGGAGGGAGTGACCGAAAGAAGGAGTGTCCGAAAGGAACGAGGGACCGAAAGGAACGAGGGACCGAAAGGAACGAGGGACCGAAAGGAACGAGGGACCGAAAGGAACGAGGGACCGAAAGGAACGAGTGACCGAAAGGACCGAGTGACCGAAAGGAATGAGTGACCGAATGGAACAAGTGACCGAACGGAACGAGTGACCGAAAGGAACGAGTGAACGAAAGGAACGAGTGAACGAAAGGAACGAGGGACCGAAAGGAACGAGGGACCGAAAGGAACGAGGGACCGAAAGGAACGAGGGACCGAAAGGAACGAGGGACCGAAAGGAACGAGGGACCGGAAGGAACAAGTGGCCGAAAGGTACGAGGGACCGAAAGGACCGAAAAGAACGAAAGGACCGGTCGTTCCGGAAAAGTCGGTCCTCGGTCCTTCCGTTCAATCCATGAACCCGTTCCTTCGGTCCCGTTCGTTCGCGAACGACCCACCTCGACTACAGTATGGGTATGCTCCCCATTCTCCTCCCCCCACAACCAAACCCACCTCCCTATTCTTGCACCGACAATATCCCCCATCTGTGGGCGGTCTATCTTCTTAGGTCTCGTTGTTCACCGTAGAGATGGACAATCTCGTTCATTTCTGGGAACTCGTTCACTGTGGACCGGTCCTCGTTGGGACCCGTTCCTTTTTTATTTGTGATCATTAATTTTTATTTTCAATATGTACTTAGCATTTAAAATGAATAATATAAGAATCTAGAATTAATTTGTATGCTGATATAATCGCGTTCCACAATATTGAATAAGTTATAATAAAAATCAATTTAGGAATGGATTTAAAATAATATAAGCCTATTGGGTATTTTCTTATTTTTCATGAAAGTGTTTATTTTGACAATCAGCCTCCACTAATCTGCGCCGTGTAGTTACTTTCTCATAAATTTTCTGCTATGCATATCAAGTTAACTTAGAAACTTTCGCGCCGTTCCGGTCCGTTTAAACACACCAGCGCAATTTTCAATAGTCAATGACGTCACATGTCTGACGACCGTCTGCTTCGTAGTACGTGGGAGGCTGGAAACAACTATGGAATACAGGATCAGGCGAATTTACAGCTAAAAAAGCAAATATGACCACACAACCTGGAAGCCGCAAGTGGTGTATTGTACCTATATGTACGAACACTTCTACAAATTCACCAGTTAAAGTTTTCGAAACAGTTCCAAAGGAGAAGAAAAGAAGAAAGACATGGATGAGAGCAGTTCTACGAGATGAACGATTTGGAACCAACAGTGATAAAACTGTATGTTTTGTATGTGAAGATCATTTTAAGGTAAGTCGATATAAAAAGTCATAGTTTCTTAATGACGAAATGCATATGTGGATGGCATTTTTTTTAACGTATTGGTTATAAAAATTTAGATATTTTTAGTGGAAATTTCCAATTTTGATTGCTCTGAGCAGAGTTCCTAAAAATACTTTTATACTAAAGCTTATGATCATTATTCCGTAAATACTCCAATTTTCAAGAAGCCAACTGGGTAAACCCATGGGAAATATGATGATACAAGACACTGGCCGTGTTAATAATGTTCGTAATATTATAGGAACGAGTGACCAAAAGGAAAGAGTGACCGAAAGGAACGAGGGACTGAAAGTAACGAGGGACCGAAAAGAACGAGTGACCGACAGGAACGAAAGGACCGAAAAGAACGAGTGACCGAAAGAAACGAGGGACCGAAAGGAACGAGAGGAACGAAAGAACCGGTCGTTCCGGAGAAGTCGGTCCTCGGTCCTTCCGCTCAATGCATGAACCCGTTCGTTCGCGAACGACCCACCTTTAGTTCACCTTGAACGCAAGAGAAAACTGTAAATTACCGAGTCTGGAATATTATTACCGAGTATTATTTTCGGAATTACCGAGTAAATTCTTGTACAGATTAGCGTGAGACTTCACATATGTGTACCTATCCTAATACGCCGCGAGATTTTTGGGATCTTGGTCATAAATATTTAACCAAAAAATTGATAAAATACAAAATAAATCAATACGCTTCGTTAAAAACTTCTACGAGCGAACATATAGTGTTTCACAACTTTTAAAAGGAATTAAGATGGGAGCCCTTAAGGACTGAGAGGCTACACGCTACTCTTAGCTTGCTTGAGAAATTCAGAACTGGTGTGTTTCAGAGCGACACAGAGAATATTATCATGACGCCTCACTACATCTCTAGGTCTGACAGAAGCGATAAAATAAGAGAGAAAGGTACACTGCCAAACAGATGGGTACAAAAACTTCTTTTTTCCTGCGCACAATATGAAACCTCAATAAAAACTGAGCTCCATTAAATGCACTCCCATAATACACATCACCATTTTACCTCCCAAAACCTTACATCTTTACACGACTGGTGACCTAACACAACCTGCCACACGCCCATGCGGCGGCTCGCAAGGTAGTAAGTGGATGTAGACACGTAATCACCATATCGACGTATTAACAGGTGCACTTACGTATTTAATTCCTTCGGTATAAAAAGAATCTGGACCAGCATTTCAGTCCTTTTATTACAACAATTAAGTCTTCCTACCTTTTTGTTACTAGATACAATAAATACAATATATATATATATATATATATATATATATATACTCATATAAATGTTTATACAGAAAGATAGAAAGAAAGTGGATAGGAACACGTAAAATTTACAAACACAATGGTGGTGTGAAGATGAAATGATGGCCGATTCCAAGCAGAAAAATTTCGGTACGAAATATATATATATATATATTTCGTACCGAAAAACGAAAGCGATGATATGGCCGATGGAACAATCGGACATTTGCGCATGTTAAGTTGATAATCTTTGTTAAATTTCCTCAATTTCAATATTATGTGATATGTGGTCAAAGATTTTTTCTTCAACTAACCGTACGAAATTATTAAAACGTTCTATCATGACCCGCCATTAACGACTGTGGCACTTTAGCGTAGCGGCTAAAATAAATAGCGAAACACTCTCTCTGTTAACTTTGCGGTAATTCATTTCTAAAATGGAGTCATTGAAATTACTTTTACAAACCACAAAAATACAACTGACGTACTTTTGTGGTTTGTAAAAGTCATTTCAATAAATCCATTTTAAAACAAAGAGATCTACTTCTGCCATCGTCATCGGTATATTTTCGAGGTGCTTCTATATCGCTCCATTAATTCCATGAATTAAATCATATTTACGCTCATAATTTATGTTCTGATGATCAACAAGTTCACTCTTGAGCCATTTTCTGGATCAATGGAGCATGGACTCGCCAGACTGGGGTCGATTGTTCCTTGTACGGTATTTTGTTCCCACAATACCGTTATTTTTTTCTTTGCCTTCCTGACTCACGCGATTGCGTCACTTATATCGATGATTGATGGATTAATAATTATTGATTCGCTCCACTCCTGCGCTCTCGACCAATGGCCGCCAATCGATCGCCGCCGGTTGGTGTTTCTGGTTATGGAAGCTTTACTCGAGACTATGAGTTAAAACATAAGAAAAAACTTGCCTTACTCTCATTTTGCGTGGTGAGAAAAGAATATTTATTCCGCTCGTGGCACGCATTAGTTGCTTTATATAGAAACTCAATGAAAGATAAAGACCAGTTACAGACCAGTTACAGACCAGTTACAAACCAGTTACAGACAAGTTACAGAGCGGTTTCAGAGCTGTTACAAACCTGTTTCAGAGCAGTTAGAGGCCAGTTTCAGAGCAGTTACGCGCCAGCCAACCGAATCAAAAAACCGAAATGCAGATTCATACGGATGATTTTATGTAGTTCCTTTTTAAAACAAATTACGTCATCCGGATCTAAAATCTGACCCCACTGCGTCATTTCTCTTGAATAAAGAATTGTGATGCCATTAATGCATCCACTAGTTAATATCTGAAATTGGTTATCCATTAACCCAAGCCTAGACAAAAAACCTGGCGTCAAACGATCCTCAGCTACATTACATTTTCATCTGAATGAACCAAGGTTTATTTTAAACATTAAAACGTTCGTTTCATTTGATGATTTTTGTGTTTTCTTTTGGCAAGCTTTCCTCTTTTGGTGTTTGTATGCAGCATTTCCTACTTTTTTCAATTTTTTATATTATTTATTATAGCTATTCCGGTTAAGTATTTTTTATGGAAGCTTACTATCCAATAGGTACTTTGCTATCTCTTTATGTGCTGCCTAATCCAAGCTTCGTTTTTCCTGCAATCATGTGGCTATACGTTAGAACCTTGTTATACACTTGAAATCAAGTCAGTACTCGAATAACTTTTTATGCAGTATTATAGCCGAATATCCTCCAGTGCGATGGTAAACTTGCAAATAGAGAGGCAACGTAAGCTAATCGCCAATTAAATATTACGTTACCTGTCGTTGAGCGTGCTGTATTTAAGTGTTTGGAAGTTTTACTGTATAATATACACCGTGGTTAGTAAATTAGATGGGCATTTTTTTTGTTCCTGGCGAAGTATGCCTTTGTATGGCCTGAAAGGGATTGGGATGAATAAATCAACACTGCATTTTATGATATCGATTGTTCTTATTCTTTGAAACATTCATGATCGCGCGATATAAAAAATATATGCGTCGGCCTTTTGTCGACTCCTAGCAAAGCTTTCAGCTCAAAAAAATAAAACCGCAATGCGTGTCTCACAAATATTTCACCGAAAAATTATAAATAAAAGCACGAGCCGTCCCTTTCGATGCATTTCATGTTGGTACCTGATATTAAATTAAATTTCGGGAGAGTGCCTGCACTTCAATCAGATTATCACCGAAAGGAGAGCAGTCAACTCCAATTCGGAATTAAATCAACATCCAGTGCAACACGTGTATATAAGTACATTCTACTGATAAAGCCAAAGATAATTCACTTGTGTACGATAATCATGGGTCTACAACGTCGATGTATATATATTGGTTCTACATTGGCGACACCGTAATTTGAGTATCCTACCAGCTGACGGTTAGGTTTTTGGATATTTTTTATCCTACTGGCACAGCATTAATTTTTGGCACCAACGGATGATTCGCCATTTGATTCCGCTCAAATTCCTCATATTGTTTCCTTTACTTCATCACTATTGGTCGTTCAATCCTAAGATTGGTAGACTGCAGCCCTACACCCTTCCCTGTCTAATGCTAGTTCCCTTACCTATCTCTTCCTGCGTACTTTCAATAAAAGAATTTCTCTTATTTTATTTTTATTGCAATAACTTTTTAATCAAGTCGAAAAATTTCTTCAGCGAAAGATCACCTAAGTACACCCATTTACACGATGAAATTAACCTTACCTATTGTAATATATATGATGCAAGACTAGGAAGTAACATCACGTGAGACAGAAGAAGTACGACTCTCATCAAGCGGAGAATAGTCCGAGCTAAGAAGGCATATATTTTTTATATCGCGCGATCATGACTGTTTCAAAGAATAAGAACAATCGACATCATAAAATGCAGTGTTAATTTATTCATCACAATCCCTTTCAGGGCATACAAAGGCATACTTCGCCTGGAACAAAAAATAAATAAGAGAAAATCTTTTATTGAAAGAATGAAAGAAAGACGAGCCTTAGAATATGGAATGGTATTCCTGACAATATTATAAAATCAAACAATGTATACAAATTTAATTCGGAAATTTTGTCTTTCTTGTATAAAAAATATTATTGCAGCGAAGTGAGAATTTCATTGTACACCTCATTTTTTTGTTAATTTCTATAAAAAACTCTCTCTCATCCTTACTAATTGTTTATATATTTTATTAGCTTGCACTATAGTAATTGTAAACATTATTGCATTAATGCTTAATGCATGCTTATTGAATGTTCATATTTGTAAACTTTAGTGTCCTGAAAAAATACTATTTTTGCCACCGAGTTTTTCAGTTAACCTGTACTTTGTTCCAAAGGATATGTAGTCCTTGAACAATAAATATTATTATTATTATTATTATTAATACTTTTCAAATTTATTTCGTCCATGAACTTATTCCTGGGTCTTCCACTGGGAACTTTTCCCCCTATTTTGCCCTCAATTATGTTCTTCACAAAATTCCATTGCGTCTCAGTGTGTGTCCAATCCATCTGGTTCTTCTTTTCTGTATGGCGTTCCATATGGCATTCTTCTCTTCTACTCTTCTGTTCATTTCATCATTTCTTATTTAGTCCGTCCATTTTATCATCAGCATCCTCCTCCAGCACCAGGTTTCGAGGGCTTCTAGTCTTTTCTGGTCAGATTTCTCCAATGGTCCAAGCTTCCGATTCATAGAGTGCCACGCTCCACACGAATTTATTCACAAATTGTTTCCTGATTTGTTGTCGTATCTTCCCAGCAGTTGTCTTTTTTCCATGAACGCCTTCTTAGCTCGGACTATTCTCCGCTTGATGTCCGTTGTACTTCTTCTGTCTCACGTGATGGCACTTCCGAGTCTTGCATCATATATATTGAAATATGTAAGGTAAATTTCATCGTGTAAATGGGTGTAATTAGGTGATCTTTCACTGAAGAATTATTTTCGACTTTATTAAAAAGTCATTACAATTTTTCCATGACGGACGCCTACTTCCAAGTCAGACCCAACGCCGTCTCCTGTGTGTGGGACTCTTACCGTCTCGAACCGTTTTTAATTATTTTAGGTAATTATATAGATATGGTCCACTTTAGTAATTCGTCCACTCCATAGTGTTTTGGCTTCAGGAATGATTAACAGTAAGGCTAAATATCAAAAGCTTCTTAGGCACCAGTCTTAGGGACAAATATATATCCCATTGACTCGACAATCATTTTCTCTAACGACTGAAATTATAAGAAGGAAGAGGGCGTGTAGCGTCTGGCAACATCCCCCATCTCAGACTCCATTGTGGTTCTTTATCTTTTAGTTCGCTACCAATGCTATAGAAATTATTTGTAATCATTTGCATTGCAACTACATTAACGAGATACAAGAGTCACGCAGGGACCATGCGAAAAAAGATGTCAGAACTACGCGGCAGATTAAAAAGAAACAAGGCTTAGGGACCCATCACTTGATGGACAACAGTACCTGTCAACTAACGTACTTGAAAGTCTTCTTGACAGGCTTTATAGTCTTACCATCGGACGCGGAAAAAACAACGTTTTAGTCCTGTCTGTTCTGCAGCGTATTACCCCAATTACATTTCCATGATCCTATACAGCGCGGTATGCTGGAGTTTGTAAGATGCATATTTATAAAACTTGTCGGAAAATAAATTCGTTTTGAAATCGCCGTTCGCATGATTACTAGTGCCAAATTAGTAAAGTTCTACCTTTTAGATCATATACCGTAATTGAATGTATAATTCAAGGGCACAACTTCATTCTTGTTTGTTCAAATTGATTAAACCATCGTTTCGCTCTAGTTATCATCTACATCTACATCTACATACTACCCCGCAAGCCACCTCAAAAGGCGTGTGGCGGGGGGTGTTAGGACACCAGCCGTAAAAAAAATAAATTAAAAAAAAATAAATAAATAAAAATAAAAATAAAATTTTCCGCCTAGCATTTATTAAAGTCCTTAATTGTTCGGGGGAAAAACGAATTCCCATACCTATCCGTTCGGCAAAATATCTCTCTTAATTTATCGATTCTGTCGGACCTGGAGATATAATGTGGTTCTAATATGATGTTCTCCGTATCGCTCTGAAAGATATTCATTCTCAATTGCTCAAGCAATCTAAGCCTAGCACGTAGCCTCCGAGTCTCTAGCGGCTCCCACCCTAAATCGTTCAAAATCCGTGTAACGCTTTCTGTTCGGCCGTAGCAGTTATGCCACATCTTGAATACGCCGCGAGACTTTGGGACCCTGGTCATAATTATTTAACGAAAAACATTAAAAAATACGAAGAAAAGCTGAACACATCGATAAAAACTGTTATGTGCGAACATGGAGTGTTTCATAGCTTCTAAAAGATTACGGTGGGAGCCCCTAGAGACTCGGAGGCTACTCGATAGGCATTGCATACTTAAGTTAAATTAGAACTGGTGTTTATCAGAGCGACACACAGAATATTATCATGACGCCTCACTACCTCTCTAGGTCTGACAGAAGCGATACTATAAGAGAGATACACTGCCGAACAGATAGGTACAAAAATTCGTTCATCCCGTGCACAAAACGACCATAATAAAAACGGAGCTCCGCTAAATAGACTCTCATAATACACGTCACCATTTCTCCCCCCAAAAACTTATCCCTTACATCTTAACACGGCTATTGTCCTAACACCCCCTACCACGCTCCCATGCGGCGGCTCACAGGGTATTTTGTGGATGCAGATGTAATTCCACGGGAGTACGTTATTTTCATTCGCAATTCCCCACTATTGTTGCATTTCACGCCATATTTACGTAAACGATTTCATTGCTCACACTGTCACCCTCGTAGTTTCTCCTCCCCCCCGTTTCCCACCTGCCAAACGTATAACCTCTGACCATTGCACCCCCTAAAAATTTCCCCTTCACGCCCCTCAACCTCACCCTCCACGCCCTCTGACGTGAAGTCCTGAAATCAAAAGCGTCGCACGCAAGCACTGGATGCTGCTGAGTCACGAGGCACGTCATAAATGACAATCCCGCCCCCCTGAAGGCTCCTCATTTTTAACGGTCGCATATTTTTTAAAAATGTTTGGCGCTCATCCGAAACTCGTCACTCTCCACCTCTTGGTTGGTTATTTTTTATTAAAGACACAAGGATTTTTAAGCGTATAATCGGAAGGTCCTCGGATAAAAAAGTGAAAGAGAGATGCAACTTCGCTCTGGTTAGGCCACACATCGAATACATCGTGAGCATTTGGGACTCTGGTCATCAATATTTAACCAAAAAATTAATAAAATGCAAAGGGAAGCGGCACGCTTCGTTAAAAACTGCTACGAACGAACATATAGTGTTTCACTATTGTTAGAGTCATTAAGGTGGGAGCCCCTAGAGGTACGGAGGCTACACACTAGGCATAGGCTGTTTGAGAAATTTAGAAGAGATGTGTTTTACAGCGACACAGAGAATATTATCATGATGCCTCACCAAATGTGACATAAAGACTGTTCATAAAGACTTAACCAAAAAAATTAATCATTTACAAAGAAAAGCAACACACTTTGTTAAAAACTGCTACAAACGAACATATAGTGTTACACAACTGTCAGAGGGATTAAGGTGGGAGCCCCTAGAGACTCGGAGGCTGCACGCTAGGCTTTGGTTGCTTGAGAAATTCAGATTTGGTGTGTTACAGAGCGACACAGAGAATATTAACATGAAGCCTCACTACATTTCTAGGCCTGACAGATGCGATAAAATGAGAGAGACACACTGCCGAACAGATAGGTACAAAAACTCGTTCTTTCCGCGCACAATATGCGACCACAATAAAAACTGAGCTCCTCCGAATACACTCCCATTGTGCGTGTCACCATTTCACATCACAAAAACTTACATCCTTTACACGGCTGGAGACCTACCACCCCCTGCCACACGGCCATGCGGCGGCTCCTGGGGCAGTATGTAGATATAGATTATGGCAGTCGGCTGAAGGTCGTTCTTCAGTGAAATGGTCCAATCTTCACATTGACTTTATTTTTTATTTTTAAGTAATTTTTTATTTTCTTTATCTTCACTACCCCGAATACAGCACATTTGGCCAATAAATATCGGTTGAATAACCGAGGACTCTACCCCGTCGCCACTGGGGTCGGAAAATATCAGCAAATTATATGTAAGTAACTCTGACAAAATTAATATATAAAACTTGCAAGTTTCCATAAAGATCGAATTAGCTTCCAACTCGAGTAAAATATGATAGTACTATTCAAGGTTCTTAAGCGAGATATCATTTCATCTAGGAATGAATCAATTAGGTCTCATTTTCTAGAAAAATATCTCACCCATCCAAAAATGACAAAATATGAGCCCGTTAACGAGATTTTTTATCATCGTGTGGGAATCAAAATGGGTGGGCACCTGATAAAGTCGTTAAGATCAGCAGGCGATCAGGCGTTCGTTGGTAGATCTTTGAAGGGACTACAAGCTTTAGTACATGCTTTGCAAATTAAGTGCGGGAAACTCGGAATGAAGATGAGTAGCTTTGAATGGAGCATAAACGTGGACCCAAAGGATACCGAGAACAGGCTAGAGGTATTTGAGATGTGGGTATGGAAAAGGATGGAGAAGGTGACATGGACGGAGAGGAAGACGAACGCTTGAGATGGTGGGCGATGGTGCGAAGGGAAAATGACTTCTCTTTTTCGGCAGATTATCTACTTAAGTAGGGTGGTACGGGACTGATATTCGAGTATCATTACAAAGATGAGATCTTTATCTTAGTCGTCACGTTTACCAATCCATAGATCAGATCGATCGGACCAGATCAGCTCGGTTACAATAAAATCAGCTGGGCAGGCCAAATCGATTCGAGTCCAAGATTTCCAGATCCAGCCAGTCTAAGATTTCAGATCGAACCGAAGTGACCGGACCGCTGCGTTCTACCTTCTGCTTTTCACAGCTAAAGTAAACCAAATACGAATGATCGATATCGTTCTCTACTTATCGTGGCTTGAAGAATTCACGGGCAGAAACGTGGACCCTCAGAAAAGAGGACGTGAATAGGCTGCAGGCGTTTGAGCTGTGGGTGAAGAGAAAGATGGAGAAGGTGAGGCGGACGCATAGGTAGAAGAACATGGAAGTGTTTATTGTGGTGGGCAAGGAAAGGAAACTTCTGACTAAAATTCGAGATCGGCAGTGTAGAAGGCTGAAGGACGTAATAAAGGGTGATGGGTTGCTGAAGAGTGTGATACAGGGAAGGATGTTGGGAAAGCGGGGAATGGGAGGAAAGAGAATAGGTTTTATGGACGTGATGAAGAAGGGTAGATCGTATGCTGAAGCGAAAATGGAAATACCAGAGGTAGACAGGCCCGTGAAAGTGTAGAAAACGGGGAGGAGATTTTCAGACTTTCATCCAAACCTACCTTAATTATTAGAATACTTTGTTTTAAACTAAACTGTTGCAACCCCATACTACGCCCTCTTCAGTTATTTTCAAAGAACCACGGAACTAGCCGCGCAGTTACTTCAACGGAGTCACCCGCTAGTGATCACACAATTGTGACTTCGTGGCTAGTTCCGTGGTCCTTTGAAAATGTCCGATGAAAACACCTTTGTGTTTAAAGTTGGGCTTTACCCCGAGGAATTTGGCGCATAGCGCTCGCATACGGGTACCTCTGGCACCATATTCACGGTACCTGTGAGGGCAACTTGCTCCTTAAAGCCCCCATGAGATTCGCAGTGGAAGAGGACGCCTGGGTAGCTTAAGGTAGTTTCAGCGAAATGTCATTTAAATTAAAAATCAATGAATTTGGTCTCATTTTAAAGAAAAATATCTCACCCTTCTAATGACACCAAAAATTTAACCCCTTACCACAATACTTTCGGAGATATTTGCCAAAAAATACCGGTCCTTTTACATGGGATACGGTACGTGTATACACTCCTGAGAGATATTATTTACAAAATGAGGCATTTCTAACACTTAGATGTCGTAAAAAAAACTAATAGCGTGTAGTTCGCATTTTTTCTCAACAATATTTGAAAATAAATCGTATTGTTACCGCAGTAGATTCATCGGGATCACAATAGACCTTCCAGTTCCGGACAGCTACAGTCCAGAAATCGTTTACAGTTGTTGCCTCAAAGCTGTGGAATGACTTGCCTAAACTGGTAAAAGACAGTGCATCACTGGTAATATTTAAGAGAAAGATTATTACACACTTACTTTCCGGAATGCCGACCATGAATGCTGACCATGTAACTCATTTATCAGTTCATTGATGTGATTAATGTCCATTGTTGCGTAAGAAGAAGCAATTCAGTTCCTTTTTTTAAATTTTCATTAGTTAAGCTAAATTTTCTTTTTAAAAGTTGTGTTATTTGTTTATTGATATGTTTAATGTTCGTTTTTTTGTCAGAAGAAGAGTTTCAGTTCTTTTTCTACATTGCTAAATGATAATGTTGTATATGTCTATTGTTAGCAATTTATATGATAACTTCCCTTTTTTGTTTCCTGATTGGCTTATTCACATATTAATTGTCTTGCACACCACTGTATTTCATTTCTATGTTCCAAAGGAGTTCACTCCTAGAACAATAAACGAGTTTATTATTATTATTATTTTGAAGGAGTTTCAAACGCGCTGCGCGAAAAAAATTGAGTCATGTTAAAGACTTATTTAGACATTTTCATTTAATTACTAACAATTTCTGTCATATAAAACTATACGAGGTGTGTTCAAAAAATACCCGGAATGTTTAAATTTCGCGCGTTTGGAGAGTCCGATTGTCAAAAAAAAAATTTATTGTGTTGGTATACATGCCCCTGAAGTATGACACAATTTTCAGCTGTATTCATTGTTTACTTTATCTGTGGCAACCGCTAAGGTTAGTTGTGTTTTCATGAGCTCGGCGATTTTCGATTGTTAAAAAAAATGGGTCAAAGAATTTGTATTAAGTTTTGCGTAAAAAATGAAATAAAGTGTAACAAAGTGTGCAAAATGTTAACAAAGGCCTATGGTGAGTCTGCTATGAAAAAAACAAGTGTTTACGAGAGGTATAAGCGTTTCCAAGATGGCCGTGAAGACGTTGAAGATGACGAACGCCCCGGACGCCCCAGCACATCAACAACCGATGAAAACGTGGAAAAAGTGAAAGCAGTGGTTATGAATGATCGCCTAATCACAATCAGAGAAGTCGCTGATGATGTTGGCATATCGATTGGCTCATGCCATGACAATTTTGCGAACATTTTGGGTATTAAACGCGTGACAGCAAAATTTGTCCCAAAATTGTTGAATTTTTTAACAAAAACAGCGGCGAATGGAAGTTGCTCAGGAATCACTAAATGAAGTCAACGTCGACTCATATTTGCTCAAAAGAGTTATAACAGGTGACGAAACTTTGTTACACTTTATTTCATTTTTTACGCAAAACTTAATACAAATTCTTTGATCCATTTTTTTTAACAATCGAAAATCGCCGAGCTCATGAAAACACGTCTAACCTTAGCGGTTGCCACAGATAACGTAAACAATGAATACAGCTGAAAATTGTGTCATACTTCAGGGGCATGTATACCAACACAATAAAATTTTTTTTTGACAATCGGACTCTCCAAACGCGCGAAATTTAAACATTCCGGGTATTTTTTGAACACACCTCGTATTATTGCACCATTAATAATGCTATACAATTCGAATATGGTATCTATTATGACTAGGGAACTATCTCGCTCGGACTACCTTAATTGGTTAGAGTACTTGGCGTGAAATCGTGGGATCTGGGTTCGATTCTCAGTCCTGATGATGATTTTTCCCACTGTGAATTTCCCGTTAGTTAGTCGAGTGCCTAGTTAATATGCGTAAAGTCGGCACCAAATTAATATCGCCAATAAATACATATAAGGACCGGAGGACAGGCCGGATAAACGTGAGCGGCGACGCTTGGGAGGATTCAGGGACAAGGAGGGGCCAAAAGAGGCGTGGCGATGAATTGTACAGACCGATGATTCAGTGGGGCCCAGAATTTTATGCGCGGTAAGGGTTCGATAGGGGGGGAGGGTGGGCGGGCGGGGGAATAAGGGCGCAGGGACGTGCGCCACTGCGCACACATTCGCACACACCAACGCATGAGGGAGGAAGAGGTATAATGGCGAAGGGGGATGATATAAGGGAAATCTATATGGATAGGGTAGGGAGGGGAAAGGGAGGATATAAACCGCATCCAAGTGAAAAGGAAACATTGGGATAAAGGGTGGACGCGGGTTAGGGGAGAGGGAATATGGACGGAGAGGGAAGCAATAATGAGGGCGATGAGTCCACAAAAGCACACCGTTCTACACCCCTCAGTTTCCAACACAGACCCCCGGCCCGGAATCCCATATTCCGCAGACCTCAATCCATTTCTATCAGACTCTCTCGGTGGACGAGAGAAGCTGTGTTGAAGAAACTTCCCTCATCGTTATACTCCCCGAGTCCATTCCCAATGATGAGACAAGCCTGTGGCTTACATTTGGAATGTCGTCCATCCCGAGAAAATTCATGTGGAGGAGCAGCATCTTCCAAATCCACATTCTCGAATGAGGAAGTGTAGGATATGGTTGAAGAGGAGAGGAAGCTGTTGGCGGAGGTTCGGAGGAGGCAGAAGAGATGATTGGAGGACGTTTTGAAACGAGGGGGAGTCTTGAAGTGGGTAATAGAGGGGAGAACAATATAAAAACGAGGAAAAGGATGGAAGTGGAGAGGAATTATGGACGAAATAAGAAGAGGGAGACGATATGAGGAAGGATTGGAAGAGGTATCAAATGGCGGGTCATCCATATGAGTGAGAATGAATAGATATGCAAGAAATTAGGACGTAAGGATGAGTGCTCTCCAAATAACCTGCCAATTAGCTGGAAGAACACTCAAGTGAACAGATGATACCGTCGCCTATAATGTTATTCTTCTTCTTAGTGGAATCCGTCTTCTGACAGGTTTCAACTGGATGCCCTCCATCGCAGTCGGTCCTCAGCACCTTCTTTCACTTGCCTGTAACGTCGGTCATTTTTTATGCCATCAAGCATTTCCATTCTTCTTCTTCCCCTTCATCGCTTTCCTTCTATTTTTCCTTCAATAGTTCTTCTAAAAAGACAGTCTTGGCGTAATATATGTCCCAACCAAGTTGTCTTCCTCTCTTTGATTTCCCTCAGCAGTTTCCTTTCTTCTCCTCTTGTCAGTAGTACTTCCTCATTTCTCATTCTATCCGTCCACTTCACCTTGAGCATTTTTCTCCACGACCACATTTCGAAACTTTCCAATTACTTTTCATCTTTCTTTTTGACTGTCCATTCTTTCGTTGCCGTTAGTCACCACACTCCATACAAAACATTTAGCAAATCTCTATAACGTTATTAAGGATGATTAAAATATTGTAAAAAATACAGAAAAATTAAGATAGATAGGTGCATTCTTGGGAAACAGATCAATTTGTACATAAAATATAAACAAAGATCAACCGTGCTGAGAGATATAATAACCGTAATTTTTAAAGAATTATTCGATCATTTCGAGACTGACCGGAAATATGAAAGACAACATATTTTCTATAGCACGACGTTATTCACGTAATGGTATTTGGGAGTTGGCCGGGCGCAGACTTGAGATGTAGCGAATGAGTCAATGTCTCATGTAATTTTATTTATATATGTGTTAGTTTAGAACCGTTGGGTGGACGATTTTTTTAATTTCACACAAAAAGTCGCTAGTATAAGGGATCCGTACGAGGAAGGTATGATAAAAGAATTAGAGCGCGTGCAAAGGAGATCCGCTAAGTTTGTTAAAGGCCGTTAAGATAATTGTGTAAGTGTTACGAGTTTAATAGAAGAACTAGGATGGGAACTGCTATCAGAACGCAGGTTAAAATTTAGGTTAAAACTTTTAAGTAAATTCGAAACCGATTTGTTCACAGATGACGTTAGATATATATTAAGAGTCCCTGCGTGTTATGCTAGGTTTGATCATATTAACAAGATTAGAGAGATAGATTGTCGTACCGATAGATTTAAAATGTCATTTTTCCCGCGTACTATAAGAGAGAACAATAGGCAGCGTAACAAAGGGATAGGTAGGTGAAATATAGTTAGAGTAGTCTGTAGAGCATGATGCATGTAGTAACAACCAATAACATAATGCATGTAGTAATAACCCTTTCTTATTATGTAGATACCAACCATGTAACCCTATTATCTAGCATACCTTCATTAAATATCCTAGTTGCATGTCAATAGTGCTTGTTTGGTGATCTTCACCCCCTGCCACACACCCTCGTGGTGGCTCGCAGGGTAGTACGTAGATGTAGATGTAGATGAAAGTGCAGGTGACCGAGATCTAGCAACAGATGTGGAGATTTATGCATTTAGAGAATTGGAAGTCGGGCAAAAGTGATATGGCCAGAGCGTGGGTGGCGGAGTGGATAGTATGATTGCGCTGAAGCACGTGCATCGAGGATTCGATCCCCGCCCGACTGCTTTTGACTCTCGACGTTTAGGATACGGGTTTAGCCTGTTTTCATAGTACTTCGAAGCTAAAGATTACGCATTGTCAGTAGAATTAGACGTCTTAATGCGTTCGATTTTAAGGCGTACAAACGAGGAAATTCAACTTATTACAAACTATTTATTTAAAAAAAATGCAATTAGCGGTTTGAGCATTATGTTTACACTTGCGTTCTGCTTCAAAAAGAGCAAATACTCCGTCTTAGAATTTGAATGAGAAATTCGCGTTTCTCTTCGAGTCTTGTTGCCGATTCATTTTAAATATTTTTTGCGCGTTGTTGCGAATGATTAGGACAGTTCTTGCGAGATTGTGAGTGCGGAGTAAAGTTGAGGACTTATCAGGTGAGTTTCGACGCTTGTCTCATTTTTTAGATTGTTGGCAACGTTGAGAAGAGGAGATAGCCAGAATATCGGACGTGAGGATGACGTGAGGCTGTGTTTAATGAGACATGCTCCTGCATTGATTGATAGTGAGTTATGTGCAAGATCAGCAATGTCAAAGACACTGTTTCGGTTAGTTATTAACCTTGGTGATATATCCATGCCTTGATAAGTTTAATGAGTATTTTTATAAGACGTGATTTTGATTGATTGGTGAATTTTGTTTGCGGACGAGATGAAGTTATTGATGAAGCGTCTATAATGCTCGCAGAGTTTCTGTGCACTGGAGAGTTCCTCCAAGCCTAGCTGCCTAAGGTAGATGAGCAGCGATTGGCTGCCGGCGTCCAATCCCGTAAACCGGTTCTTATCTCAGTGCGCGCCGCGTACGAATACTGTAAGTGGCGACCCAAAAGAATCGGCGAAAACGAACGCTATGCCTCGCCGACGCGAGGGCCTTTAGAATAGAAATACTCTGGACGAGAAACTACTATAGATATCGAGTCAAAACTTGTAGTGATTGCAATAGTCATCGCAGTGAGGTTAGAAAGTAATCCCCATCGGCGCAGGTCACCGTGGTTACAAGATAAATAAACCAAACTTTAAGGCAGTATTAAAACAGTATTCGTACGCGGCGCACACTGAGCTAAGAACCGGTTTACGGGATTGGACGCCGGCAGCCAATCGCTGCTCATCTACCATCGGCAGCTAAGCTTGGAGGAACTCTCCAGTGCACAGAAACTCTGCGAGCACTATAGCGCTACAGATAAGTTGATGCGTCAAAGATTTCATTGCTTTCGCATTTGACTAGCTAAAGCTGCCACCGAAAGTGGAAGCTTAAGGTAGTTTGAGCGAAAGATTATTTGACCAAAAAATCAATGAATTTGGTCTCATTTTGAGGAAAAATGTATCACCCTTCCATAGACACCAAAAATTCAACCCCTTACTGCATTACTTTCAGAGATATTTGCCAAAACATACCAGCCCTTATATATAGGAAATGGTACGTGAACGCACTCCAGACAGACCTTATATTAAAAATGAGGCATTTCCTACACTTAGATCTCGTCAAACAATCAACAGAGTGTAGTTTGTGTGTTTTCTCAACTATATTTTAAAATTAATCATACTGTCATCGCAGTAAATTCTTCGGGATCACAATAAACCTTCAGTTTTGAAGATGTTTAAAACGTAACGCGGGAAAAAAATGAGTCAAGTTAAAGATTCATCTAGATATTTCCATTTGATTACTGATTATTGTCATGTTAAACTATATTATTGGACCATTTATGATGCAAATTTCATTCGTGTGTCTCAGAGCTGGTGATATTAAAACGTACATATCGAATATGGTCTCTATTATGATTAGGGAACCATCTCGCTCGGAATACCTTGAGCCAGTACTAGGTGTCAGTGAGAGGTATAAATTAGAGGGATGTCAACGGAGTCATAATTTTTCAGCATTGCGGCCTCAAAACATATTTACCATTCCAGTGACTCACCCGGCGTGTCTCGGCAACAAACAGAACGGTATGAAAATGAGATAATTAGTGTTTCCCCACGCAAACGACTGGGGGCACCGTTTGTGGGGATACACATCCGGGGGAGAGCGGGTCCCTCCCCGCCACGCATAGGCCGGACAGCGATTTGGACATCGGGGGGGGGGGGGGGGCAAGGCAGATGCACCCAATTCATGAATACACAGATTTAATCTAAGCGTTAACATGGAGCGAACCCCCGTTAATTCCACGGGCACACGGCATTACCCAGCCACCCACCAGCCACGCCCCCCACCCACTCGGGCCCATCCCCTCGCTAGCAACTGTTTCAACCTCCCCACGCAACCCCAACCCCTATTCTTCTTAACCTTCACGTGACCCCCGTTCCCCCCTGGAGTCTCTCCACTGGGGCTCACCCAACTCTCATATGACCAGAAGCCGATAAATCCGTCTATTTCCTCCCGTCAATCCAGACTGGCTGACGTAGTCGCCATCGAAGGTTCGAGACAGTACATCTACATCTACGTCATGCCCTGCAAGCCACCCAAAGGGTGTGTGACAGGGGGTGCATCCACACCAGGCATGCATGAATTATACGGCAGAACACCGAAATTATATTGAAACCAGCGTACCACACATGCAACGCGCCAATTAAAAATCTACGAACCAAGAAACATTCTATCGTTAATCGTTCCAACATGCAAGGGATATAAAAGACTACTGACACAGTAAGAGTCCCACGCACAGGAATCGGCGCACAGTGGTCCCATATCGAAAAAAGATGGCCAAAAGTCATTTTTTTCAACTTTCTTCTAGAAAGTTCGGAAAGTGTTATTCGTTTTCTATATGTTCTACAATATAGGCTACTACAATAGCCATTGCGCTGCTCATAGTAATCTGCGGATCCCGTCAAAGATGGCTTTTCCGAGGTAAAAACGCCGGTCACACGAACTCCGTCAATTTTAGAGAAGTTTACCTTCATAGAAGACAGCGTTCAGACAGCGAATGTTCTCTAAGAACATTACTGCAGGTAAATTAGTATCTTTATAGACCATCACTAATGATTTGGTTTACTTCGGAATTTTTTAAAATATTATAAAAAATGTATAAACTTTACACTATTTTTACATGAATTTTGAAATAAAAATAGTAAAAGCGGCGTTGGGCTTGACTTGGTAGTGGGTATCCATCATGGAAAAATTGTAACAACTTTTTAATAAATCTGAAAACAATTCTCAGGCGAAAGTTCACCTAAGTACACCTGTTTTTACGATGGAATTAACCTTACACAATGCAATATATATGATGCAAGACTCAGAAGTACCATCACGTGAAACCGGAGGAGTACAACGGACATCAAGCGGAGAATATTCCGAGGTAAGAAGGCGTTCATCGGGAAATACAACTGCTGTGAAGTCACAAATACAAATCAGGAAACAGTACGTGAAAAAATTCGCGTGGAGCGTGGAACTCTATGAATTGGAAGCTTACACCGTTGGAAAAGCTGACCAGAAAAGACTTCGAAACCTGATGCAGGAAGGGTATCATGAAAATAAAATGAACGGACAAAATAAGAAATGGTGAAATGAGCAGAAGAGTAGAGGAGGAAAACACCATATGGAACGCCATACAGAAAAGAAGGACCAGATGGATTGGACACATCCTGAGATGTGGGGGATAGGGCTGGTGTGGTGGCTAGAGTACTGGCTAACCATACGAGCGGCCAGGGTTCACATCCCTGCGGAGGAGGATGTCTTTCAGAGGATCCCTACTTGAGTGACTTGTGGAGGGCACTTTTAGTACAGTACTCCGTCTGTCGGATGAGACGTTTAAGCCGTGTTCCCCTTAATCAAGTCATTATCAAGGTAATACACCTTGATAATGACTTGATTCGATACCTAGTCGATGAGTCGAGTAGAATGAGTCGATACCTAGGTCGGAATGATAAAAACCATTGTGGAATATTACAAAGTGAATTTAATTTAATTACAAAGTCCAAAGTCATCGTCCAGAATTAGGAATCTTTCCCAGCGGGAAGCCCAAGAAATATGTACAGTGAATATTCGTGGGAAAAGCATGCAATCTTCTTTTCAACATTTTTCCCAAACCATTTCCGAATACGTCAACATGAATTCGTGTTCTGCTATTTCGACGTTTTCCCTTCCAGAAGGCTGGCACGAATGTAATGAGCTATAAACTAATGCAATGGAAGCAAAAGAAAGACGCATGAATAATAGGTGATAGGGGTTGGTGTGGTGGCTATAGTTCTCGCCTACCACACGGGCGGCCAAGGTTCACATCTCTGCAGAGGCAGTTGTGTTTCAGAGGAAACACGATCCCTACTTGGGTGTCTTGTGGAGAGCACTTCAAGTATAGTACTCCGTCTGTCGGATGAGACGTTTAAGCCGTGGTCCCCTAGGCGCCTTCCTTTAAGGACAGGCTAAAGCCGACGTCGGGTTTCTATCCAACCTTCCTCCCTTACCTATCCCCTATGGCGCAAATGACCTCGGCTTTTGGTCGCATCCTCAAATATTTAATCCAATCCAATCGAAGTACGTACACCGATTTGGCTTTAAAAGTAATGAGAAGTGAAGAAATTTTGCGGTCGTATGATTCAAGCAAAGGAGACCATCGTGGGTTAATCAGTGACGTTATTTCCTTTCCAAACAGCATTGTATGTCTTAAGTGATTAGCAACATTTATAAATCTCTTATCTGCGACTGCTCCCTTATCTTGGATATACGTCCGTCGATTTAGATATATTGGTAAGCCCTTAAGGTAGTTTGAGTGAAATATCATTACCTAGAAATACCTAGAAATCAATGAATTTGTTCTCATTTTAAAGATAAATGTCTCACCCTTCTAAGGACACCAAAAATTGAACCCCTTACCGCATTACTTTCCGAGATATTTGCCAAAAAAAATACCAGCCCTCTTACATGGGAAATGGTACGTGTATGCACTCAGGAGAGAAGTTAGTTGAAAAATGCGGAAATTCTAACACTAAGGTGTCGCAAAATAAACTAACAGCGAATATATTTTGCATTTTTTCTCAAATATTTTTGAAAATTAATCACATCGTCACCGCAATAGGTTCTTGGGTATCACGAAAAAACCTTCCGCTTTGAAGTATTTTCAAATGAACCGCGCGAAAAAAATTAGTCAAGTTAAAAACTTATTTAAATATTTTCATTTGATTGCTTACCGTTTCTGTCATATAAAACCACATTATTGCACCATTAATAATTCAATATTTAATTCACGTGTCTTACAGCTGGCGAAATTAAAACGTATGATTCGAATATGGTCTCTATTATGACTAGGGAACTATCTCGCTCGGACTACATTAACCCAATTTTAAGGCTTCGGAAATTAAAAAGAGAATAGAGAATTAAGGAAATATTTTATCTCAAGTGCGATGTCAAGAAAGTTTTCCTACATTTTTACATGCTTGCTGTATGTTTAAACTTGAAACGAAGGTAAAGAATGAGTAAACGCAACAATCGTCCTTCCTTCGATCCAAGTTGGCTGACGAAGTCGCCTTCCTGGGTTCGAGACAGGAGAGTCTCAAAGGAAACGGTTTTTAGATTAACTTTAAAGTGGGTGTCCATCACGGAAAAATTAATATAAGGTTATAAAGGTGGTGGAAGCGCTGATCTTGTGTCGTTGGGAGCACATTTTAATAATTTTCGACATAAATTCCAAAAAATTATCTGAATGAATTAGTATATATATCAAGTAGAGAACACCGGCGAATTAAGTTGCTTTGTGAACCCAATATGTAGCTAAGCGTTGTGAACCCCATAACCGTGAGATGGACCAAATAAAGGGTAAAGAACATAGGAAAAACAAACGTCCAAAAAAATTATTTAATCCATATTCATTTTTACTATTCACTTGATAAATACTTGTCACTTAACTGCACGCGCCGCAAATTTTTCTGAGAAGTGTTATCCTTATTCTCGGTCCAAAGTTACGATGACTCGCCCTTGGAGAGAAAGGCCGTTTTCGCACTTGGTAAACGCATAGTTAACTTGCTATCAATTCATATTGATCCGTAGGCAGATGGAGTAAAATCCTTACTTGACACTTTCGTAGCCGTCCTACGACGGAAGAGACATCATGCGGCTTTCATCTCGTAAAACATACGAAAAGCGCCATCCGTGTTCATAATTATTGTGGGTGATTGAAGAGGATTACTTCCTTAAAATGCTTCCTAACCTTATACCACGAATTAAAAGAGAATATTATTTTTTAAATCTTATTGCTTATGAATAAAATAATTCTCATATACCATAATATGGTAATTAACTATTATGCTTCGATTACTTGGGGCTGCTAAAGTGGACGACATATCGCTCAATGTATTTCACCACAATCAACGTCTTTATCCACAAAAAGGCATTATAATATTTTTAGTCCATATTAAAAAACACGTACCAATATATTAATGTGTTACACTCCGAACAAACTACCTATGATCTTCAACCGTTGACTGATAAAATACGTGCGTTGTAACTAACATAATTAAGCTGAAAACAAATTATATTTACTCTAATGGTTTATTGTCCCCCTTCTTTGATGAATGCAGTAAAAACCTCTCCAATGCTCAACGCTATTAGCACTTATGATGTTCGTTAGCTGGAAACAATGCTACCGCTAAAATTATGGCTATCTGAGAGTACCTTTCATCGGACGATTATTATTTCAACGAGGGCATTTTTTTCCTTCCAGAGCAAGGAAAACAGAATTTGTTGGTCCAATAAACAAGGACGGAACATCTGCAATGTGTGGAATTATTCACAGAACTATCAGCCACCAAATATTTTATCAGTATATTCACATTTGAAAGCTTTTAAATATAGCGAATTCATCAATTTCTCTGCAAAAAATTAATAAATAATCACAGAAATATACGTAGTAATGATAAAAGAGTATCCATTTGGAAGTTTTTCACTTCAATTTACCATATAAGCCCATGTTATCACACCCCGAGTTCTAATTTAATACATAGGAAGCATAAAAAGACTGCTTTTTCATTTACTCGGTTTCTTGACTGCGTATCTAGACGATTTTGAGTCTGCGGTCACGTGAATTTGACGTCATATTCGCCCAATGAGCTCTAGGACTCACGGGAAGATTGCTCGATTAGCCAAGTTCGAAAACGGCCTAAGTTTGGCAACACTGCTCCCCAAGAGAACCACGCTGTAAACTAAATGTGAAACACGCTATAAGGATTTTAAAACTCCTAATTACCCAGTCAATATCACCAGTCTTCGACCAAGACCAGCCCCCGGCAACTCCCTATCCTTACCTTATTGGCTCCGCTCTCGCTTATTGTCCGATTAGTTCCTGCTTTGGTCGTTGGCGCTACTTGTGCAGTCGCCCGACAAAAGCCAGAGGACATCCCAGAAAGTAAGCTACAGTTGGTGATTCATTGCGCTTAACCACATTTTTGTGAATATTTCGCAGCAAAGGAGACTAGTTTTTCTAAACGTTAAATATTCAAGTGTTTACGGGCTAGAAAACCATCCGGTAGGGAGGAGAAGATCCCGACGAGGAACTTAAGAAATTTATGATAAATATAAGAGAGCTAAAATAACAGCAAAAGCGGCCTTAAGAAAAGCACTAATGGAACTCAAGAGTAAAATATTAAGTGAATTTTTGAAAGATAACCCTAAGGCATTTTGGACTTACGTGAGGGAGGTTCAAGGGAATAAATCTACGGTAACGTCAAGGAAACGTAACGAAAGGGTGCTCCTTCGGGGCGGCAAATGTTGCTTTTAGTGGCGTATTTTTCATATTTAGTGTCGTTGCATTTGTTTAAAAACTTTAACTTTGCTCTACACATTAGAAATTGTATCCCTTAACGTCGCGAAATTAGGAGAGTTGGGAATCCGAAGCAACTTTCTGCCGGGCGAATGAATGGTTAGCGCTCGAATGCCGACGTGAGAACTAATCAGACAGTAAGGGAACCTGCAGATGTCGAGGGCTGACCAAGACGGAAGAATCGTGATGGGCTGTTCGTCCGCCAAAGTCATAATCCAATATTCTAATATCGATTACCAAATCGACCAACTCGCAGCCTCCGGTATAAGAAGCTAGACAAATGGGTTCCGGGACGCTCGTAACATCGCCTCGGTTCGGACGATTGCATGTGGTCGAAAGCGATCCAATCCATCAGATAGGCCCACCTTTGTCGCGGGGAGTCGTCCTCACAGTGGGGAAAATTTCGTGGATATTTAGGAGGATAGGCCTCACGCAAAAACTAGTGGCAGAGGGATGTACAGATAGCCACGTCACAGCGGGAGCTAAGGAACGATACCATTGGTTAGAGAGGCAGATCTCATGGGTAGGGAAGAATATCATGAATATTAATACATGAATGAATATTAAAATTATATATAAATATAATAAATAATACGTCTCGCGCAAAAGCTAGCGGCAGAGAGATTAGCTAATAGCAACGTCACAACGGAAGTTAAGGATCGACTTGAGTATCGGATCGGTTGAGGTGCGGAAGTTAAGTATCGCAGAAAATATACTATTGGTTAGAGAGGCGGATCTCATGGGTAGGGAATAATATCATGAATATAAAGGCGAATCTCTATCTCGTGAAACCTGGTGGCAGAGGGATGCGCAAATTGCCACGTCACGTGGGAGATAAAAAAACGATTTGACGTATCGCACAAACGCTACCGTTCGTTCAAAAGCCAAATCTCACGGAGGAGGGGAGAACACGTTAAATAATTAGGCTGATGAATCTCTCGCAAAAGTTGGTGGCAGAGGGATGCACCGATAACCACGTCAGAATATGAGCTGAAGTACGACTTGACGTGTCGTCGAAACGATGCCATAGGTTAGAGAGGAAGATCTCAAATAGAAGTGAAGAATGTCATGAATGTTTACCTGAATACATCTCTCACACGAGCTGGTGGCAGAGGGAGGCGCAGATAACCACGTCACAGCGGAAGCAGCGGAACGACTTGATATATCGCAGAAACTACCCAATTGATAGGAGAGGCCAATTTTGAAGGGGAACATTTTTCATGATTATTTGAGTACGAATACGACTCTCACAAAAGCTGATGGCACACTCATTCGCAGATTTTGGCGTCGCATAAAGAGAGAGGGTCACCTAGCATACTGCAGACAATAACTCTATCCCATTGGCTACAGCGCACATAGCAATGAGTACCTACCCAGCTCTGGGTGTGACGTGAGTTATTAATAGCGTTGGTCAACCGTTTGAGAGAATTTTTGCACTGACTACGGTCCGCGCCGAAATCTTGAAGACTCGGTAATAAATCTGAATAAGACACTCCGATACGGTTCATAGGATTTTCTCTTTATGTACATATACTATTATCATTTAGATAACTTTCTTCTCTATTCAACAATAGAATAATTGTTAAAATAAAATCTTGGTTATTTTTATGGGATCCGACTATTTTAGCGGTACAGCGACATGCGTAATTTTGACGTCTAAAAAACTGCAAAGGGTACAAAACAAACAAAATTTAATATAATGTCACTTTTAGTTTTTCCATGGCGACTTCCGAGTGTAAATCTTTTTACTTTCGTAATCATAGGTATGCTGTTCAATTAATAAACCTAATTTTTTCTCAGCAGTTATGTATCACGGCGTAATGAAACTGATGCTGTTATCTTCCCCTTTATATTTCCAGAGAGGATTATTTATTATCAGTCACATGAAGTTCGCACCCCAAAGAATGGTATTTAAGTCAACTTCTGGGGCAAGACATACGAACAGTTTTATTATGTAAGGTTAATGCTAACCGCTATATGATATGTACTTGGCGTTGAAGCGAAGAAACCTGAGAGAAAGGGTTTTTCAAATTAAATTAGGCTGTCCCATAGTTGAGGCGTTCTTTAATGGCACGCAACACGCCGTTACCTATCGGGGTTGACACATTCGACTTCTTAGATCAAGGTCCTTCAATATCGATTGTGTTCTTCCTTCGATATAGGTCTTCGCAACGTATAAAAAATCGTTCATAGAGTGGTACAAGCTTCCACACTGTTCGCCACTACACCCCTATATAGTTTTCCTCGCGCAAGAGTTCATGCAACGGTTTGTACAAGCAAATGTACCGCGTAAAACGTCTTTAAGGCTCTTAGGGCCGTATTCATAGTCGTTACCCGAGTGTCCCCCAGGTGTGGGGGAGCCCCTTGGCTCAGAAATAGTATTCATAGTCGTTACCCAGGGGACTGTTGTCCACTAACCCTCCCCCAGGCCGTCGATTTCCTGGGTAAGGCATGAAGCTTACCCAAAGCTCCCCTAACGCAGTACTAATGCCCACGCGTGGGACGAATGGGTACTACTGTGCTAATGGCAGTACACGATAATATCAACATCTTTCCATAGTAACGTCTTCTGTTTACAAACACGAGTACTTATTGAATCACCCTCGTATTCCTCATCATTCATATTACATGAATATTCAAGTAATGTTGAAATCATTCTCTCATATTCCTTCAATCATTTTTCATCAACATTTTTCAACAGTATACTGTATTATTGTTTATAGCGTGCTTGGTTACGGTGAAAAATGAGCATCGAAAACCATTCAGCGAAACCGTTCATATGTATTTTTGCGTGGGATTGTTGCCAAATCTCTTACCCAGGCGTCTCCTGGCTGGTTATTACCCAGGTAAGGTTTATGAATCGCTCAGTGTAGGGGACCCCTAGGTGTTACCTGGCTAGGGGATAACCAGGTAACCCGTAGGAATACGACTATGAATACGGGCATCAATCTTTCCTCACTTATGAGTTTTTTCCATCACATTCACACACGGATTTCTCAGCATATCCCTCCCTCTCAAACTGTTCACTCATACATCATAAATATTCTTCAGCCTTCAACGAACGTGTTTAGTTTATGTTTTCTTCATGCGTGCTGGGAAAATGCCATACAGCGCTGGAGTTTTTCGTAGGCTAAATGGCAAAAAGGCACTGCGTACGTTATTTCTAACGACACTCTAGATAGAGATAGATCGTGAAAAAAAGTACGCTCAAGAAAAAAAAACACGGCCAAATGTATTCCTTTTACATTCAGTTTGCAGGTAACTATGCAACGCTATGCTTGTAAGGAGGGACGTCATCAAACGAGGCATATTTTTCAGGTCGCTTTACGCACGTAAAAAGCATTGGTAATAATACACTCAATTAAATAACGAATAAAGAAAAGAAAAATACAAACAGTCGGCACTTTAGCACATACAATAATACAGAAATCTTTCTTAGGGACCGTCTTAACGAGACAGTAGTGTCGCGACACAGGTCGCAGAACCATCTTACATGAAACAATCGGTGTCTAACATCGAGTATCAGACATTTTAGTGTCCCGTAAAGACGCAAATTTAATCATAAATCTGGTCATAAAAATTTAACCAAAAAAATTAACAAAATACAAAGAAATGCAGCACGCTTCGTTAAAAACTGCTACGAACGAACATAAAGTGTTACACAACCATTAGAGGGATTAAGGTAGGAGCCCCTAGAAACTCGGGAGGCAGCACGCTAGGCTTAGGCTGCTTGAGATATTCAGAACTGGTGTGTTTCAGAGCGACACAGGGAATATTATCATGACGCCTCACTACATCTCTAGGTCTGACAGTTGTGATAAAATAAGAGAGATACTCTGCCGAACAGATAGGTGTACAAACTCGTCCTAACCGCGCACAATAAGCGACCACAATAAAAACTGAGCTCCTCTAAATACTCCCATATTACATGTCACCATTTCACCGACAAAAATTTTACATCTTTTAAAAAATTTTTACATGACACGCCTGTTGACTTACCACCCCCTGCCTAACGCCCATGCGGCGGCTCGCGGGGTAGTATGTAGATGTAGGTGTAACGATGGCTCAGTGAGCTGAAACGCGTCGTACTCATTAAACTATCTTGTGGGAAAGTGCAATTGTTGTTTCTGTTATAATATCGCGCGTTGTGTTTGCGAACGGCGCACGCGGGCGACCAGCCACCCAAGTGGGGTTCAAGGCAGATGCGATGAGAGAGTACGAGAAAGAAGCTATTTTACACTTGTCAGGCCTCATTTAGAATATGCCACTAGTATATGGGATCCGTACGAGGAAGGTATGATTAAAGAATTAGAGCGCGTGCAAAGGAGATCTGCTAGGTTTGTTAAAGACCGTTATGATAATTGTATAAGTGTTACGAGATTAATAGAAGAACTAGGATGGGAATTACTATCAGAACGCAGGTTAAAATTCAGGTTAAACCTTTTAAGTAAATTCGAAACAGAGTTGTTCACAGATGACGTTAGATATATATTGAGAACCCCTGCGTATTATGCTAGGTTTGATCATATTAACAAGATTAGAGAGATAGATTGTCGTACCGATAGATTTAAAATGTCATTTTTCCCTCGTACTATAAGAGAGAACAATAGGCAGCGTAGCAAAGGGATAGGTAGGTGAAATATAGGTAGAGTAGTCTGTAGTGCATGATGCATGTAATAACAACCAATAATCCCTTCCTTATTATGTAGAAACTAACCATCTAGCTCCATGTGACCCTATTATCTAGCATATCTCCCTTAAATATCCTACTTGCATGTCAATAGTGCATGTTTGGTGATCTTCACCACCTGCCACACACCCTCGTGGTGGCTCGCAGGGTATCACGTAGATGTAGATGTAGATGAAGTAGCACACGAGACGCCACGTGTAATTGGCTAAAGATTACGAAACCGGAATTAGAATAATTAGCGTCCACACTTACCATTCCGGAGTTGGCGCTGGTGGTGTTCCGGGATGCCCACGGGAACAGCGAGCTTCAAGACGTCTCGGGTGAAGAACACTCGCCCTAAGTCTCGAAGCACTCTGGCAGCGAACGTGACGAGACTGCGGGGAAACAGTTCTCCTGCAGACCGCACGGGAAAAAACTTGGGCCAGTCCGATCGCGCACTTCGTTTCCTGAGAGGGAATAAACGAAAACTCGGTGTCAATCGAATCGAAATCGCACGACTGCGCGCCCATTCAACCCGCCGGCCAGCCTTCACTGCCAGGGAGCCCAAACACAAAACCCTCTTTCGCGGGTCTTCCCTTCTGTGTCGTTGCCTTGGGAAAGATCGCCCGTCTCCGATGCAGACCGTCGAGAAATTCACAATAGAGGTCATCACCCCTAAAACTTGCGGGCAGCTCGGAGGAAGGTCCTAATGGACGCTAAGTTGAGGAGCCTCGGCCCCGACGAAAAGTTTATCCCCCAGACGAGAGTGGTCCCATTTCGGGCGGGCGGTTGTTAAACGGAGAACGGAGTAGTTTTCCAGGCGTATCATCCCGAATTCGATTGCAAGAGCTACTTAAAGACGCTTCGAACCACAAAAAGGCGTAAAGGTCATTTTATTCAGAGTCCGAATATTTATCGATAAAAATCAGAAATGGATGACAGAATGTTACTTTTCCACGCTACATGAATTAAAGTGTCTTTTGCGAAATTCTCAACATGCTTCAAACCATTGCGGTATATGAAAAGGGTAACTGCTACTTTGGCCAATGCTAGAAGCTAAAGCTGGTCCGACATATCTTCGTTTACCCTCATTTTCCTATTTCGCAATGCGGGGTAACGCACTAATATTGCAATTCCACTGTTTTCCATCGATTACTTACCATAAATCAACATGCACTAAACTTTTTTTACTACACGACAGGTAAATCCAGAATAGGTAAGCTCTTAACAATAGGTATGCTACGCTATTTATAAATAGCTTGTCAGCAGGTTCCCATGTGGACACAAACACCTATGCCCTGAGTGGTGATAATCCCACCCAAGCGGAAGTCGAACCCGCGATCCTCAGTCTAGCGGGCCAATTTAATTTAATCGACTTTAATTTGATATGGATTCTCTTTACGTATT
The DNA here is from genome assembly GCA_963169105.1 of Ceriagrion tenellum. Classification (NCBI taxonomy): domain Eukaryota; kingdom Metazoa; phylum Arthropoda; class Insecta; order Odonata; family Coenagrionidae; genus Ceriagrion; species Ceriagrion tenellum. The sequence goes on from OY720644.1 coordinate 84,211,730, forward strand.
CTGTTTTATTCATCCTCATTCCAGACGAAATCATCCTCATTCCAGACGAAAACAATTAAAAATCGGGTAGGATCCATAGCAATAAGTAGCCAATATGTGTATGACTAAAGAGTCACTTGCTTAAATGTCAAACTAGTTGATATTAAAAAATGGTTGATAATCTTGCTATACATCCGCTATGAAAGAGTTTCAGACGTAACTTTGTGGATATACATCTACATCTACATCTACGTCATACCCTGCAAGCCACCCAAAGGGTGTGTGGCAGGGGGTGCTTCCACACCAGGCATGCATGAATGATATGGTAGAACACCGAAATTACATTAAAACCCGCGTACCACACATGCAAAGCGCCAATTAAAAATCTAATACCCGAGAAACATTCTATCTTCAATCGTTCCAACGTGCAAGGGGTACAAGGACTACTACTACATATTCAAAATATCATGCATAAATAAGAACATCAATATTTACATCACGCGTAAATAAGAACGTAGAGAATATAAAGAAAAAGATTTACTGTCTGCCTATTGTCACAATTTGAACTATTCATGACGACGATCACAACTGTTACGGTCCCGAAACGGTACGCGGAAAAAATGACATTTTATACCTATCGGTTCTACAATCTAGCTCTCTAATTTTATTGGCGCGATCTAATCTGCCGTAGTACGAGGGGATAATAGTATGTTTTTTTACGTCGTTAGAGAAATGATTTTCCTAAAATTTATTTAGGAGGTTAAGCCTATAATTTAATCTACGCTGTGATAGCGATTCCCATCCTAATTCTTCTAACAGTCCAGACACACTAGCCAACTTATCGTAGCATCGTTTCACAAACCTAGCTCCTCTTCGCTGTACGCGATCTAACTCTGATATCAACCCCTTTTATATTCAATATCCTTACTATGGTTAACATAAATTTTCTTAATAATAAATCTAACATAATACTTCAATATCCTTACTATATATATATAATACTGGTAAGAGAGATAAACGATTGACGATCCTTGAGAATGACATTAAGTGTCGAAACTATGGTCGGTGCTTATTAATCTTCTTTTCATTCCTACCAGTATGGACACATCCGCATATTCGTCCGTTCCGTCGTGCTATTCATAGGAAAGTGAGAAGAGTGCAGATTTTAACAATATGATTGTTACATCAGTTGTTAAGGCAGGGACACAATCAACGTGTACGTGCGACGCGAGACGTTAACGGGACAACGGGAGACGGGGAACGCAAGTCAGCGGACACAATCGACGTTTACGTGGCCCGGAGTAACAACTGACTAACGGAGGCGCAGCTAAGAGATCAGGGGCCTTATTCAGTAAGACATCGACGCGGTCGAAACTCGGAAAATCCGTGGATGTGACGTCGAATTCCCCGAAAAATCTCAACTGTCGAATGCTCCCCTTTGAATTTTACGTGGCTCTGACGTCAAAATCTCGACACTGTCGAGACTCGGAAATTCTGAGGATATACAGAATAGACCCCCAGGTGTAAACAAGTGTGAAAGTAAATAAGCTGTCATCGCCAAGAGCAATCTTCAACAGTTGCATGTGTCTGCCGACAGATGGCTCCCATTCCCGGATTCTCGGGACTATCCTGATTGGTTTTCCGTGTGCGGGACACGGGGAGAGATGAAAGTTGCCCATCTCTCGCGTGCACGTACTCCCCGTACACGTTGATTGTGTCCGTTCGCTATACTTTCCCGTCAGCCATCTTTTCGCGTATTCCCGTTAACGGCTCACGTTACACGTACACGTTGATTGTGTCCCAGCCTTTAGATGTAGATTCGTAATACGTTGAGATGAAAGCGAATAGAAATGAATTTTACCGATTTGGTTTATTAGCAATCAAATGCTAATTTAACTCTTAGCATGATGGCTTTTTCCTCTCATTAATATTTTTATGTTCTCTGAAAAAAGTCGGATACGAGGAGTAACTGTTGTGCTCTTGTCTTCGCTAACCTCTTTACGTTTTTAACCATTGATGTGTTTCATTGCACCAACTTTCAATGTATTGATATATGTTACACCTGACCAGGTGGTAAACTCGTGGCTAGTATTTTCTGATATTTTCTAATATATTTCGAGAAAACTCAATTCCTCTTGCACGGATTGCAACGGCTCACGTTACACGTACACGTTGATTGCGTCCCAGCCTTTAGGCTTCGGTTTGATGAAGTTGTGCCCCCTCCATGTACCTCAATGGTACATACCAAAAAATCAAATCACTCTTGCATTACATCCCCTAATTCGTCCACTCCGTCGCGCTATCCAAGGGAAAACGCACGGTTAAACATTATGTTTGTTATTTCGGTCGTCAGGTTTCGCCTTGATGACGCAGTGCCCTCTCCTATTATCTCAAAATTCGCAACCATTGACATGAAAACCAGGTGCCAACCAATATTCAAGGAAATTCTTTGCGAGCCGAGCAGGAGAAAGCCGCTATGAAAAGGGACCATTGACTTAAGGTAGTGCGAGCCAGATAGTTCCCTAATCATAATAGAGACCATATTCGATATGAATGTTTTAATTTCGCCAACTGTGAGACACACGAATTATACATTGCTTTGTTAATGGTGCAATAAAATAGTTTAACATGACAGAAATTGTAAGTAATCAAATGAAAATATCTAAATAAGTCCTTAACTTGAATCATTTTTTCATGCGGTACGTTTGAAACTCCATAAAAACGGAAGGCTTACTGTGATCCCGAAGAATTTACTGCGGTGACAGTATGATAAATTTGCAAAAATAGTTAAGAAAACACATAAACTACACACTTGATATTTTGACGGGATCTAGGAGTAAGATAATCCTCATTTTTTAAATAAGGTCTCTCTGGAGTGCATACACGTACCATTTCCCATATAAAAGAGCTGGTATTTTTTGGCAAATGTCTCTGAAAGTAATGAGGTGAGGGGTTGAATTTTTTATGTCAATGGAAGTGTGATATATTTTTCCTTAAAATGAGACCAAATTAATTTATTTATAGGTAAAATGATATTTCACTCCAACTACTTTAATGGAGAAGGCATTGTGTCATCAAAATGTAATCCGACTTTCTGAAAAATCCGCTATACTTATTTCCCCTGTTATTTCCTCGCTTACATTAGAAAAGTAGAAATAGAAATAGAAAATAGTCTTTATTTTTCTGGGACTTTTAAGTCCCCTGAAACATAGAAAAGAAATAAATACATGCCATAACATAAAAGATTACAAAAAACTAAGCAATTTTACATAGGTAATCAGTCATGTTTCTCTTGAACATACAAATTGTGATAGAGGTTCTAACATTTACAGGTAAACAATTCCATAACTTGCAGGAGGAAATTAGGAAAGAGTGCTCAAATAATAAGGTATGGAATTTAGAGACTAACAATAACTCAGTGACACGAGTTGATCTTTTTCCTGTATCTACATTACATAAAAAAATTTCATACAAATAGGTGGGGTTTTTGGATTTCAGGACCCTGAACATAAGTACGAACTAGTGCGCGTGTTGGAAGGAACTCTTTAAGCTAAATGGAGTTCCATATGTAATAACGAGCGGAAGGATACCTATCCGATCGATTACTGAAGTGTTTGTCCGCCTTGGACGTATGATTTTGAAGGACTATTTGATGCCTGTTCATGATTATATACCTCTACTTGTGAAATCGCCACAGCAGACGTTGGCACGCAGTCACACAGGGAACGTGCAATCAGGCTCTTTCGCTACATATTCTGTTAAACATACAAATTTCCCGAAATGCCTGTGCTCGATCTTCATTATACTCGACGCTTCGAGAATTAACCCTGTCTTCCAACACCCGCATTGGCGGTATAGACATAAAACAACATCTATAGTCTGTTAAAAAAATAAAAGCAAGAAACTCGTCAGACATATATTGAGTTAAATGGAGTTATTGATTCTCCTTGGTTATACTATGTGTTTTGCTGGAACAAGTGAATTATTAATAAACTAATAAAATAGTATTTTTAGGAAAATGCACGGTCGAAATAAATCGCTAATCTCAAGCAAGGTAACGATGACGAACATCATATAATTGCAAATTTATTCACAGAACTGCGGGACTGGCCTCGCAGTAACTTTAGATCTACATCTACATACTACCCTGCGAGCCCCAACATGGGCGAGGGGCAGGGGGAGTTTGGACACCAGCCGTGTAAGGGAAAAGGTTTTGGGAGGAGAAATTGTGACGCGTACCATTGGAGTATATTTAGAGGAGCTCTGTTTTCATTGTGGTTGATTACTGTGCGCGGGATGAACGAAGTTTTGTACCTATCTGTTCGGCAGTGTATCTCTCTTATTTATTCGCATCTGTCAGACCTAGAGTTAGTGAGGAGTCATGATAATACTCTCTGTGTTGCTTTGAAACCCAACAGTTCTGAATATATCCAGCAACCTAAGCCTAGCGTGTAGTCTCCGAGTCTTTATGGGCTTCCATCTTAATCCCTCTAAAAGTTGTGAGACACTATATGTTCGCTCGTAGCAGCTTTTAACGAAGCGTGCAGCTTTTCTTTGTTACGAAGAACTACGAAGATGCCTACAATTATAAATGGAGATAAAGGCAGTTATCACAGGAATACATTTATACTCAAATGTGCCACGCCTCCCCGAACGACACCGGCTCATTGCCCTTACGTGGTACACAATCGACATCAACGAAGTGCCTCTATTGGTTAGTTTAAAACCTCTTCCCGCCAAAATTTACAATTATATATGTAGGTAAAGGCAGTTAACCCAGGAATACATTAATGCACATATGTGCCACGCCCCCCGAACGGCACCGGCTCATTGCACTTACGTGGTACACAATCTACACCAATGAAGTGCCTCTATTGGCGAGTTGAAAACCTCTTCCCGCCAAAATCTACAATTGTATATGCAGGTAAAGGCAGTTATCACAGGAATACATTAATACTCTAATGTGCCACGCCCCCCCCCCCCCTGAACGACACCGGCTCATTGCACTTACGTGGTACACAATCGACACCAACGAAGTGCCTCTATTGGCTAGTAGAAAACCTCTTCCCGCCAAAATCTACAATTATAAATGCAGGTAATGGCAGTTATCACAGGAATACACACACGAATGTGCCACGCCCCCCCGAACGACACCGACTCATTGCACTTACGTGGTACACAATCGACACCAACGAAGCGCCTCTATCGGCTTGTTGAAGACCTCTTCCCGCCAATGTCTACATTTATAAATGCAGGAAAAGGCAGTTATCACAGGAATATATTATATAAACAAACGTGGCACGCCCCCTCCTCCCCACGAACAACACCAGCTCATTGCACTTACGTGGAACACAATCGACACCATCGAAGCGCCTCAATTGGCTAGTTGAAAACCTCTTCCCGCCAAAATACCTCGCTTACCATCCGGGCTCATTTCCGTCCAATTATTCCCTATTCCGATCTCTCTCATATGTCCTACTCCGTGGTTACAGCTTCAAGCATTTTTCCGCCATGGCAAGCGCCCTTCCCATCTACTTCAATGAAGGATAAGAAAGAGGCGAAGAAAGACGCGCGTTTGATACTCTGAGCACAGCGACGAAAGGGAACGCGAGGAAGAAATAGTAGACGGTCTCCCCTTAATGGTGATGTGAGAGTGATCTCGCGACGTTTAAGAGGCGCAGAGAGGAGGAGATGTATAGAAAAGATGTCCGGGCACGAAACCTTTTTCACGGCCCCTCTGGGAGAGATAGCAGGAGGTGGGAATATGAGGCGGGAGGGGAACATGAGGGAGGTCTATAAGGAGGTGCTGAAAGCGGCGAGAGGCCCTCTGGTATGCAGGCGCGGAGCGGGACAGATGGAAGGTCAGGAAAGGCGAAAAAGCAAGCCCCTTATTAAAGCGTAGTATCCCTCAGCCCATTTTTCTCCTTGCTAACACACATTTCCCGTGTCTTCAGGAATTCAGCACTGTCGGTGACGCTGTTATATGGTTGACTAGCTGTGCCCGGCATGCGCTGCAATGCTTTTTTCCGGGTCCAAAATCTGTTCCTAAACGACTTTGAGACTTGGTCCAATGAATTCCTCGAACCTACACAGGAATTTTTAACGCACAAATGATGGCATGAGTTTCCATTCCATGCCTATGCTGTGGTTTTGAAGTGAATAAAATATTCTATTGTTGAAGTAGAGCAAAGATTTAAGATTTTCGTGCTTAAAAATCCAATTTAAGGAAAAAGCGAAGCATACACGAAAATCTAATGCAAGAACTACAAGAAAGAGCAAACAAGGAGACCAGTGCATCATATCTCATTCTACGTACAAATGAATTATGTACCTTTTAGCTAAAATTATGATATAACTGATATTATATGATTGTGCTAATTCTGAATCAAAATATTTGTGAAGAAAATATAAAGTGTTAACCGCAGACCAATTAACAAAATGGGTAATTATATTGGAAAATTATTACAAAAAAGAGTATAAAATTCCATGTAAAAACACACATTGCATGTCAAAAAGAAATTCCCCTGTATTGGTAACGTACAGACATTGCAATTCATATGGTAAAAGGTTAGCAAAATACTATGTACCACACACTTTTAATTGCATGCCAAAACACCTTGATGATCTTAAAGGGATGGAAGAAGTAAAGACAAAGGTACATGCACGGTTACTTGATGAAATTAAAAATTTTTGATTGGTTATGTTCTATATATTTGGCATGAATACCTGTGTATTCAAAAATGTGGAATGCCTAAATCTAGCTATTTTTAATGTTCTCAAGTTGCAATATTATAAATTGTTGTAACTTGTTTTTTTTGTGTTTTTTGTATACACCATTTTTTTTATTTGCCGCATTGTATGTATTTGTGTTGGATCCTTCAGACAAGCCATGTGGCCTAGAGGGACCGTGTTGGTTTACTTATAATAAAAATTTAAATAAATGAAAAAAAAATATTTTTCTTTCCAAGCAGGCACACATATATTCAAAGCAGAAACATTATTGAGACACAAAATAATTGAATGACAATGATATTTTGTAGTCCAATGAATTCCTCGGACCTACACGAGAATTCGTAATTCACAAATGGTGGCATTAGTTTCCATTCCATGCCTACCCTGCGGTTACCAAGTAAACAAAGTATTCTATTGTTGAAGTAAAGCAAACATTAAGATTTTCGAGCTTAAAAAATCGAATTTTATGAAAACGCGAAGCGTATACGAATATCGAATGCAAGAATTGATAATAAAAGCAAACCAAAGCAAAATCAAAGAGACCATTGCACCAATTCTTATACTACGTGCAGATAAATTACGTACATTTTAACAATTAATTACATCTCACTGATATGATTATGATGCACGCGATATTATGTCTCAATGATACGATTCTGATGCACATGATTTAGCAATTCAAAAACGATCTGCTTCGTTGCTTGCTTGTCGTTCCTCGCTTGTGATAGAAGCTCGCGTGCCAACACTCATTTGTTGAAACGCCTTGCGCTCCATCTATTGTGTAATGGATTTAATAGTTCAGAAACCTTTTCGGCAACAATTTACAAAAGTTTCACCGAAATCTGATGAAAGGTATTGGGACGCATAGATGATGAACAAACGAGCATTCATTTTTATATATTATCATTTTTTGTTTATGTGAAAATTCCCATGAAACTGCATTTTAAAGTACTCATTATGGATGAATTATTAAGATTAAAAAGAATTAATTTTTACAGACATGTTTTTAATTAAATGCTATTATAAAGTGTACCCTAATGTCACATGACATATACTTTGGAATTATTCGATTCATTCGTACTATTGGTAAACCGCTATTCTCTGCAGTTCATATCGTGACTCTGCCTTTTTTGTATATTCTCAATTGTGCTTGTTTTATGAAAGACGATCCTGATAAGTTTTCAGTTAATTCTGAATACTGCTCGTACACCACTGAGTCCAAAAATGATATTCATGCCTACTTATACTCCTATTCTCTCTGTCTCAAAGGGCCTTATCATTCTGCCATCACCTTATATATTGAATTACCTCATGGTCTCAAAGGTATTCTAAAACCAACTTTATCCAATAGGAGAGTGAAAAAACTTCTACCTACAATATGTTATTATGATATGAGGGAATACTCGAAATATGCACGGGATCGGGTTGGTTTGGTGGCTAGAGTACTCGCCTACCACACGGGCGGCCAGGGTTCAAATCCGGCGGGGCAGAGGCGGATATTTTTCAGAGGAACCCCGATCCCTACTAAGTTTGTCAGAGGATTTAATGGTTACATCTACAAAACCACATACTTAAAAACACACATGACCCGGGTTTCAACGCTTAAGCGTCATTTTCAGGTCTGAAGGGTGACCTGAAAACCTGAAGATGACGCTTAAGCGTTGAAACCCGGGTCGTTTGTGTTTTTAAGTACGTGGTTTTGTAAATGTAACCATTAAATCCTCTGAAAAAATATGGAATACCACAAAGTTACCAAGGAACTTGTATTATTTACCCTACTTAAGTGTCTTGTGGAGGACACTTCAAGTGGAGTACTCCGTCTGTCGGATGAGACGTTAAGCCGTGGTCCCCTTGGCGCCTTTCGTTAAGGGCAGGCTAATGCCGACGCCGGGTTTCTATCCACCCTTACCTATCTCCTATGGCGCAAATGACCTCAGCTTTTGGTCGCCTCCCCAAATATCCAATCCAATGCAATCGAAAGATGCACTTCGACAAAATGTAGAAACTTTGGCCCAATAATAATTTTTCCTATTTTGGTTTTATATCTCAGGAAGAAATTATATTTTTTTATGTTCATATAATAGCTTTTTTTCCATGCATTATTTTTTTTCCATGCAAATTTCGATGCATTATATTAAATGATTTCAAATTAATGAAGTGCACATTATCTGATTGACACAGCTATGAATGTATCTGCCAACGGGGAAATAAAATATAATTATAAAAATTATTACATGTGTATACATGTCCTTAAATTCACTAAATCCTACAATTATTAGTTAAAAAAGTATCTGAATAATTTCCAGTTTTGACGCCGAGTGTAATATTTGAAAAACTACATACTCCAATAAATTTCGTCTACATTTCGAATATAGTTCCGAAAAATCTAGTCATCGTTATTGGTCGTTCAATCGTAAGAATGGTTGATTGTAGCCCTCAACCCTTCCCTGTCTAATGCTAGTTCCCTTACTTCCCGATTGCTTCATCCAATGTAATGCCTTTTTTATTTGGTCCATAAACTTATTCCTGGGTCTCCCTCTGGTAGCTTTTTCCTCTATTTATCCTTCGATTATGCTCTTCACAAACCCATTGTACCTCAGGGTGTGTCCAACTCTTCTGGTTCTTCATTTCTGTATGGTATTCCATATAATCCTCTCCTCTTCTACTCTTCTGAAAGGTTTTTTGTCATGTTAAGGGTTTTTTTTCAATGGTCAACGGTTTTCTCTCTTCCTATGTGTTTTCCTCTTTATTTGGTCCATTAACTTATTCCTAGATCTTCCTCTGGGGACTTTTTCCTCCATTTTGCCGTCAATGATGTTTTCATAAACCCATTGTGTATCAGGCTGTGTCCAATCCAACTGGTTCTTCTTTTCTGTGTGGTGTTCCATACGGTCCTTTCCCTTTCTACTCTTCTGTACACTTCATCATTTCTTATTTCGTCCGTCCCTTTCCTCTTCACCAACCTCCCCCAGCACCAGGTTTCGAAGGCTTCTAGTCTGTTCTGCTCAGCTCTTCCATAAATAGTCCATTCCTCCGATCCACATAGTGCTACACTCCACACGAATGTTTTCACACGCTGTTTTCAAGTTTGCCGGCGTATCTACTTTGAGCACATCAGTTGTCTTTTTCCCAAAAACGCCTTCTTAGCTTGGACTGTTCTCCGATTGATATCCGTCGTAATTCTTCCGTCTCACGGAAATCGCCTTTTAACCAGGAACGCTTTCTTAAAGTGGCTTATTTTCGCTCGATATCCGTTGTACAACTCTAGTCATTACATGCTTAAATCACGGCAAAAATTTTAAAATAATTCTTAATTATATTTATTAATTAATAAACATTAATCTCGTACCTAATCCATTACTGCCATCATGGCGAATTCCAGTGCATAAATAGATGCACTTAAATTAAATCTGGTCTAGTATTTTTTTCGACTTACTTTAAATATCAAAATATGCACTCATTGAACCACAAATAATACTCCAGCCACCTTGGACCTAAATTTTATCATCTCAGATCAAAGATTTTTACTCCGAAGGAAAAACAGCAGCACATTCTCTTTGACCACTTTCATATCGAATTGCTTTCTATATCCGAATACAGATTATCATCCAAAATACCCAGTGTTTGATTTTACCCCAAAAATGGCGAAAATGGCCCGAACGGGTTTCGAACCCGCAACCTCAAGGTATGACGGCTAGAAAGTCAACCCGCCACCAAAGAGGCCGTCTGCCGACAAACGTCAGAATGCTTTGGCGCGGAAATAAGCCACCCAGACAGGAGGAAGTATTCTAAAAAGGTTATTCCCTTCCTTGAAAAAATAGTGAGAACTTGTGACGTGGTTAAGGACACTCAGGACTTTCCCCTTTGCGAGGAAAAGCAATTTTTAGTGGAGCGTTTTATGGGTTTGAGTCACCAGGCGGGAGCGCTTAAAAGGCATAAACAAGCTGTTAAAGAGGTGGCGATGGAAAAAGAGCGGTCCCGAGGCGTTCCGAGCCTGGGAGCGTGTCCCGTGCAGCATCCCGGAAAGTGGAGCAGGATCGGCGGAGGGTGTTGAGTGCAGTGGAAAAGGGCCCTGCGCTTTGAAACAGGGGCAATAATGTCCTTGCGATGCTTCGTGGTGACAGACGCCTTGAAGAAAGTTTGGTCTCACCACGGCTTTCAAACTTCCACTCCTTCAAATCGACAGCGTGGATTTCCCTCCGACAGAGATAGAAAACGATGGCGTGTGAATAAAAATTTAATACAGGGTGATCCAAAAGTCTTGTTATGATGGCGGAAAATCAGAACCTTTTTTTTATTTTTCAACAAACATACATGAAACAAAGATGGAAACGTTACTAAATACATGTTACCTACTAAAGAAAATGTTACTAAACGAAAACTGATGTATTTAGTAACATTTTCATTTTTGTTTCATGTATCTACCCTGAAACAAAAATGAAAATGTTACTAAATAAAAGTTACTAAAGAAAATGTTACTAAATACATGTTACTGAAGAATATGTTACTAAATAAAACATGCTGTATTTAGTAACATATTCATCTTTGCTTCATGTATCTACCCTGAAACAAAAATGAAAATGTTACTAAATAAAAGTTACTAAAGAAAATGTTACTAAATACATGTTACTGAAGAATATGTTACTAAATAAAACATGCTGTATTTAGTAACATATTCATCTTTGTTTCATGTATCTATCCTGAAACAAAAATGAAAATGTTACTAAATACATGTTACTAAAGAAAATGTTACTAAATACATGTTACTGAAGAATATGTTACTAAATAAAACATGCTGTATTTAGTAACATATTCATCTTTGCTTCATGTATCTATTCTGAAACAAAAATGAAAATGTTACTTAATACATGTTACTAAAGGAAATGTTACTAAATACATGTTACTGAAGAATATGTTACTAAATACATGTTGCTAAAGAAAATGTTACTAAATACATGTTACTGAAGAATATGTTACTAAATAAAACATGCTGTATTTAGTAACATTTTCATCTCTGTTTCATGTATCTATCCTGAAACAAAAATGAAAATGTTACTAAATACATGTTACTAAAGAAAATGTTACTAAATACATGTTACTGAAGAATATGTTACTAAATAAAACATGCTGTATTTAGTAACATATTCATCTTTGTTTCATGTATCTATCCTGAAACAAAAATGAAAATGTTACTAAATACATGTTACTAAAGAAAATGTTACTAAATACATGTTACTGAAGTATATGTTACTAAATAAAACATGCTGTATTTAGTAACATATTCATCTTTGTTTCATGTATCTATCCTGAAACAAAAATGAAAATGTTACTAAATACATGTTACTAAAGAAAATGTTACTAAATACATGTTACTGAAGAATATGTTACTAAATAAAACATGCTGTATTTAGTAACATATTCATCTTTGTTTCATGTATCTATCCTGAAACAAAAATGAAAATGTTACTAAATACATGTTACTAAAGAAAATGTTACTAAATACATGTTCCTGAAGAATATGTTACTAAATAAAACATGCTGTATTTAGTAACATTTTCATCTTTGTTTCATGTATCTATCCTGAAACAAAAATGAAAATGTTACTAATACATGTTACTAAAGAAAATGTTACTAAATACATGTTACTGAAGAATATGTTACTAAATAAAACATGCTGTATTTAGTAACATTTTCATCTTTGTTTCATGTATCTATCTATCTATGTTGAAAAATGAAAAAGTTCCGATTTTCCGTACCATTTTTCCATTTCCATTTCCACGACAAGACTTTTTGAATCGCCCTGTATACGGAGAAATTTGACTTCAGAGGGTGTTCAGAAAAAAATAAATATATATAATATAAATAAAAAATAAATAAGAAAAGGAAATAAATTTAGAAATATAAGCTAGCAACAAGGCGTTGAGGTTTGGGGAGGGATAGATAGGTAAGTATATTAGTGGACACTCACAGAGAGGCGACCCATGGCGACACATGGTGGCCTGAAAATTAGTTCATGCAAAACTTGATTCATCAGTTGATGTGGCGGGGTTTTTTGACATCCTACTGAAAAGAGCTTTAAAACAAGACCAAGATCTAGCTTCTTGTCCTATTTATACTATGAAAAAATAGTTTCATAAAATTGACAACTTTTTACGGCATACGTGTAACATCTGAAAGCTGTAAATACGTTTAAATACATTTTTCCTGCGCGGTACAACTGTTTGATGTCGATTAACCGTCAAGTTTCTCCATTATTTAATGCGAAAGGGAGCATGCCGTTCGCAAAACGCCGGAAAAACCGGCACCTTTATTTTGTTCTCACCGCGATAAAAAATCGGAGGGGTATTGTAAAAATAATCAGTGACTATGATCAAAACGCTAAATAAAATAAGTTTGAAGTGTCTCGCATTCATGTAGGTATACTATGGTTCATTATAAATCAGAGTCCAAACTCGAGGTTGCATAATTTTTGCACCAACGGTAGTCATCCAGTAGCGAAATACTACGTGGAGAACACCATATAATATCAAAGGTGACAAGTCAGAGAAAACGCTTTTACCCTCTAACGGACGAGCGAGTCAAATTTGTTACGTTTCAAAATCATTGTAAGATCTGCTTTCTAAGAGGCTCTTCCATTTATTTGCTGCGCTAGACAGAATTGTAACGCTTCGGATTAAAGTGCTTAACTTTCGGATTAAAGTGGGAGGTTGTGTCTTTTTCAGCGGTTTGTCAAACAATTTGAATAGATTTGAATGTGTGACTTCACTCACAAACGATGGCGTTTCTGGTGGAGCTCTGGGTTGAATAGTTACAGCGGTCATATGAATAAAAAGTTGGGAAACTTTAAAAAAATGGACGTTATAAAGGTACTGTTGCAGTATCGCTCGTGTAAATATTATTATGAAGAGAGTTATTTCAAATTAAATATATAAGATACAAATGCGTCACATTTCAAAATAAATGTCATCATCAAATAAATTGCAATATTTTTTAAACTGCTAAAACAGCACTTTTAAAAAACTAGTAGAGTAGCTGTTTTTTTAATGCTGACGTTTAATAATTCCGCCAATAGAGGGTTAACATATTTTGTATAGTAAAATTTCTTATATCGAATGGTGTCAAAATATTACTAGGACATTTTCATTTAAGGATGACATACAGGTTAAAACAATATGAATATTTACGCTAAAATACTAGTACATTGCCTTAATGGCAGAGGTCACTTTTATCATTTCACTTATTTTTTTCAAATCTCTGGTGAGTAAATTGAGTTGGTATTAAAGGCTCCGAAGGAACAGAGAATGATCAATTGATCGATATTATCACAAACAACAAAATATATTCAATAATAATTCACTGTGGTACAATAGGAAAAAACGAAATATAAGTGTTTAGGTAGAAAAACTCAACAAGACCAGTCCGGCAATCTTGAAACAATTTGAAGAGATTCGAATGTGTAACGCTATTCACCTACGTTGGTGTACCAGATCTAGCTCTGAAATAAATAGTTTCAGCTGTCATATGAAGAAAAAAATTGGAAAAGTTAACAAAACGTACGTTATGAAGGTAATGTAGGGGTGCGTTCCGTTTCACGCATGCGCCACCGCATCAGTGGCGCATGCGTGAAACGTTTCTCATTTTCGCATTAAAGCCGTGTCACAATTCATTAGGCATTAGGGAAGATGCGGTTAGCTACCTAAATATTTAGAGGCCTTTCGCTAAGGGAGCTTGATTTGGGACATCCTTCCCTAGTGTTGCCGTCTACAGAGCTGGAAACGAATGAAAAACATATGAGTGATTAACAAAGGACTGAATGAAACAAATGAAACCTGAAATTAAGACTTTTGGCGCCAGTGGCTACCTTCGTATGCGTTGTGAGATTTGGAAAGTGAAATTACATTTTTTCATCCATTTCGTTGTCTGGAGATTCGTTAGTTTTTAGTTTTCGGGGTATTTAAGTCTGTGTTGGTGTTCTGGGATGTAAATTCGTTTTTTTTGTGTACCAAGTAGACTTTTATCTTTTGTAGTCGGGTGTTGGGTTGCAAAATATTAGAGAATTCTTGCAATTACAGACAAAATACTTGCCGGCCATGTTTGCCACTTTTCAACTACTTCCTTGTGTACGAGCACGGAGTAGGATACTACTCCGTGTGTACGAGCTTCCTTGTACGACGCATTCAGCGCTTTGCATGATGGGAAATTCAATATGGAGGCGGATTTAGGATAAACTCCATCTACCCTAAATTTCACCCCCGAGAAAGGCACCTAAATCCGCTCCCCCATGATGCCTAACGAATTGGGACACACTTCAAGATGGCGTCCTCCCTAAATCTGCCGATTTAGATGCCTAAATGGCGAATTGGGACACAGCTTATAGCTTTTGCAGTGGAAGAGTGAAAGGGAGCGTCTTTGGATCGGGCGGAAAATTTGAATAGCGACGGCAAATCGTTGCTACGGGTTGTTGATGGGATATTTCGGAAAGGAAACACAACCACAGAGGAAACCGGAACGGAAAACAGACAATTATTATTTTTAGCTTAACTCTCCTGCGAAGACTCTCGTTTCATTCATTTGTCCCATTTCGCATGCGTTATCAAAACAAATAATCCGCCAAAATTACGTCACCGCATCAACTACGCCAGCTTTTCCGTGGAGCGTTCGGAGCGCATGTTATGCTCGATGCGTGGCCCCATCGAGAGCGCATTTAAGCACTCCGGAACGGCCGGGACCGCATCAATGCGATTGGAGCGTGGAACGGAATGCACCCTTAAAACATATCTTGTGTAAACATTTTTACGTTACGTATTATTTTAAATTAAATATGTACAAATACGTCACATTTCAAAATAAATATTATTATCAGATAAATTGAATATTTTAAAAGCTTAAATGGCACTATTAAAAAAACTAATACAGTCGCAGTATTTTTTTCATGCTAATGTT
Organism: Ceriagrion tenellum; assembly: GCA_963169105.1. Lineage (NCBI taxonomy): Eukaryota > Metazoa > Arthropoda > Insecta > Odonata > Coenagrionidae > Ceriagrion > Ceriagrion tenellum. Next base: position 84,227,384 of record OY720644.1, read on the forward strand.
TCATAATTCCGTCCATCCACATCTACATAATACCCAGCGAGCCGCCGCATGGGCGTGTGGCAGGGGGTGCTAGGTCACCAGCTGTGTAAAGATGTAAGTTTTTGGAGATGAAATGGTGACATGTATTATAAGGGTGTATATAAGGAGCTCAGTTTTTATTGTGATCGCTTATTGTTCGCGGAAAGAACGAGTTTTTATACCTATCTGTTCGGCAGTGTATCTCTCTTATTTTATCGCATCTGCCAGACCTAGAGATGTGGCGAGGAGTCATGATAAAATTCTCTGTGTCGCTCTGAAAAACATCAGTTCTGAATTTATCAAGCGGCCTAAGCCTAACGTGCAGCCTCCCGAGTCTCTAGGCCTCCCACCTTAATCCCTCTAATAGTTGTGTAACACTATACGTTGGATCGTAGCATTTTTTAACGAAGCGTGCTGCTTTTCTTTGTACTTCGTTAATTTTTTCAGTAAAAAATTTATGACCAGGGTCCCAAATGCTCGAGGCGTATTCTAGGTGTGACCTAACCAGAGCGAAGTATAGCATCTCTCTTTTACTTTTGCATCCGAGGACCATCCTATTATACGCTTAACAAACCGTAGTTTCTTTAATGCTGTGCCGCATATGTTTTGTATGTATGTTCCCCACGATATATCTGAAGTTAAGGTAATTCCAAGATATTTTGCTGTATTTGAAGATTTTATGTTTACTCCACCCACGGTGTAGGTATGGCTTTTCTGTGATGACTTCCGCATTTTTTGTGTCCTATGTCCTATGAGAGTGTATTTGGAGGAGCTCAGTTTCTATTGTGGTCGCTTATTGTGCGCGGAAAGAACGAGTTTTTATACCTATCTGTTCGGCAGTGTACTCTCTCTCGTTTTTTCGCATCTGTCAAACCTAGAGATGTGGCGAGGAGTCACGATAATATTCTCTGTGTCGCTCTGAAAAATATCAGTTCTGAATTTCTCAAGCATCCTAAGCATAGCGTGTTGCCTCTGGGTCTCTAGGGGCTCCCACCTCAATCCCTATAGAAGTTGTAAGACACTACATGTACGCTCGTAGCAGTTTTTACCGAAGTTCGCTGCTCTACTTTGTATATTATTAAATTTTTTTTGTTAAATTTATTTGACCAGGGTCCCTAATGCTTGAGTTGCATTAGAGATGTGGCCTAACCAGAGCTAAGTAGTATCTCTCTTTGACTTGTTCATCCGAAGACCTTCCTTATTACACGTTTAACAAAACCTAGTTTCTTTAATGCTGCGTGTTGTTTAATGTTCTGTATGTGTAATCCCCACGCTATGACAGACATGAAGGTAATTCCAATAGGTAACCCTCCATTGGGGGTTAAGGCTGTCTAAATCCCCCGAAGGAGTCCAGAAATTCGCCCCCGCTTGAAGATTAAAGATAGCAACACCTCACGCCATTTATCGTGGATCATGCAACAAGCTTAATTTTCTCGTTGCACTTACTCGAGGTTCTCTAAATTTTTTTTCGCTAGGAAAGGAAAATCATTGCTGTTGTCAATCGCGGTTAGTAATTAAGTTTCCAACCAGCCAGAGCAAGAAGGGGAGACTAGGAAAAAAAATGGGGTCACTCCCACTTGTAAGTAGTTCTTTTTTTGTGGGCGAGGTGGCGTTCTTGTGAGGTTTTAATTTCCGCTAACGTCATCGGTTGAATAGGGGTTTCTGGTTTGAATTCCTCCCGGGATCGTAGAGAAAAAAATAACTTTTATTTTCTCCGACGACCTCCGCAATTTCCACCTGAGTCATCACGTTTTTTGAATTATCCCAAGTCATGGGCGTCAAGCTTTATCTTCACTCCAGAGGCTTTTCCAGGGTGAGGGGGAGGAACGTGAAACGGGGGTGTAATAAAACCGCATTTTCCAGAGAAAGGAAGAAATTTATCCTGGCAAAAAAAAATCATAGGGGGAGATGTATAAGTCCGAACTTTCCAGGAAAGGTTTTTTTTTGCAATGAGAAAATCGATAATTTTAACTATCACCAACACGATCAATTTTCACCTTCACTTTTTTTTGAAGGGACATGATGTGTTTCAGAGCTACATGGAGAATATTATAATGACGCCTCACTACATCTCTAGGTCAGCAGGATGGGATAAAATAAGAGACACATAAACAGATCATGTTGGAGTTCTGAAGTTTATAATAAAGTCGCTGAAAAATAAACTTATTTTGAATAAACGTATAAGATTAAGTTTAATTTTTTTATCGGAGGTCTAAAACGTTGCTGAAATTAATATGCCGGACAGGACTCAAGACTTTTTTCTCGACATTGCGATCGGCAGTCTGCGAGCAGATCTAGTTTATTTCGTCCGGGTCGGACTCTCAGATGGAGGTGACCATAATCCCTGAGCGGTAGAATAGGGCTTGAAGTGCACCCGTGTGATGACTGCTTCGCAAGCCTGCTAGTCGGATTGGGTGCACCCTGGTCTTCAATGAAAGCGAAATCGAATTATATTCTGAGTATTTTCCCATCAACTTCAATATGGATGATGAACCCTGAAGGTCCAAAATGAAATCCTAATTCATATATAATAAATTCTCTGTCTTCACTTGGTGGAACGACATTGCGATGATTTGTAATTAAAGTCACTTTAATATCTTACAATGGTTTTTACTATTCCGACCTAGGTTTCGACTCAAGTTAAGGAATTTTCAAGGTGTATTACCTTGATAATGACTTGAGTCGAAACCTAGGTCGGAATGATAGAAACCATTGCGGAATATTACAAATTGATAGCCTACACCCAAAATTACTGAGACAAATATGATGTGATAAATGAAATTTAATTTGAATATTTATCCATCTGGAATCGATGGAATCGGAATCGAAATTAGGCGATCGATTCTCGATACCGATTCTAATCCCGAGAATCGGCGGAATCGAGAATCGACATTTGGATTCGACTCATCCTTGCCTAATATTTACGCACATCCAAAGACGATTCGATTAGGATTCGTGGAGTGACGTTCTTGAGTGCATTTTATTCACCTCGTTCGAGTGATCGATTTCCTTTCTAGACGCTTGGCTCTCTTGAAAAAGAAAAAATGAAAAAAATAAATGGCATTAAGACCGCGACGACACTCAGGTGGAGCCATCCTGTATTATATTAGAGCCGTGTGAGTAGAAATGGACAAGAGGGTTGGAAAACGATGCGTTCGGAGCAAAAAATTTCCACGGCTCTCGTCCTTCTATCAAAAAAAAAAAACGTAAATTGTCACTTTGATGGAGGAGGAGTCCCTCTCTATATTCTCATTCGAGAAAAATGCGTGCGTTAATGGGTGGCTGGGCTGGGATGTGCGGGGGGATTTCACAGAGTTGGGGTGGGGGGGTGTGCTTGGGGTGATGGAGGGATGATGAGACCACTTCGTTTTCGGGCTTCCTTTGGCTGAAAAGAACAGCGGTTGCACAAAAGGTGTTGGAAGGATGTCATCATCCGAATGAAGTGTTTGATGGCGGATGGACTGGGGTTTAGGTATGGTAGATGGCGGGTAGGCGAGGGAGAAAACCTTCTTTTTTTAAGTTAGTCGTAGCGATTTTCGTTTAAGTGCAGATTTGTGGGAAACTATGAATGCGTGCACTAATCTGTTAAGAAACTAGGATTTATTTCCAAACATTGCATTAAACAAATGATGTGGTACGAAGTAACTCGCACGGGTGCATATACACCAGGGTTGAAATTCGACATGTATATGCACCCGTGCGAGTAAACTTCGTGCCACACCATTAGTTAAATGCAATGTTTGGAAATTTGTCCATTTCGTCGTTTTAACAGCGACAATGTTGGGTTTATCCACCGCGACAGTGGCTTTGTAAGCACGACTTCGTCTCATGTGCTACAATGTAGACTTGAGGCCTGAACATCTAGTTCGCATAAACCCCCATCGAAATTCGCCTTGAAGGAAGATGGCTTGGTGGTGTAACTGGATCAGCACACCTGACCGACAAATGGGAGATTCGGGTTCGGATCCCGGACAAGTCAAATGATTTTTTCATAGCGAATTTCAACCCTGGTGTATATGCACCCGTGCGAGTGACTTCGTAGCACATCATTTGTTAAATGCAATGTTTGGAAATTTGTCAATTTCGTCGTTTTAACAGCGACAATGTTGGGTTTATCCACCGCGACAGTGGCTTTGTAAGCACGACTTCGTCTCATGTGCTACAATGTAGACTTGAGGCCTGAACATCTAGTTCGCATAAACCCCCCTCGAAATTCGCCTTGAAGGAAGATGGCTTGGTGGTGTAACTGGCTAACACACCTGACCGACAATTGGGAGATCCGGGTTCGGATCCCGGTAAAGTCAAATGATTTTTTCATAGCGAATTTCAACACTGGGGTAAACTAGGATTTGTTAAGTGTATAATAGGAAGTCCTCGGAGGAAAAAGGCAAAGAGAGATGCTACCTCGCTCTGGTTAGGCCACACCTCGAATACGCCGAGAGTATTTGGGACCCTGGTCATAAACATTTAACCGAAAAAATTAACAAAATACAAAGACAAGCAGGTCACCTGGCTTACCCGGCTGGGATACATACATTAATGGCCTAAGTATTCGAGTTAGCACCAAAATTAAGATTATATGCATACGATACCAGTTATCTACCTTGAAATAAGCGAGGACGCGGACTAGATGTTCTGACACTCCACCTTTCCAACGTTTATTCCTAGTGCCAGGAGGGTGGATTAGAATAAAATCTTAGTAAATGCACCTCAGTACACTTCCTGCGAAAGGCATCACACAAATTCCATGCCTATACTTTGGGGGGAGTGAACATAAAATCTTAAGACACTGTAAAACATTTTGGAATTACCTTACCCTCTGATATATTGTGGGTAACACACATACAAGACACGTGGGAGAGCACTAAAGAAACTAGGTTTTGCTAAGCGTATTATGGGAAGGTCCTCGGATGAAAAAGTAAAAGAGAGATGCTATTTCGCTCTGGTTAAGCCACACCTCAAATACGCCGCGAGCATTTGGGATCCTGGTCATAAAGATTTAACCAAAAAAATAATAAAATACAAAGAAAAGCTGCACGCCTCGCGAAAAACTGCTACGAGCAAACATATAGTGTTTCACAACTTATAGAGGGATTGAGGTGGGAGCCCCAAGAGACTCGGAGGCTACACGCTAGGCTTAGCTTACTTGAGAAATTCAGAACTGGTGTGTTTCAGAGGAACACAAAGAATATTATCATGACGCCTCACTACACCATCTTATATAGCGCAGTGTGTTGAAGTTTGTAAGATGCATATTTATAACTTTGTCGGAAAATAAATTCGTTTTGAAATCGCCGTTCGCATGATTACTAGGGCCAAATTAGTAAAGTTCTACCTTTTAGATCATGTACCGTAATTGAATGTATGATTCAAGGGCACAAGTTCATTCTTGTTTGTTCAAATTGATTAAACCATCGTTTCACTCTAGTTATGTCCCATCTTGAATACGCCGCGAGAATTTGGGACCCTGGTCATAATTATTTAACCAAAAAAATTGATAAAATACTAAGAAAAGCTGCACACATCGATAAAAACTGCTATGTGCGAACATAAGGTGTTTCATAGCTTCTAAAAGATTAAGGTGTGAGCCCCTAGAGACTCGGAGGCTACACGCTAGGCATTAAATGCTTGAGTTGATTCAGAACTGGTGTTTATCAGAGCGACACACAGAATACTATCATGACGCTTCACTACATCTCTAGGTCTGACAGATGCGATAAAATAAGAGAGATACACTGCCGATCAGATAGGTACAAAAACTCATTCTTTCCGCGAACAACAAGCGACCACAATAAAAACTGAGCTCCATTAAATACACTCCCATAATACATGTGATCATTACACATCCCAAGACTTACATCTTTACACGGCTGGTGACCTACCGCTCCCTGCCACACAGGCATGCGGCGGCTCTACGGGTATTATGCAGATTTAAGGCAGGGACACAATCAACGTGTACGTGTGACGCGAGACGTAAACGGGACAACGGGAGACTGGGAACGCAAGTCAGCGGTCACAATCGACGTTAACGCGGCCCGGAATAACAATTGACTAACGCAGCCGCAGCTAAGAGATCAGGTGTAAACAAGTGTGGAAGTAAATAAGTTGTCTTCGCCAAGAGCTATCTTCAGCAGTTGGATGAATCTGCCGACAGATGGCTCCCATTCCCGGATTCTCGGGACTATCCTGATTGGTTTTCCGTGTGCGGGACACGGGGAGAGATGAAAGTTGCCCATCTCTCGCGTGCACGTACTCCCCGTACACGTTGATTGTGTCCGTTCGCTATACTTTCCCGTCAGCCATCTTTTCGCGTATTCCCGTTAACGGCTCACGTTACACGTACACGTTGATTGTGTCCCAGCCTTTAGATGTAGATTCGTAATACGTTGAGATGAAAGCGAATAGAAATCAATTTTACCGATTTGGTTTATTGGCAATCAAATGCTAATTTAACTCTTAGTGTTAGCGCCTGACATCATTGTACAAGTTTCGTTGTTCTTCTTTCACGTTACTAATGACACGTTATTTATTGTTGAGTTGTTGATACCAATCAATCTTCATTGTAAGACAAAGACGGTCAAGATAAGATAAAGAGTTCATTAAAACCAAAGGAAATACAGTCCACTTCATTATAATCAAAACGATTACTCTTCTAATTTCGCTAATATTCTATTAATATACAGGTTCCATGTTATAGCAATAACAGCCGGAACATTTTGGTCCTTCGGGCCGGATGACTTTTCCTCTCATTAATATTTTTATGTTCTCTGCAAGAAGTCGGATACGAGGAGTAACTGTTGTGCTCTTGTCTTCGCTAACCTCTTTACGTTTTTAACCATTGATATGTTTCATTGCACCAACTTTCAATCTATCGATATATGTTACACCTGACCAGTTGGTAAACTCGTGGCTAGTATTTTCTGATACATTCTAATATATTTCGAGAAAACTCAATTCCTTTTGCACGGATTTTATTCTAGACGCGGAAACGAACATTTTGTATTTTTGAATTGGTCCCCATTAATTACTAGTAATAATATTATGCCGGATAAAAAACACGTATGTACGTACAATTTCACCCTTAAACTTCGAATTTCGCGCCATTAAATCCAACAATGGTTTGAATGAAACGAAAATAGTATAATATAATTCTCGCATCACTTTCCGTACAACATGTAAGGTTGTTTTCATAGTACAGACGCAGACGTTGGTTATTCGACAAGTAGTGCGGCTGATTTGTTGAATTGCTACCTAATGCTTTTTTCTCAATCTTCCACATAGTACTAACATCACGTTTCACTAGATGCCTTCATGAATCATGTATCTTGTTTACGTACTGTTTTAAATACGTAAATTCTATAGTTTCTATAGAATTGATAGCATACCTATCCACATCTACGAAATACCATGCAAGTCACCACTAGGGTGTGTGGCACGGGGTGATTCCACATCAGGCAAGAAGCCCTCATCCCAGCTTAAATGCGAACCGCGCACGTTCCCCTGGAATGCTCGACGCAGACCAAAAGCAGTCAGGACAACAATGCGCGGTCAGACCTGAAACTTGGAGAGTGATACGTAGAAGAACATCTACCACGCAGAACACGATTGCTGGTTATAATTACCGCGACAAATAAATCGTTCTACTAGATACTAAATCATATCTAGCTATATCATGCCGGAAATTACTTGCGAGGTTAGCAGCTAATAATGACGATAAGATTTTACCACAAGTGCAAAAATCTATTTTACCTTTTCAGGGTCAAAGTATCCTAGAACTGTCTATCGCAACTATTATGGTCCCCTATAGTGCGCGGAGTGAGATCATACCTATAGTGTGGTGCATGTTGAAGAAAGTTAAAACGTACTCTATAGAGTGTTTTGATGATGAAACACCCCTGCCAAACACCATTTAGGTGTCTTGCAGGGAAATATGTAAGTGATTATTGAGCTTTCAAGAGGGTCTGCCCGCCAGTGTCAAAGTGGTCTTGTTCCGTCAAGGGGCGAATCTGCGCGGACTGTAGTATGTAGTCGGTAAACCTGCGTTTCTTCAAACGTGAGGTGCATACATTTCCTAACAGAATCCGGAGTGCGCAAACCCACACTATTTCGTACACTCCGCGCAGGTTCAACTTCAAAGAAGGAGACTACGAGCCAAGGCTACGTCGCTTGCTGCGATATATCGTATGTAGTGACTTTAGCGTCTCCTACTCCAGGCGCAAATTGAAAAAGATCTTTAAATAAGACGATAATAGGTAATTAATTTATTAATAATTATTTTAATTGTTTATACTCAGTGAATTTGTTAACGAAAAACTACGTCATGATTTCGTTTGGAAAAAGCCACATGGCCTGCATGGTCCGTATCAAAATAACGAACATGGCGGCAAGTCGTGAATGTGAGAAGCGACCCGGGCGGCATTATTGCTCAGCCAGTTGGTGCAATAATTATTCTGGCTGCAGATTAGACAAAAAAATTGCATTTTTCAACTTCCCGAGAGATTTAGCGAGGTGAGTACGGTGTGAATAAGATGGTTAGATGTTTTACAGTTATGACCGAAGTCTAATCTTACTTTTGTATTGACATCTAATTAATTAATTTGGCCTATGGTCCTATAGTATGGCTGTGCGAGGATTTATTCAATTTTACGCCAAGTTTGAAAATGAATTCCACTTCATTGTTTCAAATGTTATGTTGAAGTTTTTGTAATAATGTAAATTGTGTCTTCAGTATCATTATTCACAATAAAGTTTGTTTGAATTCCATTTGGTTTCTTTTCATTGGAAATTATGTACCAATCCTAAGAAATAATACCAAATATCAGGAGACCTCGTGATTTTCATCATTTGGACCGATATCGGAAGAATGCAGGGGTCATGTTATAAGCTATCGCTCAAGCTTTCAGTGCTTCGGTTTAAATTTGGCGGGGTTATCGTGGTTGGGAAGCGCCTGACCGCTAGAGTTCTCTGCTAGTAAAGCATTACCAGGGTCGATTTATTCGATATGTTGCACCATCGATATCGAAATTTTAACGACATTACCTCGCGTATCGATTTCAATATGACATCAGGCCGATACGATTCTTTACGCTGAATTAACTGATGTGGTTTTAAGAGAGCGTCAATATTCAAAATAAGCGATAATAGCAAAGGTTTCTGCTCTTTATTTACCGTATTTACGGCCAAATTCTCGGCATTTTGAATAGAGTGGTCGAGAGTATCGTATACTAACTTCATCGAGGGTAAAATAATCTTCCTAACTACGAGATTATTATAGCATGACATCCTCGATTTACCTTAATATCTGTATTTTTCCTTGTTTGTGCTATACCCCGCAGTGTAAAATAAGCACAGTAATGGCGGCACCGAGTTCCCCCATAGTGGAGATCATTGAGAGGACCTGACTCGAGAGGCGAAGAATCGAGATATCGAACGACCTTGAGGGAAGGGGAGCGTCGCGGTCTTGGCTACGAGCCCTCCACGATACGCTAACGAGTGAATTGCACCTCTTTGACTAGAATTTGGTCACTACTGTCGGTGCAAAAATTATGTAGACTCGAGTTTGGACACTGATTAAAAGTGAACCGTGATACCCACATGAATGCGAGTTACACCCAATTTTAGCACGCTTTATTGGTCGTTTAATTGTGGTTGCCAATTATTTATATATTACACTCCCGATAATTTATCCCGGTGAGAGCAAAAAAGTGCCGGTTTTGTGTCGTTTTTGAACGGAGCGCTCTCTCTGACATGTAGTAGTGAAGAAACTTGAAGTTTAATCGAAATGAACCTGTAGTATCGTGGTGGAAAACAATTGAAAATGTATCTTTAAACGTTCAGTTCTTTCTAATGTGCCATAAAAAAGTTATTAACAAGTTTATGAAAATACTTTTTCTTAATTATGAAAAGAAGTAGAAGCAAGATCTTGGTCTTGCTTCGAAACAGTAGCAGTAGTATTTGGTTTACAGGGTGCGTCGACAGCATGGTAATTTTGCACCACTACACGTCATGTTTATAAAAGAAATATATATGTTACATACATTGGTCTTAAAATAAAATTGTTAATGTGTACTCTAAGTCAAAATTAAAATTAAAATAAGTTTTACATCCTTAAAATACCGTTAAAAAGGCCAGTTTCATTTAACAATGATAAAACGCGGTTGAGAACAACTGAGTCATCGCCTAGGACCGACTTTATGTCTCCCGCTAACTGCAGCCTGCTACGCAAGCATCGGTATTTGTCACACTCCGTCAGGATATGCCGAACGGTGAGAGGGCAGTCGCAGTCATCACAGCGGGGTGGTCGTTTCTCCTCGGTGAAGAGAAAGGAGTGAGTCAAAGGGCAATGACCTATCCTCAAACGTGTGATGACCACTTCCTCCCGGCGACTCTTCCTGACGGATGTGGACCACGCTGACACTACCGATTTCACCCCGCGCAGTTTATTATTTTCCACGTTCCTCCATATATCTTTCCACTGTTCAAGGGCTACCTTTCTCAAGATAGCCTTAACGTCCTCGTATTGTACCAGCGTCAGAGATATTTCCTCTAAGTCAAGTGCCCCCTTTCGAAGCTCTTTACAGCAGTATTTAATGACAATCACCATCGCAAATTCACGTTGCAAGTCTGTCGATCCAGAAATTTTTAACCCACTAATAGCCAGTTGCAGGAACGACACATATCTATTCTATAAAGTTGTGGTACCCATAAGCCATAACAACCATACAATACGCGTTTCAGAAACATTGGATAAATTTATTGGTTTCATAACTTATGGCATGGAGTTATGAGTTCCATAAGTAGCCAAGATGTCGGGATGCACGATGAACCACTTCGAGACTTAATTACTTGATAATAGAGTTGCTTTGAGACGAATGGTTAGTTTGTTTACCGTTATTGACTAATTATTATGTGCATAAGGAATTATTCATAGGCTAACCTTTCATAAATTATACCTGGCGGTAGAAGATTAGATCGAACATTCGAAGCTATTGACTATTGGTAAATAAGTTATGTAACTAGCAGATGTGTTCCTGTAACCCGAATATTTAATAAGATCTATAACTTTATGGATCTCACAACTATCGATTCCATAACTAAAAGTTCTTGCAACCGGCCATTAAAGGTCCAGCTGAGCACGCCCGATGTAGAACTCTGATGCGAACACAGAAACGCAGAACATCGGTGTTCCTTTGTATGGGAACACAGAGGCTAATCATTTGAGCAACGCACACGATCTCTAAAAGGACTGCACTCAAATGAGTTCTCACTTTCAGAACAAGCGGATATAATCACTCCGAGAAGCACACAGATGGTCGAAACCATGATCCTAAGAAATGAATTTTTAAATACGGTGGACTATGATGAGGACGAGAAATTTCTTATCCAGGAGAGTGTCAGTCAGGGTGAAAGGAGACGCATGAATGGACCAAACACCAGCGGGACAGTTTAGGGTGCAGGACAAACAAAGAGAAGGTTATTACCGCTGAGTGGTTCGGGCCAGGGGATGTGATGGAGGTAAAGGCCATCGAATGGATCTGAGGTAGGCATTTTATATCACACTCATTATGGATATGTGCATAAGAGAAAATATGATAAATATATTCCCGACATTTTCTACATCTGCATCTACATAATACCCTGCGAGCCGCCACATGGGCGTGTGGCAGGGGGTGTTAGGTCACCAGCCGTGAACGGGTGTAACTTTTTGGAGAATGGTGACATGTATTATAGGAGTTTATTTAGTGGAGCTCAATTTTTATTGTGGTCGCTTATTGTTCGTGGAAAGAACGAGCTCTTGTACCTAACTGTTCGGCAGTGTATCTTTCTTATTTTACCGAATCTGTCAGACCTAGAGATGTAGTGAGGAGTCATGTTAATATTCTCTGTGTCGCTCTGAAAAATATCAGTTCTGAATTTAACAAACAAACCTAAGCCTAGCGTGTAGCCCCCGAGTCTCTAGGGGCTCCCACCTTAATCCCTCTAAAAGTTGTGAGACACGACATGTACGCTCGTAGCAGTTTTTAACGAAGCGCGCTGCTTTCCTTTGTATTTTATGATTTTTTTGGTTAAATCTTTAAGACCAGGGCCCTAAATGCTCGCGGCGTATTCGAGGTGTGGCCTAACCAGAGCAAAGCAGCGTCTCTCTTTCACTTTTTCATCCGAGGACCTTCCTATTATACGCTTAACAAAATCTAGTTTCTTTAATGCTGTGCCGATTATGTTTTGTATGTCAGTTCTCCACGATATATCAGACGTTGAGATAAATTTAAGATATTTTACTGTATCAGAAGATTATATGATTACTCTACCCACAGTTTAAGTACGGAATTTTTGGGATGACTTTCGCAGGAAGTGAACTGTGGTGTATTAGTTAATATTTCATTACATTTTGAGCACCCTTGGGAAGTTACACCGGAATATTTTTCCTCCCTTCCTGAATTCATTTTATTATCCTTTGGCTTACATAAATCGACAGGTATAAAGCGGCTATAGTAGTGTTTATATTATAACTCACTTTCGCCAGTCTCACTTGATGGTATTCCATCATTAAAAAAATTTTAAGATGTCAACTTTTACTAAAACCACTCGATTTATTAAACAACGACCCAGGTTTCGATGTGCATTCACATCATCTTCGGGTAAATGGAGGCCGATGTGCAGGCCTTATGTAGTAAGCAATACCAAGTGGGGAAAGGGGGGGGGGAAAGAACAATGCAGGAAGAGGGTGGTCACGGGAGGGTAGGGAGGGAGGGCTAAGAGGACGAAGTGGAGGGGATTAAAGCTTTGAGGATGGGGGAATAGGCAGGGAGCATACATTCATTAACAAGAAATTCATCACAGTATGCTTGGTTTTTAAAAATTTCTAGTTGTTCTAAAGCATTCAGCTTACGTCTGTCAGTTGCAAAATGGAGAGGTGTCACAGTAAAATCACTTTTATGTCCGTGGATTAAAAGATGTCGGGCAAAGTTGCTTCCGTTAAAATTAAAATTTCTAAAATCCCTTTTATGCTCCTTTTGTCTAATTTCAAAATTTATTGTTGACATATTAAAATTTTTTTTAGTGTTTATATTGTTTACATAGTGGTACACAGATTTCAGAGGGATTACGTTGGTAAACGCCAGGGATACTGGGAATACACGCTTCTCGTTATTTGCGCGAGAACTTCAGAATAGGTATGTTTAAGAGTGATTCAGAGAATACGATTTTGACGCCACCCTACCATCTCTAGAAACGGTTACATTCAGGAGTATCACATTTTAGCAAATATACCCCACTTTTATCATTTACGTCAATTTCGTCCTTAGAATTAAATAACAACTTCTGGAGTGTCACAGAACTATACACGGAAATTTTGTATTTATTTTTGGGGAAATATCTATATAATTTGTATGTTAACTTATTAACAAAGGGTAACTTAACCCACTTGGTGCCGGACGGGAGTGTTGAAGAAAGTGAAGTGGATGTGGCTATGGCACGTTTTCGTCGCAAACGATTTAAAAGGTCGTCTACCAAAGAGTCGTCATAACCATTATTTCGGGCCACACATTTGATGGTTTTTAATTCAACGGAAAATTCTGTCTGGGAACCCTGAATACTCCTGAATGTAACTGTTTTTATGTAGGTCAAACTGGGCGAAGGTTGAAGATAAGAATGGGAGAGCATTTCTACCATCTCTAGGCCCGGTAAAGGCGATAAAATAAGTGTTTCATTCCCGAGCAGATGGGTACCAAAGTTCGTTCTTTCCACGCACAATAAATGAACATCATAAAAACGTTCTTTCCACGCGCAATAAGTGAACATCATAAAAACGGAGCTCACATCCATAATACACTTCACCATTTCACTGTTCTTCGCCAATTAATTTACAAATACAAAACTTATGACACAACATTACATCAACTAGGTTTTGTTTAGCGTATAATTGGAATATCCTCGGATGAAAAAGTCAAAGAGAGATGCTACCTCGCTCTGGTTAGGCCACATCTCGAATACGCCGAGAGCATTTAGGACCCCGATCATGAAAATTTAAGCAAGACATTAACAAATTACAAAGAAAAGCTGCACGCTTCGTTCAAGCCTGCAACGAGCGAACATATGGTGTCTCACAACTTTTAGATGTATTAAGGTGGGAGCCCCTAGAGACTGGGAGGCTAAACGCAAGGCATAGCTTGCTTGAGAAATTCAGAACCTTGCGTGTCCGAGGGACGCAGAGAATATTATCATGACTCCTCACTACATCTCTAGGTCTGACAGAAGCGATAAAGTGAGAAAGATACACTGCCGAACAGATAGGTACAAAAACGCGTTTTTTCCGCGCACAACAAGCGACCACAGTAAAAATGGAGTCCCACTTATTAAACTCCCATAACCCACGTAAGCATTTCACCTCCCAAAACCTTATCCCTTACATCTTTACACGTGAAACGTGCCTCGCAGGGCCGGGAGGTGCGGAGGAGTTTTTTAAACGCAGACAGAAAAAACCAGGTTGGAAAAACAAAAGTAATTTATTTACCAGAAAAAGAAAGACAACAACGGTCGTTAAAAATAATCCCCCCCCCCAGAATTGTGACCTGGCTGGTAAAAAAAAGGGCAGACTCGGGATAAGAGGAGCTAGGAATTTTTAGGTAAGTTGTATACCTTGGCTGCGGGAGGTAGCGGTGGTCTTCAAAAGGTGCCGTGCGTCCAGCTCTCGGGAGCAGCTCTAATAGGCGTCGAACACTCGACGCGAGCCTCAGCAAAGCAATGCCCACCGCTCGCGAGACAACGATCCTGTTTATACCTGGGGCCCATTTGCCACCAGGTATGATTGGCCCCTATTGACCGGGTCCCGGCCCTCAGCCAAGCGTAGCTCGGGAACAGAATCCGTGGGCTGCAATGTGCGTTCGAAGCGTCAATGTTCAAGTGTCCTGCAGTTCACAATTCGACGCGCCGTTTGCTGCGTCCTTCGTCAATCCACGAGCCGAGTGATCCACCGTTTAGGATTCCCTCAGTGTGAGGCACGGCTCACACGGCTGGTGTCCTAACACCCCTTGCCACACGCCCATGCAGCGGCTCGCAGGGTAAAATTCAGATGTAGATGTAAACTTCACCAAAACATTCTCCTCCATACGGCTGGTGCATTGAAATCCGCTGCCACACGCCAAAAAGGCGGCTCGCAGGGTAGGACAAAGATGTAGATTTAATTACTTAAAATAGCCTCTACGTTTCCTTCAAATATAAAGAAATGTTTATTGTTCTTGGACCACTTGGTCCACTGAGAACATACAAAAGTTATACATTAGTATCAGAGCTCGAGTACACAGAAAAATTGGATACATGCAATAACGATATAATAATGGTA
This sequence comes from Ceriagrion tenellum, assembly GCA_963169105.1. NCBI lineage: Eukaryota > Metazoa > Arthropoda > Insecta > Odonata > Coenagrionidae > Ceriagrion > Ceriagrion tenellum. The sequence goes on from OY720644.1 coordinate 84,242,742, forward strand.
AAAAAAATACAAGTATATTGGTGAAATTAATACAGAGGCTTCCGCGTTATTTAATGGCCGCACTCTGCTCGGGCCCCCCACCGCGCCGACCCACGCGGCAAAAACCAGAACAGAATACGGTCAAGCATATTGGTAAATTAAATTTTTTCCTGCAATAGCATTTTGTCAAACAATACGTTTTTGAAAGCCATCAGTGAATTGGAGTTTTTGAATAATTCGGGAGTACTATTCCAAATCCTTGTCCCAACAACAGAAAAGGATTTATTAAATGTAGTGGTTTAAATATACTGCAGGGTCATCGTGAATCACCACGCATATGCCTCCGTTATAATTCATGCACTCATGGAAAGTAGGGAGGGTACAGTAGACGATAGGCCGACGAGAAGGGGACGAGAGTAGGGGAGGAGATGGTTTTTGACTAATTCACTGTCACTACTAATTTGTCGTTCATGCAACGCTCGAAGAGGGGTGTAGTGGAGATGTGAGGTGACAAAGGACAATCTGAGGGTGACGGGAAAGACAGGGGTGGGTCGTGGAAGTTTAGAGGGGGTGGAACGCTGGTAAGGGTTAGAAATGTTGGAAATTTTTTTAAATAGGGGAGGAGAAGGGTTGAGCCGAACACCACCCTTATTTTTTCCGCCCGGGGGCGGGATTTTAAGAGAAATGATAGCCGGAGAGCACGGAGGGGGATTGGCGGGGTTAAAAACTCAAGAGCGGCGAACTTGGGGGAGTTAGGTTCGGGCCGCATGAAAATCACCGCTCTTCATTAAAGGAAGCGTCCGTGCGGAGGTCTGGAGCCTCCAGGCGGGCAATATCGCTAAGAGGGAAAGATCCAGAGACGGCAAGCGGTCGGCGCGAGAATAGGGTCAAGGGTGAAGAAATTAGTGGAGTAGGTGACGGCAGACTTGAAGCTTATCTGGCTTGAGGGCAAAATGCATTTCAGGTTCATTATTATTATATTAACAGATGGTTTGGACTAACCCTTAGGTACGATTATTAGTGAAGAACAAAATTAACGTAAAATAGAGGGAATAAACTCTTGAAGAAGAGAACTCTCTTGACTTCAAAAAATGTCTCAACACAAACCAGTAAAGAATTTGTGAAAAGCCAAGTATGGAGTGTGCCCTCATACAGCTCAGAAACTTGGACCTTAAATAAAGCAGAGAGGAGCAAATTGGAGGCATTTTAAATGTGGTGCGGGAGAAGAATGCTTAAGATTCCATGATAGTGAGGCACAATTACTTGTGAAGAACATAATTAAAAGTAAACTTTAGGGAAATCTCTTTAGAAGAAATAACTCTCTTGACTTAAAAAAAAAGTCTCAATACAAACCCATAAAGAATTAGTGAAAAGCTATGTATGGAGTGTGTGCTCATACAGCTCAGAAACTTGGACCTTAAGAAAAGCAGAAATGTGTAGATGGGAGGCATTTGAAATGTGGTGCTGGCGAAGAATGTTTAAGATTCCATGATCGTGAGGCACGACTATTTTTGAAGAACATAATTAAAGGTAAAAAACAGGGAAATCTCTCTTGAAGATGAGAACTCTGTTGACTTCAAAATATGTCTCAATACCAACCATAAAGAATTAGTGAAAGGCTATGTATGGAAAGTGTGCTCATACAGCTCAGAAACTTGGACCTTAAGAAAAGCAGAAATGTGTAGATGGGAGGCATTTGAAATGTGGTGCTGGAGAAGAATGTTTAAGATTCCATGATCGTGAGGCACGACTATTTTTGAAGAACATAATTAAAGGTAAAAAAACAGGGAAATCTCTCTTGAAGATGAGAACTCTGTTGACTTCAAAATATGTCTCAATACCAACCATAAAGAATTAGTGAAAGGCTATGTATGGAAAGTGTGCTCATACAGCTCAGAAACTTGGACCTTAAGAAAAGCAGAAATGTGTAGATGGGAGGCATTTGAAATGTGGTGCTGGAGAAGAATGTTTAAGATTCCATGATCGTGAGGCACGACTATTTTTGAAGAACATAATTAAAGGTAAAATACAGGGAAATCTCTCTTGAAGATGAGAACTCTGTTGACTTCAAAATATGTCTCAATACAAACCCGTAAAGAATTAGTGAAAAGCTATGCATGGAGTGTGTGCTCATACAGCTCAGAAACTTGGACTTAAAGAAAAGAAGAGAAGAGCAGATTGGAGGCATTTTAAATGTGGTGCTGGAGAAGAATGCTTAAGATTCCATGATCGTGAGGCACGACTATTTTTGAAGAACATAATTAAAGGTAAAATACAGGGAAATCTCTCTTGAAGATGAGAACTCTGTTGACTTCAAAATATGTCTCAATACAAACCCGTAAAGAATTTGTGAAAAGCTATGTATGGAGTGTGTGTTCATACAGCTCAGAAACTTGGACCTTAAATAAAGCAGAGAGGAGCAAATTGGAGGCATTTTAAATGTGGTGCGGGAGAAGAATGCTTAAGATTCCATGATTGTGAGGCACGACTATTTTTGAAGAACATAATTAAAGGTAAAAAAACAGGGAAATCTCTCTTGAAGATGAGAACTCTGTTGACTTCAAAATATGTCTCAATACCAACCATAAAGAATTAGTGAAAGGCTATGTATGGAAAGTGTGCTCATACAGCTCAGAAACTTGGACCTTAAGAAAAGCAGAAATGTGTAGATGGGAGGCATTTGAAATGTGGTGCTGGAGAAGAATGTTTAAGATTCCATGATCGTGAGGCACGACTATTTTTGAAGAACATAATTAAAGGTAAAAACAGGGAAATCTCTCTTGAAGATGAGAACTCTGTTGACTTCAAAATATGTCTCAATACAAACCCATAAAGAACTTGTGAAAAGCTATGTATGGAGTGTGTGCTCATACATCTCAGAAACTTGGACATAAAGAAAAGCAGAGAGGAGCAGATTGGATAATTTGAAATTTGGTGCCGGAGAAGAATGCTAGAGATTCCATGGGCAGAGAGAGCTACAAACATCGAGGTTCTGGATAGATTTGTGGAGTGGCGAACATTGGTAGGTTCAATCTCAAGAAGGAGAGAAGGACGGATTGGACATCTGTTGCGGCACTCTAACTGGAAGACTGCCTTGGAATGGAAGGAAGGGTGGAGGGGCGTGCAGGAAAAGAAAGACCAAGGCAGGAATTCCCGAATGGGATTGGAGGAGATATGCAGAAATAAAGGGTCTTGCTCTGGAAAGAAACATTTGGCTGCCAACCAATGTTAGGGTAGAGAAGGAGAAGAAGAGGGAGAAGTCCCCAGAGGAAGACCCAAGAATAAGTTCATGGACCAAATAAAGAGGAAAGTACATACTTCTTCTTCGGTCATAACTGTTAAACATCTAACCATCTTATTCACACCGTACTTACCTCGCTAAATCACTCCGGAAGTTGAAAAAAGCAATTTTTTTGTCTGATCTGCAACCAGAAAAATGATTGCACCAACTGGCTGAGCAATAATGCCGCCCGGGTCGCTTCTCACATTCACGACTTGCCGCCATGTTTGCTATTTTGATACGGATCACGCAGGCCACGAGACTTTTTCCTAACGAAATCATAACATAGTTTTTCGTTAACAAATTCACTGAGTATAAACAATTAAAATAATTATTAATAAATTAATAACCTATTATCGTCTTATTCAAAGGTCTTTTTTAATTTGCGCCTGAAGTAGATGACGCTTAAGTCACTACGTACGATTTAGGCATTTAGGCCTACGACAGCAAGCGACGTAGCCTTGGATAGGGCTAAACGTCAACAAACTGAAGCCTGACGACCGAAATAACAGCCATATTGTTTATCCCTGCTCTATCCTTACTTTCCTATAGATATCACGACGGAATGGACGAATTAGCGGATGTAAAGGAAGAATATCATCGATCATTTGTTTGACGTTTAAGGCAAGTAACTTTTTTCTTGCGTAATGAACCGCGTGGAGACTTAATTACTACATAAAAAGAGTTGTTTTGAGGTGGTATTGATGTCCAGACTGTAGCCCATTCAATATAAATCTCCCCCTGACCTGCACGGTGTCCGTCCATCACTGCTCTCCCCTCCAATGAAACCAATCGCCACTATCCTCATTACCAATAGAATTTGGATAAGGGGACACGTACATCTACATCTACATCTACGTGATACCCTGCGAGTCACCACGAGGGTGTGTGGCAGGGGGTGAATATCACCAAACATGCACTATTGACATGCAACTAGGATATTTAATGGAGACATGCTTGATAATATGGTCACATGCTGCTAGATGATTAGTATCTACATAATATGAAATGGATTATTGGTTGTTATTACATGCATCATGCACTACAGACTACTATATCTATATTTCACCTACCTAACCCTTTGTTACGCTGCCTATTGTTCTATCTTATTGTACAAGGGAAAAAGTACATTTTAAATCTATCGGTACGACAATCTATCTCTCTAATCTTGTTAAGATGATCAAACCTAGCATAATACGCAGGGGTTCTCAATGTATATCTAACGTCATCTGTGAACAACTCTGTTTCGAATTGACTTAAAAGGTTTAACCTAAATTGTAACCTGCGTTCTGATAGTAATTCCCATCCTAGTTCTTCCATTAAACTCGTAACATTTATACAATTATCATAACGGCCTTTAACAAACCTAGCGGATCTCCTTTGCACGCGGTCTATTTATTTTATCATACCTTCCTCGTACGGATCCCATATACTAGCGGCATATTCTAAATGAGGCCTGACAAGTGTAAAATAGCTTCTTTCTCGTACTCTCTCATCGCATTTGCCTAGAACCCTTTTTACGAATAAACGTACGGGTAAGGGGAAAATTCAAAACGGAGGAGGACACCTTGGTAACTTTACAGATTACAGCATTTAACGATATCAAAAGATTCGGGCTCGATTCCCAGTCAAGGTGAAAGAATATTTCCTCGTGGACTTCTGCAATATAGAAATGAAGTCGATTTACTAAAGCTGGGCGGTCAAATAATTGTTTGGTCGCGGGCAACGGTATGCTGGCTCTCAAGGTAGTCCTTTCAGAAGGGATCCTAGCTTGAGTAGAATAGTGAAAGCGGGCCCTAGGGTATTACTATGCTTTTGGTTTCTCTTGTGGCATACTGACGAAAATGTGGCAAAACTGACCAGTAGAGCGCCGTAACCGTTAGCACGGAGAGCTGCACGTGGTGCGGGTACTGCGAAGGCTGGAAACCTATCATACTGAATTACAACTTACTCCTAAAGGCCTGTACACACGAAGAGATTTCTGTTGCCGGGCATTGCTTACGATACTGTCGGCGACAGATGTCGCCGTGTGTACGCCCATATCGCAAGACATCTGGTGGCATGCAAGGCAATCGCAAGCATGTTGCCAGCGATAGAGCGTGTACCATTTTCCCTGCCATATCGCCACCTACATCCATAGCAACCACCACTTGAAAAAGTAAACAGCCGCGAGAGAAAGCAAAATACCAGCGATTTTCATCCACCTAAACAAATTATTTACAGCCAGAGAGTGAGTATATGTCTAAATATACTTATAATTTGGCGGGTTCTCTTGAAAGAGTAACCAATATCGAAACCGGTCGTGAAAGTGCAACTATAAACAGCGAGCAGTCGTGTCAGATCTCTTGAACTAGAAGTGTGTGATTTAGTTTAGAAAACTTTTAGCTACCGTACTGGGTTTATGACATTGGTGAAGTATATTTAGAAAGGAGCAGAGTAGTAGATTTTGGATATGATTTTCTGGTTTTGATGAATTATTTAAATATACTCTCAGTGAGTCATGTGTGATTTTACTCCATTTTCGAACGTATACTTACGTTCAATTGTTTCAACACCGTCTCGTGGCACCGTGTGAACACAGAAGCGAAAGATATTGCTACCATAAATGTCGCCGTCCAATCATACCGGATCTGGCGCCAGAATATGCGCCACAGACCACACAATCTAAGGCGCCGTGTGTACAGGCCTTAAGAGTCACGAAGTAGCCTTGGACAGCCGAAGCCGTTTTGGGCGGCGGAAGCTGAAGAAGGTTGGCCCATCAAGATACGGACTTAGCAATAAGAGGTTTGCAAGGATAGGTCAGTATGGAGGAAATTATTGAAACAGAGTTAGGTGTACTACTATGTGTTTATGAGTGAAATTTAGTGACTCTGCCTACCCCGGAAGGGAACGGCGCGATTGGTATGTATGTGTGTATTTACCTACTTCATTTTACATATTGGGAGACATTTTCAAAGTTAAAGGTGCCACAGTAGTCTCAATTTCTCCTCATCCTACAGGACGCAAAAAGAATAATGTCAGAACAAGTCCAGACTGTAGCCTATTCAATATAGTTCTCCTCCTGACCTGCACGGCGTCCGTCCCTCACTCTCCTCCCCTCCACAGTCCCCCATACCCTGACAGCCCCCTCCATCGCATGCGCCGTCAACTGGATTCGGAAATAATCCCGCCCCCCTCCCCAATCCCCCAACGCGCGTCCAATGAACCCCCACCCCCCGTACCCCCACCCTCCCAATCATCCATTTCACCGTGGCCATGCAAGGCGTAGCTGACCGAACACAAGCATTTTCCCTGACCCAACCAATCGATCGATAACTCATCGCTGTAAAAGGGTATTAGGGACGGCGGACCCAAGGAGGCTGCGGGGGAGGTAAGGAGGAGGGGGGGAGGGGGATGAAGGGGTGGAATGGGACAGGGAGGGACGGGTAGGTGGGGAAGGAGGCGGGAGAATGCCGCAGGGTGGGAAAAAGGATACGAGGTAGGGGGGAGGGGATTAAAAAATGTGTGTTTTCACCAGGATCTGGAGGGGTGGAATCCCTGGAGGAGAAAGGGTTTAGTTTCCATGAAAAAATAAAATAACCATCTCAAAAAAAACAAAACGGTCTCAAATGGCATATGTGAGCATCATTAATTTTTTACTCCCTTTCTCTCCCTCTCTCTCCGTAAGCTCCCGGTTCCGGGTTATCAGGAAAATATCCAAACATCGACGAACGAAACATCTAAAGATTACGTGAAACGGTGAAAAGACGACCCCCTCGGGCGCAGTTTATAACGAGGAATTGGCTTTCACGAGGGTATAGTTTCTGGACCGCGTTGCCTGCTAGAACGCACGAGATTATCGGGTCCTAAAATAAAGCCACGGGGAAAGCCTAATCCATTGATTTCTTGGAAGTTCAAAATATACTTTAAAAAAAGGAGAGAAATTAAGACTTTCTATGGTAGGTAATTGGTGAACAACACTTAGGACAACGAAAGTGTGAGACGCATGAATTCATCAATATGAAGTATTTAAAATATTATGACTCAAGAAAAAAGAAATGTTAAAATATTAACGGTGATTAGAGACGGATTCTCTATTTGTTGTCACGTAAAAACACTAAACATAAAACATAAAAAAGCAAACTCACGAGTTTAAAATTTTCGGTGGGTCGCCCGCACCTTCGTCAGTGATATATATATATAACTGCACTTAGGATCACTTAAGTGACGAATATATAAAAGTTTGCCAGAGGAAGGCAGACGACAAACACAGAAAACAAAAAAATTATGAACACACTTACAAAGTTTCTTGATATTTCGGTGCCACTAGCACCTTGGTCGCAAGAGCGAAGACTCAGTGCCTTTCATGGCATTCTCTGTGTGACTGAAGAAGGGATAACACCCGAAACGTCTCTAAGTAAGACTCTCTCTTTACTTTCGTCTTTTTACCCCCTGTAAGTTTCCTCTTTAATTGTATATAGATATATATATATATATATATATATATATATATATATATATATATATATATATATATATATATATATATCCAAGATAACTACTAAGGTAGAGGGTTTCAATCGTTCAGTTTGAAATATCCTGCTATCGCTGACATAGGATACACATTGATAACGAAAATTAAGAATGATGCTGATTAATCATATATATTATTTCTCAAAGGTGTTTTTTTGTCGCAACGCCATAACTCCCATAATTTGTCATCAAAAGTAATGATTCTAACATCGTTTTAAAGCTTATGTCCCCCGCTATTGACGAAAAATAGAGAAATGGTTTAAAATTAAAGTTTTTGTTAAAAAATTTAAAAAATAAAAAAAAATTAACAGTGCCATCTGTTGACAATATAATCAACTAATATGTTGGCTATGGTTACGTGCTTAAAACACTGTAGGAGGCGCCATCTATTAACACATCATTTAGTTAGATTGTTTACATTCCACATGCAATCAGTGTGACTGTTTACGTTTATGTTATGTATATTTAACACAAACATAAATAACAAATTAATTGTCCATGGTAAGAAACCGGTAGAAGAACAGGATGAAAGAAGAAAGAAACAGAAAAAAGCTGCACACAGTGCAAAATATTCGACAGGTAGAAGAACAAGAAGAAGCTGCATACTGAGCGAAATATTCGACAGGTAGAAGAACAGGAAGAAAGAAGGAAGAGACATGAAGAAGCTGCATACTGTGCGAAATATTCTCACGGGTCAGCTAGTCCACAGATATATTTATTTGTAATGACCACATCTGTCCAGATATAGGAGCCGACTGTAGTGCCATTTCCGTGGAACAACCGCATTTTGCCTTCAACTACGAACGTAATTCGCTCATTACTTAAAAAAACATTCTTAAAAACCTATATTTTATTTTAACCCTTTGAGTGCGGTATGACGTGCTATTACGTCATCGTTGTCTTTACGCTGGTGCTGATGACGTGATATCACGTCATGGGTACCGTGAGTGTTCCAGTTTTCACTAGAGTACCTAGTATAAGTTTCCTAATGAAAGCTGGAACACTCACGGTAGCCTTGACGTGATATCACGTCATCAGCACTAGCGTAAAGACAACCATGACGTGATTTCACGTCATGCCGCACTCAAAGGGTTAATTCATTTTTCTAAGACTATTCGCTTCAAACAAACAATTTTCATCAACAGCCTTAGTACGCTTTCCAGTTCAAAGATATAATTTTCTGCCGTAATCTGAGCAATTTCAATAAGAGCCAATGTTTAAATCTCCATATAAAAAAAAGTTTCCAGCTTCACCTTGTGGAAATTAATTATTTCACTCATAATAAAAGATATGTACTTTGTTGTATTCCACACTATTTAATATTGAGTTGAATTATATAAAATAGAATGGAATACAACAAAGTACACATCTTTGATTATGGGTTAGAATCTCCACACTGAATTACAGTAAAACCAGTCGGGAAACACGATTTTTTCATATCAGTCGGGAACCACGATTTATTTTCATATCTGTTAATCAAACGCACCTCAAAGATGCTTTATTCATGTTTTCAGGAAATTTAGAATAAGTAATCCAGAAGCCAGTTTTTTTTCTAAAATTTCAGCAAGGATCGCAGAAGAACTCCTTCCGGCAGGTTTTTTCAAGAATGAAGTGAGTAATTTTCCGTGTTTTCGCTCTCTAAAATAGCACTCAGGGTTTCTCTGTTCATAGAGTTTACTTCGGACATCAATTTCCATAGTGTGACACTTTTGACAAACGCCATTCATGCTCTCGACATTTCATTGCACAACGATTTTCCATTCCGATTACAGTAAAAGCTTTTGAATAATTATTTTTAGAACTATACTTGTCAATATGCCCTCAGTTCTGAGTAGATATTTTGGTTTCAACGTACCCCCAAAATGTATCTATTTGCACTCATGTAACCTGGCGGAGAACACTTCAATAATCGTACTTATCCTCCTTTGTACTGCTGTCATTACTGTGGACACCATTAAGGAATTTAAAATACCACTCTTATGGCATGTAAAATCTTAGCGCAATAGACTATGCGAAATGATGACATTTTCAACCATATCTAAGTTCATCGAAATAATTCTTGTGACACTCAAAATGAGCAAATATTGAGTCCAATTGTCAAGGGCTCTTCACTATAAAACGTGAATATAACAACGAACATGAAAAAGGCAAAAATATTTGCAACTCTCATCGCAAAAATAATAATGTTCTCAGACTTCGCCCATCCACCAGAAATAAATCCTCTTTAAGTAGATACATGGCCAGAGTTTTTTAAAAATAAATCGGCGGGGGTTGTGAAATACCCAGCAAGGAAGAAGAGAAAAACTTTAAAAAAAAGTTAGTAGCACATTGGCTGAGGGAACAAATACAGAGAAGGTGCGATATCCCTAGGCATTTAAAAGGAAATATGCCTTTATTTCAAGAAGCGAAATTTGAAAAACCCCATTCCCCTCTTCCAAATAAAACATATCAGACGACAGATCAAAACAAAAAATAAATGTGTACAATATGGACCGTAAGAAAAGTTCTAACAACTAAAAGATTTCAAGCAATTTACCAAAATGAAGCTTAGATGCCAGTAGGTAACACTCAATCAATAAAGAGTTTACATGTTAAGAATGAAACTACTTAGTTTTTTTCCACCAATATATTTAACCATAAATCAAGTTTACAACTCGGAAAAACATTAAATTATTGCACACACCAGAAATAGACGCAAACACGATGTGAAACAAGTGAATAATGATTAAACGTGTCTGTAAAAGGGCACTAAAGGATTCATTTTCAACCCCACCCCACTAAGAAATATTCAATTAACGACACCTCCCTCAAATCATACGGTTTCATAGCATCTAGAAACGTAGTCTCAGAGAAAAGAAGACGAAAATTGACAACAGTTTTTCCGTGATATGGGTGAGGGTGAGATTGGAGACAAGTGGGGTAGATGGAAAGGAAGACAAAACAGGAAGGTCCTGGTAGGGTGGGTGAGGAATAGGGATGGAAATCAACAATAGGTAGATCAGGTGTTTGGTACGCCAAGCAAAAGACAAATGGACGCTGAAGGCCCAAATAGAAGGGGAAAAGGGCAAGATAAGTGGTGACGAGCAAGAAGGAGAATATACTAAGAACAGGATGAAGAGAGGTATGACGCAAGCTGAGATGAAGAAAAGAAAAAGTTTCCTGAGCCCGTCTAGACCATAGACATGTCTAGACCATATTTACTCCTATCCATTTAAGGTAGTTTGAGCGAAATATCATTTTGCCTAGAAATCAATGAATTTGGTCTCATTTTCAAGAAACATATCTCACCCTTCTAATGACACCAAATATTCAACCCCTTACCACACAACTATCGGAGATATTTGCTAAAAAGTACCAGCCCATTCACATGGGAAATGGTATGTCTATGCACTCCAGGGAGACATTATTTACAAAATGAGGAATTTATAACACTTAGATGTCGTAAAAAAACTAACAGCGTGTAGTTTGTTAGTTTTCTCAACTATTTTTGAAAATTAATCACATTGCAACCGCAATAGGTTCTTGGGTATCACAACGAACCTTCCGTTTTGAAGGAGTTTCAAACGCACCGCGCGAAAAAAATGAATCAAGTTAATGACTTATTTAGATATTTTCATTTGATTACTCACCACTTCTGTCATGTACAACTATACTATTGCACCAACTATATTAATAATGCAATATTTAATTGATGTGTCCTACATTCTACATACATATAGACTTGCTGTAAGAAATAGATTTGCTGTAAATATATTGAAATGAATAAATATTCGACCATTGGTTTTACTGATGTATAGTAAATTATTTATTGCTGTGCTTTGATTTTTTGTGGTGAAAATGTGTGGATTATTCATTCTAGTTCATATAAACCTCGCATAACCGGACCTTCAACCCTAATCAATTTGAACATCAAAGCTAGACGAAAATTACATTCCAAACTGCAATGGTGAAATCATAACGTATAATTCGAATATGGTCTCTATTATAACTAGGGAACTATCTCGCTCGGAATACCTTAAGCTTGACGAATCCAGTAAAATAATCTAAAAATAATTAAACTATTACTTTTTCCTGACCCATTTTCTGCTTCCATGTAAGTTCAGGTTTAATTACTGATCAAAATAATTTGAAATAGAACTCGCATCATTTTTTAACTTCTACTGTCTTTCATTCCATTCCATTGAGTTTAAACCGCAAATAACAAGCAGATCACCACTAATAAATTCAAATCTCAAAACCTGACAGAGGTACACCTCAAACTTCACTCTATGCTATTTATGACGCAAGCAATTTGATGCACTTTTCCTCGAATTCCGGTAATTTAAGCTAAAATTGAATGCTAAATCTACGAGTTCCTAAATAAAATCCAATTTATCCAACGCGTTTGTTAAAAAAAATTGAAAGTGATAGAGAGTATATTTTTATGTTTCCAGATATTTCCGAAAACTAAAAAAAACGCAACATTTTATTGCTTTTACTCTTTTTTAAATCTTCATTCTAGTTCACATAATCCTCGCATAACTGGTCTATCGACCCTAATCAATTTGAACACCAAAGCTATACGAAAATTCCACTCCAAACTGCAATCCGTGGTACTTATGACGCACGATTGACGAACGATTTGATGCGTTTCCCAAAAATTCCAGCAATTTAAGCTAACATTTTACGCTTAAATCGCTAAAAATTTCAAAAAGCTTCTAAATAAATTCTAATGTATACAGTAGGAATGGTAAAAAAAATCCTTTTTTTTTTAGATAAAAGTAACCTATTTTGTTTCCAGGCGTATCTGATGACCCGTAACTTTATATATAAAACAGATTTGTTCAATAAATTCCACTTTGTTAGACGAGAAATTTCATTACAATACGTGTTTCAACTGACTAGAACGTGATGTAATAGTTGGAATTTAAGTAGACATTAGTAATAATTACTATGCTGTTCGTCATTATCTCGACTCACAAAATGGAATTTATTGAACAGACATGTTTTAATGGTTTGTAAATAAATTCACATTGTAATATTCCACAATGTTTTTAATTATTCCGACCTAGGTTTTGACTTAAGTCGTTATCGAAGACCTTGATAATGACATAATTTGAGTCGAAACCTAGGTCGGAATAATAAAAACCATTGTGGAATGTCACAAACTGAATTTATTTACAAATCATCGAAATGCTGTTCCAACACGAGAAGCCAGAGAATTTGTTATTTATTAGAAATTTGTTTGTTTTTTATTTATTAGAAATTTATTAGAAATTTTATTAGAAATATGTTTCATGTACAAAGTTACGGGTCATCAGAACGTCTGGAAACCGAATAAGTTACTCATATCATTAAAAAGGATTGATTTAACATTCTTATTATATACATTAGAATTCACTTATAAACTTTTAAATTAAAAACAATTGTTATGCTTAAATTATTCGCTTAATTTAACTGGAATTAGTTGCGTTGTACACAGGGTGTGCCAGATGATGACAGCTAGTCAGTTGAAGCACCTGTTGTAAGAGTTAGAATCAAATTAAATAATACTATATCCTACGTGTAACATATTTGTTCAAGCCAATAAGGAAAAAATCATAAAGATAAGGGCTCAATTGAAAAGAAAAAGGAAGACACGAAGAAGAATTAAAATATGTTAGACTAGAAATAGAAACACGGACAACATGCCTCCCTCTCAACAGCGGAACGGAGTAAAAAGGGTAGGATGAAACAAAAGAGAGGACGGCCGGTCAAAGGAGGGGAAGAGGACAGAGGGGAAAAAATAAAATAATAGGAGTGTACAGGAGGGGATTGAGAGAGTGGGGTGGGGGGGGGAGGAGAGGAATAGGGTGGGGAAATGAATGGGAGGAAGGGGGTAGTTAGGCGCGGACGGTGACTGGAGGGGGGTCCGAAGCAATATATGTAATGGATAGCGAATCCTGGGATGCGAGCGGGGTTGAAGGCAGGGGGAAGGGAACACAGGAGCCCAACCAGGAACAGGGCGTGGGGAGGGGGGTGTCATGTGATGGCCACAGGTATACGGACGGACTGGAAGAAAAGAGGTGAGTGGAGGATCCTTTGGGAAAGTTATCACGTTAAGGAAGTTCCACTGCGACTGTTATAGTCAAAACAAATACTGTATTCCTACTTCTTTCTCGACTGGTTAAAAAAAACCTGCTTTCGCTCATGGAATGCAATAACTATTGAAAGGCTCACAAAATCAATTATTCCACGAATACCTACTTACATACATACACACATACATACATGCATACCAATCACGCTGTTCCCTTCCGGGGTAGGCTGAGTCACTAAGTTTCACTCATAAATACATATTTGAACACCTGACTCTGCTTCAATAATTTCCTCCATACTGACCTATCTTTGCAAACCTCTTTTGCCTCATTTGCCCCCATACACTGTTCCATACACGCCCTCCTGTTTTTAAAACTACTAATATTCCTCCTCCTAAGAATTTCCTCAGCCACATTCAACCACAAATTTCTCGACCTACCTCTACCTCTCTCACTATTCTTTTCACTCCTACATACCTGTTTCATTATTCGACTCTCATCCATTCTCTCAACATGGCCAAACCAACGAAGCACACTCTTTTCATACACGTCCATTACTGGAGCATTTAACCCACATTCGTTTATTACCCACTCATTTCTGACCCTATCCATCCTACTTTTGCCGCAAGCACTCCTCAGATACTCATACCCACGGCGTTTAGTCTACTCATATGTCTATCCTGACATGCCCATATTTCACTACCAAATTACCCTGCAAGTCACCACAATGGTGTTTGGCAGGGGGTGAGGTATCACCAGCATGAACTAGAGAGAAGAAATTTACTTTCTCCGAAATGCACCACATAATGGGTATGCTCCAAATGCTACAGAGACGACAAAAATAATCTATAATGTAACTATGTAGGCGCGACAAAAGAGTCATGCAGGGAACATGCAAAATATGGTGTTAGTACTAGTCGGCAGATTTAGGAACATTCATTAGGGAGCACATCAATTAATCAGCTCTCTGACAACTAACCTACTTCAAAGTACATACAAACGCAGATAATATGGTCTCTTCTCGATCGCGGGACGACGCTTTAAACGTATCTGTTCTACAATCTATTTCCCTTATTTTATTTTTATGGTCTGATCTACCGTGATATGTTGGAGTTCGTCAGATATTGATTATTTCGTCGGAAAATATATTGGTTTGGAATTAACACAAAGGATTGAGTCAAATTTTCAATCTACGGTCTGAACGCGGTTCCCATTCAAGTTGTTGCAAGAGGTCAGTAACACTAACGAGACTATCATAGGGACCTTTCACGTATATTACTATTCTTCTCTGCACGCGTTCCAAATCCGTTTTTCGGCCAACCTCATGAGGATCGCAAACATCGGCACCGTAGATAAAAAATATAATACTATGAGCACTTCAATATAGCTACTGACGACCGACTTATTGAGGGATTAAGGTGGGAGCCCCTCAAGCCTCGGGAGGCTTCACGCTAGGCTTGTTTAGCCTGAGAAATTCAGAACTGGTGTGTTTCAGAGCGACACACAAGATAATTACCATGAAGCCACAGTATATCTCCAGCTCTGACAGAAGCGATAAAATAAGACAGATACATTGCCGAACTGATAGGTACAAAAAATCGTTCTTTCCGCGCACGATAACCGACCTGCTCAAATACAAAGGTAATATTTTCCGGTTCTGAAAAAATTAAAGCCGTGTCCCAATTCGCCATTTAGGCAGCTAAATCGGCAGATTTAGGGAGGACGCCATCTTGAAGTGTGTCCCAATTCGTTAGGCATCATGGGGGAGCGGATTTAGGTGCCTTTCTCGGGGGTAAAATTTAGGGTAGATGGAGTTTACCGTAAATCAGCCTCCATATTGAATTTCCCATCATGCAAAGCGCTGCATGCGTCGTACAAGGAAACTCGTACCCAAGGAAGTAGTTGAAAAGTGGCAAACATGGCAAGTGTTTTGTATGTTGTGAAAGAATTCTCTAGAATTTCGCAAACCAACACCCGACAACAAAAGAAAAATTTTACTTAGTACACTTAAATAAAACGAATTTAAATCCCAGAACACCTACACAAATTTACATACCCCGAAAACTAAAAACTAACGAATCTCCAGACAACGAAATGGATGAAAAAATGTAATTTCACTTTCCAAATCTCAACGCATACGAAGGTAGCCAAAGGCACCAAAAATGTCTTAATTTCAGGTTTCATTTGTTTTGTTCAGTCCTTTATTAACAACTCATATGTTTTTCATTCGTTTCCAGCTCGGTAGACGGCAACACTAGCGAAGGATGTCCCAAATCAAGCTCCCTCAGCGAAAGGCCTCTAAATATTTAGGTAGCTAACCGCATCCTCCCTGATGCCTAACGAATTGAGACACGACTTATATTAGGAATACCGCTCCGCCCCGTGTTCCTCTGATTCATATTTTTTTCGCACCATTCCTCTACACTCTGTTCCCATACCTGCGCGCACGCAAATGGCTGCATAGGAGACGCAGCCCTTCGACCTATGTTCCATTACCACGGGCGCTGAGATGGAGAGCATCTCTCCCCCGACTAAAATTCTCCCGTGAATGCGCCTCGCTCTTTTGCGGTGTGCGAAAACTAGGCGGGCCGAGCACTTGCCCTTGCGCTACCTCTCCCATTCTCCGCCACACCGCTCCCGACGCGCCGTTCGCCACCACCAACCATTAGAAGCCTCCTCGAGTGCTCCCTCCACACCCAAAACACTTCTTTTTTTACACCCTGTATGTATATACCTTCTCCGGGTATCACCTACCTATTTCCCGCTTCTCTATTTCAAGAGCGTCCGCACTCCCTTCTCATTTCCTCAACGCATCTTTCTACATTACCTCATGCCGAAAGTGCCGTTTTACGCCATTCTCCAGCCCCGTACTGCGTGAGCCAAAAATTCATAATCAGCAAAATGCGAGGTCACGCAAGATATTTTTTTTATATTCTCATCCATGCTACGGCGTTGATGAAACGTGCAAATACAAGGCCATTCATTGGTCGTTCAATCCTAAGATTGGTTGACTGCAGCCCTCCATCCTACCCTATCTAATGCTAGTTCCCTCATTTCGGGGTTGTTCTTCCTATGTATTTCCTCTTTATTTGATCTTTTAATTTATCCCAAGCCCTCCCTCATGTGAATTTTCCCTCAGTTTCTCCTTCAGGTTTATTCTTTACGAACGATGTGTACCTTAGGCTGTGTCCAATCCATCTGGCTCTTCTTTTCCTTGAAGTATCCCACCTTGCCTCTTCTGTACAACTGTAAACTTCCTCATATGACATGTTGTCCGTTCATTTGATCTATACCATCCTCCTCAAATACCTTGTTTCGAATGCTCGCCACATTCTGGCATGAATGAATGTCATCACATACCTAAATTCGCTTGTTTCGGATGAAGAAAATTGAGGATATCCATTATGAAAAATCAAATTGACTTTTATTATTTATCTGCGAAAAAACTGACAACATGCAATTCCAAACGAAACTGCGCGAAAAAATTACGTCAATCTGACTTTTCATCATGTACGTAGGCATATCGCGGCTTTAGATCCGAGAAGCACTAACAACGAGCTAAAAGCAAAGAGACTTATTTTGCTAGGTAAAACTATATGTGAGTCTCGTATGCTTTCTTATAACCTAACCCAGCATGTAACACATTAATACTGCGTGTATAATGTAAATTCGGCTTCATAATTAAACATAAAAACCACATTAAAATAAATAAGACAAAGACTAAAGTCCTAGCATACGGAAGAGAAAAACTGAAGAATGAAATCACTATGAGAGGAGAGAAATTAGAGCTAATGGACTCCTTCACCTATCTCGGAAGTACCTACCATCACGAGGGACGGAAGAAGTACAACTGACATCAAGCGGAGAATAGACCAAGCTAAGAAGGCGTTAATGGGAAAAAGACAACTGTGGTGCTCCAAGTGATAGGACCACAAACCAGGAAACTGTATGTGAAAACATTCGTGTGGGCGTGGCACTCCATGGATCGGAAGCATGGACCATTGAAAAAGCTGACCAGAAAGTTCTGGAAGCCTTCAAAACCAAATGCCGGCAAAGACGAAAGGGGGGATAGAGGGCAGGGGTTGTGAATGATGTGTGAGGGAAGAAATGATATGGAAAATGAATTCAATAATACGGTGACGAACCATTATTGAAAATACCCTTACCTATATGATAAACTTCAGTTTCATCGCCACCTAAGGAAGCCGGAGGTTAGTGAAGATTATGCTAGCATAAAGAATTTTTATACTGTTCAAAGAATATATATATCTACATCTACATACTACCCTGCGAGCCTTCGCATGGGCGTGTGAGAGGGGTCGTTAGGACACCAGCCGTGTAAAGATGTAAGGGACAGGGTTTTTGGAGGTGAAATGGAGACGCGTATTATGAGAGTGTATTTAAAGAAGCCTAGTTTTTACTGTGGGCGCTTATTGCGCGCGGAAAAAGTGTTTTTGTACCACTGCTGTTCTCAAAGAAGATAGGCCTACAAACTAGAAAACAGTATGTGAAAACATTCGTACGGAGTGTAGCACTCTATGGATCGCAAGCATGGACCAGCTGAAAGCTGAACAGAATAGACTAGAAGCCTTCCAAACCTGGTAAAGAACAAAAAGACGGACAAAACAAGAAATTACGAAGCTTACAGAACAGTAGGAAAGGATCATGTGGAACAATGGATTTGTGAAGAACATAATTGAAGGCAAAATAGAGGTAAAAGTCCCCAGAGGAAGACCAAGTTTTAAGGAATAGTTCGTTCTCCTAAGACGTCCAAGGGGAGTCCATGTCCGGAGCCACCTCTCCTTTCCCTCCCGAATTTAAAATTTACTCATAACTCAAGGTGAAATTTATGTTTTCTTCTTTCGCAGATGTTGTTACTTTACTTCATTGCTGTAATTATGCTTGTAATTAAAACATAAATACTGGACCTTTATCACTGGAATCAAGTACACTAAGTAGCCTAAGTACTTGTCTCAAGAGGTACTTGGTTCAAGGTAGTTTGAGAAAGAGCCGGTTTCGGCCTAGTCATAACAGAGACCATACTCGAATATTACGTTTTGATTTAACTAGGTGTAGGACACATGAATTAAATCTTGCATAATTAATGAACAATAATTTAAATTTATTTGAGAGAAATTTTAGTAATTAAAATAAATATATCTAAATAAGTCTAAAACTTGACTCCTTTCTTTCGCGTGGTACGTTAAAAACTTCTTCAAAACAAAAGGTTTTTTTGTGATCCAGAAAATATTACTGCGGTGACAGTAAGATTAAGAAATAGTTGGGAAAATATAAAAACTACACACTGTTTATTTTCTGACGAGATCTAGGGGTTAGAAATTCCTCATTTTTTAGATGAGGTCTCTCTCTGGAGTGCATTCACGTGCCATTTTCCATGCAAAAGGTCTGTTATTTTTCGTCAAAAAGCTCGGAAATACCTCGGCAAGAGGCTGCTATTTTGGTATTTTTGGAAGGGTGGAATATTTTTCTTTAAAACGAGACCTAATTCACGGATTCCTCGGTGAAATGATATTTCGCTCAAACTACCTTAAATTTCGGACAGATATGAATATTCTTGCTTTTCATCTGCTAATTCGTCCATTCCGTCGTGCTATCCATGGAATAGTACGGAAAGAGCAGGGATAAACAGTTTAATTGCTGTGCGAAAATTCCACAGAGGAAAAATCATCCGCCTTGACTGGGATTCGAAACCATATCCCTCGATCTCCGGCCGAGTGATTTAGCCAGTTAAGCTACCGTGGATTTTTTTATGGACTAAAGCACTCGACCGAAAACCGAGGGATCCGGGTTCGAATCCCGGTCAAGGCGGATGATTTTTCCTCCGTGGAATTTTGCACAATTGTGCACTGCGAGTGACTCCGTAAGGTTTGACCCGTGGCTAGTCCCGGTTGACTCAAAATCAGTCAATTTAATTTTTATTTCGGTTGTCAGACTAAAATTTGACGGCTTAATTCCCTCTCAATCTACTTCAATGGTTGTGAGGTAAGGTGACTAATAAGAGGAGGGAGGTATTAAGAAAACTTATGTCATTTGAAAGGGAACCGGAATTTGTTAGAAGCTTTCCCTCTTTTTTCGTAGGCGTTTAACCAACTGGACTAATGCTTCAATAATTCAACGCTTATGCCTTACTTAAAGAAAAATTCTTATGCGTATGATAAGCATTTCATTTAACTAAATAAAATTATGGAAATTGACTGCAGAACGGAGAGGTTTAAAATGTCGCATTTCCCGCTACTGATAAGAGGCCATATTGGCTGCCAATGAGACTATGAAGTTGGTAAGTCGACAGGTAGTCAGGCATATTAGCTGATTGGCTCGTAAGGCTTCTTCCACTACGCACACAAAAATCATGTTTTGAATGCTTCCTGTATGACTCTTGTATCTCGTTCATGAAGTTGTATTGTACATTAGTGCAATGATTACTGTACCAATGGTAGCTTACCTATACTGTAGTGCACATCGACGAAAGTTAATTGTTACTCTATAGAGCATGATAGTGACAAATCATCCCCTGCCGAACACCCTTGAGGTGGCTTTCGGGGTAATATGTGGATGTAATCATGTGATTAAGGTGGTTGGAGCGCGAATTGTGAGTCTTTGATCGGCCACGTTATTAAGTTGAAAAACATTTCAGGACCACACTTCACTTAAGGCGACGCATCACACCCGCTTGACAGGTCGGATTTGTGATGATTTCCGACCCCAGATTTTTTGTTAAAGTCTTACGTCATCAACTTGAAATTTTTATAGTATAAATAATAGACCTTTGCCAAGGGAGGCTCGTATCTGAAACATGAAAATTATATCCCGGAGCATAATTAAACCATCGGGAAAACGGCAAGATGTAGGGTGTATTTTTATAAAAACTATTATTATTACTGACATATCTAAAACTAATGGAGATGTATCAATCCCTCCTCTATCGGAATGCTAAGTAACAGCCGTCACGGTTGTAAGATATAATCTGTAATTGGTATACTTCGACAATCTACCTGAATGGTTTTCGGCCATGATGTGCTCGGACGGTGATGCAATTAGTTCAGTCTTCTTTCACAGATCTTATATAAGCGCTGCCTGCACTTACGCGCCGGAGACTTGGCTACACCTTACCGACGACTGTTGCCTTGTGCGAGAGTTATCCTGGAGTTAGAGACTCCTGACGTCAAAACGCCTCGATCGGGTGTGAGTGGCGCCATCTTGTGGATTTTCGACTGAACTTTTCCTTACCAAAGGGTATGATGCGTCCTCTTAATTGTATTTATTTATACGCCGGGAATGACCATATATGTTGTACCATAAATAATGCAGGAATTATTTAATATTTTTCTTTCAAGTTATGTACACAAAACATACGCGGCACAGCATTAAAGAGGCTGGGTTTTATTAAGGGTACGATAGAAAGGTCCTCGGATGAAAAAGTCATAGAGAGATTCTGCTTCGCTCTGGTTAGGCCACATCTCACATACTCTGCGAGCATTTGGTCGTAACGATATAATTTCCAATCACTGCATAGAACAAATGATGTGGTACGAAGTCACTCGCACGGGTGCATATACACCAGGGTTAAAATTCGCCATGAAAAAAACTCGCCATGAAAGAATTTACAAGGCAAAATTCGCCTTGAAGGAAGATGGCTTGGTGTTTTAACTGGCTAACGCACCTGACCGGTAATTGGGAGGTCCGGGTTCGAATCCCGGTCAAGTCAAATGATTTTTTTCATGGCGAATTTCAACCCTGGTATAAAAATTTAAACAAAAAAATTAATAAAATACAAAGAAAAGCGGCACGCTTCGATAAAAACTGTTACGAGCGATCATATATTGTTTCACAACGTATGATGAGGATAAGGTGGGAGTCCCTACAGACTCGATGTTAGGCTTAGTTTGCCTGAGAAATGCAGAACTGGTGTGTTTCAGAGCGACACAGAGAATATTATCGTGACGCCTCACTACATTTCTAGGTCTGAAGGAAGCTATAAAATAAGAGGGATACATTGCCGAACAGATGGTACAAAAACTCGTTCTTTTCGCCGACAAACAATGACCGCAACAAAAACTGAGCTCTACTAAATACACTCCCATAATACACGTCACCATTTCACCTCCCAAAACCTTATCCCTTACGTCATTACAAAGCTGGTGATCTATCACCCCCTGTCACGCCCATGCGGCGGTTCGCAGGGTAGTACGTAGATCTAGATGAATTGTTATGATTCGGGTTTTACCCATTGAGTGCGGAATGACGTGATATCACGTCATGGTTTCTATACGCTGGTGCCGATGACGTGATATCACGTCAAGGGTACAGTTGAGTGTTCCAGCTTTCACTAGGCTCCCTAGAAAAACCTGTAACACTCACGGTACCCATGACGTGACATCTCGTCATCAGCATTAGCGTAAAGACAGCCATGACGTGATATCACGTCATGCCGCAATCAAAGGGTTAAGGCGCCGAATCCGAAATTTTAGCAAAACCGTTCTAAAATATGTGATTTTAATTCGGTATTCTACTTTCATATGAAATAGGAACCCTTACCGTAAATTATAAGGGGTGAAAATCTGCACAAATGTCATCGAAATGTTTCGAAATATCCGTAAAAAGCCATAAGGCCAAGTGTTAAAATAGCATTGATTTTTCCAAGAAGCCAAATCGGTAACATGTAATTTTCATCGCTTTTAACTCTACATTTTGCTTATCATTACGCGTGTAAAAAATTTTAAGCCGATCTGTACTTGAACAAAAATCGCTCCAACCACCCTCGAGGGGCGGGCGTTTTCGCCAGGCGCCGGCGGATAATTTTTAATTTACCTACAAGTGTAGCTGGTAATGCACTCTCCGTGTTTCGCTCCAGAAATTTTTGTTCTGAAGTGAGTAGGAAGGAGATGAAGGTCGTCGCATGAATGGAGGGAAGGAACATAATAATTAGTAAATAGAAAGGAAACGTGGTGAAAGGAAAGGTAATTAAGGGGGAGTCATTAGAGTCACTAAAGGGCTGATGCTGCGTGGGAGTGATGCACTGAGTAGGAAGATGATGGACCAATCGGAGGTACGGGTAACCTTGGAGTAGATAATTGGTTCTGTTCGTGTCAGAAACCTCATCACGGGCTTTCTGAAATTTCCTGGCAACCAATAATTGGGGTAAAAGATTGATGCCTGGTGAAATGAAATGATGGACACAATTTTAAGGGCATTATTCTTGGCCGTTTTTTCTGTAACTTTTTGTTAAAGGGAATCCGCTTGAACACGTAAAATATTTTAAAAACCGCAGATGTATTAGCAGCTGGAGATAAAGCATCTTGGTGGCCATGCGGGCTTATATTATGAAAATCTCAGAATAGACGACTGTGATATACTCACAAAAATACAGTCATTTGCCCGAAGAATTGGATAATTATTGGATAATTATTGGATGATTATTGGATAATTATTGGACAATTATTGGATAATTATTGGATGATTATTGGATGATTATTGGATAATTATTGGATAATTATTGGATGATTATTGGATAATTATTGGATAATTCAATAATTGGATAGTTATATAATTGGATAAGTGATTGGATAAGTGACTTTCTCAGTGCACGAAAACAAAAAGTAGTCATTGACGGATTTAGCTCTGATATGGTCGAAGTCACATCCGGTGTCCCTCAAGGAAGAGTGATTTGCCCTCTTTTGTTCATTATTTATATTAATGATCTAAGTTCTCAAGTTACCAGTAAATAAAGATTATTTGCAGAAGATACAGTTATCTGCCGTGAAATTATCGAAGAGACGGACTTAGAAGTTCTGTCATCGGACCTTAACGCAGTGTCCTATCTTTTGGGAGCGTAACAAAAATCGGCTCACGATTGCGATGAACCTTAGCAGAACATAGATAAGGTTAAGGGAATTAAGTTTAAAGGACATGACCGCGAAAATATCCAGCCATTAAGAAGCAGGGAATGTGTTTTTACAGTAATATACGGTAGTCGCTGAAGAAGGAATTTCATTAACTTCAGTTTGTAAAAAATATCCTGGACACCACATTAAAATATAGGTATATGATGCTAGTAACTATTGATAAGAGAAGGAACACTCCCACAGAGATTATATTAATGACTTCCTCTCACAAACAATTCGCGATCATCATAAGAGTTAAATCTTCTGGAAGAGCTACCGGTTTCATCTGCGCCTTCCATTGTTTGCTATGAGCTTTTGCTGCCAATACAGGTGGATGTTCAGAATTGATTCATCGTTAAAATAAACTTCAACTTAAACAGGCTTCTTCATGTGTCTCCAGACAATTCTTTAGCATGCAATGTTAAATAAAAATATCTAGTAATAATGGAAATTTAAATATTAATTCATTCATTGGTCGTTCTATCCTACCGCAGCCATCCACCCTTCCCAATCTAATGCTAGTTCCCGTACTTGGCATACGTCTATATTCTACTTCTTCTTAGCTTTAATCCCAATTATTTGGGGTCAGCTTTTTCGACTTTCAACCTCCAGCGTGCTCTATTCAAAGCCACGTCCTCTTTGGCACCAATCTCCAACATATCCTTCTTCACACACTCCATCCATGTTTTCCTTGGCCTTCCTCTGCTCTTCCTTCCCTCCACCTTCAGGTTCATTACTCTTTTGCCCAGATATTCACCGTCTCGTCTAACAACATGGCCATACCACCTCAACCTTCACTCTTTCACCTTTTCTGTTATGGTTGCAATTCGCAAACTCCCTCTAATGTGGTCATTCCTAATCCTGTTAGCTCTGGTAACCCCACTCATCCATCTCATCACTTGCATGTAATACTCTCTAATGTGTACTCTTAGTAGCCCAACACTCAGCTCCATAGAGTAACACCGACCGACTAATGATGGTCCTGTAAATCTGGCCCTTCAACCTAGGTGGCATCCTTCTGTCACAGGTCACACCTGTCACTGACCTCCATTTGTACCAGGCTGCAGATACCCTGTCCTTAATTTCTAGGTCAAGGCCTCCCTTCTCTTCTATTACCGCACCCAGGTATCTGAAAAAATCCTTCTTAGCCACAGGTGTTTCTGAGATGTTAACTGAGCCGGCTTGCTTTTTGCCATCAAACTCACATACCATATACTCCGTCTTGGTCCTACTCACTCTGAGCCCAAACTTGTGCAGTTTCTGAACCCAGGCATCCAGTCTTGCTTGTGCATCCACCCTTGATTCTGCCAAAAGTGCCATGTCATCTGCGAATAACATGCACCATGGTGCTTCATCCTGCATATCAGCTGTTTTGGCATCAAGGACCGGATTGAATAGGTATGGGCTCAGTGCCGATCCCTGGTGTAAACCAATCTGTACTTGAAAGGACCCTGTCTCCCCTGCCACTGATTTTACTCTGGCGCTAATTCCATCATACATATCCTTTATTATTTGGATGTAACTGACTTTTTTCTTCTTGATATTCTTTTTATGCAGGGCCCACCACAGGACTTCACGTGGTATTCTGTCATAGGCCTTTTCTAGGTCGATAAATATCAGATGCAGGTCCTTATTCGCTCTCCCATACTTTTCCACAAGCGCTTTAACCCCAAAGAAAGCATCCGTGGTTGATTTACCTGGCATAAATCCATACGTCTACATTCTACTCAAATATCTACTACAATATTGCTGAACCCTTTTGAGAATGTATTTGACATCTGACTAACTTATTCGAAGACGTAAAAAATATAACATCGAGCTACAGCGGTAGGCTCGATTACACTATGAGCTATTACTTTTTCTGTTTGCTCAGATAACAAATGACTGTTAATGAAGCGAATACTTATACATAGAACTCTCTATCGCAGCATAGATTAAGGAAAAGATTCTCAAGGATAAGTTTGAGCGAGTAACTCCTGCGGATACGTCAATAACACAGCCATTTTGAAAGGTTTGATCACATACATACAATAAATAGAGATAAATCGCCGGACGGATATTTCAATAGCGTATCACGTAGCTAGGGAGGGAACCCACATCTAAATACTACCCTGCGAATCGCTGCATGGGCGTGTGGCAGGTGGTTTTAGGATACCAACCGTGTAAAGATGTTAAGGATGAAGTTTTGGGAGGTGAAATGGTGACGTGTAAATTGGGAGTGTATTTAGTGGAGCGCAGTCTTTATTGTGAGCGGAAAGAACAAGTTTTTGTACCGATCTGTTCGGCAATGTATCTCTCTTATTTTGCGACTTCTGTCAAGACCTAGAGATGTTGTGAGGCGTCATGACAATATTCTCTGAGTCGCTCTGAAACACATCTGTTCTGAATTTCTCAAGCAAAGTAAGCCTAGCATGTAGCCTCCGAGTCTCTATGGACTCCCACCTTAATCACTCTAAAAGTTGTGAGACACTATATGTTCGATCGTAGCAGAATGTGGTATTGGGTCATCTAAACAAGAAGAGTTAGCATTTAAAACTTGATTGAAATTTCTTATTCGACCATATTGATTCAACGAAGTGAAACGCCGACGTACTGGTACCAAGGGGGCATTTCAGACATACATAATTAGTACACACAAAAAAATTACAACTTGAGCATTCTCCTCCGTGGCCTCACGAACTGATTTTGATGGCACTGATCACTTCATTTCCTGATCAATCGATAAAAAAAAGTATTATGAATTCTTACCCGAAGAGGAAGAATGCTGACCCGATGCATGAGTACCGACCAGAGGATAATAGATGAAAATGCTCTATTACATTCACATTCCACCTGATCGTAAGAACTCGTGGCTTGAACGCTGTAAGAACCGCCAAGTGCAATGAATCACGTCGGTAATTAGTATACCAAAACCCTCACGATCTTTATAAAGGAGCAAAAAACCCATAGAGATCTCTTGCACGAAGGGAAAGTTATCGCAGAGAGAGCATTGCAGGGAGTGACTGATTATTGTCGCTTGGTTACCCTAGTCTTGGCTCGCAAAAAGAGGTCGGGCCAAAAGAATATGACCCAGATGAGCGGTAGCTATTGGCTACTCGCCGCACCGCTGACGTCATCACAACACATAGGATAGAATAGAATTTATTTCAAGAGTCTAGTCCTCCGGACTCTAGGTTCAACAATATTACATTTTTAGAAGTAAACAGACTCTCCTAGTTACTTCAGCAGAAATTACAGAAAAACAACTACAAAAATTAGGGAACATTAACACTGTGGATAATCTACCGAATAAAAAAACCACAGAATGGCAAAAAAAGAAAAAAATTATAGATTCATTCTCTCAGGTGATACATTACAGAGAAGCAAATAATAATGTTTATATCGGCCAATACATAAAACCAGTAGGCACGCAGGCCAATACACTTTGCAACTCGCTTGAGGAGGACGGTTGGCAACTAGCTTGGTAGACATACAGTCAACGCATCGCTTATCTTCCAGTGAAAATCAATTCCAACATATGTCGAGGTCTTCGTTAGCGGCCAAAACACATCAACGACGTAAATCCGTGACTGGAAATCAAGTCGAGATGAAAAGATTGCTAAATCTTCCTCTTTCTCGACTTTTTTGTGCTACACTACTAAATTAAAATTGACCTTGTGGATCGTAGTAATATCGCAAAACGGAGGTAAGAAGTTTATCTGTCCGTGTCAGGTCGTAATTTGAAACTTATAAACTTAAACCTTAAGTATTTCTCGTCGAATCTCCGCTATGGCTTATCATTAACACTAATTCACATGGTTAAAATTTTGCAACCATTGTGATGGATGGAGAGGACGCTTACGATTGTATCCAATGCTAGAAGCTGCAGCGTTGGTATGGCCTGTCCAACAAATGTCTATTGACCCCGATTTTCCTTCAACGATTACGGGCTGACGCACCAATTTTGCAATTTCACGAAATTTTCCGCTGATAAGTTACTAGACGTCAGCATTTTCTCACTCCTTCAACAAGCATTCTCCTTGCATATATTGATTATTTATTTAAATCGATAATAATCCGTATCCCGATGGGCCAACCTTACTCAGCTTCCGCCGCCAATCGTGGCTTCGGCCGTCTGAGGCTACTTTGCGAATCTTATGAGTCAGTTGTAATAGAGTATTCAAGGGTACCAGCCTTTGCAGTACCCGCACCACGTGCAGCTTCCCCTGCTAACGATTACGGCACTCTACCGGACAGTTATGGCACAATTTCGCCGGTATGTCACAAGAGATACCAATGCATAGTAATACCCTAGGGCCCGCTTACACTGTTCTACTCAAGGGGTTGACGAGAACTACTGAGAGGTAGGATGAACTCACGCTTCGACCAGAATTGGTCCGAATTGACCCTCCATGGGTCCGGTGATCCCCGACTCGAGGACGTACTTCGGCAGACCGCACGGCGTCAACCCGTAAAGTGAGTCAGAGAGACACCTCATCCCAAATACTTGGGTAACAGGCTCTCTTGGTTCACAGAGATGTGTGGTAGGTTTTTCGCGAAAGCGAAACCGACGGTAACTCGTCTCTGTAGTTTTGGGTAACCAAACTAATACGAGCACTTCGGGGACGCGGAGGCCCAATTGAGGTCCTTTTGACCTCAATCCGCCTCATTGGTGTCGGCCTCGAAAGGGCTGCGGTTCCGCTACCCTTCCCTTCCCATCCCTTCCTTCCATCTCTTCCAAGTCCCGGGGTAGAAGCGAGAGCTTGCAAACCTGGGACGGAAGTTGTAATCCTGCGGCGAGAGCCGAAACGCCTGTTCTACTCAAGCTAGGATCCCTTCTGAAAGGACTACCTTGAGAGCCAGAATACCGTTGCCAGGAATCCGGCACTAGGAGGTATATATGGTGTACTAACACACCAGGTCGCAAATTATTGAAGCAGAGTTAGGTGTACAAATATGTAAGTATTTATGAGTGAAACTTACCTACCCCGGAAGGGAACGGCGAGATTGGTATGCATGTATGTATAAATGGTATGCATGAATGTAAATAAAACTACTTTGGGTAAAATCAGTCAGAATAAAGCGTGAATGGTGTATGTAATAATAATCATTCAGAATAAATCGTGTATTACGTATGTAATAATAATCCGCAGGCCCGGGGAAAACTATTGTAAAATTCGAGTAGAATCCATTGCACTAAACCAAGCCAAGATATATTTCAAGAGTTACTTGCCATAAGGTAGTCCGAGCGAGACAGTTCCCTAGTCATAATAGAGACCATATTCGATTTATACGTTTTAATTTCACTAGCTGTAGGATACATGAATTAAATTTTGCATTATTAATGGTGCAATAATATAGTTTTATATGACAGAAATTGTAGGTAATTAAATGAAAATATCAAAAAAGTCTTTAACTTGACCTTTTTTTTCGCGCGGTTCGTTTGAAACTCCTTCAAAACGGAGGTATTTTGTGATGCCCAAAAAACCTATTGCGGAGACAACATGATTAATTTTCAAATAAAGTTAAGAAAACATACAAACTGCCCGCTGTTAGTTTTTTTACGACATAGAAGTGTTAGAAATGCCTCATTGTTAATATAACGTCTTTCTGGAGAGCATACACGTACCATTTTCCATGTAAAAGGGCTGGAATTTTTTTGGCAAATGTCTCGAAAAGTAATGTAGTAAGGGGTTGAAGTTTTGGTGTCAATGGAAGGGTCAGATATTTTTCTTTAAAATGAAACCAAATTCATTGATTTCTAGGTAAAATGATATTTCGCTCAAACTACCTTAAATTTCATACAGATGATGGATATCATTGCTTCACATCCGCTGATTCGTCCATTCCGTCGTGCTATCCATAGGAAAGTAAGGAAAGAGAAAGGATAACCAACACGGTTGTTGCTACGGTTGCCAGGCAACAGTTTGATGACGTATTGCCTTTTCCATCCACCTCAATGATTGCAACGAGCCGCCATTTTCTTCTCTTCCCCTATCTCCTAACCGTCGCCCGGGCAACCTCGACACAGCCTCGACTCCGGCACGGAAATAAATGAAAGACGAAAAAGAAATCCTTTTTCCTTTACAGCCGTCGAGGTGTACAAATGGAAATCGGTCGAGGGAGGAGGAAGCGGTGAAAGGAATGGAGACGGGGACGAAAAAGGCAGAGAAAAGGAAGTGGAAGAAGAAGCAGAAAAGAACAAAAGAGAAATAAAAGGAATTGAGCTCGGGGTTGGTGGTGGAAGTAGTAAAAAATAAGTGCCAGGCAGAGAGGATAAAGAGATAAAAACGAACAGGAAAATGGTGGAGGTTTTCCTGGATGCAAGGTAGGCGCGTATAACGCTTCAACGGTAGATCTTTCACTATGACGGATAAGTATAACTCACGTGACCAAGAGATGGATACTACTGTCGGCGCAAAAATAATGTGCACTCGAGTTCGGGTACAAATAAAAAGTAATCGAAAAGACACAGAAAACCTAACGACACCATCATTTTTCTCATTCATTTCTACGTTATGTAATGGCAAATTTGAATTTTTTGATCAATTTTTATATTTTTTACTACAGTTATAACGTAAAAAGTACCGGTTATTTACGGCGCGCGGGAAAAGCTCCGACTTTGACACCTTGTAACTCAAACGCAAGTTCGTCAATGACAACTATATTTCTGTAAATGGAGGATAGATATGTTTGCTATAGATTGTGCGAGTTTCAGCTTTGTATGTTTCATAGAATCAAAGTTATTATTAATTATTTAAAATTATTGCATTTCAAAACTGGGGCATCGTGAGATTTCGTTATTGGTCTCGTTGCAATTCGCATGCCTTGAACGTTTCCAATATGTTATTGTCCAAAACATCTATTAGCGCGTTTAATTTAAATCGAGTGATACTTATGAAGGACGAAGTGAGAGGTCCCGTTAGGCGAAACGCCTAGCCGAATCGGTGCTGTGTTGCCGCGTACACCCGCTCGGGCCCCCAGCGCTAGGCCCAGTAAGGCCGTTTTCGAACTTGGCAAACGCATAGTTAGCTAGCTATCAAGTCACCTTGATTGCTAGGCAGACGGAGTGAAATCCTTACTTGACATTTTCGTAGCGGTTCTACGACGGAAGAGACATCACGCGACCTTCATCTCGTAAAACATACGAAAAGCGCCATCCGTGTCCATAGTTTTTGTGGTTGATTGAAGTCGATTACGTTTTGAAAATGTTTCCCATCCTTATGCGCCAAATAAAAAGGGAATATTATTGTATAAAGCTTATTGCTTATGAATGAAATCATTTTCATACATCATAATATGGTGAATAACCATTATGCTTCGATTGCTAGGGGCTGCTAAAGTGACATAGACAATGACATACCGCTCACTGTATTTCACCACAGTCAACGTCTTTATGCAAAAAAGGCATCATTATGAAATGAAATGAAAAAAACACGTAACAATATATTAAAACATTACACTCCGAACAAACTACCTATGATCTTCAACTGTTGACTGATAAAATATGCGCATTGTAACTAACATAATTAAGTTGAAAACAAACTATATTTACTCTAATGATTCATTGTCCCCCTTCTTAGTCCCTCCTATATAATAAGCATAACAAGTCGGTTTTTTTCTTATCCTTGATTTCTTGACTAGGTATCTAGACAATATGGCGTCTGCGGTCACTTGAATTTGACGTCATATCCGCCCAATGAGCTCTAGGTTCCAAGGGAAGATTGCTCGATTTGCCAAGTTCGAAAACGGCAAAATTCTGGTCCATATCGGGTAACGTTTCGCAATACCGGATCCGCCTTTAGTTGAAAGCTTGAAAACACTACTTACCCCGCCAAATACTGTAACGTTTAAATGCTGGCGCTCCAGTACGCCCACTGCTTTTCTTTTTTTATTTTACGTTTACCTAAACAGCCGCGGAGACCGCTGTTGGTAGAGAGGGGAGGTATGAGCTACGGCTCGGGCTGAGGGGCAGGGAATCAGTTCGTCCGTGAACTCCGTTGTGAGCGGTTTCGCTAACGAGTCTCGTTTTTTTGGCTTTCGTCAGGTTTAGACTCCCCTTTGTATAGGCAGTCAGTATTTTCTGTTTCGTGGAGGTTGTTCCTTTTTTCTTCACCCTATCCTTATTCCTACCCGACCCCATTCTTGATGATGAACAGGTGTTCGAGTCAACGAGTGGTTGACCGACACTACCTACACTGAGAGAATTCATAAATTTTCATTTAATCTATTTCATCCTTCAACCTTTCCCTCTTCCGAGTGCGGGCGGAATCCAAATCCCGTACTGGCGCCCATTATCGACGATCACAGCCGAGCCCTCCCGGGAGGAACGTTACAATACTTCCCAGATTTTGATAAAATCCGCGGTAAAAACACTAAGCCAGTGACAATATACTGCGAAACTAAGATGGTGGACTTCGATAAAGCCCGTTTCAAACGGCACTTGATCCAGAGAATGCACTTGATAAAATGAAAACTTTCTATTCCATAGAATCAGCATACTGGATAACACGCATTATCGATATCATACTGCCTGATAAAATAGATTTCATCACTGAGGAGGTACTGGTTTGGTCCTAGGTGTTTCAAAGCGACACACAGAATATCATTTAGACGCCACACTACACTTCTAAGCCCGACAGAAGCATTAAACCCAACAGTCCCGGAATAATACGGAAATCACCAAAAATAGCCTAAATTATTAAACTTCACAATAACATAAATGCATAACTAAGGACATTTAAAAATATAAATATTTACCGTTAACAAGGACGCTTAGCAAAATCAATAAAACAACAAAGGAGAACCATGGAGAGAGAAAAATAAACGAATCGGGAAGGGGCCAAGGGAGTGGAAAAAGGAGTAATGGAGGCTAAGGAATCAGGCGGAGAATGTTCAGCAGAAAACACGGCGTTGTAAGGTAGTCCGAGCGAAAAATCATTTTACTTAAAAATCAATGAATTTGATCTCATTTTTAAGAAAAATATCTCACCTTTCCAATGACACCAAAAATTCTACCTCACTACCTTTGGAGATATTTGCCAAATAATACCAGCCCTTTCACATGGGAAATGGTCCGTGCATGCACTCCAGAGAGACATAATTTACAAAACGAGACATTTCTAGCACTTAAGATGTCATAAAAAAACTAACAGCGTGTAGTTTGTATGTTTTCTCAACTTTTTTTGAAAATAAATCATATACTCTCCCCGGTAAATTCTTCGGGATCACCATGAACTTTCCGTTCTGATGGAGTTTCAAACGTACAGCGTACAGAGTCAAGTTAAAGACTTATTTGGATATTTTTATTTGATTACTTACAGATTCTATCATGTAAAACTATTATATTGCACCATTAATAATGCAATATTTAATTGATGTGTCCTACAGCTGGTGAAATTAAAACGTATAATTTAAATATGGTCTCTATTATAACTAGGGAACTATCTCTCTCGGACTACCTTAAGGGGTAAAATACGGACCGAAGACATTGGATAATACCCGAGGAAGGTCGGCCTCATTAGGACGACGGAGAATGTTCCCGCGGCAGACGGCAGAGATCTCGTGCAGGATGAAGCTACGTTTTCATTGACGCGTCAGACGCGCACGCGCGCGACGAGACGCGTCATTTCTTCGCGTGAACCGTTCGAAAGCAAGCGAACCTACGCGCAGGCGAACTACGCGTAGGAGGTACCTACGAGCCATCTACAGCAGAGAAGAAATGGTAAAAAAAAGAAGCGTGACGACCGTGTGGTCGCTCTACAACCTATTGTCGATAATTGTGTGTTGACAGTTATCTAGCTCCATCCAAGTTCAATAGCTATTGTTCTTCGATTTCCTCTACAACTTAATTCCTCTCATCCTTACGCCAACTTGCTGAGAGCTAATTAACGTGTAGATTTTTAAAGAAAGAAGTGGAAGCAGTGGCACCATTCTGGCACTTTTTCCCTCCACGCCCTCTCCCTTAAGTTTCCATCCCTATATCGATAGTCCTTAAAATTGTACTGGTACGTGTACATCTCTCGAATTTCGGGGATGATTATTTCATCCATAGAACATACACTTTGCCGGTCAGCCACATTTGTGATTCTACGCGTTCCACGCGTCGAAAGTTCAAAATATTTCAACTCGGGCGACGCGACTCTACGCGAACAAACGCGAACTCACGCGGTGAAATCGGGGCTTCTGATTGGCTGAGGATCTCGCTTCCGCGTCTCTTCGCCAGAAACGCGTTCATGAAAACGTACCTTAAGCGTACCTACTAGCGACGAGCCGGGCAATCATTCGAAAATGAGGTAGGTACATACATACATACATACATACCCATCACGCCGTTCCCCTTCCGGGGTAGGCACAGTCAAAATGTTTCACTCGTTAATACATAATTGCACACCTAACTCTGCTTCAATAATTTCCTCCATTCTGACCTATCCTTGCAAACCTCTTTTGCCTCATTTACCCCCATACACTGTTTTATACACGCCCTCCTGTTTTTAAGACTCCTAATATTCCTCCTCCTAAGAATTTCCTCAACCACATTCAACCACTACAAGCAATAAAGTAAGAATGATATTTTGCCGGACAAATTTTTTATTTTTTACGCACAATAAGAGAGCAAAACAAATACTGATCTCTGCTTAAAACACTCTCATCATACACTTAATCATTTCACCCCCCAAAACCTTATCCTCTACACGGCTGGTGTCCTAACATCCCCTGCGATACGCTGCATGGGCTTGAGGCCGGGGTTATCAGGACACCATCCGTGTATATGTATAAAACAAAAGATAATAAAAGAGTAATTGGGAGTCACTGTAGTGGAACTCCATTTTTGAAGTGAAAACTTCTTAAGTCGCGTTGAGCACTTTTGTAGATGGATAAAAGCCATTGGACTCGCGTCACCGTCACCGCTGCTAAATATATGCATAATTATGTATATTCTGTATATACACAGTATACTCGCTATATACACAGTACTTGTGGATGGGTAAAAACCATTGGACTCGCGTCACCGTCACCGTCACCGTCAAATAAACTATATTATAATTTTATTCATATTACATTATATCTAATATACGGTTTAGTTCATTCAATTTGGGTTGCTACAAATATTGTGCCGGATAATATAATAGTCCATACTCGTGCAGGAGAGTGTACTCGATACAAGAATAGTGAAGGTTAGTACAATATAACTCAATTTCTTTTTAATACGTTCAATTTGAGTAGCTTATTCGAATGTTGTGCCATAAAATTAATTTATAAATGTGAAGTGTTTACAATTATATATTGTAGAAATATAAAAAAGGAAACGCGTGGAGAAAATTTTTTTATCGCTAGTGTATACATATACATATAGACAGCTGTCTCGTGAACTGTTACGTAGCGCATGCGCGCCTTCTGTGCTTTCAAATCCAGAAACACAGAACAAATTATGCGCGGTAAATTCAAAATGTATGTTTTTATTGGAATTTTTTAAAATTGTTAATTTTGTATTACGACATACAGAAAATTTTGCATTATGCGGTAAATTTGAAATATTCAAAAAATACATTTGTTAATTTTTTTAAAATTTACGCGGTAAATTCAAAAATGATTTTATTATAATTTTATAAAATAAAGTGAAATTTTTCCCTACATTCAAAAATGCTCACGTTATTTCAAGTTTTCACTTCTGTCGGCACTCCCGGAGTGCCTCTTTATTTTTTTTTCTGGTCACTTAACGTTGGAAGAACGAACGTCTTTACCTATCTGCCTGGCAATGTATCCTTCGACGTGTATCGCTAATTCGGACCTAAATATCAATTCGCATGGGGAATTGATATGTTTCGTCAGATTTGCATCGAGATTTTTATATCGGTCAGTTACCGTGGAGAGAGCGAATTTTTGTACCAATCTGTTTGGCAATGTACTTTCCTTATTTTAATCACTTCTGTCGGACCAACATTTCAATTCGGAGGCGTAATTGATTAGTTTCATTAGATTTGCGGAGGATTCGGAGGAGCATTGGAGATATTCAATCATTAATCAATTATTATTTTATTTTCAATCAATCAATTATTTTATTTTGGTCACTTGTTGTAAGTAAGCCGGACTTTTGTACCAGTCTGTTCGGCAATGAGATTTTTCGCTTCTGCCGGACGTAGATTTTCAATCGTTAGCGAATTTGATTAGTATCATTAGGTTCGCCTCTAAATATTTTTGGAAGATTCCATCCAAAGTCAGGTCCTCGGATGAAAAAGTCAAAGAGGGATGCTACTTCACTCTAGTTAGGCCACACCTCGAATACGCCGCAAGCATTTGGGACCCTGGTCATAAAGATTTTACCAAAAATATCAATAAAATACAAAGGATAGTAGCACGCTTCGATAACAACTGCTACAAGCGAACATGTAGAGTCTCGCAACATTTAGAGGGATTGAGGTGGGAACCCATAGAGACTCGGAGGCTACACACTAGGCTCTGGTTGCTTGAGAAATTCAGAAGTGGTGTGTTTCAGAGCAATACAGAGAGTACAATCATGACTACTCACTACATATCCAGGTATGACAGAAGCGATTTAATAAGAGAGATACATTTCCGAACAGATAGGAGCAAAAGCTCGTTCCCTCCGCGCACAATAAGCGACCATATTAAAAACTGAGCTCCACAAATGCACTTCCATAAAACATTTAACCATTTCACGTCCCAAAGTCTTATCCCTTACAACTTTACACGGCTGATGCCCTAACACCCCCTGCCACGCGACCATATGGCGGCTCACAGGGTAGTATGTAGATGTAAATTCGATGTATGAATCCCTGATTCGAACAGCTCTAGGTATGCAGAATAGCAACACATTGCAGCACCGAAAAGTGGCAAATTTTTTGGGAGATTCCATTCCGCTACGAGGGAACATACAGTGTCTCACAACTTTCAGATGGATTAAGGTGGGAGCCCCTAGAGACTCGGAGTCTACACGCTAGGCTAAGGTTGCTGGAGAAAATCAGAACTGGTATGTTACAGAGCGACACAGAAAACATTGTAAATACGCCTCACTACATCTCTAGGTCTGACAGAAGCGATAAAATAAGAGAGAGACACTGCCGAACAGAGAGGTACAAAAACTCGTTCTTTCCGCGCACAATAAGCGACCACAATAAAAACTGAGCTCCACTAAATACACTCCCATAATACATGTGATCATTACACATCCCAAAACATACATCTTTACGCGGCTGGTGACCTACCGCTCCCTGCCACACACGCATGCGGCGGCTAGTAGGGTATTATGCAGATTTAAATGTAGATTCGTAATACGCATAGAAGAAAGCGAATAGAAATCCATTTTACCGATTTGGTTTATTGGCAATCAAATGCTGATTTAACTATTAGCATGATGGCTTTTTCCTCTCATTAATATTTTTACGTTCTCTGAAAAAAGTCGGCTACGAGCAAACATTTAGTGTTTCACAACTTAGAGAGGGATTGAGGTGGGAGCCCCAAGAGACTCGGAGGCTACACGCTAGGCTTAGGTTGCTTGATAAATTCAGAATGATATTTTTCACTGTGATATGTTTCCGTAAGACTGGGGTAACCAAGCGACAATAATCAGTCACTCCCTGCAATGCTCTCTCTGCGATAAGTTTCCCTTCGCGCAAGAGATCTCTATGGGGTTTTTGCTCCTTTATAAAGATCATGAGGGTTTTGGAATACTAATTACCGACGTGATTCATGGCACTTGGCGGTTCTTACAGCGTCCACGCCACCAGCTCTTTCGATCAGGTGGAATGTGAATGTAATAGAGCATTTTCATTGATTATCCTCTGGTCGGTACTCATGCATCGCGTCAGCATTCTTCCTCTTCGGGTAAGAATTCATAATACTTTTTTTATCGATTAATCAGGAAATGAAGTGATCAGTGCCATCACAATCAGTTCGTGAGGCCACGGAGGAGAATGCTCAAGTTGTAATTTTTTTGTGTGTACTAATTATGTATGTCTGAAATGCTCTCTTGGTACCATTGCGTCGGCGTTTCACTTCGTTGAATCAATATGGTCGAATAAGAAATGTCAATCAAGTTTTAAATGGTTACCACTCTCGTTCAGATGACCCAATACCACATTCTGCTACGATCGAACATACAGTGTCTCACAACTTTTGGAGTGATTAAGGTGGGAGCCCGTAGAGACTCGGAGGCTACACGCTAGGCTTAGCTTGCTTGAGAAATTCGGAACTGGTGTTTTTCAGAGCAACACAAAGAATATTATCATGGCGCCTCACTATATCTCTAGGTCTGACAGATGCGATAAAATAAGAGAGAGACATTGCCGAATAGATAGACCAACCAATTCGTTCTTTCCTCGCACAATAAGCGACCAAAATAAAAAGTGAACTCCACTTAATACACTCCCATAATACACATCACTATTTCTCCTCCCAAAACCTTATCCCTTACATATTTACACGTATGGTGCCGTAACACCCCCTACCTCGCGCCCATCCGGCGCCTCGCAGGGTAGGTTGTAGATGTAGAATCGTAATACGTATAGACTAGATGACCCGAGCGAATATTTCGCACAGTATGCAGCTTCTTCCTGTTTCTTCCTTCTTTCTTCCTGTTCTTCTACCTGTCGAATATTTCGCACAGTATGCAGCTTCTTCCTGTTCCTTCCTTCTTTCCTCCTGTTCTTCTACCTGTCGAATATTTCGCACAGTATGCAGCTTCTTCCTGTTTCTTCCTTCTTTCCTCCTGTTCTTCTACCTGTCGAATATTTCGCACAGTATGCAGCTTCTTCCTGTTTCTTCCCTCTTTCTCCCTGTTCTTCTACCTGTTTCTTCCCATGGACAATCATATGTTATTTATGTTTCTGTTAGAGATATATAACGTAAACGTAAACAGTAAATGGTCACACTGACCTGCATGTAGAATGTAAACAATCTAACTAAACGATGTGTTAATAGATGGCGCCTCCTACAGTCGTTTAAGCACGTGACCATAGCCAACATATTAGTTGATTATATTGTCAGCAGATGGCGTTGTATCATTTTTTTGACAAAAACTATAATTTTAAACAATTTGTCTATTTTTCATCAATATCGGGGAACATAAGCTTTAAAAAAATGTTTGAATCATTAATTTTTAATGAATAATTATGGGAGTTATGGCGTTGCGACAAAAAAAACACCTTTGAGAAATAATATATACGGATGTGTGGAGTCGATATACCTCGAGCGAGTAATCGACATGGAAAAATCGAAACTTTTAAGTCAAATTAATGGGTAAATAGTGAAATTTGAGATTGAGATTGTATTTTTCGTCAGAATCCGGTGATTCAACGTTTAAAATGATACCTCATTTATCACTGTAGTTGCAGCATAAACGGAGCATATACGGAATGACAGGAAAAGACCTTTC
Organism: Ceriagrion tenellum; assembly: GCA_963169105.1. NCBI lineage: Eukaryota > Metazoa > Arthropoda > Insecta > Odonata > Coenagrionidae > Ceriagrion > Ceriagrion tenellum. The sequence goes on from OY720644.1 coordinate 84,281,844, forward strand.
TGTAATAATATATATGATCAAAGCGCATAGAAAAGTATGTTTCCGAGTCGGTTCATTGCCAATCAAATGCAATTTCAACGCGTGGCCTCATTGCTCTTTCCATTCACTCCACGAGAATCCCTGACTCGCAGACAGATCTAGGTGTGCGGAATAGCAACAAATCGCAGCACCGAAATCCGGCAGTAGATGACGGGAGGAAAGAACAGAAGCGGGAGGGTGACAGGGATTGAGAAGTGAGGACGGTAAGGTGTTGGGGTACGGAAAGAGGAAAAAGGGAGACAATGATTGTGCGATATGGTGGGGGCGAAGCCGGGTTATACGGAGAGCAACGAAAAAAAAAAGACTTCTTTCTCTCTCCCCCAGTTTTTCCAGTCGCTAAGTGCTCCTGTTAATCTTTAGCAGCAAGGGAGCCAGGGAGGAGGATTGAGGGTGGAGGCTCCTGCTGAAAGGGTGAGGGGTCCATAAGGGTTGTGGGGGAGTTCCTGCGAGGAGAAAAAGGAAGGGAAAAATGGAGAGGGGTGGGTCTTTCGTTTGATGGAAGGGTAGGAGGGGATAAAAGCATGTGGAAGGGGTGGGTCTAGTACGTATTACAGTAGGGAGACCCTGGAAATCATGAAGGGTTTGGGGGGGAAGGACGAGGGGGGTATTACGAACTGGGGGGGGGACTCTCGGCACGGCTTGAAAAAGTGCGGGGATATTCGCAGTGGATGACGGGAAGGGAGGTTGGGGAACGGCCGGGAACTGTTCCTCAGTTACTACCGGAGAGGGGACTGGTAAAACAAAATATCATTTCACCTAGAAATCTATGAAAATCATTTTTTGAGAAAATATCTTACTCTTCCAAAGTATCAAAATATCAGCCACTTCCCGAACTACCTTCCGAGATTTTAAACGAAAAATCTCAGCTCTTTTTCATGAGAAATGGTACTTACACGTATGCAGTGGGGAGGGACCGTATATTTTTTTAATGAGGCATTTCTAACACCAGGATCTCGTCAAAAAATTAACAATACCTATGTATTTTTATTTTTTCCAACCATTTTTTAAAACATAGTTGGAATACCGGGGTCACAATAAATAATATTGTGACCCCGATATTATTCTCAGAATCGCAAAGAAAAACCTTCCGTTCTGAAGTAGTTTTAAACGTGCCGCGTAAAAAAAAGAGTCTGAAGCCTTTTATAGATATGTTTCTTTACTACTCAGAATTTCGTTCATTTAAAAGTATATAATTGCACCAGTAATCCTCTATGGACGAGCAAGTCAAATTTGTTACGTTTCAAAATTATTGAAATATCTGCTTTCTGAGAGGCTTTTCCATTTAGCTGCTGCGCTAAGCAGAATTTAAACGTATCGAGTTAAGCGTATGGAAAGTTGTGTCTCTTTCGGCGGTTTGTCAAACAATTTGAACAGATGAACGTGTGACGCTATTCACTGAATATGGCGTGCCTGGTGGAGCTCTGGAATAAATAGTTACAGCAATCATATGAAGAAAAATTGGGAAAGTTTAAAAAAGGTATGTTATGAAGGTAAAGTAGAAATATACCTTGTGTAAACATTATTATGTTAAGTATTATTTTAAATTAAATATATAAAATACAAATACGTCACAATTCAAAATGAATTGTATCCAATATATTGCAATATTTTTTTTGAAAAATGAAATTCTAATTAACTGATAATGGACATATATGAAAGGAGTGCGCTCCGTTGGTTTGGCCATGTTGAGAGAATGGCTGAGAGTCGAATAACGAAACAGATATGTCAGAGTGAAATGAATGGTGCGAGAGGGAGAAGTAGGCCGAGAAAGTTGCGGTTGAATGTGGTTCAGGAAATTCTTAGGAGGAGGAATATTAGGAGTCTTGAAAACAGAAGGGCGTGTATGAAGCAGTGTATAGGGGTAAATGAGGCAAAAGAGGTTTGCAAGGATAGGTCAGTATGGAGGAAATTATTGAAGCAGAGTCAGGTGTACAAATATGTATTTATGAGTGAAACTTTTTGACTGTGCCTACCCCGTAAGGGAACGGCGTGATTGGTATGCATGTATGTATGCAATAGAGTAGCAGTATTGTTTCATGGTGATGCTTATAATTCCGTCCACAGAGGGTTAATTATGCAATTGAGCTTCTTACAGCTGGTGAAATTAAAACGTACAATTCGAATATGGTTTCCACTATGACTAGGGAACTATCTCGCTCAAATGGCCTTAACACGTTGACCGCCACGCCGGTCATAGAGACCGGAGTTGAGTGGTTCCCGCCACGCCACGCCGGTCATAGTGACCGGTCACCAAACGATTGTTTCCAAGGTGATTCCTGACACCACGGGTGACCAGGGCCGCTTATTTAAGGATGGACCGTGACCGGTTCGGCGTCACGGTCACTGTGACCGTAGCACATGGTAACAATGGAAAATTTATTTAAGACTCATGTGCAATGATACTTCGAACTATCATGATCCAGTGATTAACAGCTGAAAAAAAACACCGATGGCGTCCCTGGAAATATGTACTAAAAACACTGTGGCGGTCAACGTGAGGATGGAAGACGTATGGAAAAAGGAGGAAAGAACAGTAAAAATCGGTATCTTGGGTTTTCTCTCTTCACTCACATTCCCTTACCCGGTAACCCCCACGCCTCTTCACCGGCGACAATGGACCTCTCGCGTCCCAGCCTCCTACACATCCCTGACGCACCCCTCTCTGCCTATCGTCCCCCCTTGGCTGAAACAGCCAAACCTTGTCACCCCCTGTGCCGTGCTACATTCCACCCACGCACACATATAAACACAAAGCACCACCACCTCTGGCTTGTGCACGATTCTCATCGTCCCACTACCGATGACGCTGCAGCGTCATTCATTCGGGCTAAGAGCGGAGAATCAACTCCCATGTACTCCAGCTACATGCTCTCAACAATTGCAGCTGCGTTCGCCGCAGAGCACGTTTAGCGCGCGAAAAAACGCAAGAACAAAAGGAAAACACACAAGATGCAAGGCCCGTGCCGGGGACCGGTACGAAATTTTACGGGCTCGAGCTACGGCACACAATGGGATAGGGGCGGAGAAAGAGCTTCGTGTGGTATGCTTCCGCGATCAAAACAGCAGACTCGCGCGCGCATATGTTCTCGCGTATGTAAACAGACGCAGAAACACGCGGATGCAAGTTCGTACCTGGGTACCAGACCGAAATTTCGAACGCGAGTCTCGGGATCGGAGAAGGAGCGAGCTTACGTATTAAGATGGTTTGAGCGAAGTACCATTTCAACCAGAAATCAATGAATTTGGTCTCATTTTAAAGAAAAATATATCACCCTTCCATCGACACCTAAAATTTAATCCCTTACCATATTACTTTCCGACATGTTTGCCAAAAAATACTAGCCCTTTCACATGGGAAATGGTACGTGTATGCACTCCAGAGAGACCTAATATTAAAAATGAGGCATTTTTAATACTTATATGTCGTAAAAAACTAACAGCATGCAGTTTGTATGTTTGTTTTCTCAACTATTTTTGAAAATTAATCATATTGTCACCGCTATCGGTTCTTGGGTATCACAACAAACCTTCCGTTTTGAAGGAGTTTCAAACGCACCGCGGGAAAAAAATGAGACAAGTTAAAGATTTATTTAGATATTTATAATTAAATTACTTACCATTTCTGTCATATAAAACTATATTATTGCACCATTAACGATGCAATATTCAATTCATGTATCCTTCAGCTGGTGAAATTAAAATGCATGGTTCGAATATGGTCTCTATTATGATTAGGGAACTATCTCGCTTGTACTACCTTAAGGTAGTTTGAACGAGGTATCATTTCACCCAGAAATCAATGAGTTTGGTCTCATTTTAAATAAAAAATTTCTCGCCCTTCCAAAAACACCAAAATGTTAGACTGTCACCTCACTAATTTCCGAGATATTTGCTTTAAAAAATACATGCCATTTTAAAATGGGAAATGGTGCGGGTACTCGAGGGAGACATGGCGTGGGTATGAATGCCTCATACATCATTTTTTTAATGCTTTTAGCCCATTTTTACATACAGCGCTCAAATAGTTATAATACGTCTGCTACTTTAATTGTTTGGTTTTTTATTTTATACATTTTTTTTCAAAATTATCAAATATTTACATGCGAACGACGCGATTCTTACGGCTTCGAACGTGTTATGCAATCAATTTCATCGGAGAACTTGCCGTAACTCTTTTGAAAAATACAAAAGAATCACGTGAAATGTTCGAAACGTCATCACGAAAGACAACGTGAAAACTTTTACGAACATTTACTGAAACGAGTTTTTTTTCATTCTAAATCCCAATTCCACCATTACGAATGCTTCATCTTAACATTGAACCTGCATCATAATGGCGGCAGAAAGACGCTACATTACTGATGGCGGCACGTATTAATATTTTCAATGTCATAATACATTTGTAGGGAAGAAGTTCGAAATAGTCGAATGTGAGCACCTTTGTAGTTCACCATTGTTTTAACAGGTAGGATACGTATCTGAACGCACTATCTAGTAACGAGCATCCTTTAAAAGGAACGTAAATAAGTGATTTTAGGTGTGCCACTGATCTTTAAATTCACACACTTTACAGCACATTATGGTAGTTTGAGCGAAGTACCGTTTCAATTATAAATCGATTAATTTGGCCTCATTTAAAGGAAAATATCTCGCCCTTCCAAAAACACCAAACTAATAGACCCTCACCACATTCCTTTCCGAGATATTTGCTTGCGAAGGCCATATATACGAATGTTGACACCCAGAGCTCCAAAGGTTCGTCATCGTTGATTTAGGAGAACACATATAATGGAACAGCTAATGGAAAAAATGAGGCAATTGCCGTTGTACGTAGATGGAAGAGTTATCTTGTGGATCAAAGAATTTCTTAAAGATAGATCACAGTGGGTTAAAGTGGGTGAAGAAAGCTCAGAACCAGCTAAAGTAACATCGGGTGTCCCTCAAGGCAGCGTACTTGGACCTTTATTGTTCTTAATTTACTTAAATGACCTTCCTGTAAAAATAAACTCCAGCGTAAGGCTTTTAGCGGATGACTGCATCATTTATCGGAAAATAGGTAATCTGAGTGACCATGAAGCCCTTCAGGGCGATATTAACAAATTGAAGAGTTGGGTATCGTTAAATGGGATGGATATACATGTTCAAAAATGCAAGTATATTAACTTTAGCAATAAAATTAATATCACAAATAGAACATACGAATTCTCCGGCAATGCTATTCCGAAGTCCGATAGCTGTAAATATTTGGGTGTGCATTTGACAAAGAATTTAGACTGGGACTTAAATGTGAATTACATTACGAAACGGGCGTTCAAAACGCTGCATTGGGTAATGAGAAACCTCAAAGGGAGCCGCAAGGCTACAAAGGATATGGACTACAAGACCATGGTACGCCTTAGACCATCTAAGACCATCTTAGAGTACGCCTCTCTAGTATGGGATCCACATAAGATAGGTCGAGATATTAAATTGGAGAAAGTGCAAAGGAAAGCAGCCAGGCATGTGTTAGGAAGACATAAGAAAGAGGAAAGTGTTAAGAAAATGATCCACGAACTAGGATGGGATAGCTTAAAACAAAGGAGGAAAAGGAGTAGGTTATGTGGGATGCATAGAATAGTTACCGGGGAAAGAGCATGGGAAGATCTAGGGAAGGAAATATTAAAGCCCAATTTTGTGGGGAAGAATGACCACCAATTTAAGATTAAGTGCCGACCACAAAGGACAAACGTCAAGAAGTTTTCTTACCTGAATAGAACGATACTTGACTGGAACGATCTACCAGCAAAGCTTCTCGAACCCTTCCCAAAAAATATAAACATATTTTAGACAAAGTTGAAGAAGGATGTTTTTATAATCTAACTGTAGGGTATTTTTAACCAGGGTTAAGATATATACTGTTCATACCATGTTTATCTGTTACCATCGGGCCAATTGCCCACTTGTAACATTATTGATATAATAATAATAATATAAGAGTGAAAAGAGATGATAAGGCGCAAGAGGTTTGAACGTATCAATAGAATGGAAAAGGTAAAAAAAGAAACATCAAGAGAAGTAATGAGTACATGAAAGGGAGATACAGCGTAAATCATTCAATTAGAATGGAATTCAAAATGAGTTATGAATATCCATTTATGATCTTAGATGATGAAAAGCCACGGATAGTTCAAATATATTTCAAACGGTGAATATCTATTGTTTTTTGATTTACTTACAACTTTGAAAAGTACTCAAGAAGCTAACTAATATTGTAATGAAATCAAATTACTATCGATAAAACCAGTCTTCGAATTTTTAAGTTTCGATCTACGACTTAAACACCTTCTTTACAGAGTTAAAATACACTTACAGTGGTTTTTCTATCAGCAAAATCTGAGCTACAATACTGCCACGAGCTAGCGACAGAAAGCGTTGACCGCCATAATAATCCGCAATTCATCCGTCGCTAAGGAGGCTTAGCGACCGCAAGTAGCAAATCGCCAAAGTAGAACGGAATTAAATCCATGGCAATAGTCGCTAATATCGTCGCTACGGGAAGATAACAATCGCTAATAACAACCAGAATCGACCCCTAAAGAGGGAGGCCAAAAGACGGAAGGCATAAAGCAACTGACCTAATAGTCAATAGTAACCTAAGAGTAACCGTTACGGAAAAAATCCAAATTAAACCCTATCCGTCAAATTCATGTTATGCGCAATAATGGATGCAATTTAGTGAGTTTCTACTGGTTAGACCACACCTTTAATATGCCGCGAGTATTAGGAACCCTGGAGAGAAATACTTAACCCAAAAATTAAATAAAATTTGTAAGAAAGCTGCGCGTTTCGTTAAAAAAAACTGCTGCGAGTGAACTAACAGTGTCTCAAAGATCTTAGATGGATTAGGTTAGTTGCACTAGAGACTCGGAGGCTACACGCTCGGCTAAGATTGCAGGAGAAATTCTGGACGGGCGTGTCTCCGTTTCACTTCCACAATTTCATTTTGACACCACACTATACCTCTATGCATCTACAGATGCGATGAAATCAGAGAGATCCATTGCCGTAAACAGATAGGTAGAAAAATTCTTTCTTTCCAAGCACAATAATTGACCATAATAAAAATAAAGTGCCATTCAAAACACTCCCATTATGCATTTCACAACTCCACCTCCCGATAGCTTTCTCCTTTACACGACTAAGGTCCTAACTCCCCGTGCTACACGTCAGTGCGGCTGCTCACCAGGTAGTAATTAGGTGTATATGTAGTAGGTTTTTCTTAAAGAAAGAGACTTAAGGCTGGGACACAATCAACGTGTACGTGTAACGTGAGCCGTTAACGGGAATACGCGGAAAGATGGCTGACGGGAAAGTATAGCGAACGGACGCAATCAACGTGTACGGGGAGTACGTGTACGCGAGAGATGGGCAACTTTCATCTCTTCCCGTGTCCCGTACACGGAAAGCCAATCAGAATAGTCCCGAGAATCCGGGAATGGGACCCATCTGTCGGCAGATACATCCCACTGTTGAAGATTGCTCTTGGCTAAAGCTGTGTCCCAATTCGCCATTTAGGCAGCTAAATCGGCATATTTAGGGAGGACGCCACCTTGAAGTGTGTCCCAATTCGTTCGGCATCATGGGGGAGCGGATTTAGGTGCCTTTCTCGGGGGTAAAATTTAGGGTAGATGGAGTTTATCCTAAATCCGCCTCCATATTGAATTTCCCATCATGCAAAGCGCAGCATGCGTCGTACAAGGAAACTCGTACCCAAGGAAGTAGTTGAAAAGTGGCAAACATGGCAAGTGTTTTGTATGTTGTGAAAGAATTCTCTAGAATTTCGCAAACCAACACCCGACAACAAAAGAAAAATTTTACTTAGTACACTTAAATAAAACGAATTTAAATCCCAGAACACCTACACAAATTTACATACCCCGAAAACTAAAAACTAACGAATCTCCAGATAACGAAATGGATGAAATAATGTAATTTCACTTTCCAAATCTCAGAACGCACGCGAAGGTAGCCACAGGCGTCAAAAATGTCTTTATTTCAGGTTTCATTCAGTCCTTTATTAATTACTCATATGTTTTTCATTCCTTTCCAGCTCGGTAGACGGCAACACTAGCAAAGGATGTCCCAAATCAAGCTCCCTTAGCGAAAGGCATCTAAATATTTAGCTAGCTAACCGCATCCTCCCTAATGCCTAACGAATTGGGACACGGCTTTAGACAACTTATTTACTTCCACACTAGTTTACACCTGGTCTCTTAGCTGCGCCTGCGTTAGTCAATTGTTACTCCGGGCCGCGTTAACGTCGATTGTGACCGCTGACTTGGGTTCCCCGTCTCCCGTTGTCCCGTTCACGTCTCGCGTCACACGTACACGTTGATTGTGTCCCAGCCTTTACAGCTAGCGTTGTACACATGATGATTACGAATAAACAACCATCTATATGCCATATTCCACACAGGAAAAATCATCCGCCTGGATTGAAAGCAATTTTCCATTTTTTATCCCGCTAATAGTTATTTTCTTCACTCTTACATTGAAACTCCCCTTAACGACCTCTCCTACCAAGCGACCATCACTCACAACGACCATTTTTCAGCGGAACCGTCAGGGGTTGCGTAGTTCAGATTTCACTGTGTGTGTACATCAAATTTATATGCATTTAAATTACCCACGAGCAACGAAATTATGAGGAAATAAACACCGTCTGTATAAGTTTTAAGAACACCTTCGTTTCAAGAGTTTTCCATTTTTTTTTCAAATCTGCCGTCCGTTCATTTGCATGATACTCCTTGAACCTGAAGCCCACCCAAATGGGAAACAGATTGCCGAAACTTATATATGACGCAAAAGGTGCAGGTGAGGGTGGCTAACGATGAATCAGGATGAGCAACTATAGGCCGCAAGGTGAGGCAAGGGTGCCCGTTGTCGACTTTGCTTCTTGATATTCATGCAGAGGCAATGGTTAGACAGGCATGGAAAGAACTTGAGGAAGGAATCGATCAGGCGTTGGTTATTGGATCTTCGAAGGAACAGCACGCTCTGGTAGATAATTTAGAGATACTGGGCGGGATATTCGGAATGAAGATTGACCGTAAGAAAACAAAAGTAAGGAGATTCTCTAGGACAAAGAAAGCGAGGCTGGTGATTAAAGTTGGAGGTCACAAACTCAAGCAAGTAGAGCATTTAAATTATAATAATAATAATAATTTATTTACTCCCAAAAAATTTTTGTTGCACAAACTGGTAACAGCAAAGGAGAGGGAGCTTTAGGTGGTCTCCAAGGTCACAAGACCAGAATTGAGCCACCAGCAAATTAAAAAAATGTATGCCATAAAAATAAACGCAGTAGCTGTTACATAAGTATTGTTACAATGAAATACCAACAAAATAAATGTTCAATTTTTTCTTGAGAAAGAAACCAGTCTTTGGCAAGTTTTAACATTTTATGAGAATTTGATTTTTTTAATTTCAGCAGGCAATGAATTGAATATATTTGGCCCCATATAGAGAAAGCAACGTTTATATAAAGTTAACCTTGGTCTGTTTGTTACGTTTGACTCATTCCTCAGATTATATTTACAATTATCAGATACACTCGGCATATTGCCACCTCTGGCATAAAACAATTTTAAGACTTTAAATAAATACGAATGCCTTAGTGGAAACAACTTGAGGGCCACGAACAACGGCCAACAACAAATTGCTTAGTTAGAACGCTAGAAGAACATATTGGCAAAGACATACGGAAGGGAATAGCGCTAGCTAAGGAGGCGTTTAATAATAAGTAAGTAAGAAGGGATCTGGTGACGGGGACATTGGATGTGACGAAGAGGCTGGTGAAGATCTTGATATGGAGCGTAGCTTTGCATGGGGCAGAAATGTGAATCCTCAGAAAAGAGGACGGGAAAAGGCTGCAGGCATTTGAGGTGTGGGTGTGGAGAAGGATGGAGAAGGTGAAGTGGACGGGGAGGAGGATTAAAGAGGAAGCGCTTGAGATGGTGGGCGAGGAAAGTAAACTTTTGAATGAAATCCGAGATAGGCAGGGTAGATGGCTGAAGGATGTAATAAAGGGTGATGGGTCGCTGAAGAGTGTGGTAGAGGGAAGGATGTTGGGTAAATGGGGTAGGGGAAGAAAGAGAATAGGTTTCATGGATGGGCTGAAGAAAGGTGATCGTAAGCTGAGCCGAAGAAAGATATACTAGAGGGAGATAGGCCTCTGGAAGTGTATAAAACCGAGAGGAGATTCTCTGACATTCAACAATACCTATATTTATCGATAGAACACATGTAAAAAAAGTCTAATTATCTGATCTACCGTAGTATGTTGGAGTTCGTAAGATATTGAAAACATCGTCAGGTATTACATTGGTTTTGAATTAGCGTAAAGAATTAAGTCTAACTAGCTGACCCGGGCGAATATTTCGCACAGTATGCGGTTTCTTCCTGTTTCTTCCTCCTTTCTTCCTGTTCTTCTACCTGTCGAATATTTCGCACAGTATGCAGCTTCTTCCTGTTTCTTCCTTCTTTCTTCCTGTTCTTCTACCTGTCGAATATTTCGCACAGTATGCAGCTTCTTCCTGTTCTTTTACCTGTTTCTTCCCATGTACAATTATATGTTATTTATGTTTGTGTTACAGATATATAACGTAAACGTAAACGGTCACACTGATTGCATGTAGAATGTAAACAATCTAGCAAAACGATGTGTTAACAGATGGCGCCTCCTACAGTCTTTTAAGCACGTAACTATAGCCAACATATTTTAATTATATTGTCAACAGTTAAACACTGTTAATTTGTGATCATTTTTTAAACAAAATCTTTAATTTTAAACTATTTGTCTATTTATAGTCAATAGCGGGGAACATAAGCTTTAAAATGATGTGTGAATCATTAATTTTGATGAAGAATTACGGGAGTTACATCTACATCTACGTCATACCCTGCAAGCCACCCAAAGGGTGTGTGGCAGGGGGTGCTTTCGCACCAGGCATGCATGAATGATATGGTAGAACACCGACATTACGTTAAAACCCGCGTACCACATATGCAAAGCGCCAATTAAAAATCTAATACCCAAGAAACATTCTATCTTCAATCGTTCCAACATGCAAGGGATACAAATACTACTACTACAGATTCAAAATATCATGCATAAATAAGAACATCAATATTTACATCATGCATAAATAAGAGAGTAGAGAATATAATGAGAAAGATTTACTGCCTGCCTATTGTCAATGCTCGAACTATTCATGACGACGATCACAGCTGTTATGGTCCCGAATGGTACGCGGAAAAAATGACATTTTATACCTATCGGTTCTACAATCTAGCTCTCTAATTTTATTGGCGCGATCTAATCTGCCGTAGTACGAAGGGGTTAATAGTATGTTTTTTACGTCGTCAGTAAAATGATTTTCCTGAGTTACGGCGTTGCGACAAAAAATCACCTTTGAAAAATAATATATATATATATATATATATATATATATATATATATATATATATATATATATATATATATATATATATATATATATATATATATATATATATATATATATATATATATATGATGATGATAATACTGGATCCCAAGGCATCCAGTCGACTGCGTATTTCATGAGTTTTCGCCCGGCCGGGTGTCAGTCCTCAAGTCGTGAAGGTGGCCGCAGGAGGAGGCGATGATACACACGGGGGATGGGAGCGTTCGTTCTCCGGGTAATGGCAGGTGTTTCTTCCCTTCTAGAGCCTAGTCCGGACGTGCCCCGCGATCACCTGCGTTCGCTCACCCCTTAATTGAACTCGAAGGCGGTGGGAAACGTTCTCCCGGTTAGTCGACTGATTTTGGAAATAGCGGAGGGACTCAGGTTTACCGTCGCTGAATTTGTAAATACGAGCGAAAGGCTTCCGAGGAAAATATTCGCTGGAGCGGTGGTCGCGGGTCACTGACAGCCGATCCCTGGGAAACAGACACTCGGGTAAAAGGATAAAACTCATTAATCATGATAAGATTATCAAGATCTAGCTTAATAAAAGATTTAAGCTTTTTCCGGTGTAATATGTTCAAATATCTTTCTAGGGCTTCGCACCGGGTAATAGTTTCTAATTGCGCCTTCGTTTCGGAAAACGACTTGTCTTCCATTCTCGAGGCGTGTGTTATTTCTGTCGTGTCCGATATAACCCTGATGTTAAACTGGTCGTTGACGCCCAACAATGGAGGTTACGAATTGTCTGATTGACTGACGTGCCCCGGTGGATGTTGAATTATTTTCCCATCTTTTTAATACATTTGATTACAGGCCTCCAGGTGTTACTCAGTTGGAATCCGGTGCTCTATTAAAATTATTCGGATGTTATCGTATCTTGATGGCCTCTTTGATAATGCGGTCCCAGTAAAGATGTGCGCGGCAAAGGATTTTTGCATCGACCCATTTAATGGCATGGTCTTCGTTGATGCTGTGTTCCGCCACTGCCGACTTCTCTGGTTGCCTCAATCTGAAGTGCCTAAGATGCTCTTTAAGCCTGATTTCACTTGTTCGGCCGGTTCATTGTTGGGCATCAACGGCCAGTTATAATGGACACGACAGAAATAACACACGCCTTGAGAATGGAAGACAAGTCGTTTTCCGAAACGTCGGCGCAATTAGAAAATATTACCCAGTGCGAAGCCCGAGAAAGATATCTCGCTTAATCCTTATCTTATCCTTTATCCGGGCGCGCGGGATGTAGTTTACCGCCCGCGTGCCCGGAGTCCTAGCTTGATTTCGGCCAGCCTTTCTTCTCAGTCATCGTCAAACGTTCTCTAGTGTTTACATTTTCAAGCAAGAAAGAGGCTTCAGGATGACAGATCACTCAATTCTGAATATTATTTAACCCACTTTCTCGGGCGAGATGTTGTAGAACAGCATAATGAACAATGATACTCAAACGATATCGTACTGTCCACCAAATTTATTTCAAACTCTTACAACACGTGTTTCAACTGTCTAGCAATCATCATCAGGTAAGACTAGACCGCTAGACAGTTGAAACACGAGTTGTAAGAGTTTGAAATAAATTTGGTAGACAGTACGATATCGCTTGAGTATCATTGTTTATTCAACCCAGACAAACCGCGACGTTTTAGGAAATTACGGGAGCTATGCTTGGGGGTACCCAGGGAGGCGTGGGGAGGGGGGCGTTGCCCCCCCATCTGCAGCAGAATCTCGAAAATTAACTCAAGAAAGTCGCCCAGCATAAAAGGAAATCGTAACTCAGGTGTGAGCATGTAAAATATAAATCAAGAAGAAGAAGGCCTGTAATGCGGATTTCGCTGGCATCGGGATTAATTAAAATGAAATATGTCAAAAGATATAAATTATGCATAATTTGTTCAAACTGTTAAATTTATGACTCAGATCTGGCAAAAAAAGGAAAATCACTCGCAGAAGTGTCACGGAAATGAGGTTCACACATCCCCAAAAACACAAAACGCATTTATTTGGCGTTTAAATGAGAGAAAAAGTTTTTTTTTATTTGTATCCAAAGGTATATTTATTATAAATATGTACAAATGTAAAGAAGTTAATGCTGTTGTGCACATAGGGTTAAATACTAAATGTAAAAACTGTTATACTTGGTGAGTTTTGTTTTTCCAGCCGCTGCCTCAGTTATAATGTGAAAGATGATAACCCCAAAACAGGTTAACCTATGGGGTGCCTATATTCCACTTATGTATCCCCTATGTTTTATTTATGTTTGTATACTCTCTAAGGAGTGGAATAAATTATTATTATTTAAAAAAATAGTAAGTGATATTAAAAAATCATTCCGCTTAAGCGGCATTTTTAAACAAAACTGCTGACGTAGTTAAGAAAAAAGCAGCTGTAAAGCAGCGTAACCTAGGTTTGCGAATGTAAAATATAAATCTCGAAGACTTAGGCCCGTAATATGTATTGCGCTAACATCGGGATTAATCATAATTAAATAATTCATTTAACAATAATCATGAATGATTTCTTCAATCTGTTGAACTTATTAATGGGATCCGGCAAAAAAAGAAAAATCACACGCAGAAGTCTCACGGAAATGCGGTTCTTTCATCGTCAGAAATAAAAAAAGCATTCATGTCACGAATAAGTAAGGGAAAAAGTAATAAGCGATACTCAAATAACATACAGATTACGCAGATAAACTAACGAAACTGCGGACGTAATATGGGAAAAAGCAGCTATCGTTCGGCCGGTGCTTCTACGATGAAAGCGGATGGAAAATCCGAGACCAAATCGCACGTTTTTGAGGAGCTGAAAGCGCAAGATGACCCATCGTTCGCCAAAGCAACTGAAAATGATTTGGTTGCCTATAATTTTCCATTAGACTATGCTACAAGATTTGGTTTGGACAATAGACAAATGGCGCTCTTCCATGGCAGGTTTCTGCGCGATTTTAAGGAAAATATGTGCTATAGTTTATTGAAAAATTCAGAAGACGCTGTGCTTATGGAAGACAGGACTACAAGCTAGGAAATAGTACGTGAAAACATACGCGTGGAGCGTGGCGCTTGGCGGATCGGAAGCATGGAACATTGGAAAAGCAGACAAGAATATTCTAGAAGCTTATGAAACCTGGTAGTGGAGGAGAGCGGTGAGGATAAAATGTACGGACAAAATAAGAAATGACGAAGTTCACATAAGGGTAGAAGAGGAAATGACCACATGGAACACCGTGCAGAAAAGAAGAACGAGATGGACTGGATGCACTCTGCGGCACAATGGGTTAGTGAAGAACATAATCGGAAATTGAAGTAAGAGTCCCCAGAGAAAGACCCAGGAACTCAGGTTCATGGACCAACTTAAGAGGAAAATACACAGGAAGAGATACCAGGAAATAAGGGAACCAGCATTGCGTAGGATGGGTGGACGACAAAGGTCAACTAATCTTAGGATTGAACGACCAGTTGTAAAAGCTTCAAAATTAATGTAAGAGATTCAGGTCGAGAAAGGCTTTTATTATTTTCTTTCAAAGCGAAATTCCAAAATATCTCCAAATTAAGGTTATGATTGCCTAGAGTAAGAAGCTTCAGGATTAAATAACACTCAATGCTGATTATTATTATTAAACCCAGTAAAACAGCGAGGTTTTAGAAAATTATGGGAGCTATGGTTGGAAGTACACAGGGGGGCGCAGGGAAATGGGATGGGGTGTTTCAACCCTACCTCCCGAAGAATCTCGAAAATAAACTTAAGAAAGTCGCCCAGGAGAATAGGAAATCGTAACCTGGGTTTGGGCTTGTAAAATATAAAACGAGTAGACGCAGTCCCGTTATGAGTATTGGTATTACATCGGGATCGATCATAATAAAATACTTTATTTAATAATAATTATGAATAATTTCTTCATTCTGCTGAATTTATGACTCGGATATGGCAAAAAAATGAAAAATCACACGGTGAAGTGTCACGGCAATGCTGATCACACATCACCAAAAACGCAAAATGCATTTATGTGGCGTTTTAATAAGGGGAAAAAATAGTATGTGATGCTAAAAAAAAAAAAAACATTTCAATTGGCATTTGTGAAGGAACCTGCTGACGTAGTTTGGAAAAAAGCAGCAATCGGCCGCCGCTTCTTCGATGAGAGCCGACGTAAAATCCGAGAGGGGTTCGCTTGTTTTTGAGGAGCTGAAAGTGCAAGATGTCCCATCAATCGCCAAAGGTATTTGAAAATGATTTGGTTTCCTATAATCTTCCATCAGAAAATAATATGGGAATTGATTTTGACGGCAGGAAAATGGCGCATTACCATGGTAGGCGAATGGGGCGTTGTTTCAGCGATTATAAGGACACATGCTATAGTTTATAGAAAAATTCAGAAGACTCTGTGTTTAAGGAAGACAGGACTACAAGCTAGGAAATCGTAAGGGAAAACATTCGCGTGGAGCGTGGCGCTCTGTTGATCGGAAGCATGGGCCATCGGAAAAGAAGACGAGAGCATACCGGAAGATTTCGAAATTGGCGCTGGATGAGAGCACTGGAGATCATATGGACGGACAAAGTAAGAAATGATGAAGTTTACAGAAGAGTGGAAGAGGAAAAGACCATATGGAACACCATACAGAAAAGAAGGAGATGGCCTGGACACACACTGCAACAATGGGTTTGTGAAGAACATAATTGAAGGCAAAATAGAAGGAAGAGTTCCCAGAGGAAGACCCAGGAATAAGTACATGGACCAAATAAAGAGGAAAGTAAAGGATATGAAGAGTTACCTGGAGGTAAGGGAACTAGCATTAGATAGGGAAGGGTGGAGGGCTTCAGTCAACCAATCTTAGGATTTAACGACCAATGATTATGTGATGATACCAGAGATTTAATTTTCCACAGCTCAAATATCAAACATGGTCTGCAAGTGAACGATACCAATAATGTCTCGGAAAGTAGAAGCAATATTATCACCTCTGAGGTTATTTTTTTATAATGTTCAGTGAATCGACGGCTCGTAGCACGAGAAATAGAAAGAAACTAGAAAAAATCAACACTTTTGGCCTGAGGCATCATCGCTTAAGCGATTGCGTGAGCTTGAAGCTAACATTTTACTCTGAAGAGACACCAAACACAATGCCGTAATAAATCATTTTGCGGGATTATATCCTCTTATTCCTCCCATAACACGTTAAGCAGGCACAAACCGAACGAAATTGACAATGAGCAAAAAAATTCTAGAGTTAAAATACTACCAGGAACTACAACTTACCTTGTCTAAAATGCAAGTTCACCAATGATCTTCTTCAGGACAACAACATTCCGGCTTCATGGGAAGCAAGAGAACGCCAGGCCCATTCCTCTGCACGAAGAAATTCCTTTCGTATTCCCTTTATGACCAATCCGTAGATATGACGGACACACTGACGATTCACAAGAGTTACGTGATTCAGTAAGTTTTGCAATGAGACACACTTGACAGTGGATTAATAAACCCACAAGCACTGCATTGAAGGGATGCACGTCATCACTGTGATGCTATCAATTTGCATTAATGCAAACTTTCGACATATTATAAATAATTCAAAGCACTTAAATAGTCCAGTGGATCACACATTGCACACAACTGAACGAAACAATCGAACAACACAAGCCTGCTCACGATTATCAACACTACCTACTACGACAGTCATACGATAAAACACAAATTAAAACTTCAACGGAAAATCCGGAAAGTCTTGAGAAATGAACGACAAATTATTTCAGACATTATCAAAATCTTAACCATCTACACCGACTTCATTCTCAACTAATACCCAAATGAGTGCGGGACATTCAAAACATGGGCGTAAACTAAGAACATCGCTGAAAGCGCAAATGGTGCATAACGTACAGGATAAGGGGCTCTTAGAAAGTGGATTCTCTCCCAACTTCCAAGGAAAGTAACTCGCCATGAAATAATCTTTTGACTTGACAAGGATTTGAATTCAGATCTTTCACTTGCAGGTCACGGGGAGTTAGCCAATCACACTGAACTAGGCTAACACACCTGACTGGTTATTGGAATAGTATACAGTTTTGAATCCCTTTCTTAGAGACAAATTTCATTCCTTGGTGTATATGCACTCATGTCAGTGGCATCGTATCATAACATATACTCATGGAATGATTGGAAAAAATAATCCTCCCCAAAGGCTTTAACTGCGAGGGGCAGTCATCGCTCGGGGCATATTTTCTGGAGGGGTGGCGGGGGGAGGGTATGATTGGGGGAAGGACAACCCTCCCAAAAAGCAAGTTAGCAAGGAGTTTACATATAATAATATACTTTCAAAAAATTAAAAAATAAATAACTTTAAATAATGCATGAAAAGGCTAGAAAATGCAGTATTTTTGTTGCAATTTTCAAAATTTTCTGGTGGCAGGCCGCAATATATACTTCACTGATCAAAAATATCCTATACCCCAACAGAGCCAAATTCTAGTAACGCCATTGGTTATCAGTCAAAGATGATTGAAGCTCTCCACTTAGAATAAAATTTTGAAAACAGAGTTCTAAACAATGATTATTTCTAACTGCAAATAGTTACAGAATTTTCCTCAACCAGACTTATTATTAACTGCTAGAGCAAAGGATGGCAACATTTGGGATATGCAACCTCCACTGGAAACATTGTCTACAAGTATGATGACAATGACATTCCACAGAAATTACTGAAGGAAAAAAGTGACTTGAAGACAATGAATACAGATACAGAAGTTATCACACCAACACAGATAATCTGTAAACATGATTAAAGTTAGCCTATCCAAGAAAAGTGAACATGATGAATGTTAGTACTTCTGCTAAATGGGTATATAACCCAACTGCATATTCAACCTTGGTAGAACGCGAACTATTCCACCACCACACACAATTATTACCCTGTAGTCGTAACCACCCATCTGCATTTCACCGTTAGACAACATACCAAACATATTTTCGCAATTGTATGTAACTGTACTCAAGATAAAATGCTCTTCAAATTTTTTTCATGGGAATAAGCAGGGCAAGAGAGTGAAGATTAAGGAAAATACTTTTGCCATCGATTAAACAGCCATTTCTAAATTCTGAAGATGGAAGATATTAGGTTAGAGCTTTCCGACAGTGACCAACAAATATTCCCTCTAGCAGGGCAAAAAACTTACGAGCGAGAGTGGAGGTCATTGGACTCACGTAAACACTGATTAAATGACAGTGAAGATGCTGAACTAATTCAAAAGCTCAACAAGAAAAAAGATTTGGCACCAATGAAACAACGTCCTTTTCAATAATTTTTAACAATGCCACAAAACTAAAAATTTAGCACAAAGAATGAGAAGAACAGAGAATGGAATCAATGGAAGAGAGGCGATGAAGGCATTTAGTGATAGGAGGAACTAATTATGATGTCAATAAGGACACAATCTTTAAATATAGAAAAGAGAGTGAAAGTGAACTTCTAGGGGTACTTATGCCCAGCTCTGCTTCAGCTCAAGTCATGAATTTACCAAGGAAAAAAATAGTTATTACATCTATGCGTTTGACTGGATAGTTTGATATCATGGGGATATAAACAGCAATTGATATAGTTTGTGCCATCAATTCTCTTAAAGCCAATAAATCAGCTATTGGTGCTTTCCAGGTGAAAACACCAGTACAAAGATGTTAAAAGTTCTTCATAGAGGAGGCAAAATATCCGACTTTTTTTTCGAATCGAGGCTTTTAACCGAAAAGCACCAATAGCTGATATTTTTCCTCCGTTGTGAAGAACTTTTAACATCCTTGTAACAAATTAAGATTTGTTTTTCAAATCTTATTTTATGGAAAATGATGAAGTACCTATGATTAAAATACATTTTAAATGGCAAAGTAAACAGCAATCAGATAGTTAAGCAACTGCCTGATGCAGTGACTTCTTGCTAGGCTATTTGTTAATTAATTAGGAGTCACCTTTATAAATCATGAAATGTTACACTGAGAATAGATGGCGGTCAAATGAGTGGGTTCGGATATGAAGGCCGCTTTACATGGTACACTTTACTGCACAAACGAATGTATCATAGAATGTACATGAAACTGGATGGAATTAGAGCAGGTTCTATTTCCCGTTCAGTCATTCAAACAATCATACAATTTGCCACTCTACACCGCAAAATTTCCTTCATGAAGGAACTCGTACATTCGTTTGCACAATAAAATGTACCATGTAAAGCGGCCTTAACAGCAAATGCATCATTTGGTTTAGGGAGGGATTATTTTGGAAATGTAGGGAGTAGTGATATGCCCCAGCCTACTGTAAATTTATGAAAGCAAGGGGTCGAAGGTTTAGCCCCGTGGTTCCCTAAGTATGCACAACTGCCCCCAAGGAGGTAGTGCTTTAGCTAGGGGGACAAAAAGAAATAAGGGGGTGGCCAGGTGGCACTGGAGGACGGGTCCAGACTGAAATTTACCATGCATACATGTCCTGGAGTGAATTAACTATCAATCTATTGCATTTGAAATGAACATTGATTTCACCATAATTTCAGCTTTATCACCATTACCACCATTGTTTCACCCTCATTTTATTAATCTTTGCGATTCAGTCATGCAGTCTTGGATGCTGGCCGTTGGGAGGTATTAGGTATAGGTTTGTAGAATCAAGGGAGAGGTGGCTGAAAAAAATTTGGGAAGCACTGGTTCAACATACAGGAAGAATTTGAAGAAGAATGATTTTCAAAATTCAATCATCGGTGAAATTTTCAAATTTGGGACAAAAGAAACCTAACAGTTTTGAACTAATTTTCAAGGACTCGCCACATTTTACCAAAAAGAATTACTAAGCAAAGGTAACCATCTAACTACCAAGATAAACAAACAGTAGCAGAGCTGATTTATTGCTATTTCTGGATGATAACTATCATTAATTCTGAAAAATGCAAAAGGAGCAAAAGGGCATTTTCCAAGAAATACTCTTGAATAGATTACCAGTAATATTGCATTATGATTATTGTCACAGTCATTAAGCTGCAGCCTAATATCATCTAAATCATCAACTTATTCATTTCAGAACTGAAATTTTTATATACTTTTGGGATAATGGTTAAAAGTTTGGTCAATTTACAGATGCATAGTACATTGTTTTTTTTAAGTCTTGCATAGCTCATAAGTTTTTCTTTCATCAACTTTTACGAAGGGATGTCATCAAATACTTTTAGGCTCGCAAGGAGATGCCTCTTAATTAATAATATGTTCCATGAGTCTGATAAAAGTAGTTACACATTTCAAGTACTTAATTATGTATGTATTTCTTTGAAACACAGGTCGACTACCACAACAGTCTTCACAGGTCATGCATGAAAATTTATAAAAAGCATGATTAATGAGTTACCACAGAGAAAATTAATTAATTAATTAAAATTTCATGGTGGAAGAAACGGGAGAACTTTAGAATTTTCTCAGCAAAAGAGCCATTTTTTTCTCCCATTAAAACATGCAGACATCGATAATGGAGCGTAAAGCTTGACAGCACAGTATTCATGTACATACAGGAGATAGTAAATACCTTATTAGTTTTCATGGGTAAATTATGAAACCTAGTAAGAAATCCAAGTGCATTAGAAAGAGCACAAATCTTAACAATCAGCTGATTTAACAGTGACTTTTTTCTCTGCAGCTTTTTCATTTTCACATGCAATTTGAAAACAATTTATTAACCACAGCAGATATTCCTGATGGTTCTATTTGAGGAGATGAGAGAAGAATATACTGGGATCATTCACCAGGAAAGAATCAAATCAGTAAAAGAATATCTAACTTCCAATAAATATTCTCTATTTTTTCAGCAAGTGGAAAGTACCTATTAATTCTAACTAATAATCAGCAGTTTAATCTGTACAATTACCTCATCGCTTAATTAATTTTGAGGTTGAATGATTGGCTTTGATTATGGGAATTAAAAGCTCATTGGAACTCCAGCCTTCCCTCTTGAGCTCTTGGGCAGTATTAATGTTTGATAGGTGTAAAGAATCAATCTCTAGCAGTACATATGCAAAATTCTACACAGCGATATACCATGCACACCAGTCGGCCATAGTTATGGGAGTCAACGAGATGTGTTAGATGCTAATATCATGTAAAAACCCGTTGAGCTCATTTGGAGAGGTTCAGGTACTAAATACCACAAAAAATGTCACTGAAAATCTGTTAGTTATGGTTATTAACTTGATGTAAGCCATAAAAGGCCCAGGTAAAAATTCAAGTTCATAGCCAATTCTAAGGTTGCCAATGAGATGTGTTCACTATTGCTGAAATAGAAGAAAAATTAGTAATGTTGGAATAGAATTTTTAAGCAAAAGCTAAGCATACCATTGAATCCATTGCAACTATTAAATACTTCATTCTTCCAGGCATCTGATAGAAAAAAAATCATCAGGCATCTGAAAATTTCAACTTCTTATCTTGAATGAAAAAAAAAATTTTTTTTTAAAGTACAAACAAATCTCAGTAGATTCGAATGTGATTAAAATATATGGGCCAATTTTGGGGGCCATTGTATTCTCACAGCATTTTTTAAATAGGTTTTGGTTAGGGATGAGTCAATTCCATTTTTTTTAATTCCAATTCTTTCAAATCGATTCCCGATTCCATCGATTCTTATTTCTAATAACAGGTGGGATACTGATGTACCAGTAGTGTACGACTATTATTTGAATTGGCTTTGTAAGCGTGACTTTGTCTCATGTGCTACAATGTAGACTTGAGGAGTGAACATCTAGTTCGCATAAACCCCCCTTGAAATTCGCCTTGAAGGAAGATGGCTAGCTGGTGTAACTGCCTAACACACCTGCCCGACAATTGGGAGATCCGGGTTCGAATCCCGGTCAAGTCAAATGATTTTTTCATAGCGAATTTCAACCCTGGTGTATATGCACCCGTGCGAGTGACTTCATACCACATCATTTGTTAAATGCAATGTTTGGAAATTTGTCAATTTCGTCGTTTTAATAACGACAATGTTGGGTTTATCCACCGCGACAGTGGCTTTGTAAGCACGACTTCGTCTCATGTGCTACAATGTAGACTTGAGGAGTGAACATCTAGTTCTCATAAACCCCCCTCGAAATTCGCCTTGAAGGAAGATGGCTTGGTGGTGTAACTGGCTAACACACCTGACCGGCAATTGGGAGATCCGGGTTCGAATCCCGGTCAAGTCAAATGATTTTTTCATAGTGAATTTCAACCCTGGTGGACTATTATTTAAATTCAAGTATAACGAAGTATATAATATAACGTAACAAAGACAATTAAGTCGCTCAAAAAGTATATTTATTCACAAATAGCAAATGTATCCTCAGCTTACTGAGGTAGATAAAAAGTACAAATTGATAGCCTACACCCAAAATTACTGAGACATATATGACGCAATAAATTAAATTTGATTTGAATAATTATCTATCTGGAATCGACAGAATCAGAATCGACTTTAGGCGATCGATTCTCGATACCGAGTCTAATCCTGAGAATCGGTGGAATCGAGGATCGACATTTGGATTCGACTCATCCTTGGTTTTGATGCTACTTAGCATATGCCCAACAATAACGTGACATTTCAGGTCAATGAGAACACAGTAGTTTCAGAGGAGAAGAGTAACAAACATACTGACAGCCAGACACCACTTAATTTTTATGTATGTTAGTATAGATGTTAATTCTCAATCCTTAAGCACCTTTGTGGTTTTAGTCTACACTCTACATTGTACCATAAATTTACAAAAATACTAAATTCTCCCAAGTGTTAATCACTTCCAATTTTCACACTGATGAAATATAATCACATTGGTGAAATATTATTTTCACTCTACTTCATTTAGATAAGAATATGGTCGGTAGCTAGTGCCACCATCAATGTACTCAATTCCCTCCATGATTGATTAGGGAGCTTTCATCGGTAACCTTTGATTCAATGATTTGAGACATCAATAACTATAGGGAAAGAGGCCAGTACAGATGAATTGAATAAAATGTAACTGCCCTCCAAACAGAAATTGGAGAATACACACTGCATAGACTCAAGACCGAACTAATCTTACCTTTGCATCCAGTCAGATACGGCCATACATTAGACAACAAAATTTATTCCTTAAGATAGCAATAAATTAAAACCAATGACTTTTAACTGTTACAATTTATTTTTTCTTCCTGAAACAACAGCACATTTCAATTAGTATTTTTATTGCTACCACGCTGGGATGCAGGAAAACAGACTTTTATCTGCATAAGTACATAAGAGAGTTACAATACTAACTGTTCAATGTAGATGGACAGACTACATTGCTGAGCTCGAGATTACAAAGACTAATCAAAGGAACATAATTAAACAATTATATACTGGCTGAGTGATAATATTAATAAATATTAGCTGCATTAACAATTAACAAAAATAATCTCAGTTGAATAACAAAAATTGGAATAATCATCATGTTCTGTTACAGTTCATTAGGTGTTCTACAATGAGACATGATTACAATTAGGCAGCAAAGAGTCAAAAAAAGATGATTTTTATAACAAAAATAATTACTTTAAAGGAAAGCAGACAACAAATAATACATAAAGGGAAAGCCATATGACTTGCATAGAACAGAGGAACTTGCAATGGCACTGTTTTCCCAAGATGTGTATGGCTGTTACTACATCCATTTCCCCAGTTACTCTCTAAAACGTTAATAGGGGAAGCTGATTACTTAATGCAGCGCCCAATGCTAACAACACGCTATCACAACTATGTTAAGTCTTAACTGGCAATATAGTTGCCATTAGTTTAAACATAAAGACAATAACTTCTACCTGGTAGAAAACAGTACTGTCATGTGGTACATGGCATGCAGTGTGCAATCAGAGGACTTCTGAGTTGTGCAACTCCAAGGGCAACAGGATAATCAGAAACTAGGTTTGAATTTGTAAATGCAGTCTAACTTTGGACTACCTGTTGTAACCCCATTCACTACCCTATCAGTGGCACAGTTAGTTACATCATCAACGGCCACATGGTAACAGTGATGTGGAAGCATAGAAGCAGCCATCATAAATTCATCAACCCTTTTTTTCAAAGAAGGGAATGTGCTGCTATCCGTCCATTTCATGGGATATCAGGGTAAATCCCCAAAAGGGGAAGTACCACAGAATTCTTCACTCAAAAGGAAATTACAAAACGATGAGGGACCAGCCCTCAACGACATCAAATAAGTGTGGAAATATATACTCACGCAAAATATGCTATCGGGAAGACCTATGGAGGAAGTGAGGCTTAAGCAACGTCTTATTGCACCTTCGAAAAGCATATGGGACCAAGGATGCTTCCTTGAGGAACTCCCAAAGCACGTACTGGTTATTTTTCAGCGTTAGATATTTTTTTATGACAAAGTGACAAAAGTTAGGCCAGCTGAGTTGCAGATAGTAGTCAGCGGAGCAAAAGTCTTCCTTCTTTAATCTTTCGTGAAGCAGTAAGCGTAGGGGAGATAAAGAATTGCTTCAATCAGAGCTCACGAGAACGTGGCTTCATTACGCGAAGGCGGAATAGTTAATGAAATTGACGACACAGCGAGCGGTTTTAGAAGAGATTTTACTCGAGAAAAAGCCGAGCGATGCACAGGAAGCAGCTGCGGGAGAGACCAACCACGGGGGAAAGGCACTTACTGCAGTCTGTTTCTCGGTCGGGGGGACACGAAAAACTCATTTCTCCAACGGAGAGACTTGAGTCAGCTCGATTATTCTCCCCCCAACCATTTCTAGCACCATTTAAACTCCCTTCAACAAGAGTATTCTTTCCCTTCACGTTT
This sequence comes from Ceriagrion tenellum, assembly GCA_963169105.1. Taxonomy (NCBI): domain Eukaryota; kingdom Metazoa; phylum Arthropoda; class Insecta; order Odonata; family Coenagrionidae; genus Ceriagrion; species Ceriagrion tenellum. The sequence continues at coordinate 84,307,181 of OY720644.1, forward strand.
TTTGAGCTCGCTGATAACGGGAGGAAAGGAAATAAATGAACATCTCCACATGGCACGTGAGATTCTTGAGTGCGAGAGACTAGAGGTACATATTTCGTCACGAGGAAAAACATCGCTTAGAAAATTAGAAAAAAAGCTTTCTTACACACGTCCTTTTTTTGTAGAGAATTATTTTTTCTTTTTCTTTCGGGGCTTTTTTTAAAGCATTCGACAGAGTCGATATTGATGAGAAGGAAAAAGGATGAGTCCGATTATGCGTCGATCGACGAGACGGTTCAAATAAATTACGCGTACAAAAAACGGGGAGGGATGTCAGTTGGACGAACTTTATGAGGCGTCGCGGGCCTCCGAAAAAAAGGACTTACACCTTACGACATCGTCTTGTAAAGGGGGACAAATAGCGATGCCGTTGCGAGTGAGGTGGCGCAAAGGCGGGGGAAAGCGTAGAGACGGGCGAGTGCGATAGCGGGAGGAGGAAGGATATTGACTCGGGGTCCAACTTGGGCGACACACGCGATCACTTGTCCCCGAAGGCCTCGTCCGCATCCTCGTCTGCGTCGTCCGAAGTCTGCTCGGAGACTAGACGCACCAGGACGATGTCCCTCGCGTCGTCCGACGAACGGAAATCCTCCAGCATCTGCAAGAAATGAACATCGAAAAAAATGTTAAAAATGGGAATAAATCGATTCACCTGACACTGAAAATATTGTGAAGTATGCTGAAGAGAGAAGCTGAATGCAGAAGTCACACTGATAGGAGAACATTGGAGCAAGTGGATTCCTTTACATATATGGGAAGTACAAATTCAGTAAACCGGTAAAAATGCTTAAGCAACACTCATTCACTCTAACGGCTAGAGAGGAGATGGCGGTTTTGTTGCAAAGGAGGGAAAGATATTTAATATAATATAAATAAATACGTTAATAATAAAAATTTACGAAGGTGTCTTTCTCACAGAGCGAATCCCTAGTCCGGATTAATTACTCCGTTAATTCGCTCACTTATTAACTTTTCCCCCCCACTGATTGTCCCTTTAAGGTTTTTGTTTACGGCTTTTGGAGATTTACCTTATTACATTCCTTAAGGTAGTTTGAGCGAAATATAATTTTACCTAGAAATCATAGAATTTAGTGTCATTTTAAAGAAAAATATATCACCCTTCCATTGCACCAAAAATTCAACCCCTTACATTATTACTTATCGAGATATTTTCCAGAAAATACCAGCCCTTTTACATGGGAAATGGTATGTGGGCACTCCAGAGAGACTTTTTATTTTAAAAAATACGTATTCCTAACTCATAAATCTCGTCAAAAAATCAACAGTGTACTTTTGTGTGATTTATCAGATATTTTTTAAATTAATCATATTCTCACCACAGTAAATTCTTCGGGATCACAATAAACCTTCCGTTTTGATGGAGTTTCAAACGTGCCGCGTGAAAAAAATTAGTCAAGTTAAAGACTTATTTAGATATTTTCATTTAATTACTTACAACTTCTGTCATGTAAAACTATATTATTGTACCGTTAATAATGCAAAATTTAATTCGTTTCTCTCAGAGATGGAGAAATTAAAACGTATAGTTCGAGTATGGTCTCTGTTATGACTAGGGAACTATCTCGCTCGACTACCTTAAGGTAGTTTGAGCGAAATATCATTTCACCTAAAAATCAATGAATTTGGTCTCATTTTAAAGAAAGATATCTCACTTTTCCAAAGATACCAAAATATCAGACTCTTACCGAATTACTTTCCGAGATTTTTAAAGCATCATACCATAACGCACCATACCATAACGCATCATACGCTACATTCATTTGTACAACAAATTGTACCGAGAAAAGCGGCCTTAGGGTAGTTAGAGCGTAATATCATTTTACATAGAAATCAATGAATTTAGTCACATTTTAAAGAAAAATATCTCACCCTTCTAATGACGCCAAAAATTCAACCCCTTACCACATTACTTTCCGAGATATTTGCCCAAAAAAAACCAGCTCTTTTACAATGGGAAATGGTAGTTTACGCTTTCCAGAGAGATCTTGTTTAAAAAATAAGGAATTTATAACACCCAGGTCTCGTCGAAAAATGAACAGCGTGTACTTTTTACGTTCTCTCGACTATTTGTTTGACTTATTTAGATATTTTCATTTGATTAGTTAAAACTTCAGTCGTATTCGGCGATATGAATCCTCATTATTTTTCTATCATTACGTTTATCGGTCGGTCTTTCCCGTCCTTTATTTCACCAACTCCCGCGTACCATAAGAGAGAACAATAGGCAACGTAGCAAAAGGGAGAGGTAGGTGAAATATAGTTAGAATAGTCTGTAGTGCATGATGCATGTAATAACTACCAATAATCCCTTCCTTATTATGTAGATTTTAACCTGTACTATACTGTAGTAACTAATATTTTATTCTAATAACTACTGCAATTACTTGTAATAACTAATAATCTACTGTAGTAACTAATAAACGGTGACCCTATTTTCTAGCATGTCTACCTTATATATCCTACTTGAATGGCAATAGTGCATGTTTGGTGATCTTCACCCCCTGCCACACACCCTCGTGGTGGCTCGCAGGGTATTACGTAGATGTGGATGTAGATGAACTGCAACTTAAGTCCTTCGCTCACGTGCATGGAATAAGCACCATCAATTCGTGAAATATTCAGTTGTGAATCTCATTAGTTGTGAATCAGACGTACAATGTATCTCATTCGTATATCCTTATTGCGATATTTGCCCAATAGTGTTAAATTCATGATCACAACGCTCAACACAAGGAATCCGGGAATCTATGTTATTCGGAAAATTTTACCTCGAGTTTTATTTTAACTTCCGAAACTCAGGTCGAGAGGAAGATGGAGCACACTAGCTTACAGTAAATACGTGCTCGCAGTTCTAAAAATACGAGACGACGATTAGATAATAGAAAGCTGCAGTGGAAGATTTAGAAAAAGATGTTCCAATAATACATGACCTTTTGGGGATTGGTCAGGGAAATTGGTAAATCCATCCGGGGAAAAGTCAGGGAAAAAATCAGGGAATTTTAAAATTGAATAACGGTTGCCACTCTGTTTGAGGAAGGGAATCACCTGACTGAAGAATCCAAGATGGTAACTTTTGTTTGAATCATACGGTGGTGAAAAAATTGTTTACCCTCCATTTATTTGTAATAAAATCCAGTAAATGTTAACTGCGGTATTATTGAAGAACGGTGGTGGACGAAAATCGCTCCGCCCGCCTTCAACTTGGAAGTTGGCGACTGAATCGTATTACGAATTGGCAACACTGGTCGGGAGAAGTGTTGAGTTCGTGTGTTGTCCCCCATCGTCGGGGGGGAAGGGAGAGACGGCTATACCGCCCCTTCATCTCTCCCCTTAATGGAAAGAAACTGCGGCGGTCACGGCACAGGAGAGGAGATGGCGCATTTTGTTGCAAAGGGAGGGAAAAGAGTTGGGGAAGGATGTGCTTGCGTAAAAGCACGCGTGTGCGGGGAAGAGACGTGTCGGGAGGGAAGACGGGAAATAGGGCGGAGAGTATGAAATAGAGGAAGGAACGTGGGAGAGGGCCGGGATGGAATTAAATGACATCTACATCTACGTGATACCCTGCCAGCCACCACGAGGGTGTGTGACAGGGGGTGAAGATCACCAATCATGCACCATTGACATGCAAGTAGGATATTTAAGGGAGATATGCTAGATAATAGGGTCACATGGAGCTAGATGGTTAGTATCTACATAATAAGGAAGGGATTATTGGTTGTTATTACATGCATCATGCACTACAGACTAGTCTAACTATCTTTCACCTACCTATCCCTTTGCTACGCTGCCTAATGTTCTCTCTTATAGTACGCGGGAAAAATGACATTTTAAATCTATCGGTACGACAATCTATCTCTCTAATCTTGTTAATCTGATAAAACCTAGCATAATACGCAGGGGTTCTCAAAACATATCTAACGTTATCTGTGAACAACTCAGTTTCAAATTTACTTAATAGGTTTAACCTTACGGTGGTGAGAAAATTGTTACCTTTCACTTTTTTGTAAGGCAAATCAGTAAATTTCAACTGCACTATTATCTTGGACGGACTCTGTTTATCTGTAAAATATATATTTGGCGCATTCGTATTCAGCGACAAAATTAGTGAATTTCCTCATTTTTTGGGGAGCAGTGTTGCCAAACTGTGGACTTTTGTCGTTATAGTCCGTCCAAGATATTAGCGCAGTTGAAATTTACTGATTTGGCTTACAAAAAAATGGAAGGTAAACATTTTTTCACCACCGTAAGATTTAAAAAAAGGCCACTCGCCCGATAAAAATAGAACGAAATGGATCGACTCGACTAAATACTTGCTAATCCACTCGACTGATTTTTTGTTGTTCAGACACATTTAGTTACTAAATTACTCGTTACTCAACTAAATTACTAGCCTAGTGCGAACAAGCCTTTACGGCTTAAGGTAGCACGAGCGAGATGGTTCCTAGTCATAATAGAGACCACATTCGAATTAAACGTTTTAATTTCACCAGGTGCATTCCCATCCGTCAACTGCGCCAGCCAATCAGCGAACACGTCTCATAACATTTGGGGAAGGAAATCGCCTGACTGAGACACACCTGACTAGTGATATGGTGGCCTTTTTTTAAATCTTACGGTGGTGAAAAAATGTTTACCTTCCATTTTTTTGTAAGCCAAATCAGTAAATTTCAACTGCGCTATTATCTTGGACGGACTATAACGACAAAAGTCCACAGTTTGGCAACACTGCTCCCCAAAAAATGAGGAAATTCACTAATTTTGTCGCTGAATGCGAATGCGCCAAATATATATTTTACAGATAAACAGAGTCCGTCCAAGATAATAGCGCAGTTGAAATTTACTGATTTGGCTAACAAAAAAGTGAAAGGTAACAATTTTCTCACCACCGTAAGGTTTAAAAAAAGGCCACCATATCACTAGTCAGGTGTGTCTCAGTCAGGCGATTTCCTTCCCCAAATGTTATGAGACGTGTTCGCTGATTGGCTGATTTTCTATCCGCCAACTGCGCTATGATCTTGGCCGGACTATAGCGACATAAGTCCCCGGTTTGGCAACACTGCCCTCCAAATAATGAGAAAAGTTACTAATTTTGTTGCTGAATGCGAATACGCTAAATATATATTTTACAGATAAACAGAGTCCGTCCAAGATAATAGTGTAGTTGAAATTTACTGATTTGCCTTACAAAAAAGTGAAAGGTAACAATTTTTTCACCACCGTAAGGTTTAAAAAAAGCCACCATATCAATAGTCAGGTGTGTCTCAGTCAGGCTCGTCAGTCAGGTGATTTCCTTCCCCAAATGTTATGAGACGTGTTCGCTGATTGGCTGAATTTCTATCCGCCAACTGCGCTATTATCTTGGCCGGACTATAGCGACAAAAGTCGGTTTGGCAACACTGCTCCCCAAAAAAAAGAGAAAATACACTAATTTTGTTGCTGAATGCGAATGCGCTAAATATATATATTACAGATAAACAGAGTCCGTCCAAGATAAAATTGCAGTTGAAATTTACTGATTTGACTTACAAAAAATTAATGAAAAATAAACAATTTTTTTACCTTGTATGAATTAAAAAAAGGCTATCATAATTGACTCTTCAGTCAGGTGATTCCCTTCCCTGAATGCGAATGCACTAAATGTAAGTATATATTACAGATAGAGTCCGTCTAAGATGATAACGCGGTTGAAACTTACTTATTTACTAAAAAATGAAAGGGTTTCAAAGGCTTACTAAGTGCTTGCAAAAAAATAATAAAAGTTCTTTTTTAACTTTGTGGTATTCCATTTTTATATATCAGATGATTTAATGGTAACATTTACAAAAACCACAACTTAATGACCTGATAACCTGAAGATGACGCTCAAGCGTCGAAACCCGGGTCGTGTGTGTGTGTTTTTTAAGTTGTGGTTTTTGTAAATGTTACTAGCAAAAAAAGATGAAAAATTTTTTCACCACCGTATTATTTTAAACAAAGGTCACCACATTGGACTCTTCAGTCGGATGATTACCTTCCCCAAAAGTCCTTAGATGTGTTCGCTGATTGGCTGAATTTATATCCGACAACTTTATTTATCTATGAATTTCTATCCGCCAATTTGATTTCAACTAAGGTCCCAATTCGTAATACGATTCAGTCGCCAACTTCCAATTTAAAGGTGGTCGGAGCGATTTTCGTCCACTACCGTTCGTAAATAATACCACAGTTAAAATGTACTGATTTGGATTACAAAGAAATGGAAAGTAAACGATTTTTTTCACCACCGCATGATTTAAACAAAGTTACCATTTTGGATTCTTCAGTCAGGTGATTCACTCCCCCAAACGTCATTGGACGCGTTCACAGATTGACTCGATTTCTATCCTTCAACTGCGCCATTATCTTGGACGGACTATAGCGACAAAAGTCCACAGTTTGGCAACACTGCTCCCCACTCCTCTTCACTGCCATCCCCCCCCCCTCCCTCGCCTATACGTCCACCCACACTCCTACCAACCATGTCCATCGTGAGCCAGGGACAGGGGCGGCTCCTTAATGTGCGGGAAGGGTTTTTCTTCCGGCCGCTGCGGTAGAAAGAGCCGGTCGGCCCGTTATTACCCTGACCCGTTGCGCGCGGCGAAGGGGTTAATTAGATCTTCTCCGGCTTTCCCCTCTTTCGACGGGAGTGTCCACGTGCTCGCGTCGTCGCCCCTGTTGGATACTTTTCGACACTGCCTTGGAAATAGGAGAGAGGGAGAGATCACATTTGCCGACGGAGAGGAAAGAGCACTCCGTAACGACCCTGCAACATTCCCCCGTACAAGCCTCCCTTCGCTTCTTCATTCCTCCGGGCAGAAACTCATCTTTTTTATCTCACGCGCAGGGAAAAATACAGTAGAGCGTGGGGGTTTTCCGTGTGCAAAATGGTCAACTATGCCATGCGCGCATTTTTTTATCCTTTTCGGACCCAAGGATACACTTTTTTGAATTTAGTGATGATTTTTGTTATAATTAGTTGTCATAAGCTGTGATTCATATGACTATTTAGGCATAAAAATACACAGCAGTGGAAGGAGCGCAGAAACGATTAAAGATAGGATTAATAAAGGTAGAATAACCATTAATATGTTAAATTCAATACTATGGAGCAAATATATATTATATAGAAATAAAAGATACATATACAACACCATATTTAAAAGCATACTTACATATGGGAGTGAAATATGGCAAATGAATGTGAGTGACGAAAAGAAACTTTTAGCTACAGAAATGGACTTCCTCAGAAGGGCAGCCGGAAAATCCAGGCTTGATAAAGGAAGAAATGAGAGAATTAACAATGTTGTACATACATACATACATACGTACGTACCCATCACGCTGTTCCCTTTCGGGGTAGGCACAGTCAAAATGTTTCACTCGTTAATACATAACTGTACACCTAACTCTGCTTCAATAATTTCCTCCATACTGACCTATCCTTTAAAACCCCTTTTGCCTCATTTACCCTCACATACACTGTTTCATACATGCCCTCCTATTTTTAAGACACCTAATATTCCTCCTCCTAAGAATTTTATCAACCACATTCAACCACAACTTACTCGGCCTACCTCTTCCTCTCGCACCATTCATTTCGTTATGTTTCGTTATTCGACTCTCAACCATCCTCTCAACACGACCACACCAACGAAGCACAGTCATTTCATAAACAGACATAGATGAGATATTTAAATGTTTACTCATGGGAAAGGAGATAGTTAAAACACTTTCTACTTCGGTCGAGCCTGGATAAGCGAGAGTCCAAGGGACCGGAATTGTTTTCTCGCTCACAGAGGATTCTCACAATTGGAAGATAATGAGTATACTCTGTCATTACGAAGCTCTTGAGAAAGGAAAAGGGACGAGAAACGCGCAGCGAATAAAAAACTGCAAAGAGGTACGGAGAAATTCAAAGTTTTTCTCAAAAAAATCACTATAATTTCGCTTACACATCATCTACATCTGCAAACTACCCCGCGAGCCACCTAATGGGCGTGTGGCAGGGAGCGGTAGGTCACCAGCCATGTAAAGATGTAAAATTTTTGGAGGTGAAATGGTGACATGTCCTATGGGAGTGTATTTGGAGGAGCTCAGTTTTTAATGTGGTCGCATATTATGCACGTAAAGAAGGAGTTTTTGTGCCTATCTGTTCGGCAGAGTATCTCTCTTATTTTATCGCATCTGTCAGACCAAGAGGTGTAGTGAGGCGTCATGATAATATTCTCCGTGTCTCTCTGAAACACACCAGTCCTGAATTTCTCAAGCAGCCTAAGCCTAGCGTGCAGCCTCCGAGTATCTATGGGCTCCCACCTTTATCCCCCTTAAGTTGTGTAACACTACATGTTAGTTTGTAGCAGTTTTTAGCAAAGTGTGCTGCTTTTCTTTGCATTTTGTTAATTTTTTTGATTAAATATTTATGACCAGAGTCCCAAATGCTCCCGCGTATTCGAGGTATGGCCTAACCAGAGCAAAGTAGCATCTCTCTTTGACATTTTCATCCGAGGACCTTCCTTAATGCTCTTCTGCATATTTTTGCCTAAACTGGTAAAAGACAGTGCATCACTGGTAATATTTAAGAGAAAGATTATCACACACTTACTTTCCGGAATGCTGACCATGAATGCTGACCATGTAACTCATTTATCAGCTCATTGATGTGATTAATGCCCATTGTTGCGTAAGAAGAAGCAATTCAGTTCCTTTTTTTTTCTTTTCATTTGTTAAGCTAAATTTTCTTTTTAAAAGTTGTGTTAATTGTTTATTGATATGATTAATGTTCGTTTTTTTGTTAGAAGAAGAAATTCAGTTCTTTTTCTACATTGCTAAATGATAATGTTGTATATGTCTATTGTTAGCAATTTATATGATAACTTCCCTTTTTTGTTTCCTGATTGGCTTATTCCCATATTAATTGTCTTGCACACCACTGTATTTCATTTCTATGTTCCAAAGGAGTTCACTCCTAGAACAATAAACGAGTTTATTATTATATTATTATTATTATATTTTTTGCATGTGTGTTGCCCACGATACATCCTGACGACGCAATGCATCTCCCTCTGCGATCGACAATTACTGACATATAGCCGGCTGCAAGAGCATGCAGAAATGCAAATAGGTAGTTACTAGCTTACCCATGCGAATATTTCGCACAGTATTCAGCTTCTTCCTGTTTCTTCCTTCCTTCTTCCTGCTCTTCTACCTGTTTCTTCCCATGGACAATTATATGTTATTTATGTTTGTGTTAAAGATACATAACGGAAACGTAAACAGTAAACGGTCACACTGATTTCATGTAGAATGTAAACAATGTGTTAACAGATGGCGCCTCCTACAGTCTAATAAGCACGTAACCATAGCCAACATATTAGTTGATTATATTGTCAGCAGATGGCACTGTATCATTTTTAACTAAAACTTTAACTTTAAACCATTTGTCTATTTTTCGTCAATAGCGGGGAACATAAGCCTTAAAATGATGTGTGAATCATTAACTTTGATGAAGAATTATGGGAGTTACGGCGTTGCGACAAAAAAACACCTTTGATAAATAATCAATATGATGAGATCCACGAAGTTATACACATCATAAAAATATTCCGGTGATAGGAACACAATAGTTAACAATGACTAATTTTGGCTAAACAATGGACGTAAAAAAAAGAAATGATGAAATTTACAGAAGAGTAGAAGATGAAAGGCCTCTATGGAACACTATGCAGAGAAGAAGAACCACATAGATTGGACACATCCTGATACACAATGGGTTTGTGAGGAACATAATTGAAGGCAAAATAGAGGGAAAACTCCCCGGAGGAAGACCCAGGAATAAGTTCATGGACCATGTAAAGAGGAAAGTACATGGGAAGAGATACCAGGAGGTAAGGGAACTAGCATTAGATAGGGAAGGGTGGAGGGCTGCAGTAAACCAAGCTTAGGATTGAAAGAACAATGATGAGTGCACTAGAAATTGTTGAACAAAACGTATTTTTAAGCCAAAACTGCCACCCTGAAAAGCGTACCCCCTCCGCCTACCAACTACGGCGACGCCACTTGGAGTGGAAGGAGTCACACGGAGGTGTGGGAGTCAGAAAATGGAATTCATCCGTCAAGCGCCGCCGCACGGAAATGTCTAAAAACGAGAAATAAAAGAAGAGCCCGAAGCGCACAAGAAAAAAAAACAGAGGCACGCACCGAGATGATGTGCTCTCGCCCCTCAGAGAGAGAGAGTGCGTGCGACGAGAAGACACTAAAGGCGAGATGAAAGAAGCGTGCAACGAGAGAGAGAGGGAGAAGATTAGCGGAAGGATACATACGAGCGGGAAAGGGAGGAATAGCAGACAGAGAGAGAGAGGGGAGAGGTATAATATCTACCAGTTTCAAAACTTAATAGTTAGTAGTATTAGGGTGATTAGGGTGCTTCGACGACTAAGGTCATTCGCACCACGTCAACCGAACATCACCATGTCAAGTTATTTAAAATAAATAATTAAATAGACAAATAAAAGCAACACAACTCACATTAAAATGGGCGTGAGATAAAAAACACCAAATAATGGTTGGTCACAAACAGTTAAAAAGCCCAGACTCTTTTAAAAATAACATTATCCGACAGACACAATCAGGATCGTCTCCTAGGACGTGTCCTAGGTCTCCCCTGATGTTCAGCCGGATGCGCAGAGCACGGTACCTATCACACACCGTCAGAAGGTGTCTCACAGTAACGGGAGGGTCGCAATCCTCACACAGTAGGGCGGGATCTTCTCTTCGGTGAAGAGGTAAGAGTGAGTGAGGGCACAGTGCCCTATCCTCAACCATGTGATTGCGACCTCTTCCCTGCGAGTCCTCCCGACTGATGCGGGCCACACTGATACGACCGGCTTTATGGTGCGCAACTTATTTCCTGTCAGGGAATGCCAGGTTTCCTTCCACTGTCCAAAGGCTACGTTTCTCAACGTAGCCTTTAAGTCTTCGCACGGTACCAATACTGACGAAATGTGTTCGTCTTGAAGAGCCTTCTTCGCTGAATTCCTGTGTATTCAAAAATGTGGAATGCCTTCACCCAATAGCTATGTTTAATATTCTCAAGTTGTAACATTATAAACTGTTGTAGCTTGTTTTTTTTAAAGTGTTGTTTCGTAAACATCACTTTATTATTTGCCGCATTATGTGCATGTGTGTGGATCCCTCTGACAAGCCATGTGGCTTAGAGGGACCGTGTTTGTTTATATATAATAAATGAAAGAAAAAACAATTGAAAAATCGCTCCAATCACCGCAGTTTTACCACAGCAATCACGAGAGGCATAACCTACTCCAAAAGTTGGTGTACACTAGAGCTGTGTCGTTCATGAGTGAATCGTTCTTTATGAACGATTCATTGGTATAAACCGAATGAATTGAATCAAGTTCTTCAATCTAGTGGTTCGTAAAGAATCGCAAGAACCAATGGAATTGAAAAGAATCAAGAATTGCTTGAATCTCTTGAATCGGAATGAGGACGAGAAATTACGACAGATCTAATAGTTAACATGTTGTAATATCTTCGGTGGAAAACTGAAAATTCCTGAGCAAGCAACTAAGATATTTTTATAAAATTTCATCTTTATAGATTGCACGAAGGGAATTTCATACTTTCACTTTTTTGGATGCTTCAAGGACAAAGTAAAACTTCCATACTTCGCAACCATTACTTTGTCCCCGACATATCCGAGTACTCACATCTTCGGTGGATGTCGTTTTCATTCCTTGTATTCAGTCGGTTCAATCGCTAGTGGTTCACGAAGTCATTTGGTTCATTATGAACCATTTGAAAGAACGACTCATTCGCATGAACCAAATCGCATGAATCGAATCATCGAAATGAATCGAAAATCCCAGCTCTAGTGTACACGACAAATTAAAATACTTCGCAATTTCCTGCGACAATTTGAAAGTACGACGCCTTCCGCAGATTTCTTACGCCCTGCGGAATATTTGCGTAAAAACGTCCCGCGTTACATCCTGCGAAACGCCCACACGGCGACTCGCGGGACATAATGCAGATGTAGAAATACAAGCTCTTCCTCTGAGATACAACGGATTCACACATTGACGGGCCAAAAAACGGCGTCCTCGCACACCATTCAAGCGATGCCCGATCCATTCGCGGAGGGACTCACCTGATAGCTGACTTCCCTCTCGAGGATGTGCCTGTTCTGTCGATTGCCGCGGCAGCAGGCGAGCAGTGTCGGGAAGAGCACCTTGGTGAGCGGCGGAGAACTGAAGTACTCGAAGGGAAGGACGCACAGCTGCTGGAGAACGGTTGGCATGTACCCAGACTGGATTATCGCCTGAGAAAACAGGTAGAACGAACACAATGAATGGACGAAATCAACGCTAGCGAGGCGTCATGATAATATTCTCTGTGTCGCTCTGAAACACACAAGTTCTGAATTTTACAAGCACTCTAAGGCCGTTTTCGAACTTGGCAAATCAAGCAATCTTGCCTTGAAACCTAGTGCGCATCGAAAGCTATGACGTCATGGACGCGTCATCACCATGCGCTTGTTCACTAGCTGTCGAGGAAAGATACCAAGTCAACGAAAAAGGAGACTTGTTATGCTTGCTAGGTTTTTAGTTAGAACTCGGGGTGTGATAATATGGGCTTGTATGGAAAATAGAAGTGAAGAAACTTTCAAATGGATACTATTTTATCATTACTACGTATATTTGTGTGATATTTATTATTTTTTTGCCGAAAAATTGATGAATTCGCTATATTTAAAGACTTTTCAAATGTGAATATACTGATAAAAGATTTGGTACCAAATAGTTGTGTGAATAATTCCATACATTGTAGAAGTACCGTCCTTGTTTACTTCACTGAACCTACAAAATCTATCTTCCTTACTCTGGAAGGAAAAGAAAGGAAATGGAAAAAATTATGAAAGAAATTATATGAAAGAATTATGGTCCGATGTAAAGTACTCAAAGGTAGCCATAATTTCATTGGCAGCATTAGATTTAGCTAACGAACATCATAATTGTTAATAACGTTGACATTGGAGAGGTTTTCACTGCATCCATCAAAGAAAGGGGACAATAAACCATTAGGGCAAATGTAATTTGTTTTCAACTTAATTACCTATGTTACTTACAACGCGCGTATTTATCAGTTATCAGTTGAAGATCATAGGTAGTTTGTTCGGAGTGTAATATATTAAAATACTGTTACCTGTTTTTTCATGTAGACAAGGAATATTATAATGCCTTTTTGTGCATAAAGACGTTGTCTGTGGTGAAATACAGTGAGTGATATGTCGTCCACTTCAGCACACCTTGGGGGATCGGGTTGGTGTGGTGGTTAGAGTACTCGCCTACCACACGGGCGGCCAGGGTTCAAATCCCTGCAGTGGATGTTTTTCAGAGGAACCCGATCCCTACTTGAGTGTCTTGTGGAGGGCACTTCAAGTACAGTACTCTCTCTGTCGGATGAGACAGCCGTGGCCGTGGTCCCCTTGGCGCCTTTCGTTAAGAGCAAATTACCTTAAGTTAAGAGCAAACTAATGCCAACGCCGGGTTTCTATCCACCCTTCCTCCCTTACCTCTCCCCTATGGCGCAAATGACCTTAGCCGTCGGTCGCCTCCCAAAAAATCCAATCCAATTCAGCATAATAATTATTATCGAAGCATAATAATTATTCACCACATACTGCTATATAAGATTTAAAAAAAATTATATTCCCTTTTAATTTGTCGCATACGGATGGGAAGCATTTTAAAGAAGCAATCGACTTCCATCAACCACAAAAATTATGGACACGGATGGCGCCTTTCGTATGTTTTACGAGATGAAGGCCGCATGATGTCTCTTCCACCGTAAAAGTGGTTAGAAAGTGTCAAGTAAGCAATTCACTTTGCTTTCCTAGGTATCAAGATATCTTGATATCAAGTTAACTAGGCGTTTACCAAGTTCGAAAACGGCCTAAGCCTAGCGTGTAGCCTGCAAGTCTAGGGGCTCCCACCTTAATTCTTCTAAAAGTTGTGAAACACTATATGTTCCTAATGGACCAATATATGGACCAGACCAAGAGAAACGTACATAGGAAAAGTTACCAGAAAGTAAAGGAACTAGTGTAAAATAGGAAAGGGTGGACGGCTGCAGTCAGCCAATTTTGGGATTGAAGGTCCAATGAATGAATGAATTATTATTATTTTGGTAACGTTCCCCCTCCGAGTCCTCGGCAAGCATCGGGTTTAATTGCCGTCACAATGGCCGAGGACTCTAAGAGGAGTTGGGCAGTACTCGAAGCCACGTCCGACGCCCATTGGATTGGTGGCTACGCTGCCGTTGGCTCGTGCGTACGGAGTAGACGGAGGGACCCAAGTATAACGGCCTTCTGCAGTCGCGAGCTGCAAGTGACTCCGCCTGTGCTAAGCAGGACGGAATGCACTTGATTCTCTCCAGCAGCGAGCCCTTAACTCCACCGAGCACTCCTATGATGAGGACAACCAGTTTAACACAGTGTCCCAGGTACATTAGCCGAAGCTCAAAAAGCAGGTGTTGATGAAGAAATTGCCATGATAAAAATTCGGCCTGGACCGGAAATCGAACCACGGACCTTTGGTTTGCCGGACCAATGCGCAGTCCACTACGCTATCCAGGCTTCCTAATTCCTAATTGATAGCGTAGTGGTCTGCGCATTGGTCCGGCAAACCAAAGGTCCGTGGTTCGATACCCGGTCCAGGCCGAATTTTTCTCATGGCAATTTCTTCAAAAAATTCACCCGCCATGTTTGAATTTCAAGCAGGTCTTGCTATTTCGCCCGTTTCACCGCAACCTTTGCATCCATGTTCGTTTCAGCCGGAGCCGAAAACTCTATCATGAATATGGAGCGTGAGAGGACGAGAGAATATTTATATATTACCGTATTATTATATTTATTACAATATTTCCAATATGCCAATATTGTCCAATATTCAATAGTCCAACACAGTTTATAGATATTGGCCCATTTTCAATATTTTAAGATATTGTACATTGATATTGGGATTCAAATACCGCCCAGCCCTACTCCAGGGATGCATCTACACATCCGGGATTCGACGCAACAGCATGTTGATTCATGTATCAATACTGCAGGAGAGCATTTTGAACACTGAACGTAAGAAAGTTTCGCGCGGTATGTTCTCTTTCTATGCGTTTCCCATAATAAATGCACTCGGATGAAAAGTCGAACAAAATGAGTCCTAACATGCATATAAAAGCGTCTCCGAATCCATTTCCATATACTGTATTTACTTCTTCCACGTGTGAGGAATGAGTCCTTAAAAGTTTGACCGCTACTTATTAGTACACCCAGTACAGCATGGGAATCGCTCTCAGAACGTCGATTGAAAATCAGACTCAATCTTTTAAGTAAATTCAACATCGATTTATTTGCAGAAGAAGTTATCAATATCTAACGAACTCCAATATACTACGGTAGGTCAGATCATGAGCATAAAATAAGGAAAATAGAGAATATTGCGAGTTCGAGTCTTATTTTTTTCTTTGGGGAATTCAGTGCATTCAAAAATCACAATTTTTTTTGCATTTTCTTGAATATTTAGATTTAATGCCAGCAATATTTTGCGTATTATGCATTAATTCAGAACCGAATAATCTCTAGGCACTAGATTAAGAAATAAATGAGTATACGCCATCTTTTTCAGCGATGTTAATCAATGGGGTTTTTGGGAGTATGAAATGGCTATCACATCATTACCGTGTAAATTATTCAATCAGCTCGAGGTAGTTTAATTAATCCC
Organism: Ceriagrion tenellum; assembly: GCA_963169105.1. Taxonomy (NCBI): domain Eukaryota; kingdom Metazoa; phylum Arthropoda; class Insecta; order Odonata; family Coenagrionidae; genus Ceriagrion; species Ceriagrion tenellum. Next base: position 84,323,053 of record OY720644.1, read on the forward strand.
AACCCCATTTATACTACGGAGTTGATAGATCATGAGAATAAAATAAGGGAAATAGATTGTGGAACAGAAAGGTCCAACCAATTACTGTACTGCAGAAAAGAATAATAAGAATCATTGCTGGTAAATCAAAATATCATCATTCTTTCCCCCTATTTTGCAGCATTAAAATTGCTACCGTTGAGACACTTATATGTCTATAAAGTCCTTAAATTATTTTACCTAAGAAGTAGGAACAAACAATTAAAAAGAACGAAACATAATCTCAGAAATAAATTTTACGCTCATCCAATCAAGCCAAAAAAATCGCTCTTTAAGAGATCATTCTTGTACATGGGACCCATGGTTTACAACTTGCTACCAGAGGACTTAAAAGCCGGAAATTATACTAAAAAATAAACTTCTCAAACTAATAGCGGAATGGATTCTAACTCAGCAAAGTGTGGAAAATTTCTTTTATATTATCGTATGAAGTTGTTTTTTTTTTCTTTTTCTGTTTATTGTATTCCATTTGGTTCATTCTGAAATCTATTGTAAAACTACTTTGTATATATGATTGATTTGTATTGTTCAGTTAAAAGCAATAAGCAGCTATATATTCTGGGATGGTAGCCTCATCACAGATATTTCTTAGAGGCTACCTAAAGCTTCCCCTTGTATGGAAAAAAATCTGTAATTTATTTGTGATGTTTGTTTTTTTTGGGGAAGTAATAAACTTATTATTAAAATGCCGTTTTTCTCGCGATCGATAAGAGACCATAACGGCTGAGTTAAGACTTTGAAGTAGGTTAGCTGACAGGTAGTAGAGCTGATTTATTCATATGCTCCCTAATGCATGTTTCAAAATCTCACGAGTAGTGCTAACAACATGTTTTGCACGTTCCCTGCATGACTCTTGGGTCACGTTTACATATTCACATTAGAGATTATTTTAGTAGTTTCTGCAGCATTTGTAGCACGCCCATTATGCGGTGCATGCAGGTGAAAGTGAATTTCTTCACTGTAGTTCATGTTGGAGATAAGTCACTCTTTGCCAAACACCATTGTGGTGGCTTGCAGGGTAATAAGTAGATGTAAGTATATATTCGTGGAATAATTGCTTTTTCATGGTGGCTTGCAGGGTGATAAGTATATGTACAGCTAAATTATGCCTCCATCCAGAAAAAAAATGCACTGGATCATTAGAGTTGACGTGATCAAGCGGAAACAATTCCTGTCACAACTCTGTAACTATGGTATCCTCCATTAAACACTTGATTTCCGGAACCAATTCAATTCTCGCACACGTGTTGAAGACAATTAGGAAGGTCGAGAAGAGACATGTCCACCGGGAAAGGTTAATTTCCTCCCAAAAGACGGTTTGATCGCTTCCGAGCACGTGAATGAGGTTGCGGAATACAGGACGATACTCAGGTGCAGCGATCGCGGCGACGCGATCGGAATCGGAACGAGAACAACACAGTCCGAACGACGAGAGGAGCACGCGGGAGAGACAATGGAGTGAACAGGTGCGCGCCGGAAGAAACAAGGCTTGCGCACCTGCGCAAGGGCGGAACCAAGACTCAAGGAACTGCTTTCCCACGCTCACCGGGGCAAACGAATGTCCACAGCCCTCATTTTTTTCCAAACCGACACGCCTTACACGCGACTTCCGTGACAAACCGCCCGTATGGAGGATGTCACACGAATTGACTTCCTCACTTGAAAGACATGTCGTCAAGAAACGTAAGGGTATAGGGTTATGACCTTAACGGAGTAAAGGACACACCACGGAAGCTAATAACTAATTTTTGCTATCTTATTCGCCGTTCACATCATAAATTCGAATCAAATTAATGGTCGAAGGCGTAACTTTGTGGAAGGTTACCACAGACATGACGAAAAAGAAAAATCTCTTAGTCAATTTCACACTTAAAATTTTTATTACCGACCTAAGTTTCGATTGCCTTGCAATCATTTTAAAGGCTTACTTAGGAAATAGGGGAATAGGGCTAGAAATGTGAAGGTTTACTGAGGGAATACGAACCTTTGAAAATGATTGCAAGACAATCGAAGCCTAGGTCGGTAATAAAAATTTCAAGTGAGGAATTTACTGAGAGATTTTTCTTTTTCGTCATGCCTGTCGTAAAGTCCGAAAGGGAGACGATCTTCAAAGGTCATTGGACACAATGGACTTCTTCTCCAAGAATACGACATGAAAATAAATAAGATAAAGACTAAAATCCAAGAATGAGGAAGAGAAAAGCTGAATGCAGACGCCACACTATGGTAATTATCAGATACAAGTAACATGTCCTCAGGAGAAGACAATTCGACATGGCAGGATTACGAAAAGCCTAAGATCGCTAGCAATAGAGACAGTATACAAAGGGGTTAACAATCCCTAGGATGGAAGCTACCCCTAACGTGGCAGGCAGGGAGAGAGAAATACACCCAATAGCCAAAATGATCAATAAAGAATGCTTTCGCATACTGTTTCCTTGTTCCTAATCCAATCTTCTTAACGCACAGTGGTCCCTTTCATTGTCAGCGCTTTCTTAGCTTGAGCTATTCTTCGCTTGATGTCCGTCGTACTTCTCCCGTCCCACATCATGGTATTTAAGATATAGGTTAAGGAATCCATTTGCTCCAATTTCTCTCATCTCATTGGGAATTCAACATTTAGCTGCTCTCTTCCGCACACTAGGACTTTCGTCTCTTTTATTTTCATGTTACATCCTCTAAGACATAAACTGAATGCAGAAGTCAGACTGAGAGGAGAGATATTAGAGTATGTGGATTTCTTCATTTATCTCGGAAGTACCATCACGTGGGACGGAAAAGGTACGACGGAAATCAAGCGAAGAATAGCCCAAGCTAAGAAGACATTCATGGGAAAAAGACGACTGCTGTGCTCAAAGAAGATAAGGCAACACACCAGGAAACAGTAAGTGAAAACTTTCGTGTGGAGTATGGCACTCTATGGATAGGAAACACGGACCATTGGAAAAGCTGACCAGGAAACACTAGAAGCCTTCGAAACCTGGTGCTGGAGGAGGATGCTGAAGATAAAAAGGACTGACAAAATGAGAAATGAAGAAGTGTACAGAGGAGTAGAAGAGGAAAGGAACATGTGGAATACCATACAGGAAAGAAGAACCAGATGGATTGGACACACTCTGAGGCATTATTGGTTCGTGAAGAACATAATTGAAGGCAAAATGGAGGGAAAAGTCCCCAGAGGAAGGCCCAGGAATAAGTTCATGGACCAAATAAAGAGGAAAGTACACAGTAGGAGATACCAGGAGCTAAGGGAACTAGCATTAGATAGGGAAGGGTGGAGGACTGCAGTCAACCAATCTTAGGATTGAACGAACAATGATGAGTGCTCTAGAAATTGTTGAAGAAAATGTATTTTTATGCCAACAATACCACCCTGAAAAAATACCACCTTTCCTCAGCCTACCCGCTTCGGTGACGTAACTCGGGAGTAGTGACACCGAGGTGTGGGAGTCAGAAAATGGAATTCATCCGTCAAGCGCCGCCGCGCGGAAATGTCTACCAATGATGATCCCCTAAGAGCTTTTAAGTAATCTTTGAAGATAATCCCGACATTCTACAATGACATCGGTGATTGCACGAAGAATCACCCTCTAATGACATCCAAAGGAAGACGTGGGTGGTCTACACCTGGAGCTTACTCTCCACGTCTACCGTCAATACCTCCCGTAAATGCAGCAGAGAATACTTTCTGCTAATAGCGCGCTAAACCCAAGGCTACATAAAAAATTAAAAAAAAAAGAAATTTTAAGCATGCTTTTCTTAAAAAAATATTTTAAAAAATGGAATATCTTAACATCGCACTAAAAAAAGAAAAAAATAATATTTTCTCAAGTGAATGAAAATTTAGTCTAGACATGGAAATAATTTGATTAAATTGAAGGAAATTAAGGAGACACAATGATAAGACCACAACGAAAAGCGTGGGGCGCTCTTTCACACTCGATATCAACATCAATTCATTAAATATGAAATTTTTGTATTCACCGGAATAGAGAGCTTCATCATACAATTTCAAGAAAATCATTAAATGAACTTAAGTTAATGGGCAAAATATAAATGAAGTCGCGCCCCAATCCTTTTCGTTGCGGTCTTATCATTGGTGGCTAATTATCTCGAACTGAATTTGATTATTTCCAGTACTTACTAGGCTAAATTTTCATTCACTAGAGACAACATTATTTTTTTTCTTTTTTAGTACGATGTTAAGATATTTCTTTTTGTAGATTAAAAAAAATTGTTTAGAACAGCATCTTTTTTCAAAAAAATTTTTAAATTTATAAAAAAATCTTTAAATCTTTTTGCATTTTTCTATTTTTTAATTTTTAGACCAAGCACATAAAATGTTGAAAAAAACAAGTTGCTTTATAAACATTTTATCAACTAGGACAAAAAAAAACTTTGGACTGTTTACTAGAAAAAAATCCTCAGGTTGTGTACTCGAAGCGATGATTCCGATTGACCCATGGCGTGATAGTCGGATTCTTAACCACCATTCTAACTCGAATGAAATTAGTGAGTGTATACACTGGTAACTATGTTGGGGTTCGATTGGATTTTGGAGAGGCGACCGACAGCTAAGGTCATTCGCCCCATAGGGGATAGGTAAGGGAGGGAGGGCGGATAGAAACCCGGCATCGGCATTAGCATTCTCTTAACGAAAGTCGACAAGGGGACCACGGCTTAACGTCTCATCCGACAGACGGAGTACTGTACTTGAAGTGCCCTCCAGAAGACACTCAAGTAGGGATCGGGTTTCCTCTGAAAAACATCCTCCTCTGCAGGGATTTGAACCCTGGCCGCCCGCATCGTTAGCCAATACTATATCCACCACGCCAACCGTATCCCCTTATTCCTCTCTCTCCCAGAATTTTTTTTGCATCTTTCCTGTGAACTAAACCATTTCACTTAATTAATGACCTTTTTTCTCATCTTCTTACAAGTTTGTCAAGTTTATACCGCCGCCCTTACGTTGTGAATGCTCGTCTCCACAAGACACCCAAGTAGGGGAAGTCTGTCACCCTCGCCGAAAGCGTGCGTGATTAACATACGACGCCCTAAATGAATCTAGCTCAAAGCAATGCGAAATGGATTGGACTGGATATTGGGGGAGGTGACCGACAGCTAAGGTCATTTGCGCCGTAGGGGATGGGTAAGGGAGGAAGGGTGGACAGAAAACCGGCGTCGACATTAGCCTGCTCTTAACGATAGGCGCCGAGGGGACCACAGTTTAACGTCTCATCCGACAGACGGAGTACTCTACTTGAAGTGCCCTCCAAAAGACACTCGAGTAGGGATCGGGTGTCCTCTGAAAAACATCCTCCTCTGCAGGGATTTGAACCCTGGCCGCCCGTATGGATAGCCAGTACTCTAGCCACCACACCAACCCGATCCCCAACTAACTTGAAGTGAAGTGAAATGAAATGGTAACCATGGATCTATGGAAAACCGAGTTAAAGAAAAGCAGCAAGTAAAATAGAATAGATGAGACAAGAAACTCAATTATAGTGAGAGAATCTCAAAAATCAATTAGAAGTGTGAGCTTTACGGAAACAAACAAAGCGCATCCAAGGACGGGCTCGCTACGTCGCTCCCAACGCTGCGATTGGACAATTTTTTTACGAGCGGCTCAGAAAATCCACTTACTCCATAGTTTACATATCACGGGCGGCGAGGAGACGGAAAAATAAGTGAAAAAACGTGTGGAACCTGCGACCGGTACAAAAAATTGAAGAATCGGGGAAAATACTGAAAGAAAAAAAACTGAAATGCATCCATCTCTACAAAAAAACAAACGGGGGAGTTTTTCTCTCCGCGTAAGAGGCGATTGAATTCTGGGTATCAACAGAACGAGTGGGAGGAGCACATCTTCATTCGAATGCAGAGTTATACGCCTACGAAACGCCTCTGTATACCCTTCTCCAACGAAACCAAACCTTCCTCTATGACGTGAAGGTTACAAAAAGTCACAAAAGCCGATATGACCTCAGAATATGCAATCACGGAGAGACTAGGGGCTCAGAAAATAATTCTTCCAATAAGATGTATGTATCGTCATCGTAAAACTATCCATATTTTTCAGCGGAATTCTTCAGCGTAGAGTTAATTGTTTGTTACACACAAAACCGACTTATAAAGGACAAAACTTTTGAAAAAGTTACTAAATCAATTTATTTTTTCATTATGGATTTCCACTACACCGGATGTCGAACCAACTGTGCCTCAGAATGTGTCCAATCCTTCTGGTTCTTCTTTTCTGTATAGTATTCCATACGGTCCTTTCTCTCCTACTCTTATGTAAACTTAATCCTTCCTTATTTTGTCCATCCATTTCATCTTCAGCATCCTCCTACAGTACCAGGTTTCGAAGGCTCCTAGGCTTTTCTGGTCAGCTTTTCCAACGGTCCATACTTCCGATCCACAAAGTACCACGCTCCGCACGAATGCTTTAACATATTGTTTCCTAGTTTGCAGCCCTATCCTACCTTTAATACAGTACGTATTGATGGCATGGTTTAATAGTTGGCATGCCCAAAACAGGTCAACATAGGTCGATCATTCCTTAGATTGGTTGACTGATCCATTCTTCCCTTCTAATGCTAGTTTCATTACTCCCAGGTAGTTCTTCTCATACTTTCTTCCTTATTTATCCGATAAGTTTATTTTTGGCCTTCCTCAACATTTTCTAGTGCAGTCATCATTGTTCTTTCAACCCTAAGATTGGCTGACTGCAGCCCTTCACCCTTCCCTATCTAATGCCAGTTCCCTTACCTCCTGGTATCTCTTACTATGTACTTTCCTCTGTATTTGGTCCATGGACTTATTCTTCGGTCTTCCTCTGGGGACTTTTCCCTCTATTTCACATTGAATTATGTCCTTTACAAACCCAACATGTCTCAGGGTGTGCCCTATCCATCTGGTTTTTCTGTTCTGTATGGTGTTCCATATGGTCCTTTCCTCTTCTCTGTAATGTAAACTTTAACATTTCAAACTTTGTGTGGCCAACAACCGGTGCAGATTATGGGTCAATGAAATGCTTCTCACACTGTTGAAGACTTTCAGGTATGAATATATATATATATATATATATATATATATATATATATATATATATATATATATATATATATATATATATATATATATATATATATATATATATTATGGATTAGGACGTTTGGCATTGTTGCTTAGTCTACGTGTTGCCTAAATTTCCACTTTTAGTTCACCCAGTCCTGAGTGGCCAACAACCAGTGCAGATTATGGACCACCGCAATGCTTCTTTTGCGCCACTTCGATTAGAATCATGTCAGCTGTTATTGTAAATAGACGTAGTTAATTGTCGCTAACGTGAGACTGTGGTGGATATGCAATAATGATCGAGGAGAAATGAATTACTGGATGCTTATATAAAATATTGCTATTTTTGTGATCTAAAAGTTACTTTGTAAATGCTAGAGAGGAAATATCTATTACAGGAAATGTTTAAGAGGTTTACAAAACGTCCATCGTGTGCCGACTACGATTTAATTCAAAGTTTGCCAGACTCTGATTATAATTTTAATGCATTAAGCCCGTTCGGCTTAAATAAAAAATTTATATTGCTCTGTTTAAACAGTACTTGCTTCGTACCAGGCTACAAAACAGGGTATGCATCTACGAGGATCCAAAATCGGAGACTTGGATTGAAAATAAGAATCTGTTAAAGGCGGCGGTAAGTTCATTCCTTTTTACCTACACTGCAATGATGGCCATTGGGAATACTCATTGAGTCACCTCGCATTGTTATTACATTTCCGTAGAGCGATATACACGAAGTGCTAAGAAGTTAATTGTGCATTTGTGTAATTAAATTTGGAGAGGAATTAAATATATCTGTTGACCGGATGATATTAAAAAAGTGAATAATTACGACCCGTGTGTTTCTACATTTTTTATCCACTGCATTATGATTACTTGTAAGTAAAACCCAGGTATATTCACAGTAAAACCGGTAAGACGTGTTTATTTACAATCTGCCCACTGTATTTACATTTGAACTTCCGTCTTTCATCACTAGGCGGCACCACTTTCCAAAAAGTTGTTTGTTTACGGAATTCTAGACAACAGTTTTTGGCGACGAGATCACAATCAATAATATATATTCATGCTTCCAGGTTTTGAAAAGAATAATGAAAAGAATAGAAAATCTTATCTATAAAAAAGAAACTGGGGTTGTGCGGTCACTTATAACTAAGCTGAGGACTTTGCCTAAAATGCCTATTTTTTCTTTTACTCAGGAAACCAATTTTATGAAGTTATAAGTTCATTTAGGATCATTTAAGGGGAAATTAAGGCGATTTTTTATTTCCTAAAAATGCCAGCTTTACCTGTTTATGCCTTTTTCTGCCAGTATCGCCTATTTAAGGGCTTAAAAAAGCAATATTCTTCTCAACGTCTCCAAACTTCTCTTTAGTGCGGAGCTAGTCCGTTACTTCAGTTTCTTTTTTAATCTATCAAGGCTGAAATAATGTCAATAAACAGGCATAGAGAAAATTAATCCTAAGTATTATTATATAAATAGTAGAAAAACAACTTTTGTAATTTTACGTGATGCGTACAAGCGATGGATTCAATTGCCAAAAACTTGAAAATATTTAAACTTGGCGGGTGAATTTATTTTTTGAATAAATTGCCATGAGAAAAATTCGGCCTGGACCGGGAATGGAACCACGGACTTTTGGTTTGCCGGACCAATGCGCAGACCACTACGCTATCCAGGCTTCCTAATTCCCAAGGCAATTTTGGTGGATACTAGGCAACTAGATCTTAGGCCCTTGCGGTCCATCAAAGATGGCGACACAAGGGAGAAGAGGACTTCAAAGAAGCCGCAACCAAGAGTCAGTATCCTTCACCAGCACATATGCCGTGCTTAGCCATCTAAAAATATTCAAACTTGGCGGGTGAATTTTTTTTAAAGAAATTGCCCGTGGTCCGTGGTTCGATTCCCGGTCCAGGCCGAATTTTTCTGATGGCAATTTCTGCCAAAAACTTGTTTTTGAAGGCACAACTCAGTATTGCTGAGTTCAAAGAGATGCTGCCCGAAGTTGCTCTGCCTTCACAGCCATTACTGATATTATGGGGAACATGGCTAAATACTGCATTATACTCCGCAGATACAAGAACGAAATGGTTGTGATAAGAAATTTTCATCAAAAGCAAGAAGCAAAAGTTAGAAAAGGCGTGAGACAAGGATGTGCTCTCTCTCCTCTTATATTCAATGCTTACATCCAGGAAGCTATAGACTAAGTTAGTGAAACTAATGAGGTGGGGATTAAAATTAATGGACAGAAGATAGATATGCTGCGTTATGCAGATGATATTGCTGTGATCACAGAGACCCAAGAAGATCTAGAAAGGATGCTCAACACAATGGGTAGGATTTTCTGTAAACAGTATGGCATGAGAATAAACAAACGCAAAACCAAGGTGATGGTTTGCAGTAAAGAAGAACAATATGAACCCCCAATAATGAGAATTGGAGCAGAGAAGCTAGAAGTAACAGAAGAATTTGCATACTTGGGAAGCAGAATAACAAGAGATGGTAGAAGCCAGAAATAAATTGTAAGGAGAATACATCAGGCCAAAATTGCATTCTATCTTAGAAAGAACCTACTCACCAGCAAGAACATTAGTTTGGAAATAAGGAAGCGGATGATGAAAGCATTTGTTTGGAGTGTGGCCCTATACGGGAGCGAAACATGGGTGATAAGAAAACAAGAGAGAAGGCGGCTAGAAGCCCTGGAGATGTGGCTCTACAGAAGGATGTTGAAGCTCAGCTGGAAAGATAGAGTCACGAATGAAGAGGTACTGAAAAGAGTTAAGGAAACCAGATCCCTGTGGAGGCATATCCAAACGATAAGAGACAAACTCGTAGGGCACATTCTAAGACACGACAACATCGTTATAACAATAGCAGAAGGAGCTATAGAGGGAAGGAATCGCCGGGGACGACCAAGGATGTCATTCATGCAGCAGATTGCGAATGATATGGGTTGCACCACATACACAGAAATGAAGAGAAAAGCAGACAGAAGAGAGGAATGGCGTACTGCTGCAAACCAACCCCAGGATTGAACACTGAAGAATGAGACTCTGCAGATAAAATTAGTGAAATACGTGAGGTATGCGACAGGAATAATGAGCGCCTCGGATACATCAGTTCGAACGACTTTTTCACACATTTAAAGGTACACTATTGTAACCGATTTTTCTCATCTTTTATACTGCGTGTCAATTCTGTCTATAAGAAAATTAAGCCACCATGGCGCATGAGTAAGTTTTCTGTAGGCAACAGAATATCTAAATAAAAATAATAATAAGTTTATTACTTCCCAAAAAAAAACAAACATCACAAATAAATTACAGTTTTTTTTCCATACAAGGGGAAGCTTTAGGTAGCCTCTAAGAAATATCTGTGATGAGGCTACCATCCCAGAACATGTAGCTGCTTATTGCTTTTAACTGAACAATACAAATCAATTATATATACAAAGTAGTTTTACAATAGATTTCAGAATGAACCAAATGGAATACAATAAATAGAAAAAGAAAAAAAACAACTTCATACGATAATATTAAAGAAATTTTCTACACTTTGATGAGTTAGAATCCATTCCGATATTAGTTTGAGAAGTTTATTTTTTAGTATAATTTCCGGCTTTTAAGTCCTCTGGTAGCAAGTTGTAAACCTTGGGTCCCATGTACAAGGATGATCTCTTAAAGAGCGATTTTTTTGGCTTGATTGGATAAGCGTAAAATTTATTTCTGAGATTATGTTTCGTTCTTTTTAATTGTTTGTTCCTACTTCTTAGGTAAAATAATTTAAGGACTTGATAGACATATAAGTGCCTCAACGGTAGCAATTTTAATGCTGAAAATAGGGGGGAAATGAAGAAAAAGCAATCTGCATTCTCGAGTCCGAAGCTGCATAGTTGAATCTCGATGTCAATGCAGATCCTACGTTTATCAGATGCAATTTCGGTTAACGACCATCAATCACGTCATCGCTGGAGTCAAGAGAACTCCTATCATTGCGACATTTCATCAGGGACATCGGTTGCTCCAGGACCAAAGATGACAGCAGAAGAGCTTGCATCGTTTAAGTACTGCCCTGTCATCTCGTGTGACGTTGAGAGGTCATTTTCATACAATAGAAATATCCCGACTGACTCATAGCATCAGTTTACAGGAGGACATTTAGAAAAATATGTTGTTGTAAATTTTAATGTAACTTCACATAAGTAAACCTTTTGTATTTTACGTTTCTTCAATTTATAAGCTAATTTCATTTGGAGTTTTATCCTCTTTTCTCTCCATCAGTTTTGCCGAAAAGTAATCGTGTATCTCAGCCCAAGCTTTAAATTTCAGATACTTCTTTGCAACAATAAGCCGCATTGTGTTTATAGCCGGCCACGGTGGAGGCGGGGTGAAGTCTTCGCCTGCTAATCTTGGAATTACGGGTTCGAGTCCCACCTGGGTATTCCACCACCTAAGGCGTAGATGTGTGTCAAATGCTGTTTGTCTGAACCTGGAAAGCCTGATTACAGGCTTAGGCCGTGTTCCAATCCGATATTATGCACACCTCGTACCCTTATGTGCTCTTTTCAATTGTCATTTTCCGGATGTGACGTCGTATAGTGCGGTTCCAATCCGTCAGAGCGCATCATGGCTGGGGCGCTAGTGCACATGGAAGGTAAGTGTATGACGATGCTCCCTATGAATTTCCCATTCGTGAATAATGCGAATTTCCAATGCGATGTCTTGCGACAAATTACAATTCTGAGTGACTAATGGATGCTCTTCTGATATACTAGGGACAGACGAAAGGATAATACAATTCATCGGCCTGCGGAAGAAATACACAGACCAACTTACGGGTCGAGGCGGTTCTGATATAGTTCCGACATTGGACACTGGGAGACATTGGCGCTGGCTACCTTAAGAGCAGAAAAGTGCGTGAAGTACAGGATAGGGCATTAGGGCGTAAGTGCATAGGGTGCACCCTACGCATTGGAAAACGGCCTTAGCCTAATGGGATTCCAGGGCCAATAGAATCGCCCGAAGTGCAAAAAATATTTTAAGTGACTATTTTGAAATTTCTAGTGTCTATTTAGGCTGCCTATTTCTTCATTTTTAGAGCCTAAATGCCCTCAGCTTACTTATAACTACCAAACCACTGCACGGAATGATGTAAAACGTTGTGAAATGATTCATCATATCACTTGGAAGGTTTATGGTTAACTTTTGTTTACCTAATGGTCATCGGTTCGACTCCAGGAGAGTTAAAGCGTTTCCATAAGAAATACATGTCATGCCCGTTTTTCTGGCATGCAAACCTTATTTATTTTGCACATTTAAATTGGAAATAATGGTCGTACGAAGTCGCGACGAAGACAATCCGACATAAATATAAATAACCATTCTTACTCTTGCAATCGACTTTTGTTTTCCAAATGACTTACTTTAAATTCAGAAAAAAACCTAAAATTGCTGAAAATTCAGCTTTTTTGGTACGCTGTCCCCTTGACGACCGATGCCATTGTTGCAGACGAACCTCATACCGATATTTGGTGAATATAGGCCCAGAACGTATTGATTTATTATGTAGATACTAACCATCTAGCTGCATGCGACCCTGTTCTCTAGCATGTCTCCCTTAAATAGTAGTAGTTACATTTTACTTGTTCACTATAATCATTTGCTGTTTTTCTGTCTTATAAAATATTCGTTTGTTTGCTTTTCATTTTTTCTTATAAATAGATATTACAGATTGTACATTTTTGTTTTAACATACTATTTCGATTATTGATATTGAGACTGTTTTTTTAATTTTCATTTACCTCGCTCATTTTATATCTCTCTGCTGACTTGAAAGTTGTTTGTTTGTTTTCCTCTTTTGTAAGGCTTTGTATTTTGTCTTTGTATTCCACTCCTCATGAAGGCATGTAAACTACTCCACTGCCCTAAGGGACTTTGTCCCATGACAATAAAACTGTTTTCTATTCTAAATATCCTACTTGCATGGCAATAGTGCAAGTTTGGTGATCTTCAACGCCTACCACACACCCTCGTGGTGGCTCGCAGGGTATTACGTAGATGTAGATGTAGATTGAAATAGGAGATTCCATATAATCCATAAGAAATACATTTTGCGCGAAATATATCGATATATTTCGATTGTTACCGATAGTATGAAATAACTTCAATGTGTTTCACACCCTTTGAATTTCAACTGATAACTTCCTCTAGTGCTTTATAAAGAAAGATAAACTCCATGATTTAAATTGGACATTTGGGGAGGCGACCGACGGCAAAGATCATTTGCGCCAAAGGGGATAGGTAAGGGAGGAAGGGTGGATAGAAACCCGGCGTCGGCATTAGCATACTCTTAACGAAAGTCGCCAAGGGGACCACGGCTTAACGTCTCATCCGACAGACGGAGTACTGTACTTGAAGTGCCCTCCACAAGACACTCAAGTAAGGATCGGTTTCCTCCGAAAAACATCCGCCTCTGCAGGGATTTGAACCCTGGCCGCCCGTATCGTTAGCCAGTACTATAGCCACCACACCAACCGTATCCCCTTATTCCTCTCTCTCCCATATTTTTTTTAAAATCTTTCCTGTGAACTAAACCATTTCACTTAATTAATGACCTTTTTCTCATCTTCTTACAAGTTTGTCAAGTTTATACCGCCGCCCTTACGTTGTGATTGCTCGTCTCCACAAGACACCCAAGTAGGGATCGTGTTTCCTCTGAAACACAACTGCCTCTGCAGGGATATGAACCTTGGCCGCCCGCGTGGTAGGCGAGTACTCTAGCCACCACACCAGCCCGATCCCCTCCATGCTTTAGAGCCGATTCTGTCAACTAAATGTGGAACGGACTACTGTAAGAGGAGATACATCACGATCAGGAATCAAAAAAAAAATATCTGAACTCTCCTCTGTCCGGCCCACCAGACTCACGCGTCCCGCCCTCTAGAGGACAAAAAAATAGACGACCAATCCTCATCCCAACGTCCATATAACCCTTCCACGCTTCCCCACACCACGGAATGTTTCCCACTTCCCACCTCTCTTCAATTCTCCCTCCCCCCCCCGGTATACACTCGCTCCACCCACCGAAAGAAGCCCCTCCCACCGACCCCTCCCTCCCCCCCAAACACACAGCATCCCTACCCCTCGAAAACGCCCAGCACAGAAAAGCCCCCACCTATTCCACTTCTCCTCACCCACTCCAATGGGAGAAAGAGGAGGGAAAATAAACATTCTCAAACTGCCGTCACGAGACGAGAAAAAGGGGTCTCCATAAATATCTTCACCCCCTGCCCACCTCCCTACCTCCTCCTTATAATCCCCTCCCAAAAACCCCTCATTCCTCCCCCTTCTACGGACGTCTTCTCCTCACTCCTCAAGACGAGATCCCGAAAGTCGCGCCATGTGCGCGGATAAGCGAAGCATTTACAACATCGCGGTGATAAACAATGAGACGAGCGTTTTTAGGTCGCTCTCAAAGAGGGAGGAATTTAGCATTAGTAGTGAGTGGTTTGGCTATGTATATAAACAGCTTTCCGATATAGCTTCCATAACTAAATAGTACACTACCTAATTACGGTAGCGAAGTCCTGCCATTTGTCTGAGCGGGTCATTTACAACACCGCAGTGAACAATGAGACGAGCGTTTTTAGGTCGCTCTCAAAGAGGGAGGAATTTTGCGTTAGTAGTGGGTGGTTTGGTTATGTATATAAACAGCTTTCCGATATAGCTTCCATAACTAAATAGTACACTACCTAATTACGGTAGCGAAGTCCTACCATTTGTATGAGCGGGTCATTTACAACACCGCAGTGAACAAAGAAACGAGCGTTTTTAGGTCGCTCTCAAAGAGGGAGGAATTTTGCGTTAGTAGTGGGTGGTTTGGTTATGTATATAAACACAGCTTTCCAGTATAGCTTCCGTAACTAAATAGTACACCACGTAACTAATGGTAGCGAAGTCCTGCCATTTTTCTGAGCGGGTCATTTACCACACCGCAGTGAACACAGAACGAGCGTTTTGAGGTCGCTCTCATAGGAGGAAGAATTTAGCGTTGGTGGAAGGTTTGGTTATGTATATAAACACAGCTTTCCAATACAGCTTCCATAGCTAAATAGTACACCAACTAACTACGGTAGCAAAGTCCTGCAATTTGCCTAAGCGGGTCAATTACAACATCGCAGTGAACAAAGAAACGAGCGCTTTGAGGTCGCCCCCGATTAGGGAGGTATTTTGCGTTAGTGGGTGGTTTGGTTATGTATATAAACACAGGTTTCCGATATAGCTTCCGTAACTAAATAGTGCACCGATTAATCACGGTAGCGAAGTCCTGCCATTTGTCTAAGCGGGTCATTTACAACATCGCAGTGAACAAAGAAACGAGCGTTTTGGGTGGTTTGGTTATGCATATAAACACAGCTGTCCGATACAGCTTCCATAACTAAACAGTACACCGCGTAACTAAGGTGGTGAAGTCCAACTTTTTTTCCCATGTTTAGCACACGTTATTTTGCCAAACCGAGAGGAAAGTCTATAAAAATATTCCACGTTTTCAACAGCAATCTATTACCATTAACTCCGACGATACTTCTACATCTACATAATACCCTGCGAGCCGCCGAATGGGTGTGGCAGGGGGTGTCAGGTCACCAGCCGTGTAAAGATGCACGTTTTTTGGAGATGAAATGGCGACGTGTATTATAGGAGTATATTTAGTGGAGCTCATTTTTTATTGCGGTCGCTTATTGTTCGCGGAAAGAACGAGTTTTTGTACCTATCAGTTCGGCAGTGTATCTCTCTTATTTTATCGCATCTGTCAGGCCTAGAGTAGTCAGGCATAGATGTAGGGAGGAGTCATGATAGTATTCTCTATGTCACTCTTAAAAATATCAGTTCTGAATTTATCAAGCAAACCTAAGCCTAGCGTGTAGCCTCCGAGTCTCTAGGGGCTCCCACCTTAATCCCTCTAAAAGTTGTGAGACACTATATGTACGCTCGTAACAGTTTTTAAGGAGTTAACTTCACGTACGATGAAAGTATAATGCGATAGATTTTTGGACAGATACGCGATTCCTTTTATCAATGAACGTACTTCCGTTGCATTCGAAAAATTTTGACCGCTTACGACTTTTTCAAAATATTTTTACACCGATTGTACAGACCATTAGGTATATGAAGAGGGCAATGCGCGATCAAACTGAAGCCTAGCGACCGAAATAACAATTATATTGTTTCACCCTACTCTCTCCTCACTTTCCCATGGATAGTTAGACGGAATGGACGATTTAGCGGATATAAAGCAAGAATATCAACCATATAATTGAGATTTAAAGCGAATAATTCCTGACATATATATTGGTTATTTAAGGTAGACCGAGCGAGATAGTTCCCAAGTCATAATATTGACCATATTCAAATTATATGTTTTAATTTCACTAGCTGTAGGACACATGAATTCAATATTGCATTACTAATGGGCAATAATGTAGTTTTATATGATGGAAATGATAAGTAATCAAATGAAAATATCTAAATAAGCCTTTTACTTGACTCATTATTTTCGCGCGGTGCGTTTGAAACTCCTTCAAAACGGAAGGTTTTTTGTGATACCCAAGAACCTATTGCGGTGAAAATATGATTAATTTTAAAAAATAGTTGAGAAAACATACAAACTATATACTGTTAGTGTTTTACGACATCTAAGTGTAGGAAATACCTCATTTTATAAATATCTCTCTCTGGAGGCACACATGTACCAGTGCCAATTACTCTCTGCCACAATACGCTCCATTAAAAGATTTTACTAATCTTTTGTTTATGTCTTAGAGTTGGCCTATCACATGCCTATGCTTGAAATTTAAGACAAGTTACTCTTAAAATACGTGTTGGTTACTTGGTGCTGAAGAATCTGTTCGATTTTACTTTATTTTTCACCGAGAATGCGGAAAATTATAAATTCAAATAAATAAACAATATGCATGAAAGATGCATGTTAAAGAAGTAATTGCATGCTGATTTATAGTAAGTTACTGATAGAGAATAAAGGAAAATTGCACAATTAGTACGTAAGCCCGCAAATGCTATAGGTAAATGAGAGTTCACAAAGATAACGGACTGGCTTCAACTTCTAGCATTGGCCAGCATAGCAAGTGCCATCTCCATATACCTCAGTGAGACTGTGCTGAAATAGATAAATTAAAGCGTCAAATTATACCTAGTAACAAACTGAAGAAGATCAACATGAGCTCTTCGGATGATTCCCGTGTTGGTGATAAAGAATGGAGAACTCCCGAGATTTTTTTGGAAGCTCGAAATATTTCACAGTGTTTGTCACCTGAAAAAACCGTTGGTCAGTACCATTGAGGTATATGAAGAGGGCGCTTCCTATGCTCGCTAATAATGATCCGAATTCCCTGTGAAAACTATCGTAAAATTGAGTAGAATCCATAGCTTTAAGGTAGTTTGAGCGAAACATCATTTTACTTAGAAATCAATGAATTTGGTCTTAATTTAGAGACAAATCTCACCCTTCTAATGACAACAAATATTCAACCCCTAACCACATTGCTTTCGGAGATAATTGCCAAAAAATACCAGCCCTTTTACGAGGGAAATGGTACGTGAGTGCACTCCAGAGAGACATTATTTACAAAATGAGGAATTTCTAACGCTTAGATGTAAAAAACGTAACAGCGTGCAGTTTGTATGTTTTCTCAACTATTTTTTAAAATTAATCATATTGTCACCGCAATAGATTTTTGGGTATCACAAAAAACCTTCCGCTTTGAAGGAGTTTCAAACGCACCGCGCGAAAAAGATGAGACAAGTTAAAGACTTATTTAGATATTTTCATTTAATTACTTACCATTTCAGTCATATAAAACTATATTATGGCACCATTAATAATGCAATAGTTAATTCATGTGTCCTGCAGCTGGTGAAATTAGAGCGTATTATTCGAATATGGTCTCTATTATGACTAGGGAACTGTCTCGCTTAACAAGCCTCCGGACCGTCTTAACAAGCCTCAGGACAACGAAAAGTTTTGCCAAGGTTCGCTCATCGTCCGTCGATGGCGGCGTATACGTTTGGCCACAGTAATTGGCTCCAATAAATAACAATAAACAAATTCGCCAACGCGACCGTCGGCTCCCGACACGTCAGGAAACGTTACTCGTAATCCCGCTCTACCCCCCAAAGAAGCCTCTAAGAACATGCCTCAACGGTCCTAAACCTAATCTTAAGACCAAGCCTATTCTACCGGCTGGTTGCGTACCGTCGAAAACTGGTTCCATATCGATGTGCCATTGCCTGCCGTAACCGCCCGTTCCGTGTGTCAAAAACACTCCCCATATTTGGCCGATTAATGGCCAGTTGCAGGAACGACACGTGATTTCGATGAAGTTATGGGACCCATAAGCCATGTATTTTTAATATAATGTCATATAACTAGCGGACCCGACAGACGCTGTCCTGCCCAAACGTTGGCTTCCCTGCCACAATTTCTCACTACTCCATCTTTTCGATGTGGTTGTATTGGCAGCGTGTTTATTTGTTGCTCCTCATCGCTCATGCAGTAGATTTGCAAAAATTTTGGATCGGCATCACGCATTGAGATTAAAGAGCCAACTTGATGATACACTTGGCCCTGAATCCTAAACGTTGATTCAATCTCTTTTTTCCTCAATTTTGTACTATTATTTGTATAATTACCTAGCTGTATGTCTCTTTGTTTTGAGTTGCAAAGCCCTGTAGATGTCAAAATGTTTGGCCAAACGTTGGCGGTGAGTTAAATACATCAATAACCAATTTTTCAAGAATCTTTTTTACTATCTATAATTCACTGGTCCAGAAAGTTGTAATTGATTAGTCTTTTTACCCTCCTAAATAACAAGTGTCGTCAATGCCTGCCCCATCATCCCACGATCATCTCAAGAATACACCACGAATAATCTGAGAAACCTGTTGTACGCTTTGAAAACCTGCAGTGCTTTCGCACATCAACGCGCATCAGAGCATTCGTGTAGTATTTATGCCTGGAGATAAGGGTATACGAGTATACCCTTGTCAAACTTTTAGTAGCCGGAGCCCAATCTCCCTCCCCCCCACCGACAATGACAGCCCTCCCACCCCTGCTTAAACTGGCATTTTTGAGATTCCCGGACACTCGGCAAAAGCGTGGAGAGAGAGGGAGAGAAGCGTCTGTTTAATACTTCTTCTCTACTTATTCCATATATTTATAAAGGGGGGAGAAGGGCGCCTAATCTCCCCTTCGGAAAAGCAAGAGGGAAGAGGAGATAGGATGAAAAGACAGTGAGGATGGTAGGAATTTTTCCGAATAATCACGTCGATGAGAGAGCGAATGCGAGTGGGAAAAAAAGGCTAGATAAAAAAAATAAAATAAAAAAATAAATTGTACAGATAGGGAACGGTTGGGCGACAGGAGGTGGAGGCATCCCACACTGAATGGTAAAATTTTTCTCCCATTCCTCTAATGGCTCTCGGGTTAGCCGGCCATCGCGGGGGAAAAAAGGAGAAGAAAGGCGATCGACGCGGTCTGACGTTTATTCTTCCGATTGATTGACGCCATTTGAGTTCCCGTGCGCCTTCGACCGAGGTCTTTTTAAGGGGGTGGACTGGCGTGTCTGGAGGAGATGGAAGAAAGATTGGTGGAGACTGGAAGGTAGTTTGTGAGTGAGTGTTTGTAAAGGAGAGGGGAGGTTCAGAGAGATTACAAACAAAGAGGTAGCTGGGAGGCGCCTATGAGGAGGTCCCATTCGCTGGTTGGCGTTTAAAAGTAATTAGGGGAGGCGACAGACAACAAAGGTCACAAGCGCCATCAAATCCTCTACACATGGAGACATTTCTACATCAACATCTACATACTACCCCGCGAGCCGCCACATGGGCGTGTGTCAGGGGGTGGTAGGTCACCAGCCGTGTAAAGATGTAAAATTTTGAAGGTGAAATGGTGACGTGTACTATGGGAGTGTATTTAAAGGAGAACACTTTTTATTGTGGCCGCTAATTGTGCGCGGAAAGAACGAGTTTCTGGACCTATATCTTCGGCAGTGTATTTCTTGTATTTTATCGCATCTGTCATACCTAGAAATGTAAAGAGGCGTCAAGATAATATTCTCCATGCCGCTCTGAAACACACCAGTTCTGAATTTCACAAGCAGCCTAAGCCTAGCGTGCAGCCTCCGAGTATCTAGGGGCTCCCACCTTAGTCTCTCTAACAGTTGTGTAACACTATATGTTCGCTCGTAGCAGTTTTTAACGAAGCGTGCTGCTTTCCTTTGTATATTGTTAATTTTTTTGGTTAAATCTTTATGACCAGGGTCCCAAATGCTCCCGCGTATTCGAGGTGTGGCCTACCCAGAGCGAAGTAGCATCCCTCTTTGACTTTTTCATCCGAGGACCTTCCTATTATACGTTTAACAAAGCCTAATTTCTTTAATTCTGTACTGCATATGTTTTGCATGTGTGTTCCCCACGATATATCCGATGTTAAGGTGATTCCAAGATATTTTACTGTATTTGAAGATACATTTCAGGCGCCTGACCTGGCGCTAGATACGGCTGGCGGTAATTTGACATCATGATACTCGTGATACAAAGAACTTTGTGTAATTTTACACAATTTATTTTAATCTTACAACTAGTTTTACTAGAGGTACGAGTGGGTTAAGAGGCAATGGCCTATCCTCAGTCCAGTCATTGCATTGGTTCATATATGTCCATCAGTGGAGCATCTAACCCATATTCATTCATTACCCACTCATTCCTGACCCTATCCATCCTACCTTTGCCGCAAACACTCCTCAGATAACTAATACCCACGGCGTTTAGCCTACTCTTAAGTCTATCCTGACATACCAATGTTTCAGTACCATACAACAAAGTGGGGAGAAGTACACTCTTTACCTATAAGCCCTGTAAACTTTATACATTTTAGTATCCGAGTAAGAGAATCGGGATTGTCTCCTAAGATCATACCTAGCTCTCTTCCTAATTTAAATTTCTCACGAAAAACCCTGTACTTATCGCATTCCGTCAGGAGATGTTTCACTGACTAAGGACGGTCACAACCTTCACCTCTCGCACCATTCATTTCACTCTTATATATCTGTTTCGTTATTCGACTCTCCTCCATTCTCTCCACATGGCCAAACCAACGAACCACACTCCTTTCATATACTGTGAAACCCTTCTTAACGACCACTCCTATCAAGCGACCAACCCTTTCATCGGAACCGTCGATGGGACTTGCAGGGTATTAAGTATATTTAGATGTAGATTGTTAATACTTCTCCCTTTCTCTCCTCCATCACTCCATGCTCAAATTTTAACAATACTTTCAGCTATACCTTTCCTCCAAAGCCACCAGCCGATCGAACCACACCAAGGGCTTCCAACCCAAAACCTTACAGCCCACCGCAAACGAATAGCATTCGGGAAGTCATTAGATGTGATTCCTATTACAAAGTCTAATTTGAAGCATTTTTTCTGCGCGTTGCGTTTAAAAAATCCTGCAAAACGGAAGTTTTTTGTGATTCTGAAAAAAATGACTCCGGTGACAACCATTTATTTTCAAAAATGCTTGAGAAATCATGAAAACTACACGCTTTTAGTGTTTGGACTAGATCTAGAAGATAGAAATTCCTCATTTTTTTTTAAAATGTCTCTGGAGAACATACATGTACCATTTTCCACGTACTATGGCGGGTATATTTTGGCAAATATCTCTGAAATTAGTTTGTCAAAATACTTTTTTATACGAAACTAGCGGACCCGACACACGTTGTCCTGCTCAAACGTTGGCTTGCCATCAATTAGCGGGTTCAGCAAACGTTTTTTCGATATTCGTATTTTCGATAAACTACATACTAAGTGACATTTGACATTGAGTTCGACATTAGCGCCACCTATGGTACACAAACATTACTATAAATTATTCTCAGATGGTCAATTATTCATTAACTTCTCAGAAGGTTTTAACGGTCAATTATTCATAAACTCATGATTTTTTCCTTTTAAAAATATTGGGGGTAAGGGTGGGGGGTTAAATTTTGCGGCTATGGTACCAACACCATCTACCACCTCGAGAGGGCGACGGGCTTCTCGATTTTGACCACCGACGATCGCGAGACCGGGAACGATGACCTTGGGAAACCGACAGATCCGCAACTTGTCTTGACAAACCCTCGATGGCTAGGAACAGCTTATCATCCGTCGATATGCTGTTGGGAGAAACGGCATGGACGGCCATATGAGGAGTTGACACCTAGATGATCTTGTCAGCGAGCTCCGACAGCTTATCTAGGGGTAACTCAGCCTGAGCAGTCAGGATTCCTTGGATGTGCAGGGGCAATCGCCTCAGCCACAGCTGTCGGAAGAGTTTATCCGGAAGAGCGGTCGTTCCGGCGAGGGAGCGAAGATGCCGCAAGAATTGAGAAGGCTTGCGATCGCTGAGGTCCTCGTCCGACAGTAGCTGGCGAACGCAATGCTCCTCAGAGGCAGACAGACGTTCTCTAAGCTACGATCGTAGAGTCAAATAAGGATTCTGAGAAGGAGGATTCGTGATTATATCCTCAACCTCACAGGCCACGCGACAATCTTAATGTGAGGCAACATAACGGAACTTCGTTACCTCGCTTATGATCTCCGACAGCACGAACTAAGATTCCACCCGTGAAAACCAAAGACTCGGTTTCTCGGGCCAAAATGGTGGTAGTTTCACGGCGACGCGACGAACCGCAGGCGGGTTCCGCTCAGTGTCTGTGTTGCTGCGTCTTGAATCAGAATCATTTAGTTAGAGATGGAGCTGGACATTTTCTTCACGTAATCGTTGAAGCTCGTCGTCGCGCGGCAAAACCATTTTCACCAAATGTTGATTATTTATTCTCCTTTTCGGGGTCACCAATGTGGAGATGGGTGAGGAGATCTCCACGTTTATAAAATCAATTTATTAGAGCCTTTATCAATGTCCACTACAATCTCAGTCCTCTGACTTAGTTACATAAACATCAACAAATCAACGAGGCCTCCTTGGCAACATTATAGAAGATGATGGCACCATTTACGGTCGCCACAAAAATGTTGTAAAAAAATGTCCTAGAACCCGATCGCAGCGCCACCTACCATTTGTGAATCTAAACCATTTAGGGACCCACTCAAATACAAAAAAATTCATCAAAATCAGTCCAGTCGTTTAGGAGGAGTTCAGTGACATACACGCGTACCGAAGAATTAAATATATAAAGATAATTGTCCACCCCATTTTCGTAAAACCATTTATTTTGCTCTGGTTCGGTCTAAATTGAATTAACTATTGGTTTGCTGAGGGGGGTGCTTATCAAAATATACTTCAACCAATTATAATACTGCAAAAAAAGAATAATAAGAAAAAGAAAAATAATTAGAATCGTTGCAGGTAAATCTCAATACTGTCACACGTTCCCCTCAATTGTTTCATTAAAATTGTAACCGTTAAGACATTTATATATTTATAAAGTCCTTAGGGTATTTTATTCTACATACCTTTAATTAAATCTAACAAAACTCTCTTTCAAAGACGCTTCTTTTATATGGGACCTAAAGTGTACAACTTGATATCAAAGAATATAAAGGTCAATATTAAAACAAAGTTTCTTACAATAGCAGTGGAATGGCTACTTACTCAGCTCAGCGTAGATTATTTATTTTATATTATACTGTGAAATTTCTTGTAATTATTGTATCTATCCTGTTTGGCTCATCTAGAACTGTATTGTACCGATTATTTGTTTTTTTTTTCGAATTTAGGAAATTATAAATTTTTAAGAAAATGTGCAGCTATGCATTGCTATGAAGGTAGCCTCACCTCAGTTTTTTTTCTTAGAGGCTACCTAAAGCTCTCCAAAAAATGCATGTATGATCTTTGTTTTTTTTCATACTGGTAAGAATAAAAAGACGATAGTAAATTTCCACACCGTTTAATTATTACCGACCGTGGTTTCGACACTGAGTTCAGTTTATTCGGGTCTTTCTCGCGTTGGTTCATTTTAACGGACAACAGTTTCGCTAACGTTACAGGTGTTTCGGCTCTCGCCGCAGGATTACAACTCCCGCCCCCGGTTTGCAAGCTCTCGCTTATACCCGGGGACAAGGAAGAGGTGCGAGGAAAGGATGGGTAGGGAAGGTTAGCAAAACCACTGCCCCTTCGAGGCCGACACCAATGAGGCGGATTGAGGTCAAAAGGACCTCAAGGGGCCTCCGCCTCCCCGAAGTGCTCGTATTAGTCTGGTTACCCCAAACAACTAAGACGAGTGACCGTCGGCCCCGCTTTCGCGAAAGACCTACCGCACTTCTTTGTGTACCGAGAGAGCCCGTTGGGATTAGGTATCTCTCTGGCCCACTTTACGGGTTGACGCCGTGCGGTCTGCCGAAGTGCGTCCTCGAGTCGGGGACCACCGGACCCATGGAGGGTCAATTCGGACCAATTTTGGTCAAAGCGTGGGTACAACCCTTCTCTCAGCAGTTCTCGTCAACCCCTCGCTAACGTTACAGCTAGCGTCGTCAGGTAATACGGTTATCCTCTTTCCTCTATGTTCAAACGTTTTGTACAACAATTGGATTCAAAGGCCCAGCCGATCAATCAACGTGCGCCTGACTACCTCAGGCGTTAGGTATATAAAGGAACATGAATCTCTGCAGCTCATTCAGGACCTGACGACGCTAGCTGTTACGTTAGCGAAACTGTTGTCCGTTAAAATGAAGCAACGCGGGAAAAACCCGAATAAAATGAACTCGATAAATCACCGCGGAAGCCTCCTTACCATGGTCGGTACTTATTAAACAGTGTGGAAATTTATTATCGTCTTTTCATTCTTACCGGTAGAGATATTGAATATTTCCACCAAGTTACGCCTGAAACTCTTTCATACCTACGTTAGTTCTATTGTGCGAATGTAGTTTGGGAAGTAATAAAACTTATTATAGTGCAACAAGGGACTTTTTTGAAAAGTTATTAAAAGTGTGCGATGAAGGATACGCGATTACCGCTCCCACCGCCTTAATTAACGGACGATTCTTCTACCAGATGGGCGAACCCACCTGCGAAACTCCCGATCGGCCCCAGCGGCGGACGTCCGTGAGGCGGCAGCGTGGCGGCGGGGGTCGAGGGGGGTGAAGAGGAGGGGGTGGGTGGCGGGAGTGAGGAAGACTCGGGCCCCCAAGTGGTTATTTGGAGGGGGGAGGGGGGGAGAGAGTAGAAAACACCCGCTTATCTAAATAGCGGCGCTGGATCACTCCGCAGCGACCGATCCAAACAAACCTCTTTTCCTTCTCCCTATAGGTGATAGCGCGTTAACTCCCTTCGGAGTGGAAGGCTGGGCCAGCGACCTCACCACACACAAACATTCCCATTCCCGACCGCCACCTCCTCCCCCAATACTCTGGACGGAAAACGTCCGGAGCTTTTCCAATATTAAAATGGAAAACCTATTTTATTTTTTTTCCAAAGTCACGGGTGGGATCTCTTCTGCGGCGCCTGTAGTTATGTCCGCGTCGCGACGTACAAATAGCCAAGAAAACTGACATTACTACGAGGGGCATTTTATAAGTATTGCACAGGTTGGTACCACTGCGGGATAGATAACGCTGCAACAATGAGCAATACGTCAGTTGCAGTTCAAAGCTTGAGGAAGAAGTGTGTTATTTTGATTCATTTGTAGTGTATCGCATTTTTAAGTTACGCGACTTTGAAATGGAGCCTGCACGTGTCTCGGGTACTGTGACTATTGAAGACGAACGGGCATACATTAAGATTGAAACTTTACGTGGAAAAAACCCGACAGAAATCCACAGTGCTTTAAGTGTGGTTTGTGGTGAGTTAACAGTGGACCGTAGTACAGTTTCTCGTTGGTCTAAACGTTTTCGTCCATCCCCACGGATGGACGGAAAGGTCCATCTTCCCCACGACCAAAAAAATGTCGACGAGCACAATCAAAGGTCAAACAAATGATGATCTTTGCATACGATAACCAAGGAATCATCATGACAGACAGGGTTCCGTGTGGAAAAAGTGTCACAGCAGTTTACTATCGTGATTTCATGAAGAATCTGCGTAGAAAAATGCACAAGAACCGACCTCAGTTGCTGAACGCTAGACCACTCATTCTCCATGACAATGCTCGTCCGCACATTGGACATGTCGTAACCGAAAAGCTACGCGAATACGGTTGGGAGGTGCTGCCTCATCCTCCCTACAGCCCGGACATGAGTCCACCAGACTTCGAACTATTCCCAAAGTTGAAACAACCTATGCGTGGACGTCGTTTTCCATCTCTGGAAGAGCTTTCTACCGCCGTTACCCGAGCCATCCGCCAGATGAACAAAGATGGTATCCTCGATGGTATAGTAAGGCTTCCGACTCGTTGGGATTCGGTCATTGAGAAGCAGGGAGACTATATTAAAGGAATGTAAAGAGATATTTCTGTAAAAATAAAAAATGAAAGTAAAAAAAAATTTTGTGCATTATTTATTAAATGACCCTCGTATATGACAGCGAAATTATTAGGTTAATTTTAGGGATGAGTCGATTCCACTTTTTTCGATTCCGATTCCATCGATTCTTATTCCTAATAACAGGTGGGATATCGATATATCGGTAGCGTATGACTATTCTTAAATTCAAGTATTGGCTGAAATAAAAAGCAAAGACAATTAGGTCGCTCAAAACGTATATTTATTAACAAATAGCAAGTATATCCTCAGCTTACTGAGGTAGATAAAAAATACAAATGGATAGCCTACACCCAAAATTACTGAGACAAATATGACGTGATAAATGAAATTTGATTATAAAATTTTTATATCTGGAATCGATGGAATCGGAATCGACTTTAGGCGATCGATTCACGATACCGATTCTAATCCTGAGAATCGGCGGAATCGAGAATAGACATTTGGGTTCGACCCGTCCTTAGTAAATTTATTCCACTTTTCCAAAGTATTGATCGCACAATCGCGTGAAATTCACAGAGGAAAAATCATTCGCCTGGACTGGGAATCGAACCCAGATCCCTCGATTTCGTGCCGAGTGCTCTAAAGGCCGTTTTACACGGGGCACGTAATTGCACAAGCTAATGCATGTGCAATCGTGAATTTCAAAATGCACCGTGTAAAGCGGCGAAATTCAAGAACTCATGCACGAATGCATGAATGCGAGATTACAGAATAGCCCCTGCTCTAATTCGGTGGTCGCATCCTTGCAATTTGTACGAATAGCACTCCATCTAGCGGTCGCATAATTAACGACATCTAAGTTCACGGGAATTTGACTGACGAAAAGGTTCGATAACCTGAGCGATGGGTGTTTACAGTTATTCGTCGTGTGGGAGGATATTTACAGTTACTTATATTGTTATTTATTAAGATATATATTTAATAGTTCGTTAAATTGTTCCTCTGTCATCCGCATAAAATTGCGGTAGGCATTCCTGTCTTCCACAGCCAGCTCCTGCAGGACCATATTAAGAATGCCTGTTCCCTCCTCTCGCCTACGGATCCACTCCCGAATCCAAAGTGCTCTTCTGGCTATTCTCCAGTGGTTACGCCTTTCTATGAGCTCTGCGGCCCCGATCATAATTCCCACTACTGCTAGCTCTGCAGCAATCAATGCAGCCTCCTCCTGATCCATTATTTTTCTTACAGAGAGAGAAAGACTCAATGTCAATATCACAGAATCCCAAAATCACCACAACCTTATTTTTCCCTGAATGTCACCAACGTCGCGTACAGAATATCGTATCTCTCCTGTTTGAACAAAACACTCGCTCTCAGCGTACTTGTCATACGACTGGAATTCACGAATGAATGCATGCTTACGACCACCGTGTAAAGCAGTCACGCATTCGTTATCGCAATAATTATTGCACGGCGGATTGCGGAATTATTGCAGCGTTAAGTTGTGCAATTTCGTGCCCCGTGTAAAACAGCCTTAACCAATTAAGCTACCCAGGCGTCCTTTACCACTGTGAATCTCATGGGGGCTTAGAGGAGCAAGTTGTCCTCAGTCCAGGCGAATGATTTTTCCGCTGTGAATTTCACAAGATTGTTTGATTATTAGCGGGTGACTCCGTTGAAGTAACTGCGCGGCTAGTTCCGTGGTTCCTTGAAAAAAAAATTAAATGCAGTATCCATTTTGTTTCCCGGAATTTTCATTCCGAGATTAGCTTAACTATCAAAAATTTTACCCAGTTCTAATGATTTCCTCATGTGAAAAGAATGATGCGTCAAAACTTTCCTCACGTGACGTAACTGTATCCTTGACAGCAATTTCGATAAGATCAATAATCAGCCAACAAATCCTAGCCTGAATACATTCGAAAGTACATTTTTTAAAAATCAAGGCTCTACGCACACACGATATTTACGGCATTCAACTTGTTCTCTGAGTTGATGACTGTATTTTTATGAGTATATCATAGACATTTACTCTGGTATTGTCGAACCTAATGTTCAGATCGGTCCGAGTTCATATCGATCGGAGTTCGATTGGCAAACGCAGTGATACTAATATGTTGGAGAAATAAAATCATTTACAGCAGAATGACTCACAATATAAGTACGACCAGAGATGAACTCAGTATCCGTTTTCTTGATTCTGTCACTGCGAATGCGAGCATGTTGGTTGTGGGAATTTATACCTCCACGGTGTTCAACACTTCTTCTTGAGTCTAATTAAAATTTTTAGCAGTCACAAAACTCCATGCTTCCATCTTATATTAAGGAACAGGCATTTATGTGTATGAAACAATGCCATTTTTTACGTTTATATTCCATAATGCTGACTTGATTTTGTTCATTCTAATCCACATCGACTCTCATATCAAATTGCTATAATGATAAAAAGTTTTAAGATGTCAACTTTTACTAAAACCACTCGATTTATTAAACAACGACCCAGGTTTCGATGTGCATTCACATCATCTTCAGGTAAATGGAGGCCGATGTGCAGGCCTTATATAGTAAACATTACCAGGTGGGGAAAGGGGGGGGGGAAAGAGAACAATGCAGGAAGAGGGTGGTCACGGGAGGGGGGGGGCTAGGAGGAAGAAGTGGAGTACTATGACACCTCTCCATTTTGCAACTGACAGACGTAAGCTGAATGCTTTAGAACAACTAGAAATTTTTAACAACAAAGCTTACTGTGATAAATTTCTTGTTAATGAATGTATGCTCCCTGCCTACTCCCCCATCCTCAAAGCTTTAATCCCCTCCACTTCGCCCTCCTAGCCCCCCTCCCTACCCTCCCGTGACCACCCTCTTCCTGCATTGTTCTTCCCCCCCCCTTTCCCCACCTGGTAATGTTTACTATATAAGGCCTGCACATCGGCCTCCATTTACCTGAAGATGATGTGAATGCACATCGAAACCTGGGTCGTTGTTTAATAAATCGAGTGGGTTTTAGTGAAAGTTGACATCTTAAAACTTTTAATGATGGAATACCACCAAGTGAGACTGACGAAAGTGAGTGATAAGCTACTATGATTGTTATACTCTTGGCAGAGGTTGCTTTTTTCTAATGTGAATTGCTTCTATTTTACATTCCGTTGCCTTTAACCGGCAATGCGAAGTCAAGGCTGTTGTTTAAGCCCTTTATGTGAAATTATGGGCTTACCGCAGGGTATCATATGCGATCGACTCTTTAGAGTATTCGATATATACCTGCTGTTCAGAAGCAGCATGATTTTCGCACACTATAATGACTAATCTATAACAGATATCCCATTAAATCCAATGCATTTTCTTTCTTCATTAAATCCAATGCATCTTCTTTCTTTTCAATGCCACAATGGGCGGTTTAGCTTTACTAACTAGGTAGGGGTGCTGCCAGTGTCAGCTACTACTACACACAGGGATATAAACAATGAGTATCGCCGCCGTATTTTCCTAGACCATGATCTTAGCTCCGTACGTTTCCCTCACTAATAGTGCTCCATTACTCCGAGGTAGGTATCCTTGGTTTCAACTCTCATCCTCCTTTCGCCTACCTTCCTGCTCAGAAGCCTTCACACCCCTAACGCTCACCTTTTTTTTACGATTCGACCGAGCAAACGTAGCGGCCCACTTAGTCGCGGAGACATTAGGGATAATGCGCTCCAGGACCCTTTCCTCAAACCCTTAAGGGAACGTGTTCTGAGGGACGAGCCCGCGCCGCCGTGAAGGGGCGAAAGAGAGGCGAGACGGGAAGAGAACGGCGACGTGCGCGTGTGATGAGTCTTTTTTTTTTACTCGGCGACGATGGCCGGGGATGTTGCGTCGAGCGAGAGAAAGGAAAAAGTCGTGTCCTTTTCGGGGTCCATCTCCTAATCTGTTGTGGGGAGGGGGTAGGATGAGAGGCTAATCTGCGGCCGGCGGCGTGAGCACAGGCCATGTTGCGCCGTGACCCCCGAGAGACCGACGGTCATAAGGTCGTTAAAAGTGCGAGGAAATGATGCGAATGATACCCAGCGTGCGGGAGGGATGGTGTTCCCGGACGTAATGCCCTCTGTCTTGCGTCGAGGATCGAAATGGACGAAAGAGTGAGATTTAACACTTGATTACGCTGGGGGTACTGCGGTAGGACCAAGCATGCACTCCGCCTTATGGGCAGATACGGGTGAAAGGTTTCCGCAGAAATTATAAAGCCCACTAGAGCAGAAATTATAGCCTACAAACAGCTACTAAGAACGTAGATCAAAGGGTGAATCAGCACAAAACTATAATAAGTTGTTTCGGGCGTGATCTGGTGGAATATCATAATTAATTCAAAGAAAATTGACAATTTGCCGCAATATAAATTTGAATGGGACCGATTTCGATGTAAGGAAAAAGTCATGTCCTTTTCGGGTCCATCTCCTAATCTGTTGTGGGGAGGGGGTTGGATGAGAGGCTAATCTGCGGCCGGCGGCGTGAGCACAGGGCTTGATGATGTTGCACATCATCATCAGGTTGAAATTTATGACCTGATGATGATGTAGTGCATCGAAACCGGTCGCATTATAGTTTTTATTGTGGAAGATAACTAAAATTGTAAAATAAGAGTGAACGCCTCTCTGTGTTCAAAGTACGATCTTTCCTCGTGGGCAGTGGCGCTAAGCGCTCAGTAGAGACTGATTGTTACATTGTGTCCGGCAGTCTAGAACATCTAGTCCCGTAAAGGTCACAAAAATCCACAGGGGAAGAGGACGCCTCGGTAGCTTAACTGGGTAAAGCATTCGGACGGAAATCGGGGGACCCGGATTCGAATCCCGGTCAAGACGGATGATTTTTTTTCTCTGTGGAATTTCGCAAATTTCTTTGATTTAAAGCACGAAACTTCCATTAAAAAAATTTCGAAAAGTTCACGAAGCAAATTAGGAAGCGCAAGAAAGCAGGGGGTCAGGTTGGTGTGGTGGTTAGAGTACTCACCAACCACACGGGCGGCCGGGGTTCAGATCCCAGCAGTGGCGGATGTTTTTTAGAGGAACCCGATCCCTGCTTGAGTGTCTTGTGGAGGGCACTTTAAGTGGAGTACTCCGTCTGTCGGATGAGACGTAAAACCATGATCTCCTTGGCGCCTTTCGTTAAGAGCAGGCTAATGCCGACGCTGGGTTTCTATCCACCCTTCCTCCCTTACCTATCCCCTATGGCGCAAATGACAACCGTCTGTCGCCTCCCCAAACATCCTATCCTAGCAAGAAAGCAGGGCCAAACAAAATCACCACTGGAAACTACATATTTGAAACAGTAAGCGATTTAAACTATTTGGGCTCCGATGTCTCCTCGGAAAATGATTAGACATTAGAAATAAAAAATAACGTATCGACGCAGCTAACCACTTTCTTCTCCCTACACCCAATCTTACGAAATCTAGAAATATGCACAGGAAAACCAAGATTCGGTTATAAAAAACACACATCCGTGCAGTACTGCCTTACGGCTGTGAATGTTAAACATTTCAGTCAAGTCTGCGGAGTTGTTGGACAGATGTGAGAGAAACGTACTGCGGAGAATATACGGCCCTATGAGCAAAGAAGGAGCATGGAGAATCCGTCATAGCAACGAAATGTATAACCTATAAAAAGAGGCTACCATTTCTACTTACTGCAAACTAATGAAACTCCAATGGGCAAGGCATGTCCTGCGGAGGCCGGAGGTGAGGGAAGCTAAGAGTGTGTTCACTTGACTGATGGGGAGGGAAGTGACCGGTGGAAAAACCATGAGCTCGGTGGGAAGATAACTTCGGCAAAGATGCACACGAACTGCTCGGAGTGAGGAATTGGAGAAGAGTGGCAGAGGATAGAGAGGAATGGAGGGAGAAAACTGAGGAGGCCCAGGTCCGAATCGGGCCGAAGCGCCATCAAATAAGAGGGCAGAAATAATGGGTCATTGAGAGCACATTTCATAACTTTTCAACAGTAGAAAAAATTCTAGAACCACACTGCGGTTAAGCGTAATATTTCTCTATGCAGTGAAACACATCAACAGTAATAGGAACGACACACAGAGTATATTTTACATTATTTTCCAAAGTCGTTTCGCCAAAAAACTTCTCCAGCTACCTATCTATTATGCATTTATACTTCATTAAATTAAAGTTAGGGTGTACCTCTCTCATATGGCATTACATTAGCGATTAATTACATCATTTAATCGATTAATTGACATCGACACATCGATTAATCACATAATTACATCATTAGCGATTAATATTTCTATCACCTTCGCCATACAGGCATTTCGGCTCACGCTGCAGGATTACAACTTCCGCCCCGGTCTGCAAGCTTTCGCTTATACCCGGGGACAAGGAAGAGGTGGGAGGAATGGATGGGAAGGGAAAGTTAGCAAAATCACGGCCCCTTCGAGGCCGACACCAATGAGGCGGATTGAGGTCAAAAGGACCTCGATTGGGCCTCCGCCTCCCCGAAGTGCTCGTATTAGTTTGGTTTCCTCAAACAACTGAGACGAGTGACCGTCGGTTATGTTTCCGCGATAAACCTACCGCACCTCTTTGCGAACCGAGAGAGCCCGTTGCCCAAATATTTGGGATGAGGTGTCTCTCTGACTCACTTTATGGGTTGACGTCGTGATCTTCGCCGTACAGTTTTTTTTTACAAAACTGGCTGATGTCAATAACGATGATATACTATTCAACAAAAGTACTAAGTAGAGGTGGGAGGAAGATGGTGACGGGGTTTATTTACAAGAAGGAAAAGGAAAAAGTTTATGAAAGAGTGAAAAGAACTAGGAGCATGTTGAGATGAAATAAATACACTTTGTACAATCCACACAAAACTTTAATGGTATGAGCCCGACCGGTTTCAACACATTCGGGTCATTCTCAAGGAACTCTACAATTCCACAAAGTTGCACCAGGGTTGAAATTCGCTATGAAAAAATCATTTGACTTGACCGGGATTCGAACCCGGATCTCTCAATTGCCGGTCAGGTGTGTTAGACAGTTACACTATGTAACACTGTAACTGGATAACACACCTGACCGGCAATTGGGAGATCCGGGTTCGAATCCCGGTCAAGTCAAATGATTTTTTCATAGCGAATTTCAACCCTGGTGTATATGCACCCGTGCATGTGTGCACGTGCCGAGTGACTTCGTACCACATCATTTGTTAAAAACAATATTTGGAAATTTGTCAATTTCGTCGTTTTAATAACGACAATGTTGGGTTTATCCACCGCGACAGTGACTTCGTCTCGTGTGCTACAATGTAGACTTGAGGCCTGAACATCTAGTTCGCATAAACCCCCCTCGAAATTAGCCTTGAAGGAAGATGGCTTGGTGGTGTAACTGGCTAACACACCTGACCGGCAATTGGGAGATCCGGGTTCGAATTCCGGTCAAGTCAAATGATTTTTTCATAGCGAATTTCAACCCTGGTGTATATGCACTCGTACGAGTGACTTCGTACCACATCATTTGTTAAATGCAATGTTTGGAAATTTGTCAATTTCGTCGTTTTAATAACGACAATGTTGGGTTTATCCACCACGACAGTGACTTCGTCTCGTGTGCTACAATGTAGACTTGAGGCCTGAACATCTAGTTCGCATAAACCCCCCTCGAAATTAGCCTTGAAGGAAGATGGCTTGGTGGTGTAACTGGCTAACACACCTGACCGGCAATTGGGAGATCCGGGTTCGAATTCCGGTCAAGTCAAATGATTTTTTCATAGCGAATTTCAACCCTGGTGTATATGCACCCGTACGAGTGACTTCGTACCACATCATTTGTTAAATGCAATGTTTGGAAATTTCCACAAAGTTAGCTCGCAAACCATTGAAGACGAACAAGGAGCAGTCTAGAATGGTGGCTAAGGAGTGGTAATTTGGTTCCCAGGCCGGCGAAACGGTCGACCACAAAAATTGCAACACGGGGAGAACCCGAAAAATTCCAATGCTCAAGAAAACCGCGTAAGCCATCAAAATACTTATACTGGAGAAGATAGGGAAGATTGGGTAGACGGGTGGAGGAGATAAGGAAAGGCCAAGGTAGTAGTAGTTGGTTTTAGGAGTGCATCAACGGCTAGGGTCATATCGTACCGGACCTATATCATCAAAATAATTTCTATATAAAAAAAATAAAACTATTTTTATAAAACGTTTCATTCAGATACTGTGACAGTATTTAAATATCTCATAATTTACCTATAGCATACATACATATCAATCACGCCGTTCCCTTCCGGGGTAGGCAGTAGAGCTGTGTAGTTCATGAGTGAATCGTTATTTATGAACGACTCATTGGTATGAACCGAATGAATTGAATCACGTTCTTCGATCTAGTGGTTCGTAAAGAATCGCAAGAACCAAAGGAATTGAAAAGAATCAGGAATTGCTTGAATCTCTTGAATCGGAAAGTGGACGAGAAATTACGACAGATCTGACAGTTAACATGTTGTAATATCTTCGGTGGAAAATTGAAAATTCCTGAGCAAGCAACTCAAGCAAATCAAGGACAAAGTAAAACTTCCATACTTCGCAACCATTACTTTGTCCCCGACATATCCGAGTAATCACATCTTCGGTGGATGTCGTTTTCATTCCTTGTATTCAGTCGGTTCAATCGCTAGTGGTTCACGAAGTCATTTGGTTCGTTATGAACCATTTGAAAGAACGACTCATTCGCATGAACCAAATCGCATGAATCGAATCATCGAAATGAATCGAAAATCCCAGCTCTAGTAGGAAGAGTCACTAAGTTTCACTCATAAATACATATTTGTATGCCTAACTCTGCTTCAATAATTTCCTCCATACTGACCTATCCTTGCAAACCTCTTTTGTATCATCTACCCTCACACACACTGCTTCATACACGCCCTCCTGTTTTTAAGACTCCTAATATTCCTCCTAAGAATATCCTCAATCACATTCAACCACAACTTTCTCGGCCTACCTCTACCTCTCGCATCATTCATTTCACTCTTTTATATGTGTTTTATTATTCGACTATCATCCATTCTCTCCACATGGCCAAACCAAAGAAGTACACCCCGTTCATATATGTCCATCAGTGCAGCATCTAACCCATATTCATTTATTACCCACTCACGCCTGACCCTATCCATCCTACTTTTGCCGCAAACACTCCTCAGATAACTCATACCCACGGCGTTTAGCCTACTCTTAAGTCTATCCTGACATACCCATGTTTCACTACCATACAACAAAGTGGGGAGAAGTACACTCTTTACCTTTAAGCCCTGTAAACTTTATACATTTTAGTATCCGAGTAAGAGAATCGGGATTGTCTCCTAAGATCATACCTAGCTCTCTTCTTAATTTAAATTTCTCACGAAAAACCCTGTACTTATCGCGTTCCGTCAGGAGATGTTTCACTGACAAAGGACGGTCACAACCTTCACACCACGGTTGTAATCGTTCTTCCGGGAAGAGGTACGAGTGGGTTAAGATTCAATGGCCTATCCTCAGTCGAGTCATTGCGACTTCTTCTCGACGACAGCTCCTAACGGAAGATGACCAAGCCGATTTTGAGGGTTTTATTTCGCAGAGTTTATTGTTTAAACTCGTTCGCCACGCCTGTCTCCACTCTTCCATGGCTACGTTCCGCATTGCAGCTTTTACATCGTCTACGAATACCAGCGTCGTCATGAGCTCGTCATTGTTCAGGGCATCCTTCGCCGCTCGGTCCGCCTTCTCGTTCCCAAGGATTCCTGCATGACCGGGGATCTAAGCAAAGCACACCTCGATTCCCTTCCTACTAAGGAAAAGAAGGA
Source organism: Ceriagrion tenellum (assembly GCA_963169105.1). Lineage (NCBI taxonomy): Eukaryota > Metazoa > Arthropoda > Insecta > Odonata > Coenagrionidae > Ceriagrion > Ceriagrion tenellum. The sequence continues at coordinate 84,359,433 of OY720644.1, forward strand.
GAGACTGTATGTCTTGCACGATTGGGTGGAGCGGAGAAAAAAGAGATACACATTGGAGGGTACTAAGACCAGTATCTTCAGATTTTTACAACTATTTCTGATGACAGATTTACGGAACTTCTCTGCAGTCGATGATTAGGTTAACATGAAAAACCAAAATTTCACTTACCTTGCTTGAACATCCCCATGATATCTACGTCATAATATCGTCTGAAAAATGGTTAATATTTACACAAAAGATTCGGGGGGATTCTAGCGATAACAAGTTTCCACTCTAGAGGAGACATTCTGGAGACTAATTAGCCAGACAGTTCAAGCCTGGTAAAGAAGGGGATCAGGTTGGTGTGGCTAACTATACGGACGACCAATGTTAGAATCCCTACAGAGGATATTTTTTAGAGGAAACCCGATCCCAACTGGAGTGTTTTGAGGAGGGAATTTCAAGTGCGTTCAAAGTTAAACTGTGGTCCCTTTGGCGCCTTTCGTTAAAAGCAGGCTAATGTTGACGCTGAGTTTCCCTCCACCCTTCTTCCCCACTCGTCCTTATTGCGCATATGTCCCTAGTTGTCGGTCGCCTCCTAAAATATATTATCCAAATATCCTGGTAAAGAGGCCCAATTCGTCTCTGACAAGATGGACTTCACAAGGATTCACAGAGTTTTACAGAGAGTAACATTCAATCGTGGATACATGTGACGCATCTGCAGCCAAAAGAAATAAATTCTCTGGTTAGCCACAAGCTTCTACAAAGAAGACACTCACCTGGTTGTCGTGGTTCCCAACGGAGAAGAACCCGACCACTCTGACGACTTCGTGCAGTAATTCCCTTTCCCGATGGTGGGAGCAATACCATAGGAGATAGGACGCGATGTGCCGAAACTGAAGAGAGATACCCTCGGCACCCAACACATTCTGCAGCAAAGAAATGGGTAAATAATTAGACACATTCTAAATATTATTATTAGAAATATTCTTTTAAATCATACATGTTGAGAAAAATTGGTTATAGCGATGGGATTTTCCGTACACTAAATGGTCAACAATGCACTTGCGTGATGTGTTTGCGGATGCAGGGCATAAGGTCGAGTTTATGCAAGGAAGTCACTTCCATGGCAGTAGCCTTGCAACTCTCTTACATTCGACATTTCGATAAGTAAACAATGACTTCCATGACAGTAGAAGTCGATAGCGAAAGTAACAGACCGAGGTTCGCAATTGCAAGGAGAGTAGACTGGCTTCTATTTGTCTGCAAGCAGCATATCGATTCTGCGGTAAATCTTATCTCATACGGTGAAATATTGGTCACATGACGTCAAACAGAGATCAAAAATTCAAACAACGAATACCTTAGTTGGAGGAAGACTCATAGTAGTACCTACATGTAAATATTTACTGGAGTTTAAAAATATTTTACATGCTATCGTTTTTCTTCACCCTGTTTATATCTTTTGCAGTCCCCACCCGGAGATCCGATTGGGAGACTATTTTATCTCCGGAAACTTTTACAAAAGGTACAGACATGGTTTACTGCTAATGCTTGGGATATCCTGGGATCTTTAATGTGGTGGTTTCCATTTGCCTTCCACATACTATGCCATGGACCATCAGTTGGTTCTTCCGCCAATAGCAGAAGGAGCTATAGAGGGAAGGAATCGCCGGGGACGACCAAGGATGTCATTTATGCAGCAGATTGTGAATGATATGGGTTGCACCACATACACAGAAATGAAGAGAAAAGCAGACAGAAGAGAGGAATGGCGTACTGCTTCAAACCAATCCCAGGGTTCAACACTGAAGAAGAAGACATGCTATCGAATCCCCGTGGTAAGCATTATGACTCATCTCTAATTAGGCAATAATTGGAGAAATCCGTGGTCTAACTCAACCCTTTGAGTGCGGCATGACGTAATATCACGTCATGGTTGTCTTTACGCTGGTGCTGATGACGTAATATCACGTCAAGGGTACCGTGAGTGTTCCAGCTTTCACTACGGGACTTTCTTTAGGCCCCCTAACGAAAGCTGGAACATTCACAGTATACCCATGACGTGATATAACGTCTTCAGCACCAGCACAAAGACAATCATGACGAGATATCACGTCATGCCGCACTCAAAGGGTAAAACTCCAATGAGTTACGAGCCGTAAAAGCCGATATATAAGCGTGGCCCTCCTCCATTAGGAAGAACCGCAGGGAGGAAGTCGCCATAACGCAGTTGCGTATAGGACATTGCGCTGTAACTTACTCCTTCCTTTCTACCGATGAGAAGATACCACCTCGATGTGACGAGTGCGACTCCCTCCTGAGCGTGAGACACATCTTAACGGAGTGCGAAAGATACTCGGTCACATGTGAAAGATTAGGCATCAGAGGAGACCTAGAATATGTTCTAAGTGACTACCCTGATCCCCTTAACCGAGTTATCGAGTTCCTTAAACAAATTAAAATATTCAACTCATTATAATACATTTTACGGCACGAATAAAAGTTACGGGTGGCAAAGGGCTAATCATTCGTCGCACCATCGAATTGAAAAACAGATTATTACTGTCGGGGCAAAAATTATGTAGACTCGAGTTTGGACACTGATTAAAAGTGAACCGTGATACCCACATGAATGCGAGTTACACCCAATTTTAGCTTTTTTTTATTTTTCGTGTAACTGTGGTTGCCAATTATTTTTACATTACACTCCCGATAATTTATCCCGGTGAGAGCAAAAAAAGTGCCGGTTTTGTGTCGTTTTTGAACGGAGCGCTCTCTCTGACATGTAATAGTGGAGACACTTGAAGTTTAATCGAAATGAACCTGTAGTATTGTGGTGGAAAACATATAAAAAATGTATCTTCATATCTCATATAAAAACGTTCAGTTCTTTCTAATGTGCCATTAAAAGGTTATTAACAAGTTTATGAAACCACTTTTTCTTAATTATGAAAAGAAGTAGAAGCAAAATCTTGGTCTTGTTTCGAAGCTCTTTACAGCAGTATTTAATGACAATTACCATCGTAAATTCACGTTGCAAGTCTGTCGACCCAGAATTTTTTAACCGAAAATAGCCAGTTGAAGGAACGATAAATATCTATTCTATAAAGTTATGGTACCCATAAGCCATAGCAACAATTCAATAAGCGTTTCAGAAACATTGGATACATTTATTGGTTTCATAACTTATGGCATGGAGTTATGAGTTCCATAAGTAGCCAAGATGTCGGATGCACGATGAACCACTTTGAGACTTAATTACTTGATAATAGAGTTGAATTTGAGACGAATGGCTAGTTTGTTTACTATTAATGACGAATTATTATGTGCATCAGGAATTATTCATAGGCTAAACTATGAATGTGAGTTACACCAAACTTCAGCTTGTTGTATTTTGCGTTTCACCGTGGTTGTCGAATATTTTTACAATACACTATCGATTTTTTATTCCTACAAGGTCAAAATAAGTGCCTGTTTTTTGCCGTTTTTGCGCTCTCTTTGACATTTAATAGTAAAGAAACTTGAAGTTTAATCGTGATGAGATCCTTTTTTTTTCCTTCAAGGGCAAGGAAAACAGAATTTGTAGGTTCAATGAAGTAAACAAGGCCAGAACATCTACAATGTATGGAATTATTCACAGAACAATTAGGTACCAAATCTTTTATCAGTATGTTTACATTTGAAAAGCCTTTGGATATAGCGAGTTCATCGATTTTTCCGCAAAATTTAATAAATATCACACAAATATACGTAGTAATGATAAAGTAGTATCCATTTGAAAGTTTTTTCACTTCTATTTTCCATAAATTCCCATATTATCACACCCCGAATTGTAACATAAAACAAAGGAAGCATAACAAGTCTGCGTTTTCATTTACTTGGTTTCTTGACTACTGTCGGTGCAAAAATTATGTAGACTCGAGTTTTGACACTGATTAAAAATTAACCGTGGTACCTATATAAATCCAAGTTGCACCAAACTTTAGCTTGTTTTATTTTGCGTTTAACAATGGTTGTCGAATATTTTTACAACACACTCTCGATTTTTAATTGCGGTGAGAACAAAAAAGTGCCGGTTTTTTGGCGTTTTCCAACGGAACGCTCTCTTTGACATTTAATAGTGAAGAAACTTGAAGTTTAATCGTAATGAACCACTAGAACTTTGTAGGAAAAACATATTTAAATGTATTTTTAAACGTTCAGTTCTTTCTAATTTTCCATAAAAAAGTTATTATCAAGTTTAAAAAACAACTTTTTCTTGATTATGAAAAGTAGTAGAAGCAAGATCTTGGCCTTGTTTTAAAGTTGTTTACAGCAGTATTTCATAACAATTACTTTCGTAAACCCATACTGTAAAATTAATTTCTAATGCAAGTGGCAACAGCGTTCAAACTTTCATCTCCCCTCTCGCGAAGACGGACGCCTCACCGCTGGCTTGGGCCCGCTAAAATATTCGGTTGTTTATTAACTCATTAAAAATCAATTTTAGAATATGGGTTAACGATAGTAATTGTTATTAAATACTGCTGTAAAGAGCTTCAAAACAAGACCAAGATCTTGCTTTCACTACTTTTCAAACCAGCACTTTTTTTGATCTCACCGTAATTAAAAAATCGACAGTGCATTGTAAAAACAATCGACAACCACGGTTAAACGAAAAATAAAACAAGCTATAGTTTGGAGTAACTTGCATTTATATAGGTACCACGGTTCATTTTTAATCCAAACTCGAGTCAGTTAAGTAATTTTTGCGCCGACAGTAGAGAAGAAACAGAAGAGATGCAACTCTCAGTGAAGTCGCGAGGTGATCAAGTATTTAAAGGCAGATGGACGCGAGAGTGCTCCGCTGAGTGGAGGGCGCATATTCGGGGAGTGTACCTGGGGGGGGGGATAAAGATGAACCCCCCCCCCGCAATATTCAACCGTCGCGCGAAACCAGATTATCACCTGCACTCTCGGCCTACACGGGTGGCCGGTTTCATTCGCGCCGGTTGATTGGGACCCCCGGAATGTCGCTGATGAAGTGCGCTTTCGCCAGCGAATGAACTCGCCCCCGAGGCGTATCAATCGCGAAAAATGACTGCTGAAAGGCGGGTGGGAGGGCATAAAGTGGTACAGCTACAGTCCGAACCGTCCAGGGCGGTCTTATTGTCTACTGCCCTGCCTTTGGACAGTGCAAAACCATTGAGTAAGTACATAAAAATAATAAAAATGTGGCAAAGAGATAGAAGATACGGACATGAGTTTTAAAATGATACTTTGGCCGATGGATGTAACAGGTCCATCGAAGTTGCACGACAAGCCATAACAAATGAGCCTTGGCACACGGCCACTTCACTTAGTGTCGCATAACTCACATGATGTTCTTATGACGATTTCGGCGCCTGGATGGTAACTAATCGACCCATAGCAACGGAAACAAATCTTACTCAGCAGTCGAGACCAAATTAAACATGCATTTTAAGGTGCAATTATGAGCATCGTCAATAATGAATCGATATCACGTCAAATTGACAATGCACGCGATTACCAAACACGGAGTAAACTGTTTACCTATGTATCATAGGAACGACAAAACAATCGATACTCGATTAAAAGCACACACCAGCCATGGTAAATCCACTCTTCAGTATGTTGATGCAAAATCACCGAGTACCACTAGAGCCTCCAAGTGGCCTTCTCCGTAAGCCAAAGTCTTCCTCCCCTAAGATGGTGGCACCTGAGAAATTCTTCCCAAGGCTCTCAAAAATATATGTCCAGTTTTTAGCATTGCTTTCCCACTATATATGTACTTACTCTATGGCATAACACACTTTAAAACATATTTACAAATAATAAGAAAATATTTCAAGAGTTCCTAATTACATATGTAACTTTAAAAATGTGTAAAAGTCAAGAGGAGGGAATGAAAGACCATGGAATGAAAATAAACATAGGGAAAACGAAAGTTATTTACATCTACATCAACGTACTACCCAGGGAGCAGCCGCATGGGGGTGTGGCGAGGGGTGTTAGGTCACCAGACGTGTAAAGATGCGAGGGCTAAGCTTTTAGGCCCCCGCGCACTGGCAACTTAAATCACCGGCAACTAAACAGTTTACTCACCCGTGAGTTGCTCGCCACCGCGCACTGGCGATTAAATAGTTGTCTCTCAGCTCAGTTTACAATGGATCTCGTGGAAGCTACTTGTGTCGTTGCGCTCATTCTGAGACAGCGAAAAAATAAGCAAAGGAACAAAAAGTTTTGGGTACATCCAATAATTAGTTCCAGACTTCTTGATGGGCAATTTTATAAGCTGTTCGATAGATTGAAAGAACGTCCAAATAAGTCCTTTAATTATTTTAGAATGAGCATATAAACTTTTGATCAACTGCTGGTTACCCTTGGACCTCGAATAACTTACCAAATTACATCATTACGACAGGCTGTACCACCTCAAGAAAGATTGGCAGTGACTCTAAGGTAAGGAAAATATTAATACCACCAATAGTTTAAATTATTTATTGCAAAAGAAATGGAAATACAACGTTTTTATTGCTTTATATTAGTAGTCATTGAAGTACTCCGAAAAGCGCTCCGAACAAGGGCCGTCAAGCAACTGAATAGTTGACAGTGCGCGGGGTTGGGCAGAAACCTACGTGGTCTATTCCTGCCGGCAGCAGTTTACTCACCCTCGGAATAGGTTCGGACGCAATTATTTGGTTGCGGCAACTAAAAAGTCGCCCGTGCGCGGGACCACAGTCAATACCGTGTGTTTCATTGGAACTTCCTCAAAGTAACTAAATAGTTGCTTCGAAAAAGTTGCCAGTGCGCGGGGGCCCTTTGGGAGGTGAAAAGGTGACGTGCATTATGGGAGTGTATTTAATGGGGCTCAGGAGTGTATTTAATGGAGCTAATGATTGTGCGCAGCAAGAACAAGTTAATCAAACCTACTCCTTACTCTAAATCCTCAAAACGACAATGAAGCTTCAGTGTAATCTACATCCACATAATACCCTGCGAGCCGCCGCATGGGCGTGAGACATGGGGGTGTTAGGACCATATCCGCAAACAGATGAAAAGTTTTGGTAAGTGAAATGGCGACGTGAATAATGGGAGTGTACTTAGTGGAGCTCAGTTTTTATCGTGGTCGCTTATTGCGCGCGGAAAGAACGAATGTATGTACCTATTTGTTGGGCAATGTACCTCTCCAATATTTATCACTTCAATCAGACCTAGAGATGTAGTGAGACGTCATGATAATATTTTCTGAGTCGCTCTGAAACACACCAGTTCTGAATTTCTCAAGCATTCTAAACATAGCGTGTAGCCTCTGAGTTCTTGGGCCTCCCACCTCAATTCCTCTAAAAGTTGCATCGAGTAGTACGATACATCGATGTCGATGTGGCATCCCTAATTACCGCACAACGGTGGGGATCAGATGGAGCTTAAGATTAGCAAAATTTAACCCAAGGGTGATGATTTCCAAGGCTGCTTTACGCATGAAAGTTGACTTCTGTGGAGGCACAGTTAGTCCCCGGTATGCGTTGTTTCGGTTTTCGTCTGATTCGATGTTACGTCCATGCTGACAAGGGTCGTCGGGAAATTTTTCCCTGTTTAATGCTAACAAAATACACCGTATGTGCATTTGCTAGAGTTTTTTGATAACTGAGACACAATCTTCCTATCTGAAATAGCTATTTTTTCCGAGATAAAGGCAAAAAATTATTTTGAAATTAACGTCTTAATTTATCGCAATTCGTTTTTTACGGGGGGGGAGGGGGGGGGTTAGTCTGAAGTCGACAGACGTCGGGTCTAATGCCGGGCCGGGTCCACTTTAGACCTCCAGCCCCGGAAACCCAAGGCACGCCCTCAAGTACGAGGAAGCGGCTGCTAACAAGCTGGGCCCCCTTTTGATGAGGCTGCCACGGCTCAATTTCACCCCATATTCTTACCACTTCATTCAACTAAAAACATGAATCGGTAGAGGTAAAGTGTCCAACTTTCGTCTCATCATTGTGTGGCTAATTTCCTTGAACTGAATTTGATTATTTCCAGTGCTGGGCTAAATTTTCACTCACTTGAGAAAATACAATTTTTTTTCTCTTTTAGTACGATGTTAAGATATTTGTTTTTTTAGATTTTTTAACATTCTTTTAAAAAAGCATGCCAAAAATTCTTTTTTCATTGTTTTACTTTTTAGTCCTAGTCAAAAAAATGTTTAAAAAACAAAAAGTGGTTTTACAAACATTTTATTAACTAGGACTAAAAAAGCTATGACTGATTACTGAACTAAAATTCGCCACGTTGTGTACTCGGATGCGACGACACTGATAGACCCACGGGACGAGATTCGGATGCATTACCACTATTGTAACTCAAATCATAAACTTGATTGAATGAATTGGTAGCTATGAAGGGTAAACTGAAATGGTAACCATGGACCCATGGATCCATGGAAAAGCGAGTTAAAGAAACGCATGTAAATAGTAGAAGAATCATTTATGAGTAAGAGGCAATTAATAAATCGATATGCAACCATCACTGGATCATTTTAAATGAAATGACCCCTACGCCCTGTCCTAGCATGGAGCTGAGTGGGAAGCAACGTACGCCTGAAAGGCCTCCGTTTAAAAAATAAACATGGAAGAAGCTGCTTCAATTATCGAAGCACTCACGCGTAGGAATCCGAAATCATTTCACGGCTCATTTACCGCCGATAATCCGTAAACATGAAGAGGTAGCGAGAGAGAGAGGGAGAGAGAGAGAAAATAAACGGAAAAGTCAAATTTTGACAAAATCGATAACTCAGTGTGCCGACTTGATCAACTTTCGGAGCGTCGTTCCGAGCAAGGATGATTTAAATTTCCAAACATTCAAAACGCACGAATCAAATAAAGAGCCTTTCAGCGAGAGCAACATATAAAGCATTGACGAGGCAAATGATTCAAATTAATAATCCTTTTTAATTTCGAGCACGCTTCGCCTCAAGCCTTTCATTTGATGAGATGTTTTGGTTCAAAATGTGCGGAGGTATTTAGAGCACGCGTTTCGTGTTTTCCATGAGCTTGAAGAGTTTTTACGCTGTATGCTATGAAGAGTTGAAGAGTTTTCACACTGTACGCTATTTTTAAGTGGATAAAACATTTAAAATAAATGTCACATTATCTAAATAACTTTTACGCTGCATGCTAGGAAGAGTTGAAGAGTTTTCACACTGTACGCCATTTTTAAGAGAATAAAACATTTAAAATAAATGTCACATTATCTAAATAACTTTTACGCTGTATGCTAGGAAGAGTTGAAGAGTTTTCACACTCTACGCTATTTTTAAGTGGATAAAACATTTAAAATAAATGTCACATTATCTGAATAACTTTTACGCTGTATGCTAGGAAGAGTTGAAGAGTTTTCACACTGTACGCTATTTTTAAGTGAATAAAACAGTTAAAATAAATGTCACATTATCTAAATAACTTTTAAGCTGTATGCTATGAAGAGTTGAAGAGTTTTCACACTGCACGCTATTTTTAAGTGGATAAAACATTTAAAATAAATGTCACATTATCTGAATAACTTTTACGCTGAATGCTAGGAAGAGTTGAAGAGTTTTCACACTGCACGCTATTTTTAAGTGAATAAAACAGTTAAAATAAATGTCACATTATCTAAATACATTTTACACTGTATGCTAGGAAGAGTTGAAGAGTTTTCACACTACGCTATTTTTAAGTGGATAAAACAGTTAAAATAAATGTCACATTATCTAAATAACTTTTACGCTGTATGCTAGGAAGAGTTGAAGAGTTTTCACACTGCACGCTATTTTTAAGTGAATAAAACAGTTAAAATAAATGTCACATTATCTAAATACATTTTACACTGTATGCTAGGAAGAGTTGAAGAGTTTTCACACTACGCTATTTTTAAGTGGATAAAACAGTTAAAATAAATGTCACATTATCTAAATAACTTTTACGCTGTATGCTAGGAAGAGTTGAAGAGTTTTCACACTGCACGCTATTTTTAAGTGAATAAAACAGTTAAAATAAATGTCACATTATCTAAATACATTTTACACTGTATGCTAGGAAGAGTTGAAGAGTTTTCACACTACGCCATTTTTAAGAGAATAAAACATTTAAAATAAATGTCACATTATCTAAATAACTTTGAAGATTTGCTGAGTCTAACTGTAGTTGTGTAGTAAAAATGGAAAAGGATGTAAGTGCCAAAAAATAAAAAAATGACTTTTTCGGTGAAAAGCGAAGTACAAGCCAAGCGTAATAAGATAGACAAGGTAGTAAGTGTCAGAAAATTTTTCCCTAGTTTGAGGAGCAGTCGGAAGATGTCAGCACCGTGCAAGAGCCGTGCGGGGTTGCAGCGGAGAAGGATGTAAGTCCACCCGCCATGATGTATGTTCCTTGTCTATTCCTATCTGAAAGTTATCAAAATATCTTTTGTACTCATTATAATGTATCCTTGTAACACATTATAACATTGAATTTATGGTATACATTAAAAAGCTTCTAAACAATACTGGACTTGCATCCTTTTGTTAAAACTAACCCTTCACTTACATCATTTTTAAAAAATAAAGCAATGCACTTACATCCTTTTCCACAAAAAAACAGATGGCACTTATATCTTTATCCATCTTTTTTTGGTTTCCACATATATTTTTTTTTAAATTGTACTATATGTTATTCCTATTGCTTTTCTATTTTTATAAATATATAACAATTTTTTAAGTAAATATTCAACGTTTTAGACTTATTATATTGAATACTGAAAAATTTAGTTTCTGGCACTTACAAACTTTTCCATTTCTACTACACAGTTCATCAGGCAATTCTAATCTTTCTGCTATGTAGCTAAAGTTGATGCTTTTGTTTCTATAAAAAAATCATAGTACTATGATTGCACTCAAGTCGATGACGATGTAGATGTATAAGAAAAGGGATACCCCTATCGTAAACGCGAAAAAATAGACAATGTCTACAGAGGTCTGTCGACCGGAAACTCTGATTAAAAAAGGCCGAACGCCGTCTGACAAACACCGCCCTCCGCCAAAGACTACAAACATTGTACCTCAATTTAAATAGGGATTAAAAATTCAATTAACGGAATTAACGGGGCAAACCCGTATCAAGATCAAATAATACGAAAAGCAATTTGTAATTCAACCGACAAAGAAGAGTACCGTCACTAATTAACGAGCAATCACAACATAAGGACAGAGGTATAAACTTGACAAACTTTTAAGAAGATGAGAAAAAGGTCATTAATTAAGTGAAATGGTTTAGTTCTCGGGAAAGATGTAACAAAAATTCTGGGAGAGAGAGGAATAAGGGGATACGGTTGATGTGGTGGCTATAGTAATGGCTAACGATACGGGCGGCCAGGGTTCAAATCCCTGCAGAGGCGGATGTTTTTCAGAGGACACCCCCGATCCCTACTTGAGTGCCTTGTGGAGGGCATTTCAAGTATAGTACTCCGTCTGTAGGATGAGATGTTAAACCGTGGTCCGCTTGGCGCCTTTCGCTAAGAGCAGGCTGATGCCGACGCCGGGTTTCTATCCACTCTTCCTCCCTTACCTATCCCCTAAGGCGCAAATGACCTTAGCCGTCGGTCGCCTCCCCAAAAATCCAATCCAATCCATCCTAACTTTTAATACACTACGTATTGATGGCATGGTTTAACTCTGTTAGCACGCCCAAAACAGGTCAACATTCCTTTAATCCATCAAACACTTCCATTGTCTATGAAATATTTCCTAGCCTCACTCCTCTATTCATTATTTCTTAATCAAGAGGGGGTTCGGGTTGGTGTGGTGGCTAGAGTACTCGCCTACCATACGGGCGGCCAGGGTTCAAATCCCTGCAGAGGCGGATGTCTTTCCGAGGAAACCGATCCCTACTTGAGTGTCTTTTGGAGGGCACTTAGAGTACTCCGTCTTGTCGGATGAGACGTTAAGCCGTGGTCCCCTTGGCGCCTTTCGTTAAGAGTATGGTAATGCCGACGCCGGGTTTCCATCCACCCTACCTCCCTTACCTATTCCCTATGGCGCAAATGATCTTTGCCGTCGGTCGCCTCCCCAAATTTCCAATCTAAATCATGGAGTTTACATTTCTTTATAAAGTACTAGAGGAAGGTGTCAGTTGAAATTCAAAGGGTGTGAAACACATTGAAGTTGTTTTATACTATCGGTAACAATCAAAATATATCGATATATATCGCGCAAAATGTATTTTTTATGGATTGTATGGAATATGGATTATATTATCCCTACTTGAGTGTCTTGTGGAGGGCATTTCAAGTACAGTATTCCGTCTGTCGGATTAGACGTTAAGCCGTGGTCCCCTTGGCGCCTTTCGTTAAGAGCATGCTAATGCCGACGCCGGGTTTCCATCCACCCTTCCTCCCTAACCTATAACCTACGGCGCAAATGACCATTGCTGCGGGTCGCCTCCCCAAAATACCGATCCAGAGGAAGAAGCTATGCTGCTCTGGGATAAATATTCCGTACAACCGTAATAAATATTCCGTATTCCGTTGCCGCTAGTATATGGGATCCGTACGAGGAAGGTATGATAAAAGAATTAGAGCGCGTGCAAAGGAGATCCGCTAGGTTCGTTAAAGGCCGTTATGATAATTGTATAAGTGTCACGAGTTTAATAGAAGAACTAGGATGGGAAATACTATCAGAACGCAGGATAAAATTTAGGTTAAACCTTTTAAGTAAATTCGAAACTGATTTGTTCACAGATGACGTTAGATATATATTGAGATCCCCTGCGTATTATGCTAGGTTTGATCATATTAACAAGATTAGAGATATAGATTGTCGTACCGATAGATTTAAAATGTCATTTTTCCCGCGTACTATAAGAGAGAACAATAGGCAGCGTAGCAAAGGAATAGGTAGGTGAAATATAGTTAGAGTAGTCTGTAGTGCATGATGCATGTAATAACAACCATTAATCCCTTTCTTATTATGTAGATACTAACCATGTGACCCTATTATCTAGCATGCCTTCATTAAATATCCTAGTTGCATGTCAATAGTGCACGTTTGGTGATCTTCACCCCCTGCCACACACCCTCGTGGTGGCTCGCAGGGTATAACGTAGACGTACGTAGACGTACAACTGGTGATACAGTGGGATAAGTCGAAATGCAACAACTAGTTAAAACTTCAGTTAATGCAAATATTTCTCCATAATAGGGAAAGTCCGTGGGATTTGTACCAGCGTGTAATTCGGACAGATAGCTTTACTTCGTACTCACTAAAGCTAGTAACACATTTTACGCTAAAACTTTTGGGGGTCCCTTCATAACATCTTTACTCCAAATTTCAACAATTAGACTAGAGTAACTGACCCCCTAAAGGAGAATTTAGCGAAATCGTAAATCTTCCATGTAATTGCCCTCCTGGGGTAATAATGGACACGTACACAGTTACTTTCGCTGGTTAAAATACAGGAACTGCTGCCCGGAAAATCGTAATTCCTCTAGATAAATTAAACTTTTACGGCACAGCAGTAAAGAAACCAAGTTTTATTAAGCGTATAATAGGAAGGTCCTCAGATGAAAATGTAACAGAGAGGTGCTACTCCGCTCGGGTTAGGGCACACCTCGAGTACGCCTTTGGGACCCTGAGTAGAAAGATTTACCTTTTGGTAGGTAGGTAGGTAGGTTTGGATTTATAGGGTGCGACGACAGCTATGGTCATTTAGCACCACGGAGTATCGGTATTAATAATCAGTGGATGTTCTATTCATTTTTATACGGAGTTTTAGGGTGTTGGATTCTATAACTTATTATTTAATCCGGTCACGTTTAAAAATTTTACGACTTCATTAATGGAATCAATGTCATCTCCAAGAACTTTTCCTATCTCTCCACGTATTTGTAAGTTCTGACGTGTACCGCTATACTTTCTGCATTCGGTCAGGATATGTTTCACACTTAAGGGAATATCGCAATCCTCACAAATTGGCAGCGACTTATCTTCTGTGAAGATGTAAGCGTGAGTTAAGGCACAGTGTCCTATTCTGAGCCGGGTTATTGCGACCTCCTCCCTGCGGTTACTCCTCACAGAGGTTGCCCATGGTGATGTTATAGGCTTTATGGTTCGAAGTTTATTGCCTTGTAGCTCGGACCACTTGTCTTTCCACTTCTTTAGAGCTACGCTTCGTAGTACGGCTCTAAGGTCCTCGGTGGGTATCAGAGTTTCTTCGGAATCAGGTACATTCAGGGCACTTTTGGCGGCTAGATCAGCTTCTTCGTTACCCTTTATCCCCACATGACCAGGGATCCAGGGATTTTATTTTATCTATAATGTATTCTACCAGTAAAGGTAGGTTTTGTTGACTGTCAGAGAATCTGCTCCCGGTTTTATACACATTCAGTAGCCTATCTCCCTCTAGTATATCCTTTTTCGCCTCTGCAAACGATCTACCCTTCTTCATCCCGTCCATGAAACCAATTCTCTTTCTTCCCCTTTCCCGCTTGCCCAACATCCTTCCCTCTATCACACTCTTCAGCAGCCCGTCACCCTTTATTATATCCTTCAGCCATCTACCCTGCCTATTCCGGATTTCATTCATAAGTTTCCTATCCTAGCCCATCTTCTCAATTTCTTCCTCGTTAGTCTTCCCTGCCGTCCACCTCACCTTCTCCATCCTTCTCCACTCTCACATCTCAAATGCCTGCATTCTTTTCTCGTCCTCCTTTATCAGTGTCCACGTTTCTGCCCCATACTACAATACGCTCAATATAAAGCTAAAGCCTGATGATGATACCTTGTATCGAAACCGGTCGCCTGATTAAATAATTGTGGAATCTGCCATTGCTTTTTCCTTTCTGATCAAAATATAAAGCTCTTGAAAACTAACCATAAAAAATACTAAGGAAAGCTACGCGCTTTGCCAAAAACTACAACGAGCGAACATAAGAGTGTTTCTCAACTTCTAGATGGATTAGGTTGGGAGCCGCTGAAGACCCGACGGACGCGATAGACTTAGTACGCTTGAGAGATTCTGAACAAGTGTGTTTCAGTGCGACACGGTTAATATGATTTTGATGCCGCACTACATCTCTACATCTCCCTTCCGGGGAGATTCTATTCGAAGTGAAATTTGTATTTTGGTAACTTACCGTAGGAGGGACAAATTTTCGTCACAATCTGTTTGAAAATTTATCTTTTCGCTTCTACTAGACATTGATTTTCAATCGTAAGCGAATTTGATTGGTCTCATTAGATTCGCTTCTAAATATTTTTTTAGGATATTCCATTCTGCTTCGAGCGAGCATATAGTTTTTCACAACTTAAGAGCGATTAATCTGGCAGCCCCTAGAGACTCGGAGGCTTACACGCTTGGCTTAGTCACTTGAGAAATTCGTAACTGGTGTGTTTCAAAGCAACACAGAGAATATTATCACGATGCCTCGCTATATATCTAGGTCCGACTGAAGTGATATAATGACAGAGACACATTTCCGAACAGACAGGTAAAAAAACCCTTTTTTCCTGCTTTCTTTTCTTTTCTTTCCACGCACGTAAAAAAATTCCTCGCACAACAAGCGTCCATAACAAAACAGGTGTTTCACTTAAAACAAACCCATAATACAGGTCACCATTTCTCCTCCCAAATCCTCATTCTTTTTAACTTTACACGACTGGTGTCCTAACACCCCTTGCCACACACCCATACGGCGGCTGGGAGGGTGGTATGTAGAGGTAGATATATATATATAGGGTATATATAAGTAGTAATTCTCATTAGCGTATTTGTGAACAGAAATTTAGCAATTTGTGCTTTTGTTCCTCTTTGTGTAATTTTGGAAGGCCTCGGAGCGTGTATTTTTGCCCTGTTAAAATTACCCGAATGCACGTAAATTGTGTCAATATACAGATGAAAATGTGAGGAGTGATGAAAATATGAGTATCCAGAAAAGTGAAGGGGATAATAGGAAAATGCACTAAAACAATTTGAAGGACGCTTACAGAGCAGGACAATCTTGAGTGAAATCAACATACACTGCTGATAATGGACCGTCATACATTGCCAATAAAGTTGACATATAGTTTACCAAAGATTTAATTGCTTTCCGATCATTAGCAGCAAAAAAAGACACAAGTAATGGAAGAGGATAATTTGCAAGCAACCTTACTTGCTGTCTGAAATTATAAATCCCACATTACAAGACAAGCTGGATACATTTTAACGACCTCCTTCTAATTTACACGGAACTGAAAGGTTTCAAAATAGGTTGACGCAATTCCTACACATAATGATAAAAAATAAGCATCTCTAAGTCATCTTCATTGGATGTAGTTTTTCAGAAAAATATAGTGTATTTGCAGTGTGCTAATGGAGCTAGGTATGCATGCATTCGAAGTAGGAGGTCAAAGTTAAAAGGACTTCCTCAACACTTACTATCACACACTTACTTTCCGGAATGCTGACCATGTAACTCATTTATCATGGCATAACGGAAATATAATGATAAGATATAACTCATGGTAATAACGGAAATCACCTAAATTTGACAATAAAGGCGTTTGTACACAGCTGTTTGAGTCCCATAGGCATTCGTGGATTTAATAAATTTGTATAAATTATATTGTGCATTATTGCATCCATACAAGCACGAGAATTGTGGCCATAATTATCACGATCAAGTAATAGGTATACCATAAAGCTTACCTAAGGGGTTCTTTAGCATTGAAAATATTTTCAAGCAGAAATAAGTATTTACATAAGCAAAAATGAATCCTCTTCCAACTAATTCATTCGATATTTACATTTTTAATCTCAAATTGCTGTCATGTGACCAAGATTAAACCGGATGCGATAAAATTTTATCGCAGAATCGATATGCTACTTGCAGGAAAAATAGAAACCAATCTATTTTCCTTGCAATTAGCAACCGCGATCGATTACCACCACTATCGACCCCCACTGCCTTGAGAGTGCGTGCTCGCACATAGAAGTGCCTCTTGCAAGCGACTTCCATGTGAAAACCCGCCTTTTCACTTATTTCATTTCATATATTGGTCGAATCTCTCCGTTCACCAATCGAGATCAAAGAATTTTGTCTCTTTTTTTTGCACCACAAACTTGTTTAGATGAAACTTTCACTTCATTAACCACCCTATCAAATACAAATATCTAAAAAATAAACAAACTTATGTTGCTTTCGTTGATCTTGAGAAAGCATTCGATAATGTTGTATGGCCAAAAATGTTAAGGATTTTGGAAAAAGTTGGGCTGAAATACAACGAAAGAAGAATAATATTTAAAACATACCAAAATGAGACAGCCTTAATTAGAAATAAGAATAAAGAAGATACAGCTATAATAAGGAAAGGAGTTAGACAAGGCTGTCCTCTATCACCAATAATTTTCAATGCATACAGCCAAGAAGCAGTCGATAAAGTAAGGGAAAATGTTGATGTAGGAATCAAAGTAAATGGGAAGAAAATAGATATGTGACGATATGCTGATGATATTGCCATAGTTGCAGAAAAGGAAGAAGATTTAGAAATTATACTTAACGAGATGGAAAGAATTCTTAGAGACCAATATGGAATAAGGATAAATAAGCAAAAGACTAAAGTGATGGTATGCGGTGCTCAAGACTGTTGTGAACCTGTAAGGATAAGAATAAATGATGAAGAACCAGGACAAGTTACAGAATTCAACTACTTGGGCAGTAAGATAACAG
This sequence comes from Ceriagrion tenellum, assembly GCA_963169105.1. Lineage (NCBI taxonomy): Eukaryota > Metazoa > Arthropoda > Insecta > Odonata > Coenagrionidae > Ceriagrion > Ceriagrion tenellum. The sequence continues at coordinate 84,377,134 of OY720644.1, forward strand.
AAGATGGAAGGAGTAAACGAGAAATTGTGAATAGAATACAACTAGCAAAAATAGCTTTCAATGATAAAAAGACTCTACTGACTTGTAAAAATGTTAGTTTGGAAGTAAGAAAGAGGGTTATGAAAGCTTATGTTTGGAGTGTGGCCCTTTACGAGTGTGAAAGCTGGACTATAGGGAAACATGAAAAGAATAGACTAGAGGCCCTAGAAATGTGGTGCTATCGAAGGATGCAGAAAATCAGCTGGCGAGACAGAATCACCAATGAGGAAGTGCTGAGAAGAGTACAAGATAATAGAAGTCTCTGGAGACAGATACAGACAAGGAGACTTAAACTAATAGGTCACATTCTACGATGCAATGATTTTATAACATTAATAGATGAAGGTTTTTATTGAGAGGACAAATCGTAGAGGACGTCCTAGATTAAGCTATATGAAGCACTTCATCAATGACTCTGGATGCGTCTCATATGATGAAATGAAGAGGAAAGCTGAGCAAAGAGCGGAATGGCGTGCTATTGCCAACCAACCCATGGGTTGATAACCGAAGAAGAAAAGTTATACATTTTTCACCTATGTATATTCCACCCGCCTGACAAGCAAAAAAAAGACAAAAAAGAAATACTGAAGGACCTCAAGTCTTCTCCCAATCTACTCACGCGTCCAACGCCCTAAAAGCCAGCCTGACCTTTTCCCGACCATCATTCCCTCTCGTCCGATCCCCAAGAGCGAGAGATTGAGAACCGGTGAAGAGAGGGAATCGGGGACGAGGGCAAACTGTTTGCTTCTCCGGGGCCCTGACGCTGTTTGTACGGTTGTAATTGAATGATTTTCTGATCTCCTCCTCCTTCATTCTTTGCTTCCCCCGACTTCCCCGTTCGTTCATCATCATCCCTTCTGAGTGAGAAAGCCGCCTATTCATCGTATCTCCGCACACACATCTCTCTGTTGGAGCTTAGAAAAAAAGGCATAAAACGACCAGAGCACCGGCGCAGAAGATATTGACTCCCTGACAGACAGACAGACAGACGGACGGGAAAGCCACCACGAACACGCTCCTTATTTTTCGAAACCCTGATTATGATTACCCTAGCCACCATACCCCTCCTTTTTCCTTCCCTCCCGACGCGAACCCTTTTTCCTCCAGGGTACATCCCTCTCTTCAATTAAGCGTCCGTCCCGCACACGAAGCCGCCATAACTCCTGTGTACATACTTGCACAAGCAGTCTTCCCCGAATTTCACAAAGGTCCAAGCCCGGAGTGAGGAATGTCGGGAAATCGGGTCGATTCCGATATCACGATTTGGCAAACTGATCAAACACAATTAAACGCGCACGACATTATTTGCCACGAATTATCCACCATCACTTCCCGGATTTCAAGAAAATTCGAGAAAACTGCCTAGTTTGTTGTTTAATCAGCAAATGATCGAATATCCTCACAAATTACATTCTGAGTACCATTAAAATTTGAGGAAATTTAAAGAAAAATCTCAATTTTCCCATATTCTGACAGTGTAACCGATAAAATACAATTACCGGACAAGAAATTACCGCCTAGGAAATATTTATCCTAATTATCTCAAAGTAATTCCGATAATTTTGGTTGTAAGACCTTTCGAGATATCTGCTTTTTGTTATTTTATGTACCAGTATATGACAATATCCGCATATATTTCTTTCCGAGGACCCAAAATTGTAAAGAAATATATAAAAAGTGTCTTTACTTACCTTCCGACTGTAAAACAGATTAAATACGATCAACGAACACGAAATTACTACCTAGAATCATTTACCATAACTCTCCAAATTGGGAAGAATTTTCGAGAAGAATGGTTTAAAGACTTTTTGCGATACCTGTCGAATTAGTTATTATCTTCAGTAAATGATTGAATACACCCATGTCACTTTCCGATAATCCAAAATTTCAGTAAAATTCATTAAATTGGCCGATTATAATATTCTAACTCAGTCACTGATTACAAGCGAATCATATAACTACCACGAGTTATTTTCCATGACCACCAAAAGTGAAAATAAATTCCATAATTCAACTGATTTGGTTGATTTAATTCGGTAAATGAAGAAATTCTCCCCCGAATACTTTCTGGCAGTCCAAACTTGAAAGAAAATTCATTAAATAGGTCGCATACAATATTCTGACTCGGTGACTCATTTAAAAAATTCAAAGCGAACAATATTACGACCACGAATTATTTTCCCAGACAACCACAAGTGAAAGAAAATTCGATAAATCTGCCAAATTCGTTATTATAGTGAATTATTTTCTTGAACGAGGTTAGCTCCACGTCAGCAAAATACTAACCGGTGAAGTGAGTGAGCACTGCTAAGAAATTCGCGAGTGTCTCACTCACTAAGCGAATCCTTGGCCCGGATTAATTACTCTGTGCATTCGCTCATTTATTAGCCTTCACCCCATTGATTGTCCCTGAAAGGCTTTCGTTTACGGCTTTTGGAGATTTTCCTTATTACACAAAGTAGATGTTGGTATTTTCATCTCCATAGCCTCCCATTCCTTTCACCTAGAGGCTGTAGAAGATCACAACACGTAGTGAGACGCAATCCGATTGAAATCATTTTTATTTCCAGGCGAAAACAAAAAAACACAAACGTTCTGACAAGCTACAAATGGCACGATTTATAACAAGGAGGGGGCATTTTCCGCAACACGCCCCACGCCCAATGAGACAAAAAGACTGCGCGATAAAGACGGCACAACAATGTCGGACGACGGAAGCGCGCCATCACTCACCCAAGTGGTCGACTAGCGCCAACTCCCGTTGGCGGGGACGCGTAACACCACTGGCTTAATGTTCGGACAGTCCGACTGCTGCCGGCCGCGTGGGCCGGGAGTCTTGAGATAACGCGCGCGGTTGCCACCGGATGTCGTGGGTGGACGGGCACGGCCACAGCCTGTCTGCTGTCTCTTGTTATCGCGGCCCGGAGACGAGAGAGACCTTGGCACGAGAACCCCGCCACTCGCGAAAAAGGTATGATAAATCACTAGACGAGGCGGGTGGTGATCTCTCAAAACATTCACGGAACCAATGAGAGCAACCTGACAACTCCTATTTGACAGGTTTCTCGTTAAATGATAACTTTTCAATAGTAAAAGAACCTAAACCCTCTATGGACGGCATTAGGAAACATCAGCATGAAATAAATACTGCTACAATATTAGTTTGTAAAACTGCTATTAAAGCATGTTTAAAAAATGCAATTTTTTGATAATATGCTTATATTGAAATGTGACGTATTTGTATAGCATATATTTAATTTTAAATAATAATTTGCATATTAATATTTACGCAAGGTATACTTGAAACATCACCTTCCATACGTACCTTTTGTATACTTTCCCAAATTTTTCTTCATATGACAGCTGAAGCTATTTATTCCAGAGCTCCGCCAGGCACGCCATCGTCAGTGAATAGCGTCACAAATCCATCAATTCAAATTGTTCGAAAAACCGTCGAAAGAGACGCCACTTTCCACACACTTAATCCGAAGCGTTACAATTCTGTCTAGCGCAGCAACTAAATGGAAAAGCCTCTTAGAAATCATTTTTTGAAACGTGAAAATTTTGAATCCCTCATCCAAAAACCGTTAAAATAATGGCTCAGGCATAGCTCTGAGGAATACTTTCGATTAAAACATGACAAGCAAAAGAAAAGTTCCACTACACAACTTCAATTTCGAATGACCATCCCATGTACAGCATATTGACGGAATGCATATATCATGGGCCGGAATTATGGTTGGTTTCTTTTCAAATTCTAAAAACCGACCAAGGTAAACGAACATGACAATGACAACAATGAGACTAAACCATTTTCAGTATTTTAAATTAAAAATCCAGAATAAAAGTCTATTCTCCGCCATGTGTGAAGCTTCGCAAAATTCGACAAACCATAAATCACTCGCCTCGACCAAAACTCGAACCCGGATCCCTCGACATCACACCGAGAGCTCTGAACAGGTAAGCCACCAAAATGGTGTGTCACCCGAAAGGATTTCTGTGGTCATTTAAGGGACGAGAATCGTGGGGATTACACATACAAAACATATGTGGCACAGCATTTTAAAAAACTAGGTTTTGTTAAACGTATGGTGGAAGGGTCAAGGAGAGATGCCACTTCGCTCTGGTTAGGACACACCTCGAATACGCCGCGAGCATTTGGGACCCTGGTCATAAAGATTTAATCAAAAAAGTTAATAAAATAGAAAGGAAAACAGCGCGCTTCGTTAAAAACTGCCACGAGCGTACAGTCACTTCAAAAAGTATCGCGACACGCCAGACTAGCGGATCGTATAGATCGGCTGTCGAAGCTCGAAGTACGTTGGCTATCCTGGGCCGTCTCTGGTAGCTATGAGAATTTGCAGGTACACTTTTCATTTTCCATGAGACAAAGCGCCAGGTTAAGTGGGACTGCATTATGGGAGTTCTCTCGTTCAGAGGAGAGGACAGACTTGCTCCTAGAGTGGCCTTGAGGATGTATTCGGTGAAAGAAGTAAGAAGGGGAACGTGGTGAAAAGGCAATATTGAATGGAGTTGAGTGATTATGCGAGTGAAATCGGGGGAAGGTAAAACGAAGAAGAGCCAAATGCACGTAAATACGAGCTCCAACCTATGCACGAAGGAGAATGGGCACTGCTATCGACTAGGCTTTGCGAACTGGTGAGCCTTTCGTGCATTACAGGCTGATATTTTAAGTTTCCCGCCCAATGAAAAATTACGATATCTATTGACTCTTGACTCGGCGCCCGCCTCTCACCAAGCCCACCATCAGAGCGCGCTGGGTTTGGCTGGTTTCGCGAAGAGGAGCTCTTTCCATTTTCGTCTTCGTAAGAGAACTGCCGAGTATGATTACGATGCCTCTGGGTTGCGAATACCCTTCCTTCCCGCAATGTATTCATTTCAAAGTCAGCTTTCCAACGCGGACGAAGTTGATAGCACTGTCGGTGTTCAGTCCCACTTGGCTTAGAATATATATCGTAGTGTACCCGACGATTCTCATAGTCACCGAAGATGACCCAGGATGGCCAACTTACTTTGAGCTACGACAGCCGACCTATACGAACTGCTAGCATAGTGTGTCGCGATACTTTATGAAGTGACTGTATATATAGTGTCTCACAACTTTAAGAAGGATTAAGGAGGGAGCCCATAGAGACTCGGAGGCTACACGCTAGGCTTAGGTTGCTTGAGAAATTCGGAACTGATATTTTTCACAGCGACACAGAGAATATTATTATGACTCCTCACTACATCTCTAGGCCTGACAGATGCGACGAAATAAGAGAGATACACGGCCGAACAGATACGTACAAAAACTCGTTCTTACCGCGCAACTTACATCTTCACATGGCTGGTGACCTAACACCCCCTGCCACAAGCCCACGCGGCAGCTCGCAGGGTTTATGTAGATGTAGATGAATACAAGACTTGCCACAACGTCTCTCGGCAATTTTTGTAAGTCACCGGGACTAGCCACAATATAACCTTTAAGGAGTCACCCACAAGTGTATATAAATGCAATCTTCTACGGAGGAAAAATTTTGACTAGCTAATATGCAAATACTTATAATACACACAGGCACATACAGGCTCTATTTGTACGACTAGTTTCCTTGGATTTGATTATTTTCAAGAGATTCCTTAATAAACTCCAAGGGGCCAAGAAGTGGCAGTGTGGTACTTCTAATAATTATTCGCTCAGTGCTTATCCAGAGATATCGTGTCTAGTCACTGAGATAGCTTTTCCGGATGTCGGAGCGAGATTTTTCTCCAGTCATAATAGACACTACATTCGAATACTATTTAAAAGTTAAAGCACTTGTAAGAAGCAATGAGAAGGTAATTCATTTTAATGACGCAGAAATATTGCTGCACATTGCTCACCTTCACAGAAATTCCACAAATACACTGATTAGAGGATTGAAATTGATTTTTTTGCTACACCCTGAACGCTTAAAACGCATACATGACAAAGTTCTATTCTGTGATTTCATTAAAAGTACTACGGTGATTGAAAGACTCATCTGGTGCAGAGTATTACGCAAATATTTGACCTTCGTCCACGTTTCGAATAAGGCGCCGGTATTCTGATACACTATCAACTTATTAACTTGAGGAAGCCTCAGTGTTTGGCAGGGAATCTCAATAGGCCTAGCTCCCTGAATACTATGTCATGTAAAATCTCGTTAAAAACACTCGAGCATAAGCCCAGGCCTTGGAAGCTGGAGCCGGAGTTACCCACAGCATCAAATTTTAGCTGGAATCGAACCTGGAATTTTTGTAATTTTCCTCTCTGGCTTAGGCCACCATTTTCTAATGAACCTAGTCTACAATTGTGGTAGTCTGTGCCACACTGTAAAAGAGCGAATTTCATTTCTCTAAACATTCCATGTGCTGAGGATTATGAAATCACCCACAAGAATATCTACAGTGACACCAGATCTGGTGCATCCTGTGCATTGTTTTTTGCAAAATATTGCAAAATATTGCAATCATTTCAAAAGATATCACCGCAAGTTGGCTAACCCAGGGAACAAAATTTTGTACCTTTATCAGAAAATAGAAGAAAAATATTTAAATATGGAATTATCAAAAAAATTATTATATCAAACTCAAAAAACCGGAACTGGAGCCACTGGTCAACACGGTTCCAAAGCCCCGCATAGACAAACAATTGCCGGCTGAGCACCGTTCAGGTCGACTTAAACGCACTTATCATTTGAAATCGAGAATTTTGACCCGAGCCGATTCGGAGTTGGAGCCGGAGCCACTCTCCAAGACCTAGACTCCAGGGGGTCTATTCTGTATATTCTCGGAATTTCCGAGTCTCGACAGTGACGAAATGTTGACGTCAGAACCACGTAAAATTCAAAGGGGAGCATTCGAAAGTTGAGATTTGTCGGGGAATTCGACGTCACATTCCACGGATTTACCGAGGATCGACGGCGTCGATTCCTTACTGAAAGAGGCCCCAGAGCCCAGGATAAACCAGCTTTTGTCGACTGGACACCGTCTCAGTAGACTTTCACGCCCTCAATATTTGAAAATAAAAATTAGGCCAGAGGCGGAACGGAGCCTACGAAGGAGCCACGAAAAGATACCGGAGCCACTACCCATGACCTCGGTTCCAAAGCCTAGTGTAAACCAGCCACAGTCGGTTGAACACCGTTTCAATGGTCTTTCACATACTCATTGTTAGAAACCCAATACTTTGACAGGAGCAGGTGTTAAGAAAGGAGCTGAAGAAGGAGCTAAAGAAGGAGCTGAAGAAGGAGATAAAGAGGGAGCAGAAGAGGGAGCTGAAGAAGGAGCTGCCAAAGATCAATTATCATCGGCCGAATATCCGTTCCAGTAGACTTTTTTGCACTCACCTGGAACATGCGGAGATCCAGCTCCGCGACTCGCGTGAAGAGACGGAATGTGGCCATGGTGACGGCGATGGTGTGCGGGGGCAGGGCGGGTGGCACGGGGGACGGGAGGGGCGAAGTGCCGCCCCCGGGGCCGCCCTCTTCGTCCGACGCGTCCGTCGACGAGGCCGCGTCGAGGGAACTCCTCGCGGGCGCCCCCTGGTGGAGGAGCATGCCGTACAGCATGGACGCGGCGCCCACCACCTCTGTGGCCTGGAGGGTGGACACCAGCTGCGTCGGGTCAGACGGGTCAGAGGAACAGGAGGACGAACAGGAGGAAGACGCGGAACCGCCGCGGCCAGGCCGACCCGAGCCTGCTTCGCCCCCGCCTCCTGCAGGACCCCGGCCCGCGGACTTGGAAGGACCCCTGATCGATGCGCTGCACAAGGGAATAAAATAAAAGGAATTTTTAAGAAGTCACGGATCGTGAGACTTTACGCACATTACCCATAGGTTAATTATATAACATTCTTTTCAACTAGTGAGTTACTCTTAATCCCTCTAATCTAATCTGCTACCTGGTGCTCATAGAATGCCGAGCATGTTTGTAGAGCAAATTTTGTTTCTCTGTGTATCTGTTTGGAGGCAAGGCGTGCAGTTGTGAAGTTTTAGCAGGCTGTTGCTAATGCGTCAATACTTGTGGCTACAAGGTGTGATCAAAAAAAGACCGGACTAATTTTATTCCGCGCAAACCGTTCAACGGATCGAAACAAGAGACAGTGTGCCATCTAGCGACATATCTGACGATTAAAACGAGAGGTGTTGCGTTTGTTGGCGTCGAGTCGTTACGCAGCAGCAGCGGCACGTGTCTTAACCTGTTCGTCGCCCCGTGCAACGGCAGCAATGAAGGAGCTAGAGGAACAGCGTGTGTGCGTGAAATTTTGTTTCAAACTTGGCAAAAGTGCTACGAAGACATTTGGAATGATTCAACAAGTCTTTGGTAATGAAGCTATGAGTCGAAGCCAGTGTTTTGAGTGGTACAGTCGTTTTAAATCGGGCAGAACCTCGACAGATGAAGATTCGCGAACGGGGCGGCCTTCCACATCGACAGACCCCAACCATGTCAAATTGGTGAACGATTTGGTGCGGGAAAATCGCCGTTTAACTGTTAGGGAGATAGCCGAGGAAGTGAACATTAGTTTTGGATCCTGTCAGACAATTTTGACAGACATTTTGGGCATGAAGCGCGTCGCATCAAAATTCGTCCCGCGGGTGCTGACTGATGAACAGAGACAAAAACGCGTGGACATTTGTCAGGAACTCCTGGATCGAGCCAATGCCGACCCAGAGTTTCTTAAAACCATCGTAACCGGTGACGAAACCTGGGTTTACGGTTATGATGATGAGACAAAGGCCCAGTCTTCTCAGTGGAAGGGTCCTCATTCTCCGCGACCAAAGAAAGCTCGGATGTCTCGGTCCAATTTGAAGGTCATGCTGTTGTGTTTCTTCGATTGGCAAGGGCTGATTCATTACGAATACGTCCCTCAAGGTCAAACCGTCAACAAAGATTTCTACTTAGAGGTTATGAAGAGGCTGAGGGTCGCAGTGAGCCGAAAGAGGCCGGACATGTGGAGAAACAATGCATGGCGTTTCCACCACGATAACGCGCCGGCTCACACGGCGCTGATCGTGACAGAGTTTTTCGCCAAAACCAGAACTTCCGTGATCCTGCAGCCACCCTACTCTCCAGACGTGGCTCCATCAGACTTTTTTTGTTTCCAAAGTTAAAATCAACCTTGAAAGGGCGCCGATTCGACTCTATTGCGGACATTAAAACTAATTGTACGGCGCACCTGAAGAGGATCCCTAAGGCGGCTTACCAGGCAGGGTTCAAGAGCTGGAAGAAACGTTGGCAAAAGTGTGTCGTCAGCCAAGGCATGTACTTTGAGGGCGACAAGTTCGATTAAGCTGTATCCGTCGAAATAAACAAGTTATAAAATCAGTCCGGTCTTTTTTTTATCACACCTTGTATATTCAAGTCAAAAGCTAACTGTGTAGTGATGTTGATGATAACTAACCCCCTGCCACACTCGAGGTGGTTCACAGGGCATGATGTAAATGTAGACGTTACCTTCACTTTTTATCATTAGAACTCACTTGAATATTCTCTCCTGGAATTCAGGACGAAATAAGAAGAGGTAAAACACATGAAGACTGTAAGAGGGATCTATTCTCGAGACATTTATTGGAGGGAAAGCGAGTAGATGTGCCAGAATTTGGGTTGCTATTGTAAGGACTAATGAAAGGATGTTGGGGTAAAGACTGAAAAACCGACCGATCAGCTGATAGAATATCTAGAAGATACCCACTCCTCGAGTGAGCCCAAGGTAATAGCGAAGTTGAAAAAAATGCAGCCAATGAGGAAACACGTACTACGCCTTTTGGGGAAGCGGTATCACCTAAGACCTATGACCTAAGAATCCAAGATGCTTGCCTTTGTTGTAATCATTCGATCGTTGAAAAAACTGTTCACTTTTCCTTTTTTTCTAAACCAAATCAGAAAATTCCAACCCCGCTATTATCTCGGGCGAACTCTAATATTTCCTCACAAACCATTAAGATGAATGCAACAAAGGGAAATACATAGAGCACAAGGAGCTGACTAGGGTTGCTTCCATCGGAAATCGATCTGTACAGCTCGTTCAATTCACCGTACCGACCTGATCCGGTCAGGTCGATCAGATATTGATCAGTAAATGTAGAGAATAACTAGAGCTCTTCCTTACTGAGGGATCAGTCTGCGAAGGGAAAATGACTTCTATTTTTCGGCAGATTATCTATTTAAGTAGGGTGGTACGGGACTGATATTCAGGTATCATTACAAAGATGAGATCTTTATCTTAGTCGCCGCGTTTACCAATCCATATATCAGATCGATCGGACCAGATCAGCTCCGTTACAATAAAATCAGCTAGGCAGGCCAAATCGATTCGTGTCCAAGATTTCCAGACCCAGCCAGTCTAAGATTTCAGATCGAACCGAAGTGACTGGACCGCTGCGTTCTACCTTCTGCTTTTCACAGCTAAAGTAGACCAAATACGAATGATCGATATCGTCCTTGAGTTATCGTGGCTTGAAGAATTCACGGGCAGAAACGTGGACCCTCAGAAAAGAGGACGTGAATAGGCTGCAGGCGTTTGAGCTGTGGGTGAAGAGAAAGATGGAGAAGGTGAGGTGGGTACGCATAGGTAGAAGAACATGGAAGTGTTTATTGTGGTGGGCAAGGAAAGGAAACTTTTGAATGAAATTCGATCTCGGCTGAGTAGATGGCCGAAGGATGTAATAAAGGGAGATGGGTCCCTCAAGACTGTGATAGAGGGAAGTATTTTGGGAAGGGGGTTGAGAACAGGCTCCATTGATGGGATGAAGAAGGATAGATCGTATGCAGAGTCGAAAAAGGAAATACTAGAGGGAGATAGGCCCTCGAAAGTATCGAAAACCTGGAAGATTTTCTCTTACTTTTCACAAAACCTACCATTTACCGGTAGATTACTTTTTAAAAATTGGCATTTGCTCCAAAGGTTATCCACTCGACAACATGTCTACTAAAAGGAGACCCTTCTTGGCTTCACACCCGAGAAAGATCTCTTAGTTAAAATTGCGATTCGTAAATCCTTATTCTCAAATAATTTGAAGACTCAAAATTTTTAAGCAACTCCATTTGACAACTGATTGATCGCTTTGCGAAATTGTTCGAAAAAAAAATTCCCGAAGTTGAGAACAAAGCAAAATTTCGAGAACCACAAATTCTTCTCCCATTTGTGACATTTTTTACACCTATTAACGTGATACATGTTGGTCAATAGTCCAGTCGCCAGAGGGGTCCAACCCTACACTAAATCAGGTAGTTCTGATTTTGGAATATGTTGCTCGGGATGGCTAGAGAGTGAAAAACCTAAGTTTTCGTCATCCCCACCCCTCTGCGTTTTCCGCCATTTTGAAAAAAAACACCGATAAACGGCACTTTTTCCAGTTTTTTGCTCATAACTCCTAAACGGTACATCGTAGCGAAATTTGCTCTACCTTCATTCTTGTAGAGGACAAAATTTCTTACAAGAAACACTGATTAACTTTGTTTCCTCGACCAATAGCAAAGGAGGTACAGATCTGCAAAAAGAAGGGGTAAAATCGCAATTCCAGCAAAATTGTCACTTTTCCGTCCCTTTCGATCGCTTAAATTCTATGAAAGGCTGATTTTAGTAAATATGCACTCAAGTAGGTTGTGGAGATGTTAGGTGCCTTTTAAATTGCACGTCTCAAAAAAGTTTATTTTTTTACCACCAATATCAAGGGGTAAAATTGATTGCAAAAGGTAAAATGGTTTTTTTTTCGAGTTGTCCAGAAGTGTTTTTTGATCATTTCTTTACAGTAATTCTACTTTCCAACTACTTCCTCACTCATATTCGTGTTTATCAATCAGATCAGACAAGTTCTGGACAGGAATTTGGACAGACATGACCATAAGGAGTGAAAGAAATGCCTCCAAAGTAAACAATTAAGTGGAGAATGCTAACAGATCTTGAATAAAAATTTGATCATCGCGTATTCGATGAAACGCCGAAATCCAGGCCGCCACGATAATGAGAGCCAACAAAATAATACCTCACGTTCAACTCCCTCCCATTAAGTACTCCCGCTGTTGTATGAGATATTGTTGTATGAGATGGTTTGCATAAGTTTCCACTGTGATCCACCAAATATTTAAGACATTCAGAAAATGTCGCCATTTTGGAGCTTTGTCCAGTCATGTTCGGAATCTGGACCACTTTGAGTCGCCTCGGGAGGCCAAGAGGGAGCCTTGTGTTGGTACGGGCGGTCTATTGTTCATTTGAGAAGGACACAAACTCACCAGCAGGCCGCCAGTGTGGAGATGAGACCGATGGCCCCGAGGAGGAAGTGTGCCGCAGCCGGGTCGGAGTCGATCGGGTCCCGCACACCGCCACAGTACGAGGCCAGCTTATCCACCACGCCCACGCTCACGGCATAACTGCGGAAGAGATGAGACAGGTAGATTCATTAACTCCATCACAGCTATTTTTCATAAGCACACTTTACTTCCAAATACATACAATCAAGTAAAGATGGTTCGCACATTTGCACTCCATATAACAGTGAAATAATGCAGATTAAAACCCAGACTTTTTAAAGAAAAAGTTTTTATTGTTCAATAAAATGGTCTTTACCTGTAATGTCTTTTCTTAATTCATAAATAACCAATCAATGATAACTTTCTCGACAAATATAACATAGAGAATGATAAGATATGGTATACGTTAATTTTATTGTTGGTTGTTTACATATTTCTTTACTGTTTGGAGTTGTTATTAACTATGTTATTGTTCAATATTAAGGACAATGGTAGGTAAATTTTTGATTCCTCAACTTTTGTACTGATATTTGCATAATTAATTAATAAGCTGTACGTCTCTTTGTTTTTGAAAGCCCTGAAGATGCCAACATATTTGGCGAAACGTTGGCTGTGAGTTTAATATATTAATTACCAAATATTCAAGACTCTTTTTATAATTTATAAAAAACATCAGTGACTTTTTTCATGAGTCCAGTCATAGAATTGGTTAATTGTTAATTTATTTTCGGGTGAGTTGGTAACGCCACGACTTAAGCATTAAGCGGATCTGGGAACGGATCAGTCCGTGAACGAGATCAACAATCGAGGAGAACGACTCCTGCCTGGAGAAGAGGAGCGCTGTGAATGACGGTCCATACCTCGAATGTAAACACCAAGTTGAATAATTATAGTTGATATAAATTCATTAAAGTATTATCACCGGAAGTGGGTCTGTGAACGAAGTTTCAGAGCTCTAAGTTATCGGGAAGTTGGAGAAATTACGTTTACCAGATTTGACGTAGACAAACAGCTCATTCTCAAGTAAAACCATTTAGTAAAGGCGTTGCGTAATACAGTATCGTCATTATTAAAACTGGTAAATGTATACCCACCAGAATTAGGCCTATTCGAGTACATTCGAGTTCGCATCAACCTCCCCAGAAATTCGCCCGGAATATTACATATATTCTTCGTGACTTTTGGACAGATAAATAGCTGAAAATATATTAAGTCCAGATCACGAAATTTAGCATTACAATTTCATTTTGAATTTACATTACATTTCTGAATACGGTAGTTCAGCAACTGTACGAAACACGAAGTAAATATTTTAACATTAATGATACTGTAATATACTTTTATAAGATTCCAATTCTCAGAATTTGTATAAAAGAATCTAGAAACTTTAGCTTGATTATTTTTTCCCGCGGAACGTTCAAAACTCCTTCACAAAGGAAGGTTTTTCTACGATTCTGAAAAAATAACTGCGGTGACTATCGGATTTATATGAAAAAATAGCTGAAAACTCATAAAAAGTCGGTGAAACGCGTTGCACCATCTAAATAAACATCTGCGGAAAAGGAAAACACTATTCCTCATGGATAGCGATTTTTTTCATGCCGTGTTGTATACCCTTGTGTGATACAAACTTCGCTTTCATTTCTCCATCCATAAGGTTTGCACGAGCCTTTATTTCTTAAAACTGTTGCAAACAAATGACTCACAAAGGATATCGTACTGTTTACTTTATTTACAAACTCGTTGTTCACGCCAAAGGCGATTCAGTTGTTTTACAGAAGGAGTCTTGAGAGGCGCTGCTGCGGAATTGGAGAATACGACCAGCGGCATGCTTCCTGGCATTCACTCGGGAGCACTCAAGCCAGGCAAGCCTACCTGGGAGTCGCTCGAGTCAAACGCAGTCAGTCAGTCATTCAGTCAGTCGTGTGCTCTGTCAATCAGAATTGTTTTCAACCTGAAGCAAATAAAATTATTTGTAATTCCATAACCGCAATTCATTTCGGAACAGATATCCTGACCTCAAAAGAAAGTGAGCACAATATCGTCCGAACACTCGTACTACTAGTGTTTCGACAGAATATCCGTCATCATCAGGTACGACTAATCTTCATGGAAACGTCAAGAGTTTTTTTCATGTCGAGTTGTATCCCCTTTTGTGATACAAACTTCAGATTAGTCTTAACCGAGGGGTATGCAACTTCAATAACAAGTGTACACCGCATTTCCATTTCAGCCATATCTGTCCAATTCCGACCGTTTCTACCCATTTCTATCCACTTCTGTCCATTTCTAGCCATATATATCCATTTCTGTCAATTTCTAACCATTTCTGTCCATTTCTAGCCATTTCTGTCCATTTCTAACCATTTATGTCCATTTTAACCATTTCTGTCAATTTCTATCCATTTATACCCATTTCCGTCCATATCTAAACATTTCTAGCCATTTCTGTCCATTTCTAGCCATTTCTGTACATTTCTACCCATTTCTGTACATTTCTAGCCATTTTCGTCCATTTCTGTACATTTCTACCCATTTCTGTCCATTTCTATCCATTTCTGTCCATTTCTAGCCGTTTATGTCAATTTTAACCATTTCTGTTAATTTCTATCTATTTCTACCCATTTCTGTCCATTTCTAAACATTTATGTCCATTTCTGTACATTTCTAGCCATTTCTGTCCATTTCTAGCCATTTCTAACCATTTATGTCCATTTTAACCATTTCTGTCAATTTCTATCCATTTATACCCATTTCCGTCCATATCTAAACATTTCTAGCCATTTCTGTCCATTTCTAGCCATTTCTGTACATTTCTACCCATTTCTGTACATTTCTAGCCATTTTCGTCCATTTCTGTACATTTCTACCCATTTCTGTCCATTTCTATCCATTTCTGTCCATTTCTAGCCGTTTATGTCAATTTTAACCATTTCTGTTAATTTCTATCCATTTCTAC
Organism: Ceriagrion tenellum; assembly: GCA_963169105.1. Lineage (NCBI taxonomy): Eukaryota > Metazoa > Arthropoda > Insecta > Odonata > Coenagrionidae > Ceriagrion > Ceriagrion tenellum. Next base: position 84,392,405 of record OY720644.1, read on the forward strand.
CCATTTCTGTCCATTTCTAAACATGTATGTCCATTTCTGTACATTTCTAGCCATTTCTGTCCATTTCTAGCCATTTCTGTACATTTATACCCATTTCTGTACATTTCTAGCCATTTTCGTCCATTTCTGTACATTTCTACCCATTTCTGTCCATTTCTATCCATTTCTGTCCATTTCTAGCCGTTTATGTCAATTTTAACCATTTCTGTTAATTTCTATCCATTTCTACCCATTTCTGTCCATTTCTAAACATTTATGTCCATTTCTGTACATTTCTAGCCATTTCTGTCCATTTCTAGCCATTTCTAACCATTTATGTCCATTTTAACCATTTCTGTCAATTTCTATTCATTTATACCCATTTCCGTCCATATCTAAACATTTCTAGCCATTTCTGTCCATTTCTAGCCATTTCTGTACATTTCTACCCATTTCTGTCAATTTCTAGCCATTTTCGTCCATTTCTGTACATTTCTACCCATTTCTGTCCATTTCTAACCATTTATGTCCATTTTAACCATTTCTGTCAATTTCTATTCATTTATACCCATTTCCGTCCATATCTAAACATTTCTAGCCATTTCTGTCCATTTCTAGCCATTTCTGTACATTTCTACCCATTTCTGTCAATTTCTAGCCATTTTCGTCCATTTCTGTACATTTCTACCCATTTCTGTCCATTTCTAGCCATTTCCGTCCATTTCTGTCCATTTCTAGCCATATCCGTCCATTTCCGTCCATTTCTGTCCATTTCTATCCATTTCTGTCCATTTCTAACCATTTATGTCCATTTTAACCATTTTTGTCAATTTCTATCCATTTATACCAATTTCTGTCCATTTCTAAACATTTCTAGCCATTTCTTTACTTTTCTATCCACTTCTGTTCATTTCTATCCACTTCTGTTCATTTCCGTCCATTTCTGTCCATTTCTAACCATTTACGTCCATTATAACCATTTCTGTCAATTTCTATCCATTTATACCCATTTCTGTCCATTTCTATCCATTTCTGTTAATTTCTATTCATTTCTAACCATTTATGTCCATTTTAACCATTTCAATCCATTTCTGTCCATTTCCCGACCATTTCTCAACAAGCGTACACCATTTCTCAGAGTTGCATACCCCTCGGTCTTAACTGATGATGACTGACATCTATACGAAATACATGCAGTACGATTTTGTAACTAAAGTAAACAGTAAGAAATCCTCTGCGTATCGTTTGAAAATGCTGTTCTACAACATCTCGCCTGAGAAATTGGAATTTATGGTTGAAAACAAGTTCATTCACAGCAACTGATTCCATAAGCTTTAAAAAATTTCCAATACCCGCTTTAAAATGTGACTCACTGAAGGTCAACTTCACATTTCGCCCCGATGCCCAATATCTCCTTAATCACAAAAGGGATGGGACACACAAATACCGAACGACTCCCTCCTAATCGACGATATATGTCCCCGACCGATTTCCAGCACACCAGGGTTATTGGATTAGCGCGACCCTCTCAATACCCGCCCGCCTTTCTTCTTACTCCAGAGGGCCAGGCGTCGGACCTCTAGGGTCTCGGGCGTAAATCACGGGGGTCCGATTGCCGATGGCGCCGGGACACTCCACTCCAGACGGCGGTGAAGAGGACGCCTCGCAGATGGACTTAGGGGGGAGATGCGGGAGGGAGGAGTTTTTATCGTCTTTCGATAGGTAAGATAAACGACCCTTCCAATCGGTGACGTTTTTCCAGCAATCTCCGACGTCTTCCACATTTTCCCTCTCGGACATTTCTTCTCGTGACAGATGATATCCACTCTTCTTCCTATCACAAGCGAGGACTCCACGCATGGACGACCTTTCGAGAGCCTTAGTCGACGAAAGAAAAATACTTCGCATTTTCTCATGACGGATGATTTTCAGAATTCCGGAGGAGCTTTCTATTCTTTCCGGGAGCGCATACAGTAAGCTTGGGACATTACGCCAAGAATAGGCACCCATCGCATTTACTTTCAGAAGTACAGCTCCAGCAAAATTTCCTGGCGCCGCGCTGGGGACGAGTTTGGGACATGGGCTAAGGAACTTTCAAAAATACGAACAAATGGTAAGGAGAAAGTTGTTTAGAATGGAAGGTCAATCAAAAGGCCTCTTAATTGCTGTATAAACAAGCGCTTCAAGAAGTGACACACAACTACCCTCCGTCCCGTTTCGACTCATTTCAAAAGGTGACTCATTTCGAGAGCCTTAGTTGACGAAAGAAAAATATGTACTTCCAATTTTCTCATGACGGATGATTTTCGAAATTTCCGAGCTTTCTTTTCTCGCCGCAAGCGTATTCAGTAAGCTTGGGACATTACGCCAAGAATAGGCACCCATCGCCTTTACTATCAGATGCACGCCCAAATTACAGCTCCAGCAAATTTTACTGGCGCCACGCAGAGGACGAGTTGGAGACATGAGCTAAGGAACTTTCAAAAATACTAAGAAATGGAGGGAAGAAGGTAGTTCAGAGTCAAGGGTATATCAGAAGGCCTCTCAATTGCTGCATAAACAAGCGCTTCGAGAAGTGTAGGCCACTCACCACTGCCCTCCGTCCCGTTTCGACTCATTTCACAGTGAGACCTCAAAAGTCGGAGTGATGTATAACCACTCATCTCGCTTATGGGTGCCTCGTGGTTCTTTCTCGAATAACTTTCATTCCCTTGAATCTAACTCTCTCTCGTTTCAGGCATTTTTCTTCTCTTTTCCGCATTGTCCACGTCTCCCATCCGAATAAAACTACTATCCACATACTAAACTTCGCAAATCTTTTCCTTACATCCATTTTTGATACTCCTAGTTCTCAGAAGATTACTAATTTTTCGGGACGCGACGATCTTGTACACATTCTCGATTCTCAGTACCATTTAGGTAGATTTGACGTAACAATTGAAAAAGGTAAGAAACAATTTAATATTTAAAGCGTTACTTGTCTTGAATTTCGAACAGATATTCTTGCTATACATCCGATAATTCGTCCATTACGTCGTGCCGTCCACAGAAAAGTAAGGAAAGAGCAGATATAACCAATATGGTAGTTACTTATGTCGTCAGGCTGCTGTTTGATGACGAAATGTCCTTTCAATCCACCCCCGTCCGTTCGTTGCATTTGTGCGCATATACGGGCCACGATCATTCACATAAACTTTAACTTTAGTTAGACACAACTTTATATCCATGCAGAACATTCCTTACACCGCATCTCCGAAATAATACCTTGTAAAGGAAGTTTTATCTGGAATGTTGTTCAACTATGTAACTTTTAGTTCAGGAAGAATACTGAATGAAGCATCAGAGATTTGGGCTAAGATGACAGAGTGAATCAAAGAGATACTGCAGCGTCCGCACTGAGTCCGAGGCAAGTACTGCGCAACCACTCTAAGAGGATTGGTTTCAATTTCAAGTTTCCATGGTTGAGTCTTACAAGGGGAGTGCCAGATTGCCGGGTCTCAGATTTTATTCAAACTTAGTAGTTGTACAGACCGCTATATGTGGTTCATGAATCACCCAACATATAGGGTTATATAACCAATAGTTTAAACGAAAAAGGCCTTTAAAAATTTCAAAATTCCCTTTAGACCGGCCACCCACATAACTGACAAGCTGGATGGGTGGCTGTCGTGCTCGTCTCCGGTCTAGAGACACGGGTTCGATCCCAATACGGGGTATGTTTCATCCGCTGTTTTTTGAGTTTTTCTTTAACCGCATCCTACAATGCGCTCAATATGTTTTTTATTTTTACTCGAAATATTATTTTTGTGCGAGGCAAATTTTTCATTTGCATACAAAACGTCAGGCTTATTCTCTTTTTTTCGGTCGAAGGCAGCCTTCTAATCATGTCACTTTCTTATCTTTTCACGACGTATTTTCATTATTCCTTCATGCACATGATTTCCATTTTCTATAATTATTTTATAATATTGTCTTCATATTTTTACAATTCAAGCATAATTCTTAACCCCTGTATTGGGATCGAACCCGTGTCTCTAGACCGGAGACGAGCACGTCAGCCACCCGTCCAGCTCGTCAGTTATGTGGGTGGCCCGTCTGAAGGGAATTTTGAAATTTTTAAAGGCCTTTTTTGTTTAAACTGTTGGTTATATAACCCTATATGTGGGGTGATTCATGAACCACATATAGCGGTCTGTACAACTACTAAGTTTGAATAAAATCTGAGACCCGGCTATCTGACACTCCCCTTGTTAGTTACCAAAATAATCTGCATTCTTTAATTAATTAACTGTCGTATTCGCAAAATGGATGGGATTAAGTGGTCCATTTTGTTATGCAGAATCATTCAAAAACCTGGTCCAGAACGAAATGCAGCTTTCTGGAAACAAGCCTGCACGGCTTCTCCAGGGTGATTTTTTTCTGCGAAACACTTTCCTGAGTGCCACACCGTATCGTCGAAGTGCCATTAAAAGCGCATGCGGAATTCCGTGTGTGAAACGACACGAGTAGGAAGAGCTTTCGGGTACAGGTGTCGAATCGGTGGGACTTGGAGACGCACTTATCCTGCGAAAGCATTATCAATCAAAGCTGGTGCGAGTGCGTCGACGTCTCCTGGGTGCTGAAAAGAAAAAAGGCTTCGCACGCAAATTTTTAACAAGGGGCGGCGACGATTTTATTAGTCCGGCAAGAGTAGGGACAGCGTCCAGTGGACCCACAACACAGCTCCCAACTCCAAGCTCCCTATGAATCCATCAAAAGTAAACAACGAAGGAGTGCGTCGGAGGCGGTGGATTGAAAGGACATTACGTCCTCAAACTGCGGCCCGACAGCCAAAGTAACTTCCATATTAGTTATATCAGCTTTTTCTTCACTTTCCTTTGGATAGCAAGACGTAACGGACGAATTATCGAATGCACAGCAAGAACATCTGTTCGAAATTCAAGGCAAGTAACGCTTGAATTATTCAATTGTTTTATGTAATGAAAAGTAAAGAAAACTTTGTGATTCCACATAAATATTTAATGTACGACCTAGGTTTCGACGTGGCACGTCATCATCTGGTACAATTTGCATAGAAGGTGGAGAATATATAGTCACACACAAAAATGATTTCAAAACCAAAATTCCCAATAACACAACGGTCTGAGGAGTGGGTTAAGGGGTGGAATTCCCAGGGGCGGAGTCGGCCAAGGAGGTGGGGAATGGGTTTAAGAGCATAGAGTCATATAGCATAGTTTTGTGTGTGGCTATATATTCTCCACCTTCTAGGCAAATTGTACCAGATGATGACGTGCCACGTCGAAACCTAGGTCGTACATTAAATATTTATGTGGAATCACAAAGTTTTCTTTACTTTTCATTATGTTAAGTCGATTCCATGAAGTCACGCCCGAGACTACGAATTATATTCAATTGTTTCTTAGTGCAATCGATTATACTCGATTCACCCATATTTTTACCGGGAAGATGGATTATTATTAATTTAAATACAGTAAAACCCCTCTTAGCGACCACTCCCATCAAGCGACCACACCTCTCAACGACCATTTTTAAGCAAAACCGTCGGCTGTTGTTGAATTCAGGTTCGACTGCGTTTGAACGTTAAATTAATGTTTTTGAGTATTTTGAATTGAATTTTGAGTATTTAGAGTCGAGCACGACAGTGTGCCAATTCAGAAGAATCGGGAGATGTTGCTTGTAATTTGAACCTCGCGGGTGGACAGAAAGAAACAAGACTTTCCACAAAGGAATAAAATTTAAATTACGACCGAGGAATCAAAGCATTACTTCATCATAATCATAATCATCAGCACCCGTCCAAAATAATTAAGGAAGACAGTCCATGGTTTCCGACAGTGCAGAATCAATTTTGATTCACACTATGCTACATTTGAGAATATCCGCGAGTAACCCATGAAAAACTACGATGCATTTTTAGTAAAGAATCTTGAGGAATACGCCGATGAATAAAGAGCGTTCCATATTTGACGAACAGCACGAGTTCTAATTAGGCTTCATTTCATGCGTAAGTCTCCATAAGACTGCGGATGCGATGTTGCCAAATCACCAGGCAAGTTAACATTTTAGCAGTTTATTATACAATCTGCACATCTTGGAATCTTCTAGTAAGCAAATATAACTTTCCAAAGTAGCCTTCCTATATTTTCCATAATATTGGAAATGTTTGCCGGAGTTGACGTGAATACGCAGAGAGTAAGTTTGGCAACAGCGTTCTTCTTAAGGTCATTATAATCAAATTAATGTGAAACGAACTATAGCACTTCATTTATTCCGGTGGAAAAATACATCGAACTTCGTTTCCCGGGGCAATATTGTGCCGATGCGATGCCAAGGTCACCATAATAAAGAGGCGTTGGCGTTGAAGTGAATCGGAGTTGAGAAACTATACAAAATAGTACCATCTATGTAGAGCCATCTACACAGGTATGCCCTATGCAGATGGCTTTAAATAGGCCACACCTATGTAGAAGATTGTACATAGGTCATACCTACATTCTGTCTTTGAAATTCTACAGAGGACTCAATCAAACCCACCCCCCTTCCCCTCAATAACGCCTCCGCTGGCACAAACCACCCTTCGGGTACGTCCATACGTCCACCCCTTCAAACTCCTGGCAGCATTTATTTATGCCGAAACCTCCCAGACCGGAATGCAGAGGGTCCTTAGTCAGCCCTCTCCCTCTCCCTCTCACGCGGTATTATGAATACGATTGGGGAGAGCAGGAAGACCAAGAGGGTTTCGGAATGGACCAGCTATTGGGTGGCGGAGGGTTTGGTTCGGCACTCATTAAAATTCATGCCATCTCTCCGGGTGATGGGAGGGAGAGAGGCGGGCGAACGGGTAAGATGGGAGCCCCTCCCCAACGGATGGGGGTGGCTTTCGGGACGGATTTGAATGTGGCAAGGTGGGAAAGGATAAGGGAAGGGAATATACGAACATATATGTATATAAGGTCGGTCTACTCCAACCACTCACCCTTCCTCCCGCCTCCCAGTTCGCATTAGCACTATGTGGGCTCGCCAGGGCCGGCCCGCCAGGGGCGCCACACCCCTGCCTCCTCCACCTTCGGCCACTCTCCTTCCCCATCGCCCCGCCCCAAAACAGCGCCATATTCCTCTCATCTCGAGCTCTCCTACGCACTAAGCCTCTCATACGCCCCTTGACCAATTTTTTTCGCCCAGCATCCAACCCTCCTCCTCTCCACATATTACTTCCAAACGCAGGTTTTTTTTCATTCCTTTTACCCACGTTCTCCGCCATTCGTTATTTGCCTCACTATGGTTGTTTGTGACTCCGTCCCAGTGATACCACCCAGTGAGTTATAATTATACTTACAAATGATGTATTTTTTTGCTACATTTTAACTGAAAGTTCCGTTTTTTCTGCACTGTTTTTGTGAGACGGAAGTGACGCTCTTCTTCAACGTTGTATTCACGTTACATCGTCTATGGTAATCCTAGAAACGACCTATTTATACTATAGAAAGTCTAACGGCATTGAGGTGCATGGAGAGGGCATTGTGTCATCGACCTGTAGCCTGACAACCGAAATAACAACCATATTGTTTAACCCTTCCGTGTGGGTAAAACTCACCAAAATTTCCAACCACTAGCAATTGTACCACGTGACTCCATAGTTACGGGATCGAGATTACGTTCAAACACAACCCCCCACGAAAGGTTAATATATCGCTACTCACAACAGTTACAGGAGGAGTTTTTCTGTAGCCAGGCAAACAATTATAAGAATGACATCATGATCCATACTACAAAGATCCTAACTACTTTTCAACATCAATTTAAACAGTGCGATGCGTTTCACAACTTAGCTGAAATATGTATAAAATTTATTGATTGAATGTTGTGATAGTAACGGGGAGGATAGTGGAGAAAAAACGAACTTTTAGGAGGGTAGGCAGGAGAACATAGATTACGGGTTAGTAAGGTGGGAAAGGTTTATTTTCACAGAACCACGGAACTGTCCGCGCAGTAACTTTGACGGAATCACCCGATAATGTTCACACAATTGTGTGAAATTTACAGGGGAAAAAATCATTCGCCTGGACTGGGAATGGAACCCAGAATCCGCGTCCTCTTTCACAGTGAATCTCATGGAGGCTTTAAGGAACAATTTGACCTTACAGGTACCTTGACCTAACGGGTACAGGCACCCGGGTACATCTGGAATTACATGCACGGTACCCGTGCGGACAACTTGTTCCCTGAAATTAATGGTTGAAGGCGTAACTTCGCGGAAGGTTACCACAGACACGATGAAAAAGAAAAATCAATTAGTTAATTCCACACTTGAAATTTTTATTACTTACAAGGGGAGTGTCAGAAATCCGGGTCTCAGATTTTATTCAAACTTAGTAGTTGTACAGACCGTTGTATGTGGTTAATGAATCACCCCACATATAGGGTTATATAACCAATAGTTTAAACAAAAAAGGCCTTTAAAAAGTTTCAAAATTCCCTTTATACGGGCCACCCACATAACTGACAAGCTGGACGGGTGACTGATGTGCTCGTCTCCGGTCTAGAGACACGGGTTCGATTCCGATACGGGGTATGTTTCTTCCGCTGTTTTTTTAGTTTTTTCTACTACGGCATCCTACAACGCGCTCAAGATTTTTTTTATTTTTACTCGAAATATTATTTTTGCGCGAGGCAAATTTTTCATTTGCATACACGGCGTCAGGCTTAGTCTCTTTTTTTCGGTCGAAGGCAGCCTTCTTATTATGTCACTTCCTTATCTTTTCACGACCTATTTCCATTATTCCTTCATGCACATGATTTTCATTTTCTATAATTATTTTATTAAATTGTCTTCATATTTTTACAATTCAAGCATAATTCTTGATAATATTAAAATTTTTCGTAGCTTGTCAGTTACGTGGGTGGCCCGTATAAAAGGGAATTTTGAAATTTTTTAAAGGCCATTTTCGTTTAAACTGTTGGTTATATAACCCTATATGTGAGGTGATTCATAAACCACATACAGCGTTCTGTACAACCAGTAAGTTTGAATAAAATCTGAGACCCGGCTATCTGACACTCCCCTTGTTAGATTTCGATTGCCATGCAATCATTTTCAAAGAAACCCTTAAAAATGATAGCAAGGCAATCGAAACCTAGGTCGGTAATAAAAATTTCAAGTGTGGAATTTACTAAGAGATTTTTCTTTTTCGTCATGTCTGCTTGTTCCTTAAAGCCTCCTTGAGATTCACTGTGGAAGATGACTCCTGGGTAGCTTAATTTGTTAGTGAAATAGGCGCGAAGTCAAGGGATATGGGTTCGAACGTTCGATTCCCAATCCAGGCGAATGATTCTTCCACTTTGAATCTCACACAACTGCGGGAAAAGTAAATCTTCTACAAAGAAATTTTGTCGAAAAGCAGTGCGGAGGGGTTTGGAAAAAGAAGATCATTACAAAGGTTGCTTGACTGTCTGATAATTTCTATCTGCTTCCAGTTTTTCCGGTGCAGTTGCTGCGTGGGTCAGTATTCATGACGACAGTTTCTCCTCCGTTACAGGAGGCGTCTTCGACCTGAAGACTCCTCCTGTAACGGAGGAGAAACTGTCGTCATGAATACCGACCCATGCAGCTGCACCGGAAAAACTGTAAACATGATCAACAACCGCTGCGGAAGCCTTCTCTCTAATTTCAATCTGTTCCAAAGCATCCATCTTTACGCCTCTCGGTCAGAACGTGAAAAAATTCTGGGTTACAATCACTTCAAATAATTAAAACGTAAATAATATTCAAATCGATGAATTTAAGTACCACGCATCTTTGAAATATGAGTTCCAACATTACATTCTTCCACGAAGTGACGCTTTACGTCGTGAAATTAATTAGAATGACACTGAAATCATTTTACCGCTGAACCACCTTGAGTAATTTTACACTTGAACTGCCTTAACTGCAGACGCAGAGGCGGCTGGAAAGGCGAAACGGACGGGGAAGAAGAAGAATAGTCACGAGATAAAGAAGAGTCCAAAAGGGTAGAAGAAGGATGCGTATTGGGAGACCTTAAAGTGGGACCTTCTCATTCCCTTCTTACTCGCACATGAGAGCTGACAGGTGACGATAGGACGGTCCTGAGGACGGGGAAGGGAGACAGAGAGAGAGAGAGGGAGGGAGAGAAAAGGGAAGTGAAACGGACCGAAATAAAAGGAGGAGCAGGGAAGAGAGAGAGAGAGAGAGAAGGGAAAAATAATAAAGAAGGAATGGGGAGATGGGACGGGAACGGAGGACATTTCTTATTCGCATCTCATGTCACCCGTGCGGCCCTATTCTAATGGCATGACGTCATTTCCGCAGTAGAGTGGCCCGGGCGCAATTTTGGAGCGGGGTTTGGGTGGAGGAGGAGAGGGGTAAGGAGAGAGGGGGAGTAGTCAGGGGAGGGGAAGAAGTACTACATCCACAAACTAGCACACTGAGGTAGATTGAGAGGACATTACCTCATCAAACTTCAGCCTGACAACAGAAATAACTGTTAGTTTACCTAAAATATTTAATTAAATACTCACGTAAACAATTCCTTCTAGATGTGTTTATTTTTTATCATAGCATCATTTATTTATCTGGTTAATAACTGTTAGTTAACCTAAAATATTTAATAAAATATTCACGTAAACAATTCCTTCTAGATGTGTTTATTTTTTATCATAGCATCATTTATTTATCTGGTTAATAACTGTTAGTTTACCTAAAATATTTCATTAAATATTCACGTAAACAATTCCTTCTAGATGTGTTTATTTTTTATCATAGCATCATTTATTAATCTGGTTAATAACTGTTAGTTTACCTAAAATATTTCATTAAATATTCACGTAAACAATTCCTTCTAGATGTGTTTATTTTTTATCATAGCATCATTTATTCATCTGGTTGCTACGTGATTGTTACTTGAGGTGCGTTCCGTTTCACGCTCCAATCGCATTGATGCGGTCCCGGCCGTTCCGTTTCACACACCGGAGCGCTTCAATGCGCTCTCGCTGGGGCCACGCATCGAGGATAATATGCGCTCCAAACGCTCCACAGAAAGGCTGGCGCAGTTGATGCGGTGACGTAATTTTGGGGGTTTATTTGTTACGGTAACGCATGCGAAATGGAGAAAATGAATGAAACGAGTCTTCGTAGAAGAGTGAAGCAAAAAATAATAATTGTCTGTTTTCCATTCCGGTTTCCACTGTGGTTGTGTTTCCTTTCCGAAATATCTCATCAACAAACCTTACCAACGATTCCCCGTCGCTATTCTAATTTTCCGCCCGATCCAAAGACGTTTCGTTTCACTCTTCCACAGCAAAAGCTATAAGCTGTGTCCTAATTCGCCATTTAGGCAGCTAAATCGGCAGATTTAGGGAGGACGCCATCTTGAAGTGTGTCCCAATTCGTTAGGCATCATGGGGGAGCGGATTTAGGTGCCTTTCTCGGGGGTGAAATTTAGGGTAGATGGAGTTTATCCTAAATCCGCCTCCACATTGAATTTCCCATCATGCAAAGCGCTGCATGCATCATACAAGGAAGCTCATACACAAGGAAGTAGTTGAAAAGTGGCAAACATGGCCGGCAAGTATTTTGTCTGTAAATGAAAGAATTCTCTAATATTTCGCAACCCAACACCCGACTACAAAAGATAAAAGTCTACTTGGTACACAAAAAAAACGAATTTACATCCCAGAACACCAACACAAACTTAAATACCCCGAAAACTAAAAACTAAGGAATCTCCAAACAACGAAACGGATGAAAAAATGTTATTTCACTTTCCAAATCTCACAACGCATACGAAGGTAGCCACTGGCGCCAAAAGTCTTAATTTCAGGTTTCATTTGTTTCATTCAGTCCTTTATTAATTACTTATATGTTTTTCATTCCTTTCCAGCTCGGTAGACGGCAACACTAGCGAGGGATGTCCCAAATCAAGCTCCCTTAGCGAAAGACCTCTAAATATTTAGGTAGCTAACCGCATCCTCCCTAATGCCTAACGAATTGGGACACGGCTTCAATGCGAGAATGAGAAACGAACCGGCCACTGATGCGGTGGCGCACCATGCGTTTGGAGCGTGAAACAGAACGCACCCTTGATGTGTCAAGTTGTGTACAAAGTCAATGTATATTTTTTTGCAGTTACATGAAAATATACTGCAGTTCAAATGTTGCACTGTGCTTCCTTTTCTGCAGTATAAAACTAACCTACAATAATAACCATATGTTTTAACCCTGCTGTTTCCTTACTTTCCAATGGATATCACGGCAGAATGGACGAATCAGCTCTCTCTTTCATATCCGATATCAACAAAAATGGATTAGGACGACAATCCAGCGATGATAATAACATGTAGGCACTCAAAACTTTATCAACAACCCACTCCGTCTGAAAAGCTAATAATTATACAGCCTAAATTAAAGGAACACCCAGGCATACATTTCAAAATGGCGGACGAACAGTTTTTCCCAAAATATCACCTCATACTTTTCGTTAATTTACGTATTTGATCGCTTTTCACTCAGATTAATCTAATATATTTAGCAAAGTCTTTATGTCTGTGTGGCATGTATCTAATAAAAAATTAGTACCTTAATTCACTTCGACCAGAAAAAATGATAATTCTGTGAAGAGAAAAATGATGGCTAGAATTGAAGAGATTCATTAATACCAAGTCTACAAAGAGCAAAACAACAAATTTGACTGTAGTCAGCACAACGGTACTAAATTTGATGAGAGAAATGTTTTTCCTCGTATATTTTCTCCTCATTCGTATCATATTATTTCCTCAAAGTATCAACGCAATATATAAATTATATATATTATATACGCAAATAAATATAAAATAATTGATGGAGGTATATTGAAAAAAACTACGTTAGCGCAGGGAGAACAAAATATTAAAAAAACGCTTTTCCTCGTTTTATTTCATACTAGCTACGCCAATGAAAACTCTTTTATAGACATTGGTTTTATAACTATGTAATAACATATAATATCATGAAGATTTTGGTATTCAATGGAATAGAGAGCTTCAATATACAGTTTCTACAAAATCTTTTAAACAACTTAAGTTAAGGTGCAAAATATAAATGAGGTCGCGCCCCACGCTTTTCGTTGTGGTCTTACCATTTTGTGGCAAATTTCCATGCATTGAATTTAATTATTTCCAGTACTAGACTAAATTTTCATTCACTTGATAAAATATTATTATTTTTTTTCTTTTTTAGTACGATGTTAAGATATTTCTTCTTTTAGATTTTTTAAATATTTTTTTAGAAAAGTATGTTCAAAATTTTTTTTTCATTTTTTATTATTTTTACCTTTTAGTCCTAGTTAATAAAATGTTAAAAAACAACAAGTTGTTATAAAAACATTTGATTAAACTACTTTTATTGGCAATTGTTTCAAGTAAAGTCCAAGTTTTTTAGTCGTAGTTAATAAAATGTTTATAAAACAACCAGTTGTTTTCTTTTTTAGCACGATGTTAATATACGCCTTTTTTTAGATTATTTAATAAATTTTTTAGGAATTTTTTGGCAACTAAGTGTTTATAAAACAACTGGTTGTTTTATAAAATTTTTATTACAAACAACAACAAGTTGTTTTATAAACATTTAATAACTAGGACTAAAAAAACCAGGCCTGTTTACTTAAAAAATTCGCCACGCTGTGGACTAGATGCGACGACTCTAATAGACCCACAGGAAGTGAGTTAGATGCTTTACCTCTGATCTATCTCGATTCATAACTTAAGCGACTGAAGTAGTATGTACGCTGAAATGAAGTGGTAACCATGGACCCATGGAAAAGCGAGGGAAAGAAAAGCATGTAGAAAAACATAAAGTGTCTCAATATGTTGGTCAAGTTATCCAAGTTTTTGTACAATATTATTCGGGAGGAAATTGGGAAAAAAAGTTATGCAAAGAGATTCCATCGCATTGCCATTAAGACAATGTATTTCAGCGTTCAAATTCATCATTTTTAAACCAATAACTCCTCGTTAAATGACCAATGATACAGTAATATGTTTACACCGTTCGATATTAGAAGTCTTACTTCATGCTATATGTTAAAATCGAGGTAAGTTTTTAGGACTGCCTAAAATAAAGGTTCCTCATTAGCACTACACAGACATAATTTTTATACGGGGAAAACATTACTTTACTCAATTCTGTAAAATAAGTGACACCTAAATTCTCAGGGATAACAAGTCCCCACACACACACAACTGTGAGCAATTAACCCTGAGGTCGACCAAGTAGTGAAAGAGAAGGTCACAGGCATATGGGAAACAATTTTTAGAGTCGGCGCGTGGTGCCATCTATGATCAATTCCCTGCAACATCGGGGCCCTCTCTTTCTCCTTAATGTCCCGCCCACCCACCCTTCCTTTTTCCATATAAGACGGTCCATATTTCAGCCGAAGGATTCCGAGAATCCAAGAGGTAGAATTTTCGACGGAATGGATACGAGAGTCGAGGGATAATAGGAAGAAAAGAAAAAAAAGAAAGATAAGAGGGGGAGAATGAGAGAAGAGTAAGGAGAATCGCCAAACGCATTATGATAAAGAGGCCTTGGTCGGAAGAAGGATGATGATCTTAAAGGTAGGAGAAGAAGGAGAGGAAAGGGATAAAAAATATTTTAAAAATGAAGCAGCGGGGGATGACGCTATATGTATGCGTGCATAAGGGGTTGAGGAGAAACGTATTCAGTCCGGAAGGTAAGGGATGGGTGGAATGGCAGAGGGATTTTCAGATGGAAATGGCGAGGGAGGGAACTCCTGGGTTACCCACGCAGAAAGCGGAACATTTCACGCGATGATCTCTGCCCCACCCCGACCATCTTCTTACGAACCTCCCTTATCTTCACCCACCACAACGTTCGTTCCTCCCGGGCTAAAAAGGAAAAAAAAATGGTTTGAAAAAAATCCAAAAACTCCACTTATTCCTCTCCTGAGAAGGAAGCACCCTTTTCCCGGAATCCTTAGGAAATGGTTCCGCGGCTTATTTTTTTTTGCTCGAGGATATGGGATTTTATTTTTGGGTTTCCACGCTAATGCAAATGAATTCCTCGGGAAGGGGCGGGTCCATCACGTGTCATTTGATTGCCATGGAAGCGCGAGGTGATCAAAAAGTGCTGAATCACGAGTTATGAAATTGTGAAAATAACGATTGTTACTAAGCACTTTAAGGGGAGAAAACCTCATTTTAGCGACCCGAAAATTAACGATATTTAGGAATTTATTTGCCAAAATGAATGTTATATGAAAGAAATATTTTCGATCTTTTCAAAAAAGTGCGTTTTTATTTTTAAAATTTATTTATATTTCTGGCTCTTCAGAGCTGTGGTATGCTCTCCTAAAGACGAGCCAGGAGAAGTCTGTCACCCTCGCCGAAAGCGTGCGTGATTAACATATGACGCCCTAAATGAATCTAGCTCAAAGCAATGCGAAATGGATTGGACTGGATATTGGGGGAGGTGACCGACAGCTAAGGTCATTTGCGCCGTATGGGATAGGTAAGGGAGGAATGGTGGACAGTAACTCGGCGTCGGCATTAGCCTGCTCTTAACGATAGGCGCCAAGGGGACCACGGTTTAACGTCTCATCCGACACACGGAGTACTGTACTGGAAGTGCCCTCCACAATACAATCAAGTAGGAATCGGGTTTCCTCTGTAAAACATTCTCCTCTGCAGGGAATGGAACCCTGGCCGTCCGTATGGTTAGCCAGTACTCTAGCCACCACACCAACCCGATCCCCCAGCAGTGCGGATTTCGTTCTGAAACTTAGAGAGGATATTCTCTGGCAATGATACTTTCGATTAAAACAGCTTAAAAACGATTTTTCGGACCCTATAAACCAGGTTCCCCCTTAACGCCGAGGACATAATTTCCCATCTAGTTAGATCCATTTTCATGCAAAAATAATCGTGCAATTTATGTGCTAATTTGAAAATAATAAAGCCGCTAACTTGTTTCAAACGATTTAATCATCATTAACATTTAAATTACCACAACTCAATCTACAGCCACTCACGAAGGAAGAGGGAAAATCAAGAAGGTAAGAGATGGATGTTTGCCCAACATTCTCGTCTACTAACGGCGAACGGAACGACCAATCAGATACAACACGATTCCAATATTCCCACTCGAAATGTGTACCTAATTAACATCAGGAATCTAATCAATTCTCCAACCCTTCCCTCTTCCCGAGGAGAAAACCGGAGGATCAACAAACAGGGAGCCAAAGCAAACCCACCCTAATTTAAGATGTATCGCTGAGCCATTTTTTTTCCCTTCCCATTTCCACCCGGCCAATTCGCCGATAATCCAACCACCGCCGGGGCGTACCTCGCCAAACAGACCCAGCACGCGGCCAGACATTGGCCTCGGCAGCCAGCCCATTAAAAAGGACCACAGACGGTTTAAGGGGAGGAAGGGCAACGCGGTGCGGGGTTGAGGGCTTTTTAAAATCCCCAGGGAACCGATGCGAAAGGCAGAAGACCGCTCGCATCCCTTCCCCAGGCAATTGAATCAGTAGGAGGACAGACGGCAAGCAAGTCCGCGCGCTCATCATCCGATTCGGCCGCAGCAACCCCAGTCGTTCCCCGGGGGACTGGCCCGGGCCTCTAGCCGACACAGCACCACGCAAGGAGAGCTCCCCACTGTGTCACCACCCCCGCGGAATGGGGTCTGTACCAAGGCCAGGAGGGGTGGGAGCGGGCTCAGACAACAGAGAAGGAGCGGAACGCGTACGTCGAGGTTTCCCAAACAGACTTTCGCCCCACTTACGGTTTCTGTGGCGAATATCACTTACTTTTGCGCGGATCATTATCCATATTCAGTTCGATAGAAAGAACTGACCACTGAGATAGATATAGGAGGCATTACGTCATCAAACTGTAGACTGACAACAGAAATAGCAACAGTAATATCGTAGGAGCGCCTGAAGAAATTGCAACTTGGCTGTTTCCACATAAGGTGGAATAATAACAAATACCTTAAATATGATTTAGTTCTTTCCCGGCGTATTGTGCTGGTGAAATCTTCTCGGGTTTTCCTTCAGGGCCTTCACGGATCGGAAAGAAACACCTGAGGACAACGACAAGCCGGTTGCCAGCGCCTGTCTGCCATACATCGCAACGATCTCAGGGAAAATCTCTAGAATTCTAGGGAAGTACAATATCCGGACCGTCCACGAGCCACTTCAGAAACTAAGAAGCCAACTTGTCCGTGTTAAGGATGACCTCGGACTTAAAACACCGGGAGTTTATCGAATTCCCTGCGAATGTGGTGAAGAATACATTGGTGAGACGGGCCGGACCATTGAGACGCGAGTTAAGGAGCACATGAGGTGCATCCGACTATGCCATCCGGAACCATCCGCGGTGGCAGAACATAGTCTAAGCAAGGACCACCGCATAATGTTTGACGACACCAGACTACTCAGCCGATCCAAGGGATACTGGGAACGACTGACGAAGGAATCCATAGAGATCCGGATGGAAAAGAAAAACTTTCAGAAGAAAGATCCATAGAGATCCGGATGGAAAAGAAAAACTTTCAGAAGAAAGATCCATAGAGATCCGGATGGAAAAGAAAAACTTTAACCGGGACACGGGCTACGCTCTAAGCGAGGCTTGGAACCCAGCCCTTCGCAGCATAAACGCGGAGAGGAAGAAGAACATCGCTAGCCAATCAGAGCCGACCTGACCTTTTTGGCGCGGAAACGGCCAGGCATATAAGGAGGCACCTTTCTCGATACTGACATGCCCTGAGGACGATGGCGGTGGTAGCTATCGAAACGTCGGCCCACAACGACCTGACCCGGTGGAAAACCCGAGAAGATTTCACCAACAAATACCTTAAGTGGAAACAGCCAAGTTGCAATTTCTACAGACGCTCCTACTATGAAGGATTTCCCCAAAGTCACGCCCGCTACCACTAATTATATAAAACAATAATATTGGTTATCATCATTGGTCGTTCAATCCTGATTGGTTGACTACAGCCCTCCACCTTTCCTTTTCTAATTTCTTGCGATAGCGCATATTGTCATTTGTGCAAGATATCACTTAACCTATAAATCAATGAATTTGGTCCCATTTTAAATAAAAACATCTCACCCTTCCAAAGATACCAAAATATCAGCCCCTTACCGAACTACTTCCCGATGTCTCTCATTGGTTGTTCAACCCTAAGAGTGATTTACTGCAGCCCTATCTAATGCTAGTTCCCTAAGCTCCTGGAATCTCTTGCTATATACTTTATTTGGTCCATGAACATACTCCTGGGTATTCCTCTGGGGGGCTTTTACCTCTATTTCGCCTTCGAACAATATTAGTTTTCCCCGACATTTTCGTACTTTCCTCCGGATAGCACGACGGAATGGATGAATTGGAAAATATAAAGCAGGAATATCCACGCTTAGTTCGAAACTTAGGTCAAATAGCTCTTGAAACATGGATAGGTTACCTAATGCTATTGATTTTAATCTATTTTACCTCAGGTTTTACCGGCAGTGCGGATTTTTATTAATATAATAAATAAATAAAAATGTAAGGGAGATGCATAATAAAGAAGTGGGTGCATGCTGATTTATTGTAAGTTATCGGTAAAAAACATAGTAAAACTGGTAAATTTAGAGTGTTAGCACACAAGCACTATTGGAAAATGGGGGTTAACGAAGGTGGCGGACTGGCTTCAGCTTCTTGCTTTGACCAGCATAGTAATTGCCCTCTTCATATACCTAATTGAGTCTAACCGTGCTGAAATAGATAAATTGAAGCGTCAAATTAGTTATATCGGCTATTTAGGGCTATGAATACCAATCGATTTCCATTTAGTTCTCAACGGGAAGGCGAATAATTACAAGTTTAAATAAAGAAAAAAATATACCTACAGAGAATACATACGACAAAAGTAAGTACATGCCGATTTCTTGTATGTCATCGATGAAAAATATCGTAAAATTGCAAAATTAGCTCGTCAGGCCACACGCGCTTAATTTCTCTGATAAGCCAAAAATTAGTAAATGACAAACTAACACATTTGAATTGAATTACACATTGAAGTTACAATTGATTTGTTATTTACAACCTTGAAGATTTCAAAAACTAAGCAATAAAACTGTACCGGTAGCGGTTTGCCAGATCTCACGTTCTCCTTTCACCGTATCTACAGTATAAATATCAGTTTTCTGGGCAAGATAACATTATCTACAAGACTTTCTCACAGAGAATCTCGTTGCTTTTGTTCCCTAATGATTTATCTTCATTCCGTTTTTTCCCGCACTGACCATCTGAGCATCAACTTACGCATGTAATCTCTTCGAAGATGGAGTAGATGAAGAATCGAAGACAAAACAGATTCATGCAATAACTCAGAACCAACAATGATGCAGTTACTGTCTTTTGGTCTTTAAAAGTCATTTAGTAAAATAAGACAAGTTAAAGACTTATTTAGATATTTTCATTTGATTACTTGCAATTTCTGTCATGTAAAACTATATTATCGCATCATTAATAATGCAATAATTAATTTGTGTCACACAATTGGTGAAATTAAAAATATACTTCGAATATGTTCTCTGTTATGATCAGGGAACTACCTCGCTCGCACTACCTTAAAAGTGTGGGTTCCACCTTAAAACAATTCCCACATCGTCGGAGTGAACCCATACTCTGGAATGAATGCATCAGACAGCCACATGAGGCGAGCAAAAACGTGCCAAGAGCCCTGAAGGACGTAATGAAGATGCAACACAATCAAATAGGTCACAATACAGATCCATTGTCCGTACGACGCCCGGAGTGGCAAGAGGATAGATATGTTGGTTAAATATGGTGGAATGAATGCTCCCTTCAGCTGGACACTACAGGAGGCACCCCATACGGGGGGGGGGGGGAACCAGGGAGTGCCCGAATCGCCGCGGGGAACCCGCCCCGGGGGCCGAAACCCACGCCCCCCGGCTGCGATGACAACCCAATCCGATTGTGTATCACAAGCACGCCCCTGAGTAAGGCGTCAAGCGTGGGACGGAGACGCCTGGCCGGATGCATGCATTGCGCTGCGGTGAGGGTTCACAAAAAATACGGATACGGGGGGTCGGAGACCCTGACCAACGCCACTGCGGGGGGTCAGGGTTCACGATGATGGGGTTCCGGGTGAAACCCCCCCGGACGGATAACTCTCTGCGGCACTTGTCCCGCACGTCGGGACGAATCCACACGAAGCGAAATCGACAGATAACGAGAGGTATCCGAATGATTGGCGGCTATTCATTCATCCATCTTTTATGGTTCACCATGAATGCCTCCGGAAAGATTCAAGAGATGGCAACATATGTCCACCGATTGACTGTCTCACATGACGATTCATTTCCCGAAAGAAATGACCCACCTTGGACATCACCATAACAATGACACATCCAATATTTCGAGTTTAGGTCACACGTAATGAAAAAACTTAGCCCCCACCTACGTTTCGGAATTTAATTCTTCCATCATCAGGACTTTGACATTAGATTCATAGAGGTCTCTATCATGACAATACACAAGATGATGCTGCTCAATGTTTATCTTTATTTAAAGTGCATTAACGGAATATATCTGACCGATAATGATTGCTGATGTAATACCCTAATAAGAATGTCCAAGCCCTGATGATGGACGAATTAACGGTATGTCGGTCAAACTGGGAGAAATTTTTCAACTAGTGTCTGAACACAAAAAGTGTTTGGTGAACAGCGATCCTAAATCTTATTTCGCCACGCATTTAATGGAAGAATCCCAACACTCCACATTTAATGTGAAAATCCTCCGTTTCCTGGATAAAGGACACCGTTTATGTGTGTCGGGACAGTGGGAAATAGTCAAAAGGAAACGAAAGAAAATGAACCTATTAAATGTGAACGAATTTGTTTGTCATTCTCCTTTTTTGACACCATTTAACTTAACTTCACCTCCTTTAACAAAACACCCTCCCCCCCCTTTCCATTTTCTCCCACCTGTCTTTCTTTATCCTTTCCCAGTGTGACGCAGATCTAGTGTTTGACGTAATCTGTTTTTTGGACGAACAAAGAATCATATCCCATTCATGATTTTAGCCTTCCCCTCCTATCCTACCCCCTTACCCGTACCACAACCATCCCCACCCCTCCCCCCACCACTACTGTGTTTGGGTAATGTAACTCCCAATATACAGGGTGTCCCATAAATGTCACGCCACAGTGACACTGGAGCTAGGGCAGCCTAAGAGGAACCGAACCAGCCTAATATGACCTCAGTAAAAGTTGCATGGTTTTAGAGATATAGCCAAATTAAAGCTTTTTCAAAAATTTCACTTTTTTTTACATTTCTAGTCCCAGAATTCACTTGAATAGCTCTCAAATTAAGTTTTTTTTATTGTACGATATCATCAATCGGTTATTAAGCTGACAAAAGGGTTATTTTATTGATAACTAATGTAAAATGAGGAAAAATACTGCATTAATCTTGACTTAACTTAGCAGCAAAAAAAAACAACTTCGACTTGAACCCCCTGCCGTGAAAAAAAATACTAGAAAGTAAATGAGATAGTCAAGATTAATGCAGTAGGCATTAATCTTGACTATCTCATTTACTCATGCGAAGTTAATGCAGGGTAGCTACAGCTCTATTAAACAAGATTGTGATTTAGAAATGGCTTAATGGAAATGCATGTGGCTAAATTTGCTGGAGAATAACGCAGCAGATGAGGTAGATAGGGAAAAGGAAAGTAAAGACTCCTATCAAACTGCTAAGTGACATCAAGGAAGGTATACAGAGTGTCCCATAAATGTCACGCCACAGTTACACTGGAGCTAGGGCAGCCTAAGAGGAACCGAACCAGCCTAATATGACCTCAGTAAAAGTTGCACGGTTTTAGAGATATAGCCAAATTAAAGCTTTTTCAAAAATTTCACTTTTTTTTACATTTCTAGTCCCAGAATTCGATCGGATAATTTAACGTTCTCATTACGGCCGCTCTTTTAATCTTCCAACTGTGACTCATGTGCCGACTTCTACCTGGAACAGAGGCCCGAGAGGGAGGGGGGTCATGGGGTCCGAACGAACAAAAGAAACGCAAAAGCCGCTATACCTGTCTAACTTTATCGGCCTTCAAAAAATGGGATGGATAGAGTACTTTGTTTGTTAATTTGTGGCAGTAGCCCCATCAGAGAGCCAAATTGAGAGCTATTCATACAGCATCACCCACATCCACAAGCGGGAAAAAGAGATCCTCAATTCCGGACGACGTGTTGACGAATCAAAATCCATTAGGCCCAAACGCAAAATCCAGACCGAAAATGGCTCAAAAGACAAGGAGAGGGAGACGACCCGAAGAAGGATATTCAAATATTCCAGCGATCCCCTTTCACGTCAAAACCTCACTCCAGCGGTTGGTGAATGGTATCGCCGTAGAAATGCGTCCCGTCCGGGGGATTTGCACACGCGAGCGTCATCTTGAACGGGACGGGCGCTCGCCGTCCCACGCGGAGGCGCCGCTCTCTGCGGTCAGGAAGGGGCGGCGCGGCCTTGCGCAGCGACTTGGTCAGCGCGTGCCCGTGAGTAACCGACCGCAGAGAGAGACGCGGGCGTAAACAACCAGAGGCTCGGCAGGCGACGTCGGAATGAAACGCGGCGCGTCTCCGTGGCGGGTATGGAAGGGCCCATGCGGTCCTCCCCAGAGTACTCACTCACGCGGGACAGTATGGGGCGTGAATAATGCACGCGGGTGACCCCCCCCACCATCGACAGGCACTGCGATAACAGCGGTCGAGGGGCCTGACCGCAAGCTTCCGACGGTCCGACGTCGGATGGATCGAATGATTATAGACCAGCGGTTTCCAAACTATTTCAGCCTCGCAGCACTTTTTCAATCATAAATTTCTCAAGGGGCCATTAGGGTAGACCGAGCGAGATGGTTCCCTAGACATAACAGAGACCATATTCGAATTGTACGTTTTAATTTCACCAGCTGTAAGACACATCAATTAAATATTGCATTATTAATGGGGCAATGATGTAGTCTTACATGACAGAAATTGTAAGTAATTAAATGAATATATCTAAATATGTCTTTAACTTGACTAATTTTTTTCGCGCGGTGTGTTTGAAACTCCTTCAAAAAGGAAGGTTTTTTTGTGATACCCAAGAACCAACTATGGTGACAATATGATTAATTTTCAAAAAATAGTTCAGAAAACATACAAACTACACGCTGTTGATTTTTTGACGACGTATAAGAGTTAGAAATTCCTCATTTGTCAATAATGCCTCTCAGGAGTGCATAAACGTACCTTTTTCCATCCAAAAGGGCAGGTATCTTTTTGGCAAATATCTCTCAAAGTAATGTGGTAGGGGGTTGAATTTTTTGCGGCATTAGAAGGGTGAGATATTTTTCTTTAAAATGAGACCAAATTCATTGATTTCTACGTAAAATGATATTACGCTCTAACTACCTTAAGGCCGCTTTTCACGGTACAATTTATTGTACAAATGAATGTAGGAAGTCTTGCGTGCGGCAAATTGTATGATTGTCTAAATGACTTAAGTGGAAATAGAACCTGCTCTATTTCCATTCAGTTTCTTGTACGTAAATTCCATGATACATTCGTTTGTACAATAAAATGTACCATGTAAAGCGGCCGTTAGAAATATTCAGCGTTTAGTTTTAACTTATTTCTATGCTCTACATATTATTCAGCATCCAACCTCGAGGGCGATTTTGCAAACTGATAAATAGTTTAGTTCCCCTGATGTTTTTCGAGATTTCTGTATAATTTAATTAATTTCACTGTTTTGTATTTCTTGTTTGCCCGGTAATTGTTTTGTTGGGAGAACGTTAAACTCATTAAATAATTAATTAAGTTAGAGAAATCGGCTACTTCCACCTCGTTAGAACTAACTTAGAATACGCTGCCAGTGTTTGGAATCCTCAAGAGGTAGGTTTAAAAACTGAGTTAGAACGCTTGGATTGGATATTTGGGGAGGCGACCGACGGCTAAAGTCATTTGCGCCATAGGGAATAGGTAAGGGAGGAAGGGTGGAT
Organism: Ceriagrion tenellum; assembly: GCA_963169105.1. Lineage (NCBI taxonomy): Eukaryota > Metazoa > Arthropoda > Insecta > Odonata > Coenagrionidae > Ceriagrion > Ceriagrion tenellum. The sequence continues at coordinate 84,416,481 of OY720644.1, forward strand.
GGAAACCCGGCGTCGGCATTAGCCTGCTCTTAACGAAAGGCGCCAAAGGGACCACGGTTTAAAGTCTCATCCAACAGACGGAGCACTCTACTTGAAGTGCCCTCTACAATACACTCAAGTAGGGATCGGGTTTCCTCTGAAAAACATCCGCCTCTGCTCATCCAGGGATTTGAACCCTGGCCGCCCGTGTAGTAGGCGAGTACTCTAGCCACCACACCAACCCGATTCCCGAGTTAGACCGCGTGCAGAGAAGTTCAGCAAGAAACGTGAGTCCGTTACGATGGTCTCGTTAGTGTGATTGACCTCGTACAATAACTTGGATGGGAATCGCTTCCAGACCGTCGATTAAAAATTAGACTCAATCTTTTATGTAAAACAAAACCGATTAATTTTCAGACAGTTTTAGACAGCTTTAATCACAAGCTTCGCTTTCTTCGTCTTAGAGAATCACATTACTTTTGTTATCTTATGATTTATCTTCATTCCGAATATCCCACGCTGTCGGGCAGTATATTACCCTAATATTATTCGCGTCTATTCTGTTTTTTGCCAGGAGAATTTCTCCGGTTGATTTTCTGTAACATATTATATGTGTGTATTTTAAATAAGAGGTTGAGAAATCAATTTTTTATCGCATATCATTTTCACAACTTTTTATCAAATAATAAAAATACACTGTTTTTCGCCTGTTTTCGGTAGAAAGTGAGGAAAAACTTCATGGTCGAAATAAGACGAAATTAGAGCATTAACGACAAATTAAAGAATGAAGTCTCTAATATAGTTTGAGAGATACTTAGTTCGTAAGATACTGACAACGTGGTCAAAAATAATACAATGGTTTTAAATTCATATGAAAGATTAAGTCGAAATTGCAATCAACGGTCTGATTGCGATTCCCATGCTAAGTGTTGCAAGAGGCCAGTAACACTATCGAGACTATTATAACGGCCTTTGACTTATCTTGCTGATCTTCTCTTCACGCTATCTAAGTTATCTTTATTATTAAACATAACAGTTCTTGATTTATTTTATTATCCGTGTCAATCAAAAAGTGTTAAGTTTTCCCCAAAACATTACTTATGTCAAAAACCACTCGCAAAGTTACTTGAAATGACTGCAAAAATATGATAAGGATTTTTTTACACCTCGTTATGAACTCCCAAAATATTGGAAAAATAATGGCAACATTAAAGAAAATAAAAAATGTTTTTAAAAATCATCGATGACCTGATGATGACTGAAGAATATTGTCGAATTGTCGGCAGCAGCCAAGTACTCAACCCGATGTGAAGTCCGAAAGAATTTTGCACATATTCGCCGGAAAAGCACAAAATCCTTCTCGGGGCCCGAAATGATTGATTTTGCACGGATTGAATCAAGCGGGTAAACATCTGCTAATATTCCACAGCTAAAGATCAATGCGACAATAAACTATTTTATTCTCCACGTCGGCATACGTACTTCTTCTATTTGTCGATAAAACCTATTCTCTTTCTCACCATCGTCCGCTTATACTACATCCTACGAACCACAAAAAGACAATTATGACACATAGAACGCCACGTGCCCCCCAAAAATACTATAGAACTAAAAATGTACATACAAACGAGCTTCTACGTAATTCCTCTATTTATCGATATAACCTACCTATTTTTTTCCCACCATCGCCCGCTTATACTACATCCTCCGTACTACAAAAAGACAATTGTGACACATAGAACGCCACGTGCCCCCCAAAACTACTTCACAACTAAAAATGTACATACAAACGAGCTTCCTTAAGGCGAGCGAAAAAAAAAACCTAACCCCATACGATGTAGGAGCGATCCATCCATCATCCCAATTTTCCCATTCGCCATTTCGTAATTTTGCGAGAGGCCGTCCGTCCCGCAACCCCCTCTGTTGAGCGAGCGGGTAACGAAATTTCGCCCACGACGGCTTCGTAAATGAATTAAAAAATCTCTCCCGCAACATAAAACCTTTTTGGAATCGATAAAAAAAACTTCCGCGAACGGGGGGGGGGAATGTCGGAGGAAAGCGGGTACAGAATTATCTTGTCTTCATTATTTCTCCCACAAACCATTGTTTCTTCCCACCGTACTGACCCTTGTTTTATAGTCCTTCGATTTATTTCTACTTGAGTACGCCAGGAAAAGCGTGAGCGTCGTCTACATGCAGTGAACATGTGCTATCTAAGAAGTCTTCGCGAAGGAAGAAGAAGCTACAGAAGCAGAGGAGTCTTCTGGTGTTACAGAGCCTGTAGGTAAAGCAATAAGGAGAATGGAACATAAGACATGGTTGGCTCATGCTTTGAGGAACCTATGGATTTCAACACTTGAAAATAAACACTGGTATAATTTCCACACTTTCATTTTCGTCACCTACCATGATGGTGGCATAATCTGCTGAAACCATGGTCGGTGACGAAAATAAAAGTTTGGAAATTGTACAAGAGTCTATTTCAAATATGGAAGGAGAATGGATTTGAGGTAAAATGCGTCAACGTAGGAGTGGCGGACATTAATTTAGATTTCTCTTCCCTGTACATCGTAAATTTCTCTCAGTTAACCAAAACTACAAAAGGACGTTATCCTGCGAATTTTTTAGTTAAGACAAATGCTTAATTCCAACTCTTTGTTTAACTGGTGCAAAAAGTCGGGCTTCCGTAGGTGAGTGAATGCGTTAGCTATTGGAATCCAAAATTAAGGATCAAAATATACACATAATACCTCAAGAAAATTTTTAGCGAACACTTTCTTAACCATAGATGCCTATTGCAGCGCCACTTCCACAGATTACAGCATTTTGATTCAATCGCCGCACAAATAAGATAAAATAATAAAAAAGGCAGAGATTAAATCTTAATCAACTACCTCTGAGTTTTTCACATATATTACATTGAAAAATACTACATTACCCTGTTGTTCTCCCAATCTTCCTATGAACAAGTGATTTAATGTTCAATTTGCGAGTAATAAGGCGGGGAAATATAACATTTTGTTTTGCATAACAGATAAACGACACGTTATTCTATGACCAAATAGTATATGAAATGACTTTAAAGTCCAATTCAACCAACTTAACTGTGTACTGTTCGGGATCGAGCTGACAAGTAACGTGGTGGATTGCTCAAAAATAATAACAGGCATTGTAATAGCTGTAGTAAAGTATATACAAAGATTGTTTTCAAAGACAATGAAGAATTTTCGCACATTTGATGGAGAGACAATGGAGAGTTTTCCATGAAAATGGCATTTATATTAGATGGAAAATACTATCTTACCCAGCTTTTCTCTCATTCACCCAATGAACACGTGATTTTAAGTTCAATTCGCGAGAAAAATCGCGCGGAGAGGTAAGTTTCGTTGTGCATACCAATTATACTAAATGCATTTCAATAAGTACCCAGAATATGAATAAAATTACTATTATGTCCTTTTACAATGGAGCCAACTTAACGGTCAACTATTCGGAATGGAGACGACGATGGAGCGACGACAATTTCCGAGGAAAACAAAGCGGAAAGCTAACATTGTTTTCATTAAAGCAGATATACGACATGTATTTCTATAAGTACACAGGATATGAATGACATAACTATTATTTCCTTTTACAGAGGAAACAACTTAACCGTCTACTGTTACGATTGGAGCTGACGATGGAGCAACGATGGAGCCGAGCCGAACATGGCGGATTTCGTAAAAATTATAACAGGCATTGTCGATTTCACTCACTCTCTACGTTCCCCGTGCCGAGCTAGTGCGTGGGGTAACAAGGGAGAGAGGGGGAGATGGATGCAGAGAAAGAGAAGATGAGAGGGATGCTGGAGAGCAGGCGCGGCAGCGGCATCTTGGATGCAACGGTCCAGCATGAATTATTCCCCACAGGTGTCGAATCGAGATGTGAGAGAGTGGTAGGCAGGAGAATGTTGAGGGGAAAAAGGCGGGGTTGGCTGGGGGGGGGAGGTGGGAGGCTGGGAAATTGGCACGGCAGCATCAGCCACAAGGACGTACGGACGTTCGCGTGAGGGATGCCCCGAAAAAACACACCCAGGATATCGCGAGAGAGAGCTCTCCTGCTCCGATAAATAAAATATGGGATACGGAATAAGGCTTCGCGCGGGACGTGGAAGAGTATAGTAGCGCATTGGGGCGGGGGAGGGGGCGTGGCATGCAGTTCAACGTCGGTTGGGGGTGGGGGAAGGGCCGAACACAAAGAAAAGCACGTGGGCCAGAAGGAATATTCCCCCGTCCCCGCTCCCCGCGCGAAAAAGTGGTGGCAGTGTTCGAGTGCGGAAAGCAGACTTGACTGATATCAACGACGAGGACGAGAAGTATCGACGATGTATTATTTAAACGACCAGGGGTGGGCGATCCACGGGTCTCCGATCGCGGGAGCGTAAAAGGTATAGGGGGAGCAAGTCCCCCCACGGTCGCACACTCTTTCCGGTTAAAAAAAAGAGAGAAGGAGAAATCGCAAAATATTTTCAACCCTTCGCGAAGCCGGAGCAAAATTTTATTTTTTTTTTAATTCTTCCAAAAGCGAGAAAAAATTGTGAAAGAGCTACGGAAGGACAGAGTTTGCGAAACATCAGTAATCCCAAGCCCAAAGCCAATGCTAATATGAAGGTCTTGCAACCGATATTTCGATGAAATACAGAAATATTGCCATGGAAAAAAGATTCGGATTGGATCGGGAGTCGAACCACCGGCCTGTGATTTCCTGGGCCAATTTGCAGACCACTAAGCTATCCCAGCTTCCTAAATGGCTCTGCAAGCAAAAAATTTCAGTGGATCGATTCCCGGGTAGGCAATATTTTTTTCTCGCGGCTATTCCTCTGATTTCATCTATCGTATTTGCGGAGCAAATGAAAAACCTTATACGTACCTAAGCACGGCATAAGACCTGGTATGTGGACCGAGGTTAGCACTTGGAATGTAAATAGACTTGGATAATTTTTGTCTGCAAGTAGTATATAGATTCCCCGATAAAATCACATCACAACCGGTGAAATCTTGATCACATGGCACTAAGCGAAGATGAAAAATTTAAATAGGGAATAAATCAGGAGGAGGACTCATTTTTGTCAATATTAATTTGTACCTGTAAATGTTTTAAACTACAAAAAAACGCTAAGGTAAAATTTATGACTTTTTCATTCAAGGATAATGACGATTTTTATCACAATTCTACCACTTGATACTAAACATAAATGCAAAATGCATGTAATTTATACGCCTGCGGGACTCGAACAGAGTAGTGAGCGAACACGTCGAAATTAGTTAATTTTTGGAATCATCATATTCATCGTTCCCTTCCGTCATTATTTCTTTGGGAAATATCGGAAGTCATGTATCGGCAGAACGATTCCCTGCGAGTATCGATGCGATTCTAGATATTGACACAGTCGCTACTTCCACGGATGTCAACATTCTTTGATACCTTGATACCTTGTTTGTTGTGTCTCGAATCACGATATGCCACTCTCATCAACAATATACCCGCGGGGAAAATTCGAGCGAGAACACTGCTCGAGAAATCTACTGGCCGTTCAAATGCATCAAAATTTCAAACCGTTCGTGATAGCACCACGTGACTTGCGTGCTTCACGTTATCGGAATTAGTTCGACCGTTTCTCTCATGCATTCCCACTCTTCTTAGAACTGAACATATTGCCTATCAGGTATATGTATTTTTATAAAGTGTTAAAGAATTTCTATCTAAGAAGTGGCGACGAAGCAAATCTGTTACCCAGGACTCAAGTCCTGACCTTGCGAGAAAGAAATACGATTTCTCTACCCAAGCCTAATTTGACTTTGTTTCAAAGATGCTTTGTGTATATATCCCGAAAAATATTTAACGTCCTTCCAAACCACACTAAGGAAGAAAAAAATGTAAGAAAATTTCTTAAGAAAGTAAAAACTTGGTTATTACTTATAAAAAATGTCGAGATTTTGTTTCGTAATTTACATGAAACATTTATCGAATTAAATGTAATGAATTAAGTGATATTGTAATATCACTTTTGAAGTAAGTTCGCCCGATCTTGTATTTATGTGTCTCTTTTTTGTAACCACTATTTAATTCTGTATATCTCTGTGTCTTTTTTATATTTTGAATTAGTTTCTTCACTGTATTGTAAACGTTTTATCGAAAATTGCAAACCATTTTGTTTTTTGCTATCGTTTTTTGCATGGTTTATTTGTCAGTAGCCCCAACACAGGTTATTCCTTAGGGGCTATCTATTGTACTACCACTCTGTAATTCCTAATTGATTAAGTAATTAAATTATTACTATATTATAATATAAAAAAGATTCAAATACGTCCCTCCTATTGGGATACCCCAGAATACTTCACTCTGGGCACACGCCGGGAATGAACCAAATCCTGCGTGCACCGGTCGTCATTGCGATTCGACTGCACGGAGGGTATGGTGGTTGGGATTCACCAAAAGAATACTCGGGAAATGTGACGAGAAAGTAAAGGAGCGAAGTTCATTTTTCTTTCGTGAGACTTTACTTGAAGTACGTCGCTGGCATATGGGACCCGTTGGAAATAATACTAGTAACAGACAAAGATTGAATATACAGGATAGCAGCTAGATTTGTTCAAAGTTGTTATGATAAACGAAGCAATGTCACCGCATTGTTGAAAGCTTAAGGGTGGGAAACTGTACCTCATCAAAGGGAAAAATATAGATTAAATCTTTTACGAAAGTTTGATGTATACTATTTTTGGCCGAACGTTCAACATATTTCGCTAGTCAAACTTTTATAGTAGAAACGATCACAGGCATAAGATTAGGGCAATATAAAGCAGTACCAATAGATTTAAGATGTCGTTCTTTCCACATATAATAGGGGCCATTATAGTTTGGATAAAGTAGTTCTAAAATACTCGGGCCCACACTAGGTAAAGGAGGAATAATGGTTTTGGCAGTAACTTGGTGCAATTCCTTCATAATGAAATGATGAATATCTTAGTTTTCCAAAAAAGATTTATAACGTTCTTACGACCCGGGTTTCATCGCTGCGTGACATCATCAGGTCCTGACCTGACCTGGAATATGGGACCTTCCTGACCTGACCTGATGATGTCGATGAGACGGGATTATGTCATGCAGCGATGAAACCCGGGTCGAAAGAACGTTATAAATCTTTTTTGGAAAACTAAGTAATTCATCATTTCAACAGGTAAAGTAGGTTTTTAGTGTGTGCTTAATGTCTTAACATCATAATTAACAACTCACCCCGTATGGAATTCCCAGCATGGTTTAGCGTTCGGCATGATTTAGTGGCTTGTATAGCTATTTATAAATCACATTAATAATATTGACCAGCAGTATCTTAAACAGTGTCCTGAATGGTAGCATGTTCGTCTACGTAACACTCTCCTAGCTCATTGTTATGCTGACTCTTTTTGGAATGCGCTTGGCATCCGGGCGAGCGTGCGCGGTGGTTCTGATCCTGAACACGGATGAGTGATCCATGCCTGGTGTGGAATCACCATGTGCCACACACCCTGTAGCACAGCTTGGACGGTATTTCGTGGATGTAGTTGTAGAATAAAAGGAGACTGCGTGAGAGAGAGATGAACAGTGATGGGGGAAATAAAGACATGCGATGGCTGGGGGGAAGAAGTGCAGCTTCTAGGTCCTGCTTTTTTTTCCCCCGACCTTTCCCCTTTTTAAGCCTCCCTCTCCACGCATTATTCGGTTGTCATCCTATGTTTGTGCAGAGGGATTGGTCCTAATTCAATCGTCCTCGTTAATGTCAGGGCGGGAAAGGGGGGAGGGGAGGGGCTCAATTCCCGCGGGGCTGAAGGGTGGGTAGCACGAGGCTCGAGGTGGGCCGTTACGCAGGAGGAGGCGGATTTTGCAGATGGGGATAAAGTCGATGTGGGTATATGGGCGAGGGGGGGGGGGGTGCGTCCTTGCAAAGCTCGGGTCCATTTGGCTCGCTATGGTGGTCATTGCTGAGAGATGTAACGTGGGCGAGGCCAGTATGCCATCTTAGTTAAACCCTGGTTTTTCCTTTATCGCTTGCGGGCTTACGCACTAATTTTTAAATTTTACGATGTTTTGAATCGATAATTTGATACAAGAAATCGGCATGCAGTCACTTCTTAAATATGCATTTTCTATACACTATTATGTTTATTTATTTATACCAATAATTATCCGCATTCCCAGAGAAAACTATGAAAAAATCGAGTGGAATTCACTAATTTGCATTATTTGCACTAATCCATTGCACTGATGCCTGGTTGCAAGAATATTTAGTTATGGAATCAATAGCTATGAGTACCATAAAGTTATAGATTCATAAAAATATTCGGGTAGCAGGAGCACATCTACTATAGTGCTCGCAGAGTTTCCGTGCACTGGAGAGTTCCTCCAAGCCTAGCTGCCCACGGTAGATGAGTAGCGATTGGCTGCCGGCGTCCAATCCCGTAAACCGGTTCTTAGCTCAGTGCGCGCCGCGTACGAATACTCTAAGTGGCGACCCAAAAGAATCGGCGAAAACGAACGCTATGCCTCGCCGACGCGAGGGTCTTTAGAATAGAAATACTCTGGACGAGAAACTACTATGGATATCGAGTCAAAACCTGCAGTGATTGAAATAGTCATCGCAGTGAGGTAAGAAAGTAATCCCCATCGGTGCTGGTCACCGTGGTTACAAGATAAATAAACCAAACTTAAATCCCTTTCACCGACATTTTGAAAAATACAAATACGAAAATGGCGACTAATTATCATAACAACCAATATTTTTATCGCTGGGAAATATATCAGAATTGATCGAACCATATTTAATTCAGTTAAGAAAGCCTGGCACCCGCTGCAGGATAATTTAAAGTGAGCTAAGACTAGACTCTTTTGGGTCGGTATTCGTAAGCGGCGTGCACTGAGCTATGAACCGGTCTACGGGATTGGACGCCGGCAGCCAATCGCTCCTCATCTACCATGGGCAGCTAGGCTTGGAGAAATTCTCCAGTGCACAGAAACTTTGCGAGCACTATAGTTACCTAACGTTCTCTTTATTACTTTAAAAGCGCTCAAACTTTCACCACCACTCTCGCGAAAACGGCCGCCTTACCGCCGGCGTGAGCCCGCTGAAATACCCGGTTGTTTATTAACTCGTTAAACATCGATACCACAATGTGAGATTACGATGATAATTTTCATTAAATACTGCTGAAAAGAGCTGCAAAACAAGACCAAGATCTTGCTTCTACTACTTTTCACAACCAAGAAATAGTCGTTTCATAAACTTGTTAATAACATTTTTATGGCACAAAAGAAAGAACTGAACGTTTAAAAATACACCAGGGTTGAAATGCGCTATAAAAAAATAATTTGGCTTGACCGGGATTCGAACCCGGATCTCCCAATTGCCGGTCAGATGCGTTAACCAGTTGCACCACCAAGCCATCTTCCTCCAAGGCGAATTTCGAGGGGGGTTCGAATCCCGGTCAAGTCAAATGATTTTTTTCATAGCGAATTTCAACCCTGGTGTATATGCACCCGTGCGAGTGACTTCGTACCACATCATTTGTTACATGCAATGTTTGGAAAAAAGTTTAAAAATACATTTAAATATGTTTTTCCCGCACAATACTACAGGTTCATTACGATTAAACTTCAAGATTCTTCACTATTACATGTCAGAGAGAGCGCTCCGTTCGAAAACGGCAAAAAACCGGCACTTTTATTTGCTCTCACCGCAATAAAAAATCGAGAGTGTAATATAAAAATAATCGGCAACCACAGTTAAACGTAAAATAAAACAAGAAAAAATTGGTGTAACTCGCATTCATGTGGGTACCACGGCTCATTTTTTATCAGTGCCCAAACTCGAGTCTGCATAATTTTTGCACCGACATTAGTCAAGAAACCAAGTAAATGAAATCGCAGACTTGTTATGCTTACTTTGTTTTAAGTTACAATTCGGGGTGTGATAATATGGGCTTGTGTGGAAAATAGAAGTGAAGAAACTTTCAAATGGATACTATTTTATCATTACTACGTATATTTGTGTGATATTTATGATTTATTTTGCGGAAAAATTGATGAATTCGCTATATTCAAAGGCTTTTCAAATGTAAATTATACTGATAAAAGATTTGGTACCCAATAGTTCTGTGGATAATTCCATACATTGTAGGTGTTCCGTCCTTGTTTACTTCATTGAACCTACAAATTCTGTTTTCCTTGCCCTTGAAGGAAAAAAAATGATCTCGTTGAAAGAATTATGGTCCGATGGGAAGTACTCTCAGGTAGCCATAATTTCATTGGCAGCATTAGTTTCAGCCAACGAACATAATAATAGTTAGTAACTTTGACCATTGAAGAGGCTTTTTACTGCATTTATCAAAGAAGGGGAACAATAAACCATTAGCGTAAATATAACTTGTTTACAACTTCATTATGTTAGTTACAACGCGCGTATTTTATCAGTCAACAGTCGAAGATCATAGGTAGTTTGTTCGGAGTGTAATACATTAAAATAATGTTACGTGTTTTTTCATATACGCAAAAAACATTATAATGCCTTTTGTTCATTAAGACGTAACTGTGGTGAAATACAGTGAGCGATACGTCGTCCACTTATGCAGACCCTAGCAATCGAAGCATAATTGTTATTCACCATTTTATATGTGAGAATTATGTTATGCATAAGCAATAAGATTTAAAAAATAATATTCCCATTTAATTCGTCGCATAAGAATGGGAAGAAATTTCAAAAAGTAATCGAGTTCAATCACCCACAAAAATTATGGACACGGATGGCGCTTTTCGTACGTTTCACGAGATGAAGGCTGCATGATGTATCTTCCATCGTAGAACGGCTACGAAAGTGTCAAGTAAGGATTTCACTCCGTCTGCCTAGGGATGAAGATAACTTGATAGCAAGTTAAGTATGCGTTAGCCAAGTTCGAAAACGGCCCTACTAAACTTAGCATCAGGAGCACGTAACGTACGACCATAAGCTATGTGAAATATAATAATTTCGTGCATGGCAACAGGTTTTACCAATTTCCATTCACCGTAGCCACCCTGACGCGCCGAGTTGTTGTTGAGACGCGTATCTATAACACTATGCAGCGAATATATGTTTAGAGAGTTACTTAAATGTCAAAAATAAGCACCAGGGTTGAAATTCGCTATGAAAAAATCATTTGACTTGACCGGGATTCGAACTGGGATGCCCCAATTGCCGGTCAGGTGTGTTGGTGTAATTGAATTAAGTACAAAATACAAAAAAGTTGAAATTCGCTATGTATATGCACCCGTGCGAGTGACTTCGTACCACATCATTTGTTAAATGCAATGTTTGGAAATTTGTCAATTTCGTCGTTTTAATAACGACAATGTTGGGTTTATCCACCGCGACAGTGGCTTTGTAAGCACGACTCCGTGCCATGTGCTGCAATGTAGACTTGAGGCCTGAACATCTAGTTCGCATAAACCCCCCTCGAAATTCGCCTTGAAGGAAGATGGCTTGGTGGTGCTATTATTGATAAAAATATGTATTTTGCATAACAATCTGAAATAAATATATATTGAACTAACTGGCTAACACACCTGACCGGCAATTGGGAGATCCGGGTTCGAATCCCGGTCAAGTCAAATGATTTTTTCAAAGCAAATTTCAACCCTGGTGTATATGCACCCGTGCGAGTGACTTCGTACCACATCATTTGTTACATGCAATGTTTGGAAATTTTGTCAAAAATAAGGTAAGACATTCTTGGTATGCGTCTGTTATTTCGTCCATTCCGCCGTGCTATCCAAAGGAAAATAAAGAAAAAACAAGGACATCAAAAACGGTGTTTTTTTTCGGTTACAGTCAAATGACGTACCGCCCTCTCCATCTACCTCAAGGGTAGAAATGATTGAAGAATTGGTCAGTGACGTCATACAAGGAGGGATGAATTGTGGGAAGGGCGGAGGGAGGTTGGAGATTGGAATGTAAGCAAGAGGGGGGGGAAGTGTCAACTAGCCGGGAGGGTAACGGAACCATTTTGGGATTATACCAAACTGCAGCCGTGCTCCAACGCTGTAGTTTAAAGGCGAGGGAGGACAGGACGGGATGATAAAAAAAAGAACTGACGACGAAAAGCTTTTCATCGGATTAGATTGGCCGTTAAATAACAACGGAGGTCTCGGCTGTCACTGATTTAGTTACCATCGAGATTTTCGGCTTTATTTTTACACAGCGACGGTCGCGCCGAACGAAGGAAAAATATGTGCTCGGCCTCCCCCCTTCGAGCCTGTTCCAACATCGCGCCCTTAACTTACGACATTGGCTCGTGAAAACGCTCGTTCGCGGAGGAAAGCTTTCCAATATTTCCATTACTCGACGCTAGAGTTACATCGGCGACGCAACCCGGCATTTCTTTTTTTTTTACTTTCTGCACGCAGATTTGTGGCCCATCGAAAAACAAATCGTGACTTACGAGTTTTCACTCTTGTTGAACGTAGTTTAAACGAAATATCATTTTACCTAGAAATCAATGATTATGGTCTCATTTCAAAGGAATATATCTCACCCTTCCAAGGATACCAAAATATCAGCCAATTATAAATCTATTTTCCGAGATTTTTTACGAAGAATACCAGTCATTTTACATAGGGAATGGTACACACATACACTCCAGGGAGATCTTTTTTTAAAAAGTGATATTATAACAATTTTAAATCGTCAAAAATTATGCATTTGCTGGCATGTTTTCTCAACTATTTTTGAAAATAAATCATATTGTCACCGCAGTAACGTTTTTTTTAGAAACACATAAAAACCTTCCGTTGCGGAGTTTTAAACGACAGCGCGAAAAAATAAGTCATGTTACAGACTCATATAGATATTATTATTTCATTATTTAGAACTTCAATCGTAGAGAACTGTACTATAACAGCCTTAAAATAGCAACCTTATGACACTGACATAATTCGTAAAATTCTGCTGACATCAAGGAATGAATTTCGCCATGACACAGTCATTGACTTACTGGGATACGAATTCGGACCTCCCAACAGCAAGTCATGTAAGCTAGCCAGTTACTCACATGACCGGCAATTGGGAGATCCGGCTTCGAATCCAGATCAAGACAAATGATTTTTTTCAAGGCCTATTGGGTATGTTGAAATGTTCCGTGATGTAAGCGGAGCAGCCAAAAGAATCCCTAGCAATAGGCCATAAAAAGTCGAGAATGTAAGTGGTAGCACGTCTACCATCTGTTGGTGCACATCTGAATCAATACGCCATACAACTGAACAATACGCATGTACGCGGAGTCTTCTATGTAGTAAATTAGATCGGCTTCTAATTAGGGTGAGAGAAAAAAATCATTCGCTTAAACACTGTCATGGATTTATCTGTCTGCAAAATATATGTTGATGTAGGCGGAGCTTCAGAAAAGCAGTTTTCTTACAGAAACAAGTATTTTAAAGAAAAGCATAATCCCGCACCATTTATCACAAATAGTCGAGTGCGCATGCGGGAGCACGCCTGCCATCTATTGGCACACATCTGAATCACGACGCCAAACAACTGAATCATACGCACGTACGCGTAGCCGCAGCTGGCACTTGTATAGCATACGAGATTATTTTTTGATTGGGGTCAGAGAAAAAAATCATTCGCGCGGAAAAGGAATTGAAAGACAAAAGAAATCCCAAGAACACCCCCAAACAAGTATGCGCGCCCAAAAGCCGTCGAAATCGTCGAAGGCTGAAAATACGACCGTAATAATATGGAGAGAGCACAGAGGGAAACGGACGAAGCAACCACACATACGTAAGCAATTCATTCGAGTCATTCCGGCGATGGGAGTACTGAAATAAAAACAGGACGTGGAGTGGGGGAAAAGTGGGACTCGAGAGAGACGGAAAAAAATAAAGCAGTTGGAGAGCATATTAGAACACTTTTCCGAAACGATGGGAAAATATCGGCGAGGCGGAAGAAACGAATTAAATAAATACAGATTTGAAGGACAGGGGGATACGAAAGCCCGAGCGGGAGGGACGGGAGAGTAGGACGCAATTGGTGCTATTGGTGCGGGAAGGAAACTAAAAAAAAAAAAAGAATGATTCAAGGACACTCGAAAATCGTCCTCTCGTATCTCTCTCCCTTAGGACACAACCATCCACAACAGAGAGCAGGGCCTCTCTTCCAACTCCCAACCCTATCTCGACGCGAATGGGAAAATTGAACGAAAATTTTCGGCCGCGTGCATTAAAGCCGTCAACAAGAATGCAAAACGGGAGGAAAAAACAACACACTCGAAATCGATTCCAAACATTCATACATATAAGTGTGCAGAAGAGTTTGCACAAGATATTGAAACTGAAGTACATTTATGGGATAGATAGTTCATGCAAATTCGGAGGGTAAGAGGTAGGGAGGGAGGGTTCCGTTCCCCTCCTTATTGCAATTGGGAGTGGGGAAGATTGTGAGAGGGGTACATGGGGAAGCTCACGGTATAAGGGTTCCCTCCCCCCCAGTCGAGCTCGAATCCCCTGGAACAGTTCCCCTGGGAGACAAGAGTGCTAGTGGGGCGGTTCTGGTGAAGGCGGGCAAGGAGGGTAGATCATCATGGGAACGACGCTTGTGGATACAGATGTGGTGTGGGTGGTAAGAGGGGGAGGGGAGCCAGAAGAGGAGGGAATCTGAGGACCCACAGGGGGAGGGGACATGCAGGAGCACGGGGAAGGGTGGCAGAGTTCTAACGGGTGTGCATGCACACGGTGGATGCTGGGATAGAAGGGAATGAGGGGTGAAGCGAGGCTAGTGGGAGGGAGAAAACAGACTAGGAGGATTCTACAAGAACTATTTAAGAAGCCCACAGACATAGGCAAATATATATTACTAAAACAACCAAAGAGATATGAATGAAGTAAAAACTTACCATTACATTGTAAAACCCTTTTTAAGGAAAAAGGTCTTAACGCTTGCTAACTTTAAAGTTTTCAATCATTTGTAATTGAATTCTACCTTTAAAAATTACACCTGTGTTGTTGGTATCGTGTCCAACCCCAATACTTGTAAATGATTTATTTGTTTTCGAGAGTTTTCGTAACGCAACGCCCCATTATTTGAGCGGATGAACGGATCTTGAAACGGATCATTCAGTGAGCGAAAGCAACAATGGAGAAGAACGACTCATTAGTGGAAAAGAGGCGCGCCGTCATTGAAGGTTCATCCCTCGGATATAAGATTGTTATCTATTAATTACAGTCGGTGAAAATGCATTACTGCATTGTCACCGGAAGTACGTCTATGGACAAAATTTCAGAGCTTAAAACCATCAGAAAGTTGGTTAAAGTTTGGTTACAAGATAGGACGCAGACGAACAACTCACAGTCAAGAAAATCTTATATTTAACGCACGATTACTATCTTATCGTCACTATCAAAAATTGAGTACTGTATTGTCACCGGAAGTGGGTCTATTGACAATATCAGAGCTATACGTCATCAGGAAGTAGGCTCAAATTCATTAGCTATATTTGACGCAGACGAACAGGTGAAACTCAATAAAACCTGTCCAATAAAAACATTTTATTGGGCGTATTTTTAATAGGAACAATACATGTAACTAAGGTAAATAATATACAGTGATATCTCACTGGATATTTCGTCATTAATCCGCCCAAAAACAATCGGCGAAATTCGAAATCGACAGAAAATGAGGTTCTTATTTCCATATGGATCAATTTAAATCCTATTAATTCGTTATGGATACTCCAAAACGAATACCAAAACAGATTTTATAGGAAAAACTTTCGAGTTTAATACTGAAAGAGGAATTAGTATGAAAGACTTAAGTATGGTAGCCGGCGTATGGCGTTTGGAAGACAGGGGAGGAGGAGAAAGAGAGGTCCAAATATTGTTGTTCAGAAGGGGAATCCCCATTCATAAGGACCTTAGGTGTCTCAGAGCACTATTCTGGGGCCACTTCCCTTCTTAGTCTTTTGGAACTCGGAGCAGATTCAGAGTCAAGTGGACCCATGTTGCACACGAAAGCTGTCTAAAGAGCTCTACTTCTGCCGCCTCTTTTAAATTTTGACTCAACTAGGGTAATGCCTACACAACGTTAAATACGCCACAAGGCGCAAGAGAAGGTGTGGTAATCCCTTTGTTTACGCAAAGTTAGCAGCGAGGTCGCGAGGGCATGCCAACGAAATCCGAGGCAAGCGACGAAAGACGAGACAAATTATTCGCGGAAAAAAACGACGAACACGGAAACCGAGGATAACCATAATCAACGAAACCTGAAGAATAACTGCACAATTCCTAAAAGCCAAAGATTTCATAGCATTAAACGTTTCTAGTGTGGCAGGCGGAGTCGTCTCTATGCAGTTTCCCTCGTGACGCTTGTATTTTGACCAATTCATACGCCCGCGGAGTGGAGAACGAGCATGGCAAAGTCGTTCGATTCAATGTATCCGTGGCTCTTTCGATACGGGTCTCCGCAACCAATAGCACTGCATGGCCGCCAATAATCCAGGCAACTCATTTCCGACCAGAATTTTTTAAAGCGATGTTGATGAATCTTTGGTATTTTACTCATATGGTCACCTTAAGTACTCGTGCAAAATATTTTGGTGATCTTGATCTGGAACGACGCAGTGTTGACAAGTAGATTGCGATGAAGTTCGCGGTTCCTCCAACAGATCGCCATATTCTCGCGTGTCAAGGTGTAGCCATACGGCTACGATGGGCGGATATGGGTTAAGGTGGCTTTACTTATGGAAGTTGACTTCTAAGGAAGCAGCGAGTGTAACGATACCTCGAATAGTATCGCCAATTACAGGGCATCCTTCTGCAATCACATTATTTCCAGCGTTTCCCAAATAAATGGATGACGGAAGTAAACAATGAACATGGTAACTAAGAAAATTGCCCATTTTTGGCAACAATGGCGCTTGAATATAGCTGTTTGAGTTCCATATGCATCCGTGAATGTAAAAACAATTGCATGCATTACAATAATTGAGCATTATTACAGCATATCAAGTATGAGAATTGCGGCAATAATTGTAATTATCCAATAAGAGATATGTCATGAGGTCAGGATTCTTTAGCACTTAAAATATTTCCAAGTACAAATAAATAATTACAAGTGCGTAAATTACTCCTACCACTCTAATTGATTCGTTGTTCATATTTTAAATCTCCGTACGCCGTCATGTGAACAAGATTGCACCGGATGCGATGCCACTGTAAAGGCAGCTTTACACGGTACATTTTATTGCACAAACATAAGTATCATACAATGTCCAAGAAACTGAAGGGAATTGGAGCAGGTTCTATTTCCCGT
This sequence comes from Ceriagrion tenellum, assembly GCA_963169105.1. Taxonomy (NCBI): domain Eukaryota; kingdom Metazoa; phylum Arthropoda; class Insecta; order Odonata; family Coenagrionidae; genus Ceriagrion; species Ceriagrion tenellum. The sequence continues at coordinate 84,433,810 of OY720644.1, forward strand.
TAGGTCACTCAGACAATCATAAAATTTGCCGCTTTACACGTTCCAATTTCCTTCATGAAGGAATTTGTACATTCGTTTGTACAATAATATGTATCGTGAAAAGCGGCCTTAACGCAGATTCGATATGCTGCTGGCAGGAAAAATATAAGCCAGTCTATTTTCCAACCAAGTGCGAACCCGGTCGATTACCACAACTATCGACTCCTACCGCCATGGAAGTCGGTGCTTAGACATCGAAGTATCGATGGTAAGCGTCTTGGAATCGACTTCCATGTGTAAACTCAGCTTTACTGAGCATTAGATTTCATACCAGTTCCAAGGGCACCCGCGAGTATGCAGCGCAAGTCGTCAATTCTAACACAAATGCACATCCAAATCAACAAACACAATGAACAATCGAAGCTATGGTTATGGAGAACAAACCAAAATTAGGTATTACTTCGAATTAAAAAACCCCATATTTAGATAAGGTTTTCGCTTGAATTTCGGTTTCAAGTCGTAAATCCAAGTCGTAAGAAAGCTATAACTGAGATAAAAACATTCTTAATCCTTGCATCATTCAAACAACAAAATAGGGATGCCACATCGACTAAAAAGCATCGCGAGGTCCATTTTTCGATGTGTCTTAAGTACTCACCACTCACTCAATAACAAAATAGAATTTTTTTACAACTCGATGTTTTCGATGTATCGGCCAAAAACATCGAGTAGTCCGATACATCGATGTCAATGTGGCATACCTACAACAAAATCTATTGCAATATTCAACGTATATGTTGATTTAGTTGAGTGAAGTGTGGCACAATAACTTTTTTCTCGACTTATTTGAAAAGTTGTTAAAATGTATTAGGCATAGAATGTTATAGGCTTATGTAATGGGCTCCCATAGGTATACGAGGTCTGTTCGAAAAATTCCCTAACTTTTTGAAGAGCGCGCCTCCAGTTGGTTATTTTTTTATTCAATTCGAGGGGTTGTGTCCGCGAAAACTTCCTAAATAACCGCCTTCAACCACTTTGTTGATATCTTGTTTTGCTGATTAGTTACGGCCGTTTAGGTGAAGGGGTGTTCGTGGAGTGCGGCGAAAAATCGGATCCGCGGAAATGAGTTCTTTGAAGGAGCAGCGTTGTACAGTGTAATTCAGCGTGGAACTCTGCAAATTCTTCACGATAACTTTTGAGTTGAATACCAAGGCTTATGGTGAGGACACTACGAAATGTATGGCGTGTTATGAGTGGTTTACGCGGTTGCAAAAGGGGCGGCAATCAGTGGAAGACGAAGAGCGTTCCGGAAGACCATCAACGTCGACTGATGACCCCCTCATCGAGAAAGTGAACGATCTCGTTCGTACAAATCGACTTTGACTATCAGGGAACTTGCAAAAGTGTGTGGCATACCGATTGGTTCTTGCTTTGAAATCCTAACTAAAAAATTTGAGAGTTCGCGAGTCGCCGCCAAATTCGTGCCTCGCCTGATTACAGCAAATCAGAAACAACATTGTGTTCAAATCTGTCAGGAACTGTTTTACCGAGCTTAAGAGTTTCCAAACATTGCATGTAACAAATGATGCGGTACGAAGTCACTCGCACGGGTGCATATACACCAGGGTTGAAATTCGCTATGAAAAAATCATTTGACTTGACCGGGATTCGAACCCGGATCTCCCAATTTCCGGTCAGTGACCGGCAATTGGGAGATCCGGGTTCGAATCCCGGTCAAGTCAAATGATTTTTTCATAGCGAATTTCAACCCTGGCGAGCTTAAGAGGATGAAACCTTCATGTTCAGGATCTTAATAGGTAATGAGCCATGGGTTTATGGACATGACACCGAAACAAAAGTGCAACCTTCACAATGGATTGGTGAAACATCCTCCCGCCCCAAAAAAGCTCGACAAGTTCGCTCAAATGTCAAGGTTGATTTTCACTGATTTTTTTTTCGATTCAAATGTGGTTGTGCATCACAAATACCTACCTAAAAGCCAGACAGTCAACACGGAGTACTTCCTGGGAGTTATGAAATGCTTAAGAGAGAGAATCAGGCGAAAACGGCCCGAACTTTGGAGGAGCGGCGAGTGGTTTTTTTTTCACCACGACAACGCGCCGGCTCATTCGTCTATCAGAACTCGTGAGTTTTTAGCCAAAAAAAAAGACCGTTGGGCTTCCTTACCCACCCTAATCACCAGACCTGACCCCATGTGACTTTTTCCTGTTTCCCAAACTAAAAAAACCCGCTCAAAGGAAAAAGATTTGCCACCATTCCAGAGATGGAGAAAAAATCGACGAAGGAGCTTATGAGCATTCCGGAAGAAGCGTTCCAGGGCTGTTTCAAAAAGTGGAAACACCGTTGGGACACGTGTAGGTATGCGTTGGGAAGTAGATTACTTTGAAGGGGCCCCTGACCAATAATTTGTTAGTCTAATATGTTTTTGTTCGGATACTTTTTCAACAGACCTCGTATATTCGAGGAAATAGGAGAAGATTTTTTACAAAGATACCTACGCGTACAATTGTTTTTACTATGAATTATTAAAAATTGATTTTGGCGATGTAATTCCTTGAAGTGTAGTGCCTTAAACATTAACACGCAGGGATGAAGGTCACCTAGCACTATCGAGTAGAGAGACGGAGATTATCTAACCGACAATATCGGAAGGGATGACATTAATCCGCAGATGCGCATTCGCAACGGCAACTGTGACTGATTAAGGGGGCACGATTAAGCGTTATATCCTCACCGTAGACGCGCGATGTCTCTCGTTTGAGGTCGCTATGCCAATGCACAATGCCGCGGATTGATATGGAAACGCTAGTATGGGGTTTAAGGCGAGAGCGACGCAGCTCTTGGCCAAAGCGCCTTTTGGATACGTGCATGTGCGACGGAGCCTGCCTACACAGGAGCGAACTATTCCCCCGGAAGCCCTACCGATCAGATTTCCTTTGTGAATCCATAACGAAAGAGAGGACGAGAGAGATATGGGCGGAAGGGCATTGGGTTCAGAGTACGTGCAGGAAAGAGGATGACGGGAAGAATGCCAGGCTCTCCAAAGTCCGCGGCAAAGATAACGGATATCTTTCTTCGACCCCCACACACGCGTGTATATTCAAGCGAGAGGATGATGATAAAGTATGCATAAAGTCGTTCGATGTTAAGCCGACGCTAAAAGATGGCAGAAAGCCTGAAACAGGTATATGTTATATATTTATACTTCGTTACATTTGTCGAAACCACAGTCGGAATTAATGAACCGTAAAAAGGAATCAACAGTGTGGAAAGTACAAAGCGTGATTTTATTTCATTTATCGCTTTCCCACAAAGTTAAATTAAAGTTAAAGCCTGAAACACCAAGTTTTACTTTATTACTATTCCTTTCATTGATTTTTTTTTCAGCCGAAACACAAAAATATTTTGTCCTGTGCATGGATTCCGTAAAACTAAACTATATTTTGGTTCAAAGCTACCCATATCGCATCTAAATACTTTTGTCTACAATTTTGATACACTATTCTTTGTATAGACGGCATAAAGTATGCATCAAGTCGTTCGAGGTCAAGCCGACCCTAAAAGATGGCAGAAAGCCTGAAACAGGTACATGTTGTGCAATTTAACTTAGTTACATTTTTTGCATCGCTACGGTAACCTTGCATGAGCAAAACATATTAATAAACCCCCAGAATAGCTGTTTGTAATAAAAATCCCCAGAATATCTGTTAAACCAATTTGTTACCAAGACAAATGTGTACCAGATGTGATTCGGAATTTTTATAATTTCCGAGTCATAAGTCGACTAAGTTCCAAAAATTTTTTATCGCAACAGCGTGTCATCTGTGGAATAATCTACCTAAACATAAAAATAGTCCCTCTCTCTCAACTTTCAAAATGAATTATAATAATATATTACATTCTGATTCTTAATGTGGAAGTTATATCCTTATATCTTGAACTTGTTTTCTCAATTTCAAATTCATTATATGTAACACTTCGCAGTTTACCTGGCATACTTGTTAACTGTTTCTTATTTGCATTGTATAATTTCTATGAAAAAATTGAATGCATCATACATCCATTCGTCTTTGCCATTTTATACTCTCTATTTTTTTTCTAACTATATTCATTGTCTCGCATCACTACATACATACCCACCACGCCGTTCCCTTCCGGGGTAGGCACAGTCAAAATGTTTCACTCGTTAATACATAATTGCACTCCTAACTCTACTTCAATATTTTCCTCCATGCTGACCTATCCTTGCAAACCTCTTTCGCCTCATTTACCCCCATACACTGTTTCATACGCGCCCTCCTGTTTTTAAGACTCCTAATATCCCTCCTCCTAAGAATTTCCTCAGCCACATTCAACCACAACTTTCTCGGCCTACCTCTACCGCTCGCACCATTCATTCTACTCTCATATATCTGTTTCGTTATTCGACTCTCATCCATTCTCTCAACATGGCCAAACCAACGAAGCACACTCCTTTCATATATGTCCATTACTGGAGCATTTAACCCACATTCATTCATGACCCACTCATTCCTGACCCTATCCATCCTACTTTTGCCACAAATACTCCTCAGATAACTCATACCCACGGCGTTTAGTCTACTCTTATGTCTATCCTGACATACCCATGTTTCACTACCATATAGCAAAGTGGGAAGAAGTACACTTTTGTACACGGTAATTTTCGCTTCCTTAGACAAGCACTCATTCCTTGATATGCTCTGGTAGATATTGAATGAATATTTCTTTTCCGAGTGAATCTTTCGAACAGATCTACATCTACATCTACATACTACCCCGCAAGCCGCCTCAAAAGGCGTGTGGCGGGGGGTGTTAGGACACCAGCCGTCAACAAAACAAAAAAAAATCAAAGTTCCGCCTAGCATTTATTAAAGTCCTTAATTGTTCGGGGGAAAAACGAATTCCCATACCTATCCGTTCGGCAAAATATCTCCCTTAATTTATCGATTCGGTCGGACCTGGAAATATAATGTGGTTCTAATATGATGTTCTCCGTGTCGCTCTGAAAGATATTCATTCTCAATTGCTCAAGCAATCTAAGCCTAGCGCGTAGCCTCCGAGTCTCTAGCGGCTCCCACCCTAAATCTTTCAAAATCTGTGTAACGCTTTCTGTACGGCCGTAGCAGTTTTTCACGAATCGCGCAGCTTTCCTTTGTATTTTATCAAGTTCATGGACTAGGTCTTTCTCCGCCGGATCCCATATGCTCGCTGCATATTCAAGGTGTGGCCGGACGAGTGCGAAATAGCACCTCTCTTTCACTTTATCATCCGATAATCTTCCCACAACACGCTTGACAAATCCTAACTTCTTCAGGGCTCTGCCACAAATATTTCTTATATGTGTCCCCCACGATAGGTTCGAAGTTATCGTAACTCCCAGGTATTTCACTTCATCTGTCGCATTTACAATCAGATAAGGTGAGTTACCAGAGGATTGTATCTTAAAAGTAAGGAAAGTGAGGTGATACAGGAGACGTTCTTTAAATTTCAACCAGTTTAGGCGGACATATGAGCTACTAATCCCATCCCATTTTTTTAGGTTAAAAATAAAGCGTATTGTAGAGTTTTATGTCACTCGCAGTTTGTTGTTGTTATCTTCATTATGTTATCATTTACTCTGCATACTTGTTAACTGTGTCTTGTATGCACAGTATGATTTCTAAGAAACAAAGTAATGTATTCGCCTTTCAATTCGCCTTTGCCATTTTGAAATCTTTAATTCTTGGTTTAATTGAAATCTTTAATTTTTTCTTATTTTGTTCGCTGTCTCGCATCACTATGTATATACATATTTGTTCTTATGGGCCATAAACCCAGAACAATCAATAAATATTCAATTCAAGTAAAAAATAAACAAATTTGAATTGGATTGAATCGGTTAGGTATGAACCTACCTAGGTATATATTCTGAAACTTTAGGCGATATAATTTGGACCCGAAACATCATTAATGGCCATTAAAGTAGAGCGAATTCCACGACTGCATTATTAATTTCGCCAATGTTTCGCCAAATTCGCAAGGTAATTTCAACGTACATCTACACCTATATAATACCCTGCGAGCCGCCGCATGGATGTGTGGCAAGGGGTGTTAGGTCACCAGCCGTGTAAAGATGTAAAAGTTTTGGAGGTGAAGTGGTCGCATGTCCTATGGGAGTGTATTTGGAGGGGCTCAGTATTTATTGCGGTCGCTTACTGTGCGCGGAAAGAACGAGTTTTTGCACCTATCTGTTCGGTAGTGTATCCCTCTTATTTTGTCGCATCTGTCAGACCTAGAGATGTGGTGAGGAGGCATGATAATATTCTCTGTGTCAATCTGAAAAACATCAGTTCTGAATTTTTCAAGCAACCTAAGCCTAGCGTGTAGCCTCAGATTCTCTAGGGGCTCCCACCTTATTCCCTCTAAAAGTTGTGAGATACTACATGTACGCTCGTAGCAGTTTTTAACGAACCGCACTGTTTTCCTTTGTATTTTATTAATTTTTTTGGTTAAATCTTTATGAACAGGGTCCTAAATGCTCGCGGCGTATTCGAGGCCTAACCAGAGCGAAAAAGCATCTCTCTTTGACTTTTTCAACTGAGTAACTTCCTATTAAACGCTTAACAAAACCTAGTTTATTTAATGCTGTGCTACATATGTTTTGTATGTATGTTTCTCACGATATATCAGAAGTTAAGGTAAGTCCAAGATATTCTACTGTATCGGAAGATTTTATGTTTACTCCACCCACAGCATAGGTATGGCATTTTCGTAATGACTTTCGCAGGAAGTGGACTGTGGTGCGGTTACTAATATTTAATTCTAGACCCCACTCCTGGCACCACAAATAAACGTTGTTACGGTCCGATGACAGAGCTTCAAAGTCAGCGTCTTCGCTCGCGATAAGTACAGCATCATCAGGTGATGATGTACGTTGAAATTGCCACGCAAAAAATTCCGTCTGGATCGGAATCGAACCAGGAACCTTTGGTACGCCGGACCAATCCGCAGATCACTACGCCATCCAGGCTTCCTGATTCTTACGTATGAAATCGTTTCAGGCTTAACTTGGTGGAAATGCGATACATCCATGATAAAATATAACAACAATAGTAATATCCATACTTTAATGTACTACTTCAACACATGGTTTCGACATACTATCTAATCTAGATCTAGATAATATATGTATAAGATCTAATGAGATAGTAGAGATAGTAACTATATTTTATCATGGATATTGCTGATTCTTGCTGTAATTTTGACAGATACGAAGGACTAGATCCATTGGCCCAAGTGCTGGAGAAGGATGCTGTCGCTTGGGAGTGGCTTCTTCAAGCCCCTCTTCTACATTGCCATCTTTGATGGACCACAAGGGGCTAAGATCTAGTACTCTTACATCCGTCAAAATTGCCACGAGTATTAGGATAGCGTAGTGGTCTGCGCATTGGTCCGTCAAACAAAAGGTCCGAATTCGATTACCATTCGAGGCCGCATTGTTTCTCGCAGCTATTTCAGCGTATTTAACCAGCTATGTTTGAATATTTACACAGGTGATGCTGTAACAAGCAAAACTCTGGAGCGAAGCGATACCTTAGTGCTATTATTCTGCTTTATTTAACCCAAACCAAACCAAACCTTTGGTTTGGCCATGTTGAGAGAATAAATGAGGGTCGAATAACGAAACAGATACATGTGAGTAGAATGAATGGTGTGAGAGGTAGAGGTAGGCCGAGAAAGTTGTGGTTGAATGTTGTTGAGGAAATTCTTAGGAGGAGGAATATTAGGAGTCTTAAAAACAGGAGGGCGTGTATGAAACAGTGTATGGGGGTAAATGAGGCGAAAGAGGTTTGCAAGGATAGGTCAGAATGGAGGAAATTATTGAAGCAGAGTTAGGTGTGCAATTATGTATTAACGAGTGAAACATTTTGACTGTGCCTACCCCGGAAGGGGAACGGCGTGATGGGTATGTATGCATGTATGTTTAACCCATCTTTTCAACGGGAATGCGGATTATTATTTCTTTTAATAAATAAATAATATATGTACAGAGAATTCATATATAAGAAGCAAGTGAATGCAGGTTTCAAGTAAGTTATCGCTGGAAAGCATCAACTGAAAATTTTCTTTGTCAGCCCGTAAGCGCTAAATAATATCGGTGTTAACAACGACGGCAGACAGGCCGCGCACGTTACAGCTTATTGCATTGACTATCATAGCAAGTGTCTTCTCCTTCTAACTCAATGGCACCGCCCGAGCGAATACGCCGCGAGCATTTGGTCATAAAGATTTAACCAAATAAATCCTTACTCCCCCTGCCACACGCCTATGCGGTGGCTCGTAGGGTATTATGTAGATGTAGATTTAGATGAAATATACACTACTACCGTGCCATCTGCGGTCAATCACTGCGCATCGCGGCCATCTTGAATTTGGAGGGGTACGCTTTTGATTGCCATCCCTCCATTGAGAACAACTCCTTCGACTAGACCCATAACACGCATAAGGTAGCGAGTTTTTTTTAAATTTCCCCTACCCATAGAGAGTTTTTTTTTCAAGCAAAAATATTTCAATACCCACGCAAGAGCTCCCACGGGAAAAATAGTCCCACGAAATCACAGAAGTCCACTCTAAAGCTAAATCTGTGTCCCAATTCGCCATTTAGGCAGCTACATCGGCAGATTTAGGGAGAACGCCATCTTGAAGTGTGTCCCAATTCGTTAGGCATCATGGGGGAGCGGATTTAGGTGCCTTTCTCGGGGGTGAAATTTAGGGTAGATGGAGTTTATCCGCCTCCATATTGAATTTCCCATCATGCAAAGAAAATCGTACACAAGGAAGTATGTAGTTGAAAAGTGGCAAACATGTCCGGCAAGTATTTTGTCTGTAAGTGAAAGAATTCTCTAATATTTCGCAACCCAACACCCGACTTCAAAAGAAAAATTCTACTTAGTACACTTAAAAAAACGAATTTAAATCCCAGAACACCTACACAAACTTAAATACCCCGAAAACTAAAAACTAACGAACCTCCAAATAACGAAATGGATGAAAATAATGTTATTTCACTTTCCAAATCTCACAACGCATACGAAGGTAGCCAAAGGCGCCAAAAATGTCTTAATTTCAGGTTTCATTTGTTTCATTCAGTCCTTTATTAAAAACTCATATGCTTTTCATTCGTTTCCAGCTCGGTAGACGGCAACACTAGCGAAGGATGTCCCAAATCAAGCTCCATTAGCGAAAGGCCTCTAAATATTTAGGTAGCTAACCGCATCCTCCCTAATGCCTAACGAATTGGGACATGGCATAAGAAGTGATATTCACACTACTACTGCGCCATCTGGAGGTCTATCACTGCGCATCGCGGCCATCTTGAATTTAGAGGCATACATTTCTGTTTGCCATTCGGAACGACTACTTCGGATGGACGCAGAAAACGAATATGGTGGCGAGGTTTCCTTTTTATTTCTCATCCCTTTTCGGGAGGAAAAAAAATCGCTAAAATGAAGGAGGGATTCAGGAGGGGGGGAGTGCGGGCGGCGTCCAAGTTCCCTCTTCCCCGCCCGACGTGATGAAGTTAAGTCGGCGGTGATTCGAGCACTCAACGCGCGCGGCGTTGGGAATGTTGTAGGGTCGGGGGTGGTTGGAGGGGAGATTGGGGGAGAGGAGGGGACGTGGTGGGGAAGAAATAGGAGAAAACAGGGGGGGCGGTCCACCCCCCTTAAGTAAATAAAGACGGCGGCCCGAAATAAAGCGCATCGGATTCAATTCTACGGTGTCGGTTCCAATTTCCCGAGGACAGACCCGACCGGATCACTCGCCCGCCCCGGTTCCAAAAGTGGGCCTCCTCGCACGACACCAAGAAGTCACCACACTGGCAACAATGGTATTTACATCTACATACTACATCTACTCATTAACCTTAAAGCCTCCACAAGGGTGTCTGGCAGAGAGAGACTTATCACCAACATGCACTAGAAAGAAAGAAATCAACTTCCACCAACACGCACCACATAAAATCAATGGTTGGCAAATTCACTTTGTGGAAATTATGATTCATCTTAAAAAATGAAAAACACATAGTATTTTCCACCAATGTATTTCAAACACAAATCAACCGGTTTCGGCCTTTTCAGGCCATTATCAAGATTACAGAGTAAAATACCCAAAGACAGCACAGATTATATACGAAATCTCAAGGAGAGGGAGGTGGCTGAAATAAGGGGGGGGAGGAAATGAGAGTTGATTGGGCAAAACTGCAGGGGAAGGAGCAAACAGGTGGTGACGCCAGGCTCAAGGACTACGGGGATGGAGGTGAGGGTACTGGCACAGAGAACAAGGTGACACAGAGAACAAGGGTATTTACTCAAATGTGATACTCCTGAATGAAACTCTTTTTGTGTTGGTCAAACTGGACGAAGGTTGAATATAAGAATAATGGAACATTTTAAATCCAGCGTCAATGGTGACAAAAAGTCAAATTTTGCACAGCATCTAATTGATGAGGGTCACAGATCCAATTTTACCCCCAAGCTGACTGTTCCTTTTTTCGGGATTCATTCCGCGATGTATGTTTTATGTTTACTGTTTTTACATTTCTAGTCCCAGAATTCAATCGGATAATTTAACGTTCTCATTAGGGCCGCTCTTTTAATCTTCCAACTGTGACTCATGTGCCGACTTCTACCTGGAACAGAGGCCTGAGAGGGAGGGGGGTCATGGGGTCCGAACAAACAAAAGAAACGCGACAGCCGCTATACCTACCTGTCTAACTTTATCGGCTTTCAAAAAATGGGATGGATAGAGTACTTTGTTTGTTAATTCGTGGCAGCAGCCTCATCAGAGAGCCAAATTGAGAGCTATTCAAGTGAGTTCTGGGACTAGATATGTAAAAAAAGTGAAATTTTTGAAAAAGCTTTAATTTGGCAATATCTCGAAAACCGTGCAACTTTTACTGAGGTCATATTATGCTGGTTCGGTTCCTCTTAGGCTGCCCTAGCTCCAGTGTCACTGTGGCGTGACATTAATGGGACACCCTGTATGTTATCATTAAATAGGCCTTCAACATATCTTGCTGATCTTCTCTTCACGCCTTCTCACTCAGTTTTTAAGCGTACCTCAAGAGGATCCCAAATGCTGGCAACGTATTCTAATTGGAGTCTAACCAGGGAGAAGAAACTACCCGAGTGAATGCCACCAACCATGGACACCAGCCATGTAAAGGTGTAAAGAAAGAGGTTTTGGAAGGTGAAAAAGAGAAGGGTAATTATGAGAGTGTTTTGATCGGAGCTCAGTTTTTAATATAGTCACTTATTGTGCAAGGAAAGCACGAATTGTTGTACATATCTTTTCAACAGTGTTTCCCACCCATTTTATCGCTTCTGAAATGCAATGCATCGTCAAAATGTTATTCTGTGTGTCGCATTTGAGCAGATCCAAGCAAGCTCAGTCTAGGGCGCAGCCTCCGAGTCTCTAGTGACTCGCAAACTTATCCTTCTAAAAGCTGAGAAACACTTAACAGAACGAAATATCCACCATATTGCTTTTCCCGTTGTCATTGCTTGCCTACCAATATCACGGACGAGTGGATATATAAGCGAATATTTGAGGCTAGATTTTCTACCTTCCGATGAAAAGTTTTGGCTTAACACTTCAAATGGTAAGCTTGTTTACGGTAATAACAGTTGAAACATATTAATTACTAGGAGAGATTGATTCTATTCGATTTTACTATGATTGACGGGGGATTGGGATTATTACTAATTCAGATAAATAAAAAAAGGTACATAATTACTGCATTTTAAAGACGGAAATGCGTGTACATTTCACGTTTGCGATCGACGAAAGTCATCGTAAAATGGCAAATTTATTGCGTAGCCGATATACAAAAAGAAATTTGAAGTAACGACGGAAGATGAACATAGTATATACTGTACTTGAAGCGCTTTCAGTGCTAAGCAACCAAGTAGGTATGGGGATTTGAATGCAATTGAATAACATCCGTCCCCGTAGGGGTTTGAAGCCAAGAATTCTTGTTGGGGAGCCATTAAACTAACCAAGACACCATCCTGATCTCAAACAACATTCAAGAAAACATAAATGGAATTTATACATGGACTTCTTCCTGGCTGTGCATTCACGCGATGAAGCTAGTTTTTGTGATTACACGATGACCTTTCGAACACGGAAACAACCGTTCATGAAGGTTCGCAGCTCAGGAAGGCTCATGCAACGCGTAATCAGCCCCTCTGACAAACAACCTGAGTCCATTCGGTATTTACGTACTTTAGAAAAGTCGTCACCAATCTTAACGGTGACCCCTGACGGAGAAGCTGAAAGCGTGCGGCGAGATGGCCCGTTGTAGTAGGAGAAATAAGGCCATATGGCAGGCCGCTAATCCAATTAGAGATGCAGGAGGCAAAGGGAAGCAAAGTGCGTGCACGCGCCCGACCACGCCCAGTCCGAAATCCAGATAGGCAGAAGCAGCAGAGAGAAAGATGGACGTGTCGCACCCCCCTCCACTCGCCGTCCACCCCCCAAAAAACTTCCCTAAACTCCCTACCCACCCTCCAACTTCCCCCCTGCCGTTCCCCATCCTCCTAATTCCATTGCCGTGACTCAGAAAGCTAGTTTGCCGGCGCAATTGAATTTCCTACTGGAAGCGGACGGGAGGGGTACGCCAAGGATACTCACTAGGTCCGAGCGAGTGTTTCCGCCCCGGAGGGAAGAAGAAGGAGCGACCGGCAGTCCACGGAGTTCCACCCGGGTGGGTAACAGAGAGCCTGAGCCACGTGTTACTCGATCGTGGTGGACCGTCCATTGCGTTACCGGATTTGTGGCCGGTAAACGCCTAAAAAATTCAATAGGATAGCCCCAACGTTTTTGCCCTCTCAATCGCGTCAATGTAGATTAGAGCGCGAGTATTGATGTTTCGCGCTCACCTGCCTGCGGGGAATTCTTGCCGTGCCCTACACTGCAATCCCTCTTCGCAATACTTCATGACTATATCAAATTGCACTCAACACGGTGCATTTTAATGTACAAACGAATGTCTAAACTTTTTCATGAGGAAAATTGTACCTTGTAAAGCGGTAAATCGTATGATTGCCTGAATGACTGAACGCGAAACAGATCCTGCTCATATTCCATTCATTTTCTTGACCAATATATGACGTTTGTTTGTGCAATAAAATGAACAATGTAAAGCGACCTTAATGACTCGGTGTCCAGGTAAAATTCACTGTGCCGCAAATGTTAACCTACTCTACACATGCAACACGTTTTCGCAACACTACCTCCGAAATTTTAAAGATAAGTCCTAGATAATGACATCATTTGTCGAAACCACAGTCGGAATTAATGAACCGGAAAAAGCAATCAACAGTGTGGAAAGTACAAAGCGTGATTTTGTTAAATTTATCGCTTTTCTACAAAGTTAAGCCTGAAACTCTAACTTTTACTTTATTACCATTCTTTCCATTGATTTTTCATTCAACCGAACAGCAAAAATATTTTGTCCTGTCCATGGATTCCGTAAAACTTCGCTAAATGTTGGTTAAAAGCTACCCATATTGCATCAAAATACTTTTGTCTACAATTTTGATGTACTATTATTTGTATAGAAAGCTAAAAACCTTCATTCATTATAGAGAAATCTACCGGCTGCAGGTAGGTTACATTGAAAGTGAGAGACTATTCTCCTTAAATTTCTATATTTTCAGGGCCCAATCCACCTCTAGTATTTTCTTCTTCATTTCAGCATACTACCAGATCAGTCCTGTCTGCCTGATGGCCTACCATTGTTCTACTTCTTTTTGGAGGAGATATTTACTTGGTTCATTTCTCTTTACCCATTTTTGCGATCAAAAACCAGCCTACCGATATTCCATGTTTCAACCCAAATCCGTCTCTGTTATCATACTCCGACTACCTATTACGCTCAATACCTCAGACAAATACCTACATTAAATCTTTTCTTGTTTCGGGCTAAACCCTCGGAAATTCCTAGCTGTTATGGATAAAACTGTCTTTCTTCACGTCTATTTTTAAGGAGAAACGCTTTAGTTATGATTATAATGAGCATATACGCCTCTAATCAAAATTTCAATCATATAATTTTGTTTGTTCTGTATCTTAAATAACAATCTGTGAAATCATAGTTTTTTGTGGTATTTTTCTCTGAATGACAGCATATTTCCAATTTGCGCATTTAGTGTTGTCATTCTCCTGCTGCTGCGAACCTTTTGTCTTCACTTACCGAGATTTGTTTCCCAGACGTGTTTTATGTTATTTATTTTTACTGGAAAAATAACTTAACATGCATTTTCTGTTTTACTTTTAATGGGAAATCTACCGCACAATAAAACGTTATCAGATCACATTCTAATCATTTGAAACGTTACCCACGACGATGCCACGCTGGGCATTAAACAATCGTGCGCGGAAAACGAGAGTCGATCCTGAAGGAAAAATGTGAACGCGTCCGCAGCGGAAGCCCGTCATCGGATGATAAAAAGAACACGTCGCGCCACCGCGAGGGCACAAAAGGAATGACTGAGCACCGTCGGGACGTCACGTCGCACCCATCACCAGTGACGAGGGGAATTATCACGTCCGCGACCGTTCACGCGATCGACGTCCCCCGGCGACCTAAATGCGTGCTCGACCAATCAACGCAGACGGAAGCGCCGCGCGCGACAGTCGAGGATTAAGGTGGTGACTGCAGCGCTTATCGATAGTCGCAGAGGGCAAATTTTAAAAATCTTTACAAGTAAGTCGAAAAAGATTCCTGCCACACACAAGTTTAAATGTCAATAGGGGGGAATCAACGCCCATTTAGTATTTTTATGATGATAACACTTAATTTTGTAATTCCACATATCTATATTTTCTACGACCCGGGTTTCGACGTCCGACGCCATCTTCAGGTTCAGGCGAACGTCGGAAACCCGGGTCGTAGAAAATATAGATACGTGGAATTACAAAGTTAAGCGTTATCATTAAAATGTTAACAGATTCCACAACGTTACGCCTGACACTACCAATTATTCATTTAGTAAGATAAATTATGCAAGATTTCTATTAATAAAACTTCACGGGTAGTTTAAGCGAAATATCATTTCACCTGGAAATCAATGAATTTGTTATCATTTCAAAGAAAAATATCTCACCCTTCCAAAGATACCAAAATATCAGCTCCTTACCGAACTATTTTCCGAGATTTTTGACGACAAATAGCAACCTTTATGCATTACAAATGGTACGTGTACGTACCTTATTAAAAAATGAGAAAATTTTAACACCTAGATCTCGTCCAAAAATTAACAGTGTGTAACATAACGACTATGCTTTAAGATGACTTATTGGTTATTTATTAGTAAAGTAATTTATTGGTTGTTTATCAGTGAATTGAAGGTGTGAGCCGTGGCCCAACAATGGGTAACCAGGGACGCGGAAGTATAATAAATATTGAAGGAGAAGAAGAGAGAGAGGGAGACGGTGAGTGTTCCAAAAAGTTTTTCTTTGTAAATGTAATGAGCGAAGTGATCTGTGAAGTAAAACGAGTGTGGTGATTTATTTAGAAATATTTTGTGACAAATAAAGTGAACGTTACAAGTGAGTAGTTTGCATGTTTCCTCAACCATTTGTAGTTAAACATATTGTCACCGCAGTATTTTTCCTGGATCAAAAAAAATCTTCCGTGGTGAAGGAGTTTTAAACATACCGCGCAATAAAAATGAGTCAAGCTGAAGACTGAAATAGATTATTTCACCATAAAGAATGCAATGTTTAATTTTTGCTTCCTACAGCTGCAGAAATGAAAACGTATAAATCGAATATCGAATCGATTATGACTATCTCTCTCAAACTACCTTAATAAGAGTAATGAAATTCCTCGATTTACGTCGGAGATGCGTGTTGAAGAAGAGCGACGTAAGGCGAAACGACGTGAAACGGATCCAGATATTCGTGACCACTTTAATCCCGCTATAAATCAAGGCGTTAATTTCAAAATTCGGTTTTTGCCTTTATCCTGGCAAAAACCAACCATTTCAGATAGGATTATTGTGTCTCAGTAATCAAAAAAGGCCACCCTTATTATTAATTATAATAGCCCTGCCTATAAACACTGTAAGTTTCATAGATCCACCGCGTTGCATTAGAAAGATAATCGCGGGTCTTTGTACCAATGCATACCATACGCTGAAGCGCGAAGTTTTGAGGAATAGCCGCATTTGCAATTTTTCCGGAGTTGAACGGGGGGGCTTTAGGCTTTATGTCCAACCATGTTACAAATTATAATTGTCTTGCCTAAGAAAAATCAAACTTTCCTAGCGCAATCTTACAAAACGAGAGAGAGAGAGAAATCATGGTTCATTCCACCTACAACCTCTGTTTATTTGCATGTAAAATTTGAACGCCCGCCGCGTTGGAGACTCAAGACTTTCTTCACGTACAGTAAAATATCTTCGAAATTAACATCTGATATATCGTGGGAAACACAAATACAAAACATATGCGGCACAGCATTAAATAAACTAGGTTTTGTTAAGCGTATAGAAGAGATTAAATAAGAGAGATACTTGCTAGGCTTAGGTTGCTTGAGAAAGTCAGAACTGGTGTGTTTCAGAGCGACAGAGAATATTATCATGACGCCTCACTCCATCTCTAGGTCTGACAGATGCGATAAAATGAGAGAGATACACAGCCGAACAGATAGGTACAACACTCGTTCTTTCCACGCAGAGTAAGCGACCACAGTAAAAAATGAGCTCCACTAAATACACTCCTATAATACATGCCACCATTTCACCACCCAAAACCTTACATCTTTACAGGGCTGGTGTCCTAACACCCCCCTGCCACACGCCCATGCAGCGACCCGTACGTTATTATGTAGATGTAGATGAGACTCAAGATGGTGGATTACATGAGACAAGTGCGTGTCATAAGGACCATGGCTTCTCGCGCAATCTGCGGCGCCAGAAATGTCTCCGCGTGTGTTCGAGAGGGGGGGAGCGGATACGGCGTGGCGGGGGCGTGGCGTTATGGCGTGGCGCGGTGGCAAACAGTCCACGCCTACCTCGCACCTCCCACCTCGACGTCCTCGAGAACAAGCGGGCCTCCCTGTCGAGCCACATAACGCACTCTCACACCTACTGACGGCGTTCCATTAGTCGTCAAAATAGCGGCGAGCGGCGTCCGTGCTGAGGCAGGAGCGTGTTATATTGGGTGCGGCCGGATGGGGCGGCGTAAACGTGGGCGTAACAGGGAATATTCCGAAAGAATCCGGGGCCCGATTCCAACACTGACATCGTTTACGAATCCATAAGTTCTCCGTATTACGAATTGTTATACGTATCAAGGGTAGTTTCAGCGAGATTCTTCCTTAATCATATTCATTCGTCGTGCTATACTACGATTGGCTGATTGCAGCCCTCCGCCCTTCCCAATTGTCATTGTTCAATCGTTAGGCCTCATCTGGAATACGCTCCAGTGTATGGGATCTATATGAAGCGGGGTTGATATCGGAATTAGATAGCGTGCAGCGAAGAGGAGCTAGGTTGTCAAACAGTAGCTTGTAAAACGATGCTACGATGGGAATTACTATGAGAACGCAGGTTAAAATTTAGGTTAAACCTTTTAAACCGATTTGTTCACTGATGACGTTAGATATATATTGAGAACCCCTGCGTATTATGCTAGGTTTGATCATATTAACAAGATTAGAGAGATAGATTGTCGTACGGATAGATTTAAAATGTCATTTTTCCCTCGTACTATAAGAGAGAACAATAGGCAGCGTAGCAAAGGGATTGGTAGGTGAAATATAGTTAGAGTAGTCTGTATGGCATGATGCATGTTAAAAAAACCAATAATCTCTTCCTCATTATGTAGATACTAACCATCTAGCTCCATGTGACCCTATTACCTAGCATATCTCCCTTAAATATCCTAGTTGCATGTCAATGGTGCATGTTTGGTGATCTTCACCCCCTGCCACACACCCTCGTGGTGGCTCGCAGGGTATCACGTAGATGTAGATGTAGATGTACGATGAGTTTAGTAGTGTGTCTGGATTGTTAGAAGAATTGGGATGGGAATCGCTATCACAGAGTATACATATTAAATTATAGGCTTAAACTCTTAACTAAATTTCAGGAAAAACACTTCTCTGACGACGTAAAAAACATACTATTAGCCCCCCTCGTACTACGGCAGATTAGATCGCGCCAATAAAATTAGACAGATAGATTGTAGAACCGATAGGTATAAAATGTCATTTTTCCGCGTACCATTCGGGACCATTATAGCTGTGATCGTCGTCATGAATAGGGCGAATAGTGAGATTAGCTAGATTGTAGATCTTTCTCTTTATATTCTCTACGTTCTTATTTATGCATGATGTAAATATTGATATTCTTATTTATGCATGATATTTTGAATCTGCAGCAGTAGTCTTTGTATCCCTTGCATGTCGGAACAATAAACGATGGAATGTTTCTAGGTTAGTAGATTTTTAATTGGCGCGTTGCATGTGTGGTACGCTGGTTTCAATTTAGTTTCGGTGTTCTGCCGTATAATTCATGGATGCCTGGTGTGGAAGCATCCCCTGTCACACACCCTTTGGTTGTCTTGCAGGGTATGACGCAGATGGAGATGAATGCCAGTTTCCTTACTACCTGGTAGCTCTCCCTAGTACTTGTGTTCTTTATTTGGTCCACGAACTTATTCCTGGGTCTTCCTCTGGGGACATTTCCTTCTCTTTTACCATCAGTTATGTTCTTCACAAACCCCTTGTCTTAAGGCAGGGACACAATCAACGTGTACGTGTGACGCGAGAAGTAAACGGGACAACGGGAGACGGGGAACGCAAGTCAGCGGACACAATCGACGTTAACGCGGCCCGGAGTAACAATTGAATAACGCAGGCGCAGCTAAGAGATCAGGTGTAAACAAGTGTGGAAGTAAATAAGTTGTCTTCGCCAAGAGATATCTTCAGCAGTTGGATGAATCTGCCGACAGATGGCTCCCATTCCCGGATTCTTGGGACTATTCTGATTGGTTTTCCGTGTACGGGACACGGGAAGAGACGGAAGTTGCCCATCTCTCGCGTACACGTACTCCCCGTACACGTTGATTGTGTCCGCTCGCTATACTTTCCCGTCAGCCATCTTCTCGCGTATTCCCGTAAACGGCTCACGTTACACGTACACGTTGATTGTGTCCCAGCCTTTAGGGTGAGTCCAATTCACAATCCCCCTACTTCTCTGTATGATGTTCCATGTGGTCCTTTCCTCTTCTACTCACCTGTACACTTCCACATTTCTTTTTCGACCGTTCATTTGATCTTCGGCATCCTCCGCCGGCACCAGGTTTCTAACGCTTCTAGTCTGTTCTGCTCAGCTTTTCCGAAGGTCCATGCTTCCGATCCATAGAGTGCTACGCTCCACACGAATGTTTTCGCATACTATTTTCTGGTTTGTAGTCCTATCTTCTTCGAGCACAGCAGTTGTCATTTTCCCATGGACGCCTTCTTAGCTTGGGCTATTCTCCGCTTGATGTCCGATGTACTTCTTCCGCCCCACAAGATGGTACTTCCGAGAAAGGTGAAGGAATCCACTTGCTCTAATAAAGGATGGTTCTAAAGTAAAAATGGTTAACGGGAATAATAAACGGTTAAGCGGAATAATAAACGCTTAAGCGGAACGGAATAATAAACGGTTAAGCAGGAATATCCACCATCTCTCTTTAGTAGGAAGAATGTTTTCCCTGCACAGATCATGGGGCTATTACGCTGTGCGTTTAATGCCATGAGATCGGCCATAGGCGAAAGAAGGCTCTGAGTGATTGGCACTGAGCCAAAGGGTACGGTCTTGGAATAAGGACTTTGGGTAAGGTAACGGTACAAAACCTGGTCATAATTATTTCTTTGAAGGCTTCCGCGACTCATATACTTGTTAATATTGCTGTTTTCAGGTATTCTCGTCGCGTGTTTAGTTTTTTCGGACTACAGTTTCTCCCCTCATCCTGGGGGCGTCTTCAGGTCCGTTGGGCATTTTGTACATAACAGGATAGGCGCAGGATTTACGTACAAAATGTCCAACGGACCTGAAGTCGCCCCCAGGAAGAGGGGAGAAACTGTAGTCAGAAAAAACTAAACACGAGACGAGAACACCTGAAAACAGCAATATTAACTGGTCATAATTAGTTGGTCCGCGTAATAAATATCCACCAACCGTTCAAAATTTGACGCTGGTAACTCTAAAAACATATATTTACAACTAAATGTTATGGATTTTACTCGATTTTACCAGAGTTTTCGCCGGGAATGCATATTCTCATCAATTAAACTAAAAAAGTAATATGTGCATATAGAATTCAAAACGAATAAGTAAGTGCAAGCTGATTTCTGGGAAGTCATTGATAAAAACATCGTAAATCGCAGAATAAGTGCGTCAGCCCGTAATCTATAAACCGGGGAAAATCGGGGTTAACAAAGATGGCGGACAGGCCACGCCCACGCTGGAGTTTTCAACTTTGGCCACCGAAGCGAGTGCCCTCTCCTATGCCGATTGGTTGCCGTCATTTCATTCGTAATGACAAGGCGCAGGATTTCACACCAGTTCAGGTAAAATAAATGTTCCCATTAGGGAAGAGTCGATTCCACTTTTTTTCGATTCCGATTCCTTCAAATCGATTCCCGATTCTCGATTCCGATTCCATCGATTCTCATTCCTAATAACAGGAGGGGTATTAATGCACCAGTAGCGTATGACAACATATTACTTAAACCCAGGTATTGTCTGAAATAAAATAACAAAGACAATTAATTCGCTCAAAGAGTATATTTATTAAAAAAATAGCAAATATATCCTCAGCTTAGTGAGGTAGATAAAAAGTACAAATTGATAGCCTACACGCAGATTTACTGAGACAAATATGACGCGATAGATGAAATTTGATTTGAATATTTATCTATCTGGAATCGATGTAATCGGAATCGACTTTAGACGATCGATTCTCGATATCGATGCTAATCCTGAGAATCGGCGGATGAAATTTGATTTGAATATTTATCTATCTGGAATCGATGTAATCGGAATCGACTTTAGACGATCGATTCTCGATATCGATTCTAATCCAGAGAATCGGTGGAATCGAGAATCGACATTTGGATTCGACTCATCCTTAGTTCCAATGTGTTGGGAGCAAGTGTAAAGGGGGACAGAAGAAGATTGGGAGGGGTAGAGAAATTGGGCGGGAGGGGGGAGTCAGAGCGGAAGTGACGTATTATGGGGGCGGGATGGGTGTATGTTAGGGGAGCCACGCGGGGGAGGAGGAACACAAAAGGAAGGAACGGGAGTGGGTAATGGCAGAGCACTCTTCCGAGGGAAATCGTCGAGAATACCAGCGTAATCTAATCAATCTGTCATCTCCGCGAACGCCTTGAAACTTACGCACTTACACTGAACTCCCAGGGTCTCTCCCGCTCGGGTCAGACGACGAGACGCCCGAAGCTACGTATTCTTTTTTATTCTCCAAGAATCCGTTCTTGCATCGCCGAACACACTGAGCAGCCAATAAGCGGTCAGATCTTCACGACGCAGCCTAGGTCGCCATAGGGCTTGGCCCTTCTATAGTCCATTCCACACACTTAGGTAGATGGAGATGGCATTACGCCATCGCAGTTCAGCCCGACAAATAACCGCCATATTGTTTAAACCTATTCTTTCCTTACTGTCCTTCGGATAGCACGAGTGAATGGACGAATTAGCGGATGTCAAGCAGCAATAATCACAATCTGTGAGAAATTTCAGGCAAGTTACTCAGGAAACTCCGGCTCTAGTCAGGCACGTTACTTGATTGTATTCAGATCGGCCCTCTTTTATTGCTAACTAGCTGAATTACCCGGCGTTGCTCGGGATCATACTTCCTTCAAAACTCTTTATATAAGAGGTGAGGAGTTAGTAAGTAGTTGTGATAACAGACTACATTTCAAGTAATTGTTTTATTAAATTAATATTTTCTTCTGCAGAGCATCTATACAATTGTGAGACATTAGTAAGTAAACAATGTGACAATATCTCCCATGAAAAATAATAATTATATTTCAAATGACTGAAAAATTGACAGAATGATAAAAAATAACATGGTAAAATAAAAACAATGAAATTTGTAAAACTTGTTTAATATAGAGTTGAGAGACAATTTTTTGAAACCCTTTACTGTAATCATACTACCTGCACAGCCAGGCTAAAAGAACATTATAGTTAAGTACATAATTCGAGTACTTACTTGTTGAGTAGCTATTCAGAATTTTATTTTCGTTAATTAAGATTTGATTTAATGTTCATTTTTGTTTGTTTATTTGGTTGTCAAGGAAAATGCGTAAAAGGAAATCGATTGAAAAAGAGAGAAACTTCATTCTTTCGGGCATGATACCACTAATTTTAGTAGTATCATGCTTTCGGGTATGCGATAAAATTAATTTCAACTCTCTATCTTTAGTTAAAGTTGTTTTAAAAAGCGAAATAATTAACCGCTGCACAACTCCCAATGCTTAGCATTCCTAATCGGCTCAACTAAGCAATATGAATTCCAACAGCAATGACCGAAATCTGGTTGTCAAGCGAATATGGTATTGTTGATTTCACAGAAAAATATGTGTTTCTGCAGCTAAAAACGCAATTTTCAGTCAATTACAAAGTGAAAAGGATAATTAATTTAAAGAATTAAAAACTTCATTCTTTCAGACATTTTATTAAAAAATTCCAACTCTCTATCTTGAGCGGAAATAATATATTACTATTTTAAAAAATTTTATACCTAAAACCTTCGAAACCTTCGCAAAAGTGTACTCGACAACTTCTTTAAGTTTCTTGGCGACCGGATCAACAGTGTAGTAATGCATACAGGACAGACATACATTCGTTTATATATATATATATGTATATATTATAATAATATGTATAATCGTTCATCCATTCACTCAGACCGCTCAGCGGCAAATATACTCATATAAATGTTTATACAGAAAGGTAGAAAGAAAGTGGATAGGAACACATAAAATCAACAGACACAATGGTGGTGTGAAGATGTAAAGATGGCCAATTCCAAGCAGAAAAAATTCGACTGGACCGGGAATCGAACCACGGACCTTTGGATGTCGCGTCCACTGCTCAGACCACCGAGCTACCCAGTCTACAAAGAATCTACTGGAATCGGCGGGGGTTTATATGAACGAACACTCCCCAAGGCATGACCCACGAGACCGGCCAATAGATGGCGCCAGGGCTGCATTTCACCCACCGTCAGAGAGAGAATGACACACACAGAAGGCGAAATGAAAGAATAACTCAAGCACACAATATATATATATATATATATATATATATATATATATATATATATATATATATATATATATATATATATATATATATATATATATATATATATATATACACAATGGAAAACTTCGCCAAATGGCCACAAACACAATTAAAGAGGAAACTTACAGGGGGTAAAAAGACGAAAGTAAAGAGAGAGTCTTACTTAGAGACGTTTCGGGTGTTATCCCTTCTTCAGTTGATTCTCTGTGTGACTGAAGAAGGGATAACACCCGAAACGTCTCTAAGTAAGACTCTCTCTTTACTTTCGTCTTTTTACCCCCTGTAAGTTTCCTCTTTAATTGTATATATATATATATATATATATATATATATATATATATATATATATATATATATATATATATATATATTTATATTTATATTTATATTAATATATTATAGTTCTCAAGTTAGCAGTAAACTAAGATGATTTGCAGATGATACAGTTATCTGCCGTGAAATTTATGTCATTTTAAAAAGTTAAAAAAGTTATGTCATCAGAGCTTAACATTGTTCATTCGTGGTGCCAGGGATGGGGTCTAGAATTAAATCTTAGTAAATGGACCAAAATACACTTCTTGCGAAAGTCATCACACAAATGCCATATCTACACCGTGGGTTGAGGAAACACAAAATCTTCAGATAGAGTGCAATATCTTGGAATTACCTTAACATCAGATAAATCGTTGGAAACACATACAGAACATATGCGGCACAGCATTAAAGAAACTAGGCTTTCTCGAGTGTGCAATAAGAAGGTCCTTGGATTAAAAGGTAAAAGGAAGATGCTACTTCGCCCCGGTTACGCAACGCTTCGAATACGCCAAGAGAATTTGGGACCTTGGACATAAAGATTTGACCAAAAAATTAATAAAAACATAAAAAAAGCTGCGCGCTTCGTTAAAAACTGCTGCGAGCCAACAGTGTTCCACAAATATTAGAGGAATTAAGGTGGGAGCTCCTAGAGACTCGGAGGCTACAAGCTAGGCATTGCCTGCTTGAGATAATTCAGAACTGGTGTGTTTCAGAGCGACATAGAGAATATTATCATGACTCCTAACTACACCTCTAGGTCGGACAGATGCGATAAAATAAGAGAGATACATAGCCGAACAGGTAGGTACAAAAACTCGTTCTTCCGCGCACAATAAGAGACCACAATAAAAACTGAGCACCAATAAATACACTTCCAAAATACACGTCACCATTACCTCTCAAAGCCATATCCCTTGTATCTTTAGACGGCTGGTGTCCTAGCATCTCCTGCCACGCTACCATACGGCAGCCCGTAGGGTAGTATGTACAGTCACTTCATAAAGTATCGCGAAACACTACGCTAGCGGTTCGTATAGGTCGGATGTCGTAGCTAGAAATAAGTTGGCTATCCTGAACTATCTCTGGTGGCTATGTCCCTCTTGGCTTTCAATAAATATCATACTGTACCTGGAAATGCTCATAGTCAACAGAGATGGCTCAGGATAGCCAACGTACTTCCAGCTTCGAAAGCCGACCTATACAAACCGCTAGCATAAAGTGTCGCGATACTTTATGAAGTGACTGTACGTGTAATTCATCCATTCCGTTGTGTTATCCAAAGGGAAGTAATGTTAAAGGGGGGATAACCAATTTTGTTGGTACTTTTGTTGAAACTATTAATGTAGAGCATAAAAAAAAATTGAACAAGGTTTAAACATAGAATAAGGAAAAATTCTGCTCAAACTGACAAAGTTTGCCAACCGTAGGAAAGAGAGGAATCGGGAGAAAGGGGAGCTGTGCCCTGCATCCCGACAGGTGTGTGGGATCCATTGGAGCTAAAATGTTTTCCGGAGACGGAAGCGTCTAGCGAACACGGACCTAAGGCGCCGGATGGGGGTGTAGACACCTTTAGCCCGTCCTCACCTGCCGCCCGTCGGCTCCGTAAGTAGGCGGGGCCGGGGCACTCGGGGGAAAAGGAGAAAGGACCGGAACGGGGTAGCGGGGCAGTAAACAAGAGGCGTAAGGGAAGGGGCGGAGAGACGCGACGGGAGAAACAGCCCGAGAAAACATTGCTTTACCATCGTGAAATGTCTTTAATCTCGGAATACTATCCGTACAATTCCCATATATTGTCATCACTTTCTAATTTCAAGTTAACAGCATTTTTTTACTCGACAAAATACAACCACCGTCAGAGTACATTATTGATTTGCGACATTTGTTTTATAAAAGCCAATTATGCCTTTTACAAAGATTAAAAATAGGATGGGCCCAATGATTGATCCTCGCGGAAAACCGAATGCAATGGATCCTGGAACAGAATTACTTTTTGTTAGGTCCCTAGAAATGAACACAACTTGTTTTCTTATAATAGAGATAGGATTAAAGTCACTTATGAGCTGTATCTCTGATTCCAATGTTCCAGCATTTTTTTTGGTAGTGATGCATGGCTATCTACATCTAATGCCTTGCTAACAAGGGTAGTGTGAGAAAGCCGGGTCTCAGATTTTATTCAAACTTAGTAGTTGTACAGACTACTGTATGTGGTTTATGAATCACCCCACATATAGGGTTATATAACCAACAGTTTAAACGAAAAAGGCCTTTAAAAATTTCAAAATTCCCTTTTATACGGGCCACCCACATAACTGACAAGCTGAACGGGTGGCTGACGTGCTCGTCTCCGGTCTAGAGACACGGGTTCGATTCCAATTCGGGGTATGTTTCTTCCGCTGTCTTGATAGTTTTTCTTTTACGGCATCCTACAATGCGCTCAAGATTTTTTTATTTTTACTCAAAATATTATTTTTGCGCGAGGAGAATTTTTCATTTGCATACACGACGTCGGGCTTAGTCTCTTTTTTTCGGTCGAAGGCAGCCTTATAATTATGTCACTTTCTTATCTTTTCACGACGTATTTCCATTATTCCTTCATGCACATGATTTCCATTTTCTATAATTATTTTATAATACTGTCTTCATATTTTTACAATTCAAGCATAATTCTTAATAATATTAAAATTTTTCGTAGCTTGTCAGTTATGTAGGTGGCCCGTATAATGGGAATTTTGAAATTTTTAAAGGCCATTTTCGTTTAAACTGTTGGTTATATAACCCTATATGTGGGGTGATTCATGAACCACATACAGTAGTCTGTACAACTACTAAGTTTGAATAAAATCTGAGACCCGGCTATCTGACACTCCCCTTGTAAGATCTAAGAAGAATAAACCCCAAGTTTTATTGACTTCATTCATTTCATCAATAATGAAATCAAATGTCATAAGAGGTGCTTATATTAATAAATATATCCACATGATCCATTAACTCGACTCTTTCTTTTCTCGCCAACTTAACGGTATTTGGCGCGATGTTGTGGGACATATTTCTGAATAATGAAAGAAATATTGTAATGTCCACTTAGTTTTTTATTAGTTCAACGCGTTTTAACGATTACATCGTCATCATCAGATACATACAAACATCAGTTACTAAGGTGTTTGTGCCTGATGAGGACACCTT
Organism: Ceriagrion tenellum; assembly: GCA_963169105.1. Taxonomy (NCBI): domain Eukaryota; kingdom Metazoa; phylum Arthropoda; class Insecta; order Odonata; family Coenagrionidae; genus Ceriagrion; species Ceriagrion tenellum. The sequence continues at coordinate 84,460,707 of OY720644.1, forward strand.
TGCAACCGATGTTTCTTTGTACCTGATAATGACGATGTAATCGTTAAAACTTGCTGCACTAATAAAAAACTAAGTGGACATCACAAAACTTCTTTCATTATTGAGGGAACTATATGTGAAAACAATTAGCGTGGAGCGTGGCACTCTATAAATCGGAAACATGGACCACCCAAAAAGCTGACAAAAAAGACAAAAAGCTTCCGAAAAACAGGTGCTGCTTAAAGATGACATGGGCGAATATAAGAAGGAAAAAGGATATAATCGCATCATTTACAATGCCATATTTAAATCATGCTCCGGCAGAAACTAAAACGTACAGTAATAACACGATCTCCAACATGACTGGGGAACCATTTCGCAAAAACTACCCTAAGGTTGTTTGAGCGAAATATCATTTTAGCTAGAAATCAATGAATTTGGTCTCATTCCAAAGAAAAATATCTCACCCTTCTAATGACAACAAAAATTAAACCCCTTACAAACAATACTTTCGGTGTCATTTGCCAAAAAATACCAGCCCTTTTACATGGGTAAAGGTTCGTGTATCCCCTCTAGAGAGACATTATTTTCAAAATGAGGAATTTCTAACATTAAGATGTCGTCAAAAAATCCCCAGTGCGTAGTTTGTATGATTTCTCAACTATTTTTAAAAATAAATCATATTGCCACCGAATCAAAATCTTCGGACCTTAATAAACCTTCCGTTTTGATGGATTTTCAAACGCACCGCACGAAAAAAATTAGTAAAGTTAAAGACTTATTTAGATATTTTCATTTTATAATTACCATTCCTGTCATGTAAAACTATTTTATTGGACCATTAATAATGCAATTTTTAATTCGTGTGTCTCTCTCAGTGGGTGAAATATCGAGTATGGTCTCTATTATGACTAGGGAACTATCTCGCTCGGACTACCTTAAGGTAGTTTGAGCGAGACATCAGATCATCTAGAAATCAAACATTTAACTATTCCAAAGGTACGAAAATATCAGCTCCTTTCACATTGGAAATGGTGCGTGTATCGACTACTGCGGCTTAATTAAAAAAATGAGAGAATTCTAATGAGTAGATCTCGTGAAAAAATTACCGGGCGTAGTTTTATGTTTCCTTGAGAATTATTTAACGATAAATACTTTAGTCACCGCAGTAATTTTTCAAAATCACAAAAAAGACTCCGTTGTGAGGGAGCTCTAAACGTATCGCGTGCAAAAATGAGTCAAGTGAAAGACTTATTTAGATATTTTTATTTGATCACTTACCATTTATGAGATATAAGACTATATTATTGCATCATTAATAATACAATATTTAATTCATGTGTCTCACAGCTGGTGAAATTTAAAGGTATAATTCGAACATGGTCTCTATTCGAATTCGAATATGGTCTATTATGACCAGGGAACTATCTCGCTCGTCCTTTCTTGAATCAAGTGTTGGACTGAATAATTAAATTCGAGGAGATGGGGGAAGGAATGAAAATGGCGGCTTGTGGCAACCATTGAGGTAGATGGGAAAGGCAGTACGTCATCAAACTGTAGCCTGGCAACCGTACCAACAACAGTATTGGTTATCCTTTCTCTTTCCTTACTTTCCCATGGATTGCACTACGAAATGGACGAATTAGCGGATGTGAAGCAATAAAATCCATCAACTGTTTGAAATTTGAGGCAGTTTGAGCGAAATATCATTTTACCTAAAAAAATCAATGAATTTGGTCTCATTTAAAAGAAAAATATCTCACCCTTCCATTGGCAACAAAACTTCAACCCCTTACCACATTACTTTCCGAGACATTTGCCAAAAAATACCAGCGCTTTTACATGGAAAATGGTACGAGTATGCTCTTCAGAAAGAAGTTATATTAAAAATTAGGCATATCTAACCCTTATGTGTCGTAAAAAAACTAACAGCGTGCAGTTTGTATGTTTTCTTAACTATATTTGAAAATTAATCACATTGTCTCCGCAATAGGTTTTTGGGTATCACAAAACACCTTCCGTTTTGAAGTTGTTTCAAACGAACCGCGCGAAAAAAAAAATGAGTCAAGTTACAGACTCATTTAAATATTTTCATTTAATTACTTACGATTTCTGCCATATAAAACTATATTATTGCACCGTTAATAATGCAATATTTGATTGATGTGCCCTACAGCTGGTGAAATTAAAACGCAGAATTCGGATATGGTCGCCATTATGACTAGTAAACTATCTCGCTCGGACTACCTCAAAAAGCGAGTTAATTATTAACGAGAATAAATACCGGGGCCTACCCTCTGCAGTCCCACAACTTCGTGCGCTTCTCCGGCCGGGAAAGATGGGAGGCGAAAGGGTTTTTGCAAGGGTGGAGGAACCGCAGAGCGACGCCGATATTTGATCGAGAGCAAACTCGCAGGAGGGAAGGAGGAAAGACGGAAGGAAACGGACGACAAACACGGCACGGAAAGGGAATCCGTCCGAGGTCCACGGGTAAAAAGGATGCTGGGATTCGCGGCGGAAGGATGGGAGGTATTAGGAGCCGACCCTTAGGGAGTGCCCCTCCGTCCTTAAGTAAGCCCACCTCGTGTGTGTGTGTGTGTGTGCAGGGGTTCCGACCGACAACCCCTCGCCCCACCCCAATTTCGGTTTGCCCGCCAACAAACAGTCCCTTCCACCCCAAACACAGCACCCTTTCTCACCTCCCACAGGTATCGGATTTCATTCGGGGGAGACAAGGGAAAGAAAATAAGGCGCTCGGAGGCTCTTGAACGGGAGTCGGGGGAAGAAAAACCATGCAGGAATCGAGGTTTTTGGAGTCGAACACGTGACGCTAAGGTAGTTTGAGCGAAATATAATTTTACCTAGAAATCATCGAATTTGGTCTCATTTCAGAGAAAAATATATCACCCTTCCATTAACACCCAAAGGCCGTGTTCCAATCTGATATTATACACACTTCGTACCCTTATGTGCTCTTTTCGATTGTCATTTTCCGAATGTGACGTTGTATAGTGCGGTTCCAATCCGTCAGAGCGCATCATGGCTAGGGCGCCAGTGCACATGGAAGGTAAGTGTATGACGATGCGCCCTTTTGCGCCCTAAGAATTTCCCTTTCGTGAATAATGCGAATTTCCAATGCGATGTCTTGCGATAAATTACAATTCTGAGTGACTAATGGATGTTCTTCTGATATACTAGGGACAGACGAAAGGATAATGCGATTCATCGGACTGGGGAAGAAGTACACAGACCAACTTACGGGCCGAGGTGGTTCTGATACAGTTCCGACATTGGACACTGGGAGACATTGGCGCTGGCTACCTTAAGAGCAGGAAAGTGCGTGAAGTACAGGATAGGGCATAAGGGCGTAAGTGAATAGGGTGCACCCTACGGACTGGAACACAGCCGAAGTCAACCCCTTACCACATTACTTTCCGAGACATTTTCCAGAAAATACCACCCCTTTTACATGGAAAATGGTACGTGTATGCACTCCAGAGAGACCTTATTTACAAAATAAGGCATTTCTAACCCTTAGATATCGTTAAAAAACTAACAGCATGCAGTTTGTATGTTTTCTTAACTATATTTGAAAATTAATCGTATTGTCTCCGTAATACGTTTTTGGGTATCACAAAACACCTTCCGTTTTGAAGGAGTTTCAAACGAACCGCCCGAAAAAAAATGAGTCACGTTAAAGACTCATTTAAATATTTTCATTTCATTACTTACAATTCCTGTCATTTAACACTATTTAATAGCACCATTAATAACGCAATATTTAAAACGTGCGTCTCACAGCTGGAGAAATTAAAAAGTATACGAACATGGTCCCTATTATGATTAGGGAACTATCTCGCTCGCACTGCCTTAAGCAAGACGAGAAGGGGGAGTAAGAGGCGGCGGCCGTTTGAGGGGGCGTGGTCGAATGGACAAAGGAGCACGGAGAAGATCAAAGATGGGGGAGCAGGAGAGTACGGACGGTTGGGGTTAAGTAAGGGGTCTCAATCCTCCCCCTCTCGCGGGAGGTGTATACAAGTGAATGCAGCAAGTAGCGTCCGAGAGAGGGCGAAAGACAGGAGGTTGGGGGGCGTCCGGGGAGCGGGAAGCAAGCCGGGGGAGGGAGAGAAGAGCAAGGGGGAGATACCCTCCCCCCCCCCGCAGCTAATTGTTCCCCACTTGCGAAGTTGCGCACTTGTCCGCTTGTTTAGTCATTAAGTCCACTTAAAGCCACTCCGAAACTAAACGAGGAACGGACGCGCTAATTAATTGGAAGTCCGTAGCCTCCTCCACTAAGCTCCCCAGGGCAAACTAAATCATTCGGAAAAGTTGATCACTTGACTATTAAGTAGCGAACAACTGAAACAAAACGATTGAAGTAAGACTTCTTAACACAGATTTTAAATAATAATTTGAAACGGAGACATAACTTTTACGGGTCTGATTATACGACGATGCTAGTAATGAAACGTAAGACTAGCGTGTAAAGTATTCCATTAGATACACATTCACTATATGTATTGCCCCGGAGTCGCAAGAGGAGACAGGAAATTATGATTTTTAAAAAGCATTCTACCGGTTAAGGTAGGATTCGATGAATGTCAGAGAATCACCCTCCGGTTTTCTACACTTTCCACAAAAATAATTCTTTCAAATTGAATGCAGGGGAACCATTTTTTTTTTCATTTTTTTAAGTTTTCTGGAAAATTTGCTGAATTTCAGCAAATTTGAGGAAAAATATATTACACTGTAGGATCTGTGTCAATTCCCCTGCTGAACCCCCCGGAGTAATATGTAGATGTAAATGTAGGATCCGCCAACCGTGGTCAGAAATTCAACCAGAGTTGGAGCTAACAGACGCTTCCATCAACAAATGTAACGAGCGTCAGGCCTAACTAGCTTCGTGGAAACGGGGCCAGAGCCGGAGGAGGAAGGGAAAAGACTAGAAGATGGTTCAGAAAGAGAGAGGCGACTGGGAAGCACCCTTGAACAAACTACGCCCCACCTCTCGAACGAATACGACCCCTCTCCACTGCCCTTTGCTGGAAATTAAATAGGATGGGAATAGAATAAACCTTCTAGGTCTGACGCCGCCGCCGCTGTCGCCACTTCCCACATATCTAGAGGCTACGAAGAGGGAATGACTTCCCCCACTTATTTTTCACGAAAACCCTCGCCGTGCTTAGACAACAACCCCGGACCCGCCCACCTAAAAAAAAAAAACGCGTGTGCAGTCTCCGTGACCGCATGCGAGGAGAGGAGAAGGGGTCCATTCTTTCCCGGCGACCGCGACGGGGGAAGAAAGGATGGAAGTCGGGTAGTCCAAAAGGAACGGTCGAGGAGATGGCATTGGGGCACGGAGGCCGAGAGGGGAGCGCCCGATTTCCCCGCTGTCTAGGCAAACCTCGCCCGCCCGCTGTTGTGAGAGAGAGAGAGTCCCGCCCACTTGAGCCAAAGCTACTCAAACTTCAGGGAGTCCGCTTACCTATCCAAACACCGCGCCGGAGTGGGAGACGCCGCTCCTGGGGCCGCCACGGCGCCAGTACCAACCCTCCCCCATCTCCCCGCTCTCCTTCCGTTAGGAATCTCACACGCCTACTTCAACCCGAGCAATAGTTCTCTTTAAGGTCTCCGCGGCGAGTAGGTATTCTTTCCATTCTTCTATCGGGCATCGTCCGCGTAGTTGTTTTTCTGACAACGTTTCTCCTCTTATCCTGGAGGCGTCTTCAGGTCGAAGATGCAGCGCTTCTTTCTGGTCCGGTTCATATAGTGGAGTCAGTCGCTTCTGATTGGCTGTCGGTTTTTGGGCCAAGACCATTTTTGGCGCCATTTTTCATCTTCCTCTGTCGAAATTTTCTGCTATCGAAATCACTGAACATCCCAACAACATGAAGAGAGAAGACGGCTACCACTTAGCGACAACATGGAAAAGAGTGCTGGCACCAATCAGAGAGAGAAAGATGAAAAATGGCGCCAAAAATGGTCTTGTCCCCAAAACCGACAGCCAATCAGAAGCGACTGACTCCACTATATGAACGGGACCAAAAAGAAGCGCTGCATCTTCACCCTGAAAGCGCCTCCAGGATAGGAGGAGAAACGTAGTCAGAAAATCAACGACGCGGCCGGATCCCGAAAGAAGAATGGAAAGAATACCGAGCAATAGTACTGGAGTAAGATCAATGCAGAAGATTTACACTTATGCACTTGTCAGAGGCAATGAGCTAATCACAAGAAACTGGATTGAACTGAATTGAGATAAACAGAGAAGAAATGAACATACTGTGTCTCGCAACGATTTCGCAGTCCTAGGAGGAAATCGCGAAGATCATCGAAGATAATTTAAGAATTCCGTTTATTCGGGTTCTTCCCGCGCTAATTCATATTTATGGACAACAACTTCGCTCGCGCTACAGCTAGCGCTCAGATTCAGGACCTGACGACGCTAGCTGTAATGCAAGCTAAACTGCTGTCCATAAAAATGAACCAGCGCGGGAATAAACAGAATAAATGGAACACGTCAAATTACCGCGGAAGCCTCCGAACCTAGAAAATTTAAGGTTGCAATTTTTTGTCGAAGGTTTTCGCGGCGATTGAGTATATTCCATTCGGCAGATTTCCGGGATTCGTCCGCGTTGAGATCTTGAAAGATGTCGACGTTTCGCCTACTCTGCTGTAGGCGTCCTCAGGCCAGGCTGAACATGACTTCTACAGCAGAGTAGGTGACACGTCGCCATTTTCTAAGATCTCAACGCGGAAGAATCCCGGAAATCTGCCTAATGCGTCCTCAGGCCAGGCTGAACATGACTTCTACAGCAGAGTAGGTGACACGTCGCCATCTTCTAAGATCTCAACGCGGAAGAATCCCGGAAATCTGCCTAATGCGTCCTCAGGCCAGGCTGAACATGACTTCTACAGCAGAGTAGGTGAAACGTCGCCATCTTCTAAGATCTCAACGCGGAAGAATCCCGGAAATCTGCCTAATGCGTCCTCAGGCCTGGCTGAACATGACTTCTGTAGCAGGCCTACAGCAGAGTAGTCGAAACGTCGCCATCTTTCAAGATCTCAACGCGGACGATTCCCGGAAATCTGCCTAATGGAAAGGCTGCAATTGCCACGAGAAATATTCGGCCTGGACCAGGAATCGAACCACGGACTTTTGGCTTGCCGGACCGATGCGCAGACCACTACCCTATCCAACCTATCAATATGCTATACTATGTTAGGCTATCACTATGCTATATTTGAACAGGGTGGCTATTGATATACAATTATCAAATTCCCTGACCATTCCCTGACGGATATAACCAATTTCCCTGACCTATCGCCTAAAGGTCACCGATTATTGGAATATTTATTTCTCCTGAATTAAATTTTCTATGGCAGCTCTAAATTTTCTAATCATCGTCTCGTATTTTTAGAACTGCAAGCATGTGTTAACTATAAGCTAGTGTACTCCAGCTACTTCTTGACCTGAGTTTCGGAAGTTAAATAAAACGCGAGGTAAAATTTTCATAACAACTTAGCCTCGGATTCCTTGTGATGAGCGTAACACATTGTGATCATGATTTTCAACACAACTAGGCAAATATCGCTATAAGGATATACAAAAGGGATGCATTGTACATCTGATTCACAACTAAATAACTGAGATTCACAACTAATAAGATTCACAACTGAATACTCCACGAATTTATGGTGCTTATTCCATGCACATCAGCGATGGACGTTAGTTTTAGTTGGTGAAATAAAGGGCGGGAAAGACTTGGCCGATAAACGCAATGATAGAAAAATAACGAGGATTCCCATTCCAGTTTCTCCCTGACTGTTACGAGAATTCCCTGATTTTTCTCCGACTTTTCCAGAAATTCTAAATTCCCTGACAATTCCAGGTTTTCCCGATTTTCCCTGACGATAGCCACCCTGTTGAATAGCATAGTGTTGCGCATTGGTCCAGCAAACGAAAGGTCTGTGGTTCCATTCCAGGTTGAATTCCGGTCTGTGCTGAATTTTTCTGGTGGCTATTCCAACGCCTTTCACCTGCTATGCTTTAAATAGAGTCATAAGTAAACACGATGTAGTAAGCCCTCCGGGAATACAACATGAAAATAAATAAGATGAAGACAAAAATCATAGCATGTGGAAGTGAGAAGTTGAATGTATAAGCCACACTAAGATGAGAAAAATAAGGCCAAGGAGATTCCACACCTATCTCGGAAGTATCACTAACAAGGAGACATCGCGTAACAGTAATTGAGCCTTCCCCCCCCTCCCAGTCGCTTCGTTAAATACGTTGTCCCATATTAGCTCCTCTCAAGCCTCTTATCCATACTCTTGGCACCTGTTTTAATCTCTTCTCTGGCAGGAAAATCTTCGCGATTGAAGGAAAAGTTGAGTAAAAAATATCCGCCTTGGAGCACAATTTCTAGGAAATTTAAAGCAATCAGATCGCTTCAAGATAAACATTAACATTTTTGTCTTCCGTTAATGGCCTCCAGAAAGTCCCACGACTAATCGGAGTCATTCCTGTTTCAAAAAGTATTTCAAAATCGGAAATACTCGGCCAATGACGCTCCTATCTCCTCCAACTCTCCTTCCGAGCAAATAATAAAAACTCCACAATTGTCTACAACACTCTGGGCTGTAGAAATTCCAGAAAATAGTTTTAAAACGAAAAAAAACCGTAGTTACTGTCGTATACGTTCGGAATCTGGCATCTTTCGTGATTTCCGAAGTATATTCGAGCGAAAAAAATTGTGCATGAACGAACCCGCGACGTCCTGCTCCAACCCGGCATAACAGGCGCTAGCGTCTTAACCACCTCGCCCATTTCGCCTTATGGTGCAAGACGCGAAATCGTAAGTATTTGATTGGGACGAAAATGTTTATTAGCAATTTTCTCACGAACCCGGGAACATGGGGCGGAAAGACATTACCAATTTCCGGCATTTTCACTCCACTTTAAGATAACATATGTCTTGTCTTCGTCCTCAATTACTGTTACGCGATGTCTCCTTGTAAGTGGAGCGAAAGAAGTACAACGGGTATCAAGCGTAGGATAACCTAAGCCAAGCCAAGGGTTCATGGTGAAAAGGCAACTTACGTCCTAAATAAGGATAGGACTAAGAACGAGGCAACGTTATGAGAAAACAATCGTCTGGAGCGAGGCACTCCAAGGATCGGAAACAAGGACCACTAGAAAAGGAGACCATAAAAGATCAGAGGAATTCGTACCCTGGTTTTGTTGGAGGATGTTTAAGATCTAATGGACAGACAAAAAATGAAATGAAAATGTTTAAAGAAAGTACCATGAATAAAAATCCACAGGAAAGAAGAACTAGATGGATTGGACACACCCTGTGACATATTGGGTGAGTGAAGAATTAAAAATTGAGGGAAAGGTAGAAGGAAAAGTCCCCAGAGGAAGGCCAAAAGGTTAATACATAGATCAAATAACGAAGAAAGTACATAAGAAGAAATACCGGGGCGCGCGGGAATCAGCATTACACAGGGAAAGATGGAGGACTGCTGTCAATATCTGCCAAAAGTGATAGCCAGTATTTCTGACCTTTTAATGGCTCCTACTTAAAGTAGAAAGTGACGACAAATACATTCTCAAGTGTGATACTCAGTACCGCAGGTGACTGCGCGCTATCGATGCTCATCAGTGAATGATCAGGAAAGACCTCGTTCTTTTTTATGCAAAATATGACTAACAGCTTCACTGCGACAGAAATATGAAGCCGTATTCAATTTTCTTCGAAGATGGAGGATATTTATTAATTCTTTGTTGACTACATCCTTCATTTTCCACATTCAGTCAATGGCAGTGGGCCAAATGTGGCACTAAGCCGTCCAAGTGTACTGAAGGCAGTTAAACGGAGTTCTGAATACGTTAAAAAAAGATTGGGCACACTCAGAGGAAAAATGGGTCCGCGAGGAATATAACCGAAGGAAAAAATGAGAAATTTGAAAGAAAAATAGAGGGTACAGAGGAATAACAAGGGATAAACACATAGACATCAACAGTGGGCAAAAAGGAAAGCAAATAAGATTTTGTACAGGGAGAAAGAGGACCAGCAATATATAAGAAAGGATGGAGAGGTACAGTCACTTCATAAAGTATCGCGACACTTTATGCTAGCGGTTTGTATAGGTCGGCTTTCGAAGCTGGAAGTATGTTGGCTATCCTGAGCCGTCTCTGTTGACTATGAGCATTTCCAGGTACAGTATGATATTTATTGAAAGTGAAGAGGGGGGTAGCCACCAGAGATAGTTCAGGATAGCCAACTTATTTCGAGCTACGACATCCGACCTATACGAACCGCTAGCGTAGTGTTTCGCGATACTTTATGAAGTGACTGTACAGCCAACCAATCTTAAGAATGATCGAAGAGTGACCGAAAATAAATGAAAAAAGACGTAGATTCGATACACTGATAAAGATGAATACTTGATTTAAAATTATGCATACTTACTACGCAAACGCGGCGCGTTCAGTGTCAATACAATAAGCAGGGTCTTCACGATTTAAGATAGCACAGGCAAGATTTTTTCCTACCAGTACCTACTACCCATACCAGCAGTCATTTAAGACACCATATTCAAATTTTACTTTAAAATTTCAATATCTTAATGAAACGCGAATTAAATATTCTACCGTCAGTGACGCTAATACTTTACACTGTAAATCACTGACCTTCTCCGTAATTAACCAAATTAATTAAATATGCATCCATAAATCTTTAGCTAGACACATTTTTTCACGCCGGTCGCTGAAAACACCTTCAAAGCCGAAGATTAATTTACAAATCTTTGAAAATAACAGCGAAGAGTAATTCATTTCTTTTACAAACGGATAAATTTATCATGAATTCTATAATTATAAAACGGTATATATAATTGAGAAAAGTGATAGAAAAATAGTGGGGAAAAGAGTAATGCCAAGGTATAATGACATGTAAGAGACAAAGAGGAATATGCATAAGAAGAACTACAAGGGAGTAAGAGAACCAGCAATACACAGGAAAGAATATATATTTTTAAGTCCGTTGAGTGCATACCCGAACCTTTCCCCATAAACAATCAGCTACATTTTGAAAAAGAAATTCCTGGAAAAGTATGACGGCCAAAATGATTTCGTATCTTCGGAAAAGTAGGACATTTCTCTTCATAACGAGGTGAAATTCGTCCAATTTTGCGAGGATGTCTGATGTTTCGCTCAAACTACGTCAAACAGGCAAGTCACGCCCCCCCCCCCCCGCCTCCCGCGGGCAGATGGTCCACCAGCCGGAGTGACCGGAGGGCTCCCTAATCAAATTCACAACAAGCCATTTCCCGAAATACAACCCCTCCCCCCCCCCAGTCCGCGACGAGCCGACGTCCCAACGACACCACCCACAGGCATTATACATCCCCGCCCACAGCGGAGACACCCGCCCACCACCACATGCCGGCGACTGCACGACCACGTCCCGCCAACACATCGAGGAGGCGGGCGGCGTGTGGCAGGGTCGGGCGAGGCCACAAGAGGAAGGGGACCAGCAGGGGTGGCGGTGAGGCATCGGCCTCCGAGGGCTGATCACCGCGGAGCCCTCCCTCCCGTCGCCGGCCCATTAGCAGATTACAACGCAGGGGCAGCCGAGCGGCGTCGTCCCAGCCCAGAAGCAGGGGGTGGAAGCGGGGTTAAAGGGTGCCCCAGCCACCCCCATCCGAAGAGGGGGTGAGGGATTGCGGGAGGAGATTTGAGCTGGGATATGGCAGCGGTGATGTAAGGCCGGCGGGGGCGAGGTGTCTGGGAGGGAGTACTCTGGGGGGGGGGGGATGGGGGGGAATCTAAAAGTGACAGAATGGGGGATGAGCTGCAACGAGAGAGTCTCCGGGACATCAGGGATTCAACGGCGGACGAGTCGCACGCACGAGATCGCATCGAAATTAATAATCTTTCGCCTCCACTCGGGCGAAAATAGGAGAGACGTCAGCCCGAACTTGTCATCCCTTTCGTCAAGAGGGATTGACAGTAAAAAAAACACAAGATCAGTCCTACCCCCTTTTAACATCCTCCATCCCTAAACATTCGCTCATTCCCTCCGCCGAACGGGCCAAAAATTCAAACGACAATGTTTTTTCCAAAATTTCAAACCTTATTTTCCACTCGTTTTTCCAAGGTTTACAGGTTGACTCCTTCTGCTACCTAGGGAGTATTATAAACAATGATAATACATATGATATTGAGATTATGATAAGAATAGCCTTGGCAAAACAAGCGTTCCAAAAGAAGATGAACTTATTAATTAATACCCACATCAGTTTTGAGACTCGGAAAATGTTCATAAAAATATTTGTTTGGAGCGTTTTGTTATATGGATGCGAAACGTGGACAATCAGGAAAATGGAAAGAATCAGTCTTGAAGCAATGGAAATGTGGGCCTGGAGAAAATGAACAAAAACAAGGTGGGAAGAGAGATAAAGCAATCAACAGGCGCCAGAAGAAGTAAATGAAAACAGATGCCTTTTTAAAAAAATTGGAAAAAGGAGGGAAAAACTGATTGGACATGTAATAAGGAATAATCAGTTCCTGACCAACATATTCGAAGGCAAAGTGGTGGGGAGGAAAACAAGAGGTCGACCCAGGACAGCATACTTAAAGAGTGTTGCACGCGAGATGGGAATGACACCATACGCCCAGCTGAAAGAAACAGCGAAGAACAGGGACACGTGGCTGTTACGACAAGGCACTGCCTTTAGAGCTTGATGATGATTTCAAAGGTTAAATCCTCCTAGTGCTAGGCGGTTATCTATTATATTGGTTCCGATATCAATATTTAATAATATTGAGAATCAATCACAATTTTGGAACTACCAATACCTATATCCTGGGCCTTATTCAGTAAGGAATAGACGCGGTCGAACCTCGGAAAATCCCTCGATGTGACGTCGAATTCCCCGAAAAATCTCAACTTTCGAATGCTCCCCTCTGAATTTCACGTGGCCCTGACGTCAAAACTTCGTCACTGTCGAGACCCAGAAATTCCGAGGATATACAGAATAGACATTGGATATTGGTGGTCGGAAAAACCAATATTTGTAATTGGAATATTGTATATCGAAGAACCAATATTTGCATTTGAAATATTGAATATTGGATTACCAATGTTAAAAATTCACAAATTTCCAATCATTGCCTTTTATCAAATGAGGTGGTACGAAGTCACTCGCACGGGTGCATACACGCCAGGATTGAAATTCGCCACGAAAAATATCATTCGACTTGACCGGGATTCGAACCCGGATCTCCCAATTGCCGGTCATATGTGTTAGCCAGTTACATCACCAAGCCATCTTCTTTCAAAGCGAATTTCGAGGGGGATTTGTGCGAACTAGATGTTCAGGCCTCACGTCTACATCTTGAGGCCTTGGTGGTGTAACTGGCTAACACACCTGACCGGCAATGGGGAGATCCGAGCTCGAATCCTGGTCAAGTCAAATGATTTTTTCATGGCCAATTTCAACCCTGGTGTTGAAAATTCAAGTATTGAATGTTGGAACCCGGCGAGGAGGGTTGTCGGAGAGCGCCCTGATCTTTGAAAACAGACGGCGCGCGTGGCACTCAGTGCAGCACTTCCTCTTTCACCATTATTCATAGCAATAACTGGGGAAAAGAAGCTTGCATTGGTTTTCTTGTTTTATAAACAGACTTTATACAGTTAATAAAGTCCCTTTTTCGAATAACCCCACCTCAGTTCTAATACACTTTTGCCACCGTTTTTTGTCTTTTACCTTTTAATATTGCTATGTTCAATATTTACCAATATACCAATATTTCATTTTTTCATTATTTCAAATATTACAATAAATTCATTATTACAATATTTTTCAATATTTAATAGTCCAATAACGGTTATTGATGTAGGTCCATTTTCAATATTTTACGATATTGGATTTTGATATTGGGATTCAAATACCCCTCAGCCCTAAGTCCACCCTCCTGTATTGACAACGGTACGGCAAGCGGCTTCAACAATTCCCTTGATGCTGTAAGAGTGGATAATATACTTGAATACAAAACAACCACCTTGGTGGGCGAAGCAAACCCCAACTCAGCTCCGCTCTGGTAAAAGACAATAACTGTATGATTGTTGGTTGTCTGTTATTGCATACAAAAGTTTTCGTCTTAAATTCTTCATCCGGTCCATCGTCGAATAAATTACATGCTTTAGTTGATACTAAGATTATCAGCGCGGGTAATAAGGAACAAAAGTAATGAGAGTCTCAGGGAAAAATACATGTAGTTACTGTTATCTGACCTTTATACTGTAGTTACGTCAAAGGAAATTGAGCTCTACGGCCTCTCAAGATAGCAAATATTAAAAGATTCTCCAATGGCCGTAAAAATGGCACCACTCGTCAAACATGCAACCACACAACACTTACTGTGTTGGTTTGCGGGAAAAGGGGATTCCACAGCAGGGACCAACCACAGCGTCTCCACCAGAATACCCTCCTGTGATGGTTTACTGGAATGTAACTTCCTCGCCAGTGACCACCACACACACACACACACTCAACCCAGTTGGGATCCTTTTCGAGGGCTAATGGGACCCTGATAAGGATGCCTAGGTTATAACCTGAGACCCTTCACAGGGCTAATGGGACCCTACTAAGGATGCCTGGTCATTACCACAATCACACTCACAAGCACTCAAATCACCATGGATCTCAGGTTATAACCTAGGCATCCTTATCAGGGTCTCATTAGCCCTTGAATAGGATCCCAACTGGGTTGTGTGTGTGTGTGTGTGTGTGTGTGTGTCTGTGATGGTCACTGGCGAGGAAGTAACATTCCCGTAAACCATCACAGGAGGGTATTCTGGTGGAGAGGCCGTGGTTGGTCCCTGCTTTGGAATCCCCTTTTCCCGCAAACCAAGACAGTAAGTGTTGTGTGGTTGCATGTTTGACGAGTGGTGCCATTTTTACGGCCATTGGAGAATATTTTAATTTTTGCTAACTGTAGTTACGGTCAAAGCAGAACGTGATATCTGACAAACCGCTACAGATACGGTTCATTTTTTAAAATTGTTTTTTGAAATCCTCAAGGTTGCAACGACAAAATCAACTCCAACCTCAAAGTGTGTAATTTTGTCGGTTACTGTCTTTTGGCTTACCAGGGCAAAACCTGCACAATAATAAAAGTCACCAATCAGTGACAAGGGAACGCAAACGTGGTTGTGTAAGTGAATTATTAGCGTGAAAGAAAAACTTAAATTTAAATATAAGAACATAAACATTAGTAACATTGGAACATCAACGAAGTAAATGACCACTCTAAGCAGTACATAAATATGTTCTCACATTTTTTTCCCGCTTCGAATAGTGGATGCTTACTTTAGATATGTTTTCATTTTTCTCTACTGGTTAGAGCTGTCGTTTACTTGGTTGATGTTTCAATGTTACTAATCTCAATGTTAGGTATAATCCTTATTCCACAAATTTTGTGTTGATATCTCTGGAAATACATGATTGTAAATCTCATTTTTCTTATTGCAAAGCCCTGATAATGCCGAAACATTTTGTGAAACGTTGGCTATGAGAAATATATTTGTGACCACAATTCAAGATTCTTCTTCTTACACATGTATTGTAAATGATCGAAAAAGTTATAATCGATTTCTTCGATTTGAATACAAAGAAAGTTTGCACACAGGATTGAAGCAGGATTTTTTTTAAATTTGTAATTTTTGGAATTTCAGTCCTTTTTCCGTCTTTAGCTATTTTTATGGTTTTAAATTTTTTATGACTATCAAAAAATTATATATTTCCCATTACATTCTATTTGCATTTGTAATGGTGATCTTATTATTTTTTCGACTAGATAAAATCGTCTTACACTGTTGGTTAGACAAACCAATTCGGCACTATTGCAGCCCATATGGTCTATACCTAGGACATACAAGCTAAAAGATTTTTTTAAAATAATAATAACTTTATTTTTTACAAATAGCTTAGATGCTGTAGTTTCCCTTTGGGATGAGATGGCTTACAAAAAGTATTTTAAGTTACAAGTACAGTTACAAGTATACTTTCAATTTTCTGGTCATTATGGTTGATTTTATCCAGCATGGTCCTGCTAAGCTGAAGCTTATCAGCAGGTTCCAAGTATACAATGTTTTGGTGCAATCACAAAGAAAATTATATTCTATCAATAATGAAAAAAAGAATAATAGTGCAGTTGAGGTCCTGCTAAGCCAAAGCGGCTTATCAGCAGGCGCTTTTAGTTAAAAAATATTTTTTTGCTGTGTAGCGTTTTGGACAATTAAGAGCTTAACAATGTTAGCCTATTAGTTAGCTCTTTTAGTGACTTTTTAAGAACAGATCCGCTATTAATATCATGCATTGACATAGGTAATTTGTTTAACAACCCTGGGACTGCATGTGCTAAAGACCTCTTGCCATGGAGGCTAAAATACTTAGGTACAGACAACCTATTCATTCGACGCAGTTGCATGTCAGTATTAATCACACGTTGCTTCATTAATTTGCTGTCAAAGAAGTTGTCACAAATTAACACATATTTATACAATTCTTTTAATGGTAACAAACATTGATTCTTATACAGGGTGTCCCATAAATGTCACGCCACAGTGACACTGGAGCTAGGGCAGCCTAAGAGGAACCGAACCAGCCTAATATGACCTCAGTAAAAGTTGCACGGTTTTCGAGATATTGCCAAAATAAAGCTTTTTCAAAAATTTCACTTTTTTTACATTTCTAGTCCCAGAATTCGATCGGATAATTTAACGTTCTCATTAGGGCCGCTCTTTTAATCTTCCAACTGTGACTCATGTGCCGACTTCTACCTGGAACAGAGGCCCGAGAGGGAGGGGGGGGTCATGGGGTCCGAACAAACAAAAGAAACGCGAAAGCCGCTATACCTGTCTAACTTTATCGGCTTTGAAAAAATGGGATGGATAGAGTACTTTGTTTGTTAATTTGTGGCAGTACCCCCATCAGATAGCCAAATTGAGAGCTATTCAAGTGAATTCTGGGACTAGAAATGTAAAAAAGTGAAATTTTTGAAAAAGCTTTAATTTGGCAATATCTCGAAAACCGTGCAACTTTTACTGAGGTCATATTAGGCTGGTTCGGTTCCTCTTAAATTGCCCTAACTCCAGTGTCACTGTGGCGTGACATTTATGGGACACCCTGTATAAATCTCTCACATTGTTTTCCTTGATCATCAAATGCGCAACCATTACAGTATAGGCTCGTAGACGAGTAATTTGCAGAGGCAGTTTGTCCGTTGTTGGGATGATCCCATGTTTGAAGGGGGCAGGAGGAGGTAACCTGTACCCTGAAGCCCGGCGTTAAGCGTCTATATCTCTCCCTTCTTCGTGATTCTCTCCGTGCATGTCGTTCAAATGCACCCGCGAAGCCTCGAGACCTTTTCCACTTTAATCACCGTCATAGTGTAGTCGCATGGCGCCCTTCCGCCATCACCGCAAGCAATTATGCACGCGTCCATCCCCACCGCACACAATACGCTAATGGCCGGGTCAAAGTATTGCTGCGACGCATCGAACGGCGGATAAAAATGGGCACCAATCACGCGCAGACCGTTTCGGCGACTGCGAATCGTCACGGAGGGGCGGGCACTCCCATTTCTGCGTCGTGCGAAACTCGTGATTTATAAAATCGCATGGGCAATATTACCGCAAAAGACGATGCGGAGACGGATGAAACAAATGAATGATAAGAATAAATTTAGACAGATTAATTTTTGGTTTCCATGGATGCGCATAATATAATCTCTTTTCAACTGATGTTTTGTCATTAATTTGATACGGTTGAATTAGTTTATTGAGAAGAGTTTATTGTATAAGTTTATTTATCAGGTATGCGCATTAAGTGTTAAGAATTTTACATAGTCGCGGAAAAACTTTGTCCTCTAACTACAAAGATGAGAAGAAATGGATGCATCTCAATTCCCAAGCCTACAGTTCTACAGTTGATGCATATGGGAGTCAAAAGTTTGGGAGGTGAAGGTAGGATACCGTACAAAATTAAAATGCCGATAGCCTAGCGAGCCTTTCCCCCCATGACGTAAAGCTATGTGCACGTGGCTGGCACCAAGTTTCGACACTACTACGGAGAAATCCTGGAAATGTTGTGTTCGCAGGAATTACTTAAGTTGGAAGGATGTGGAGCGAATTCTGTGCAAAACCATAATGCTGAGAGCCCACCGAAACTTCCCTGCCTTGACGTAAAGCTTATATATCCTACTTACATGGCAATAGTGCATGTTTGGTGATCTTCACCCCCTGCCACACACCCTCGTGGTGGCTCGCAGGGTATTACGTAGACGTAGATGTAGAAAGCTACGCGCATGCGAATACCACCAAGTTTCGACACCACTACCGAGATATCCTGGAAAATTCGTGTTCGCAGGAATAACTTAAGTTGAAAGGATGTGGAGCGAATTTGGGCATAATTACAATGCTGATAGCCCACCGAGCCTTCCCTGCCTTGACGTTAAGCTACGCGCATGCGACTGCCACCAAGTTTCGATACCACAATACAGATATCACAGAAATTGTATGCTCCCAGGAATTTCTTAATTATGGGAGATATGGGGGGGATACCGTACATAAATACAACGACGATAGCCCACCGAGCCTTCTCCGCCATTACGTAAGGGTTCGCGCATTAGACTGGCACCAAGTTTCGACACCACCATAGAGATATCCCTGGAAAATGTATATTCGCCGGAATTTCTGAAGTTTGGGAGATGAGGAGAGGATACCGTGCATAAATACAACGCCGATAGCCCACCCCAAGAGCTAAAAGCCTTCATTCTCGACCCAAAATAAAACAAAATCCACACAGGATAACAAGGATTTGAGGGTGAGATTATTCCTGATCCCTTCAAGAAGCAATGGGAGGCGGGGGGGAGGAGGGGGGGAAGAGCAGGGAAGGAACTTTTCAGGGACGAGGGATTTCGGAAATAAATCTTGAGACGATGAGCCTCTCCATCTTATCCTCTCGGCCGCCTCACAATCCATCAAATCCATCACGTTCCACAGATTACTCTCCGGAGCTACGCGAACCTCGCGCCATTTACGTCACGTAGCGGGGGAAAAAAATTATCTTCCCCCGTCAACACGGACGGAACAGCTATTTCCAAGCAAGGATGCCTCGGCGATCTCCTTAAACTTCTCCAAAGATGAGAAGACATACACACACACTGAAAACATATTAAAAGCTCCGCGCGACTTCGGTAGGTTACGACCACAACGATGCTGAAAATTATCGTACACTAGTTCTACATCATACGAAATAATCATTTTTATACACCGGATAGAAAAGCACTAGCCTAAGCTAGTTGTTCGTCCACCCCACGCCTCAAAATTAACACATATATCAAAAAAATTACCATAAACATTGACGTAATCGCTACATCTCAAGTGTGCGCACAGCCAACGCCCAGATACTATGATGCGGGTTATATACAAACAATTGGATGTCGCGTCGCCCATTGGATTGCATGTCGCCCCCTTTTCCAGAAATTTTGTATTTTACCCCTTCCCTGTGCATACATGCTTGCTGCAAATATTTGTGCCAAGAAAAATCTTCCCAATTATGCTTTTAATGATGACATTCATAGTTATCATACAAGAAGCTCTGCTGACTTCCACCAATTGCAGGTTAGAACAAGAAACTCAAGTTATGCACCTATGCATATGGGCCTTTTATTGTACAACAAATTCTTAATTGTCTTAAGGTAGTTTGAGCGAAATATTATTTTACCTAGAAATCAATGAATTAGGTCCCATTTTAAAGAAAAATATATCATCCTTCCATTGACACCAAAAAATCAATCCCTTACCAAATTACTTTCCGAGACATTTGCCAGAAAATTCCAGCCCTTTTATATGGAAAATGGTACATGTATGCACTCCAGAGAGACCTTATTTAACAAATGAGGTATTTCTCACACTTAGATCTCGTCAAAAAATCAACAGTGTGTAGTTTGGGTGTTATCTCAACTATTTTTGAAATTTAATCGTATTGTCACCGCAGTAAATTCTTCGGGATCACTATAAACCTTCCGTTTTGATGGAGTTTCAAACGCACCGCGTGCGAAAAATGAGTCAAGTTAAAGACTTATTTAGACATTTTCAATTATTTATTTATACAATTTCTGTCATCTAAAACTACTTTATTGCACCATTAATAATGCAATGTATAATTCGTGTGTCTCACAGCTGGTGAAATTAAAATGTATAATTCGAATATGGTCTCTATTATCATTAGGGAACTATCCCGCTCGCACTACCTTAAGGAAAGCAAAACGGAGCGAATAGCAGGCATTTTACATGTCATGCTGGAAAAAAATGCTAAAGATTCCATGGACCGAGAGAGCTAAAAACATCGAAGTTCTGGAGAGAGTTGCTGAGGGGCGAACATTGGTAGGTTCAATCTCAAGAAGGAGAGAAGGATGGTTTGGACATATTTTGCGGCACTCTAACTGGATGACTCCCTTGATGGAAGGAATGGTGGAGGGACGTGCATGAATGCCAAGGCAGGAATTCTCGAATGAGATTGGAGGAGATATGCAGAAATAAAGAAACTTGCTCAGGAAAGAAAGATTTTAATGCCCACCAACCTTCGCTTTGCCCAAAGAAATTGAAATTTCTGTATGGAACGACAAGAAATTGTGCGTAATACTGTTAAAATATTGGCTTGTAAATTCATTCATGATTAGCGTAAAACATTTCCTTCGCCTATCTCGAAAGTACCGTCACGTGGGACGGGAGAAGTACCGCGGACACCATGCGGAGAATAGCCCAAATTAAGGTAGTGCGAGCGAAACATCATTTCACTAAGACATCAATGAATTTGATCTCATTTTATAGAAAAATATCTCACCCTTCTAATGACAGCAAAAATTAAACCCCTTACTACATAATTTTTGGAGATATTAGCCAAAAAATACCGGCCCTTTTACATGGGAAATCGTATGTGTATGCACTCCAGAGAAACAGTATTTACAAAATGAGGCATTTCTAACACTTAGATGTCGTAAAAAAAACTAACAGCGTGTAGTTTGTATGTTTTCTCAACTATATTTGAAAATGAATCATATTGTCACCGCAATAGGTTCCTGGGTATCACAAAAAACCTTCCGTTTTGAAGAGGTTTCAAACACACCGCGCGAAAATAATGAGTCAAGTTTAAGACTTATTTAGATGTTTTCATTTAATTACTTATGATTTCGGTCATATAAAACTATATTATTTCACCATTTATTATATTTAATATAATATTCTTATGCATACAATTTTTTATATTTTTATAATATAATATAATTTATAATATTTAATATAAAATGTTATGCAAAATTTAATCGATGTGTCTTACAGCTGGGGAAATTAAAACGTATTATTCGAATATGGTCTCTATTATGACTAGGGAACTATCTCGCTCGGACTACCTTAAGAAGGCGTTCATGGGAAAAAGACAACTGCTATGCTCAAAGAAGATAGGAATTAAAACCAGGAAACATCATGTGAAAACATTCGTGTGGAGCGTGGCACTCTATGGATCGGAAGCATGCACCACTGGAAAATATGACCGGAAAAGACTAGAAACCTTCGAAACCTGGTGCGGTAGGAGGAGGCTGAAGATTAAAATGGACCAACAAAATAAGAAATGATGAAGTGTACGGTGGAGTAGAAAAGGAAAGGACCCTATGGAACACAATAGAGAAAAGAAGAACCAGATGGATTGGACACACCCTGAGACACAATGGGATTGTGAAGAACAAAATTGAAGGTAAAATAGAGTGAATAGGCCCCAGGGCTGGGTCCATAGGATTAGATACCAGGAGGTAAGGGCATTAGATAGGGAACGTTGGAGGGCTACAGTCAACCTATCTTACGCAGGCAAGTATTCCTTCGATACCAAGGGGATCTGTTTAGATTCTCTCGGAATAATTTCGAGCAAGTTACTAGGGATTCACCTCCTCGTACAACAACGATCGGTTCGTAATATTGGTAACTTTTACTTGCACGAATGGATAACTTACGTTTATTAGATATTGTTCATTATATCTCTAATCGAGAAATTCAAGTTCAATAACAATATTCCTGCGAGAAAAACTTGCTGGGGAAAGCTACCGTGAGATTTTATCGAATGGTTTGGAGATAGTAACGGACGCATCGAAATCTCGAACGGTTCGTGATTGTATGTATCATGTGATTCCTAAGGTGCGTGATCGGATTTATCTTTAGCGGTTTAAACACAGCCCCCCTGCAACGCTCGGCGCTTACCAGGGTGAATCGCGTACCATCAGTTCCTTGATAGGGGTCTTTAATATATTCCTTTATTCTTTCTATCCTGTACATACACCTATGTTTTCAAAAAAGGCTTTACTTGCTTTATCTATCTGCTGCTGCTTAGGTAATGCTGGTCTTTCTTTTAGGTTTGATTTACATTTTCTTGATGGTGGAATACACCATTTCATTTTTATTTTGTAAGTGTTCTACCGGCTGAAGGTAGGTTTTGTTGAAAGTCAATCTTTTTTTTTTGCTGCCGGACGATTCTGTTGGCCCGTATGTCCCCGGAATCCCGATAGGCTGCTGAGCCTGTCATCAGGTTTTCCAGGGACCGGACCAACAGAACTTGACATACATCCATGCCCTGGGTGGTGAAAAACCCACCCAGGCGGGACTCGAACCCGCGACCCTCGGTTTAGCAGGCGAGGACTTTACCCCGTCGCCACCGGGGGCCGGCAAATCCTTCCGATTTTCTGCACTTTCAGGGTCCTTTATACCTCTAGCATTGCCTTTTTCGCCTAGGCATACACCCTACCTCTCTTCATCCCGTCCATAAAACGTATTCTTTCTTCCCTTATTCCCGCTTGCCCAGCATCCCTCCCTCTGTCACAGTGAGAGCACTTACCCAAGTTATTTTGGGGAAAATCTCCTTCGATATCCTCACTTCTCTCTCATTCAGTTCTCATTTTCTTCCCCACACTTATTCACTATTACGTTTTTGATGTTTTTTTATTCTTGGTATCGTCCATCCCCTTCATTTTATCACGCCCCTCGATCAAATGGATGGACTTGAGTATCACGGACGTTGTAAGCTAGAGGGGCTAAAAAAAGAAACGCACTGTCACAATGACGTTTTCGACTTAACCTGAATTCTTAATTTTATGCTCAATGGAGATTTTACAATGTAGCCAATAACTAGTTACTAATGCGACACTGGAGGCCAGCCTATCACTAGTTACTTTTAGTTTGTGCTAGGAATCATTCCGAGTGGTTTTAAAAACAACCACCCTCTGTGGGCCAGTCAATTTTCCTAGTGGGGTGCACGATGTCACTCTAAGCACATCATTGCTAATGCCATCAAAAACTACTTTGTGTACAGCAGTACAACTTATAATACGGAGCCCAAGTTCCTTCTATAAGCGCCATGAGTTAACATCGTTTAGGTCCGATGATAGAACTCTAACCTACCGACTCTTCACCAATTTCGCGGTAAATGACCACATCGTCCACAAATAATCTTAATCTTACTGCTGACTAGAGAACCTGGGTCATGTATTTTACAAGCGAAGAGGAGTTTTATTAGGCAAGTCCCCTAGCCTACTGCCATGTACTTTCGTACGCTTCACAATTGCACAATTCAATGCGGGGGAGTTTTCTTTAAGCAGTTCCCCTGGCCTACTGCGTAGTCGAAGGAAGACGGGTAGTTTTGTTTCGCAAAACATAACAAATATAACCCCTAGAACCACCCATGATATCAAGCTAGGAATCACACGCTCTAGGATTGACTATGGTGCTTTCTACGCCCGGTAGTTTTCGGAGTTATATGTGGTCAAATTCGGAAATTTCGTTTTCACAGTCCGTACTCTAAATTTAATAACCATGACGCCTAGGTTTTTCAAAATGGCGGATGCCCAAACGTGACACCAACGTAAAACTCTTCAAAATGATTTCGACTACTATAACCCTGTGAAGTAAACAGTTTTTTCAGGAAATTTTTTCATACCCAAACACAACGGCAAAGTCGTTCCAGGGGTGTAGGGGGCGGAGCCCCATACCGAGCAAAGCGAGTTCGTTAAGTATAATATGTAATTGTCGGTAAGTAATCTTAATCTTACTGCTAACTCGAGAACTTGGATTGTATATTTAAATCATGAATGAGATGGGGCCGATCACACCTCCTTGTGGAACGCCTGATGTCAATCTAACCAAATCATAGCTAATTTCGTCAATAACTTCGTTTCGTTAGCGATCCCTATGAAAGTAACGTTTCCAATTCACTATTTTATGGTTTACTCCGCATGATCGTCATTCGTTAAGTATAATACATAACGCATATCCCCTATAGTCCTCGTCTCCCACTTCCTCTGCTTCAATCTTCAAACTTTTCACCCCCACTCCGACAGCGTACGCGTCACTCCACGTTCCCACCCCGCCCCCATCTCTCACCCCCTTCCTTCCCCAACCCCCAAGCCCCCTTCAGCACGCCCCACACCCCACCGCCGGAGAGCGGGAGGAGGAGACAGAGGAGGCGGAACCATCAGCGGATCGCGAGACCTCGCTTGTTGATCCTTTCAGCGAGGCCTTAAAACGTTTACAGAGCTCTCGAAGAGGGTGGGTGTTGTACGAGAGAGGTTTCAACCTCCCTTCCCTCCCTCTTCCCCCCCCCCTCTCTCTCCCAGCCCTCGCGGAGGGAGTGGGAGGTCGGGAAACTAAAGAGGTGGGGGGGGGAAGATGGAGAGGAAGTGGGGAGATGGGGAGCGCGGAGGAGGGGCAGAAAGGAGGGAAAGCAGTGTCGCAGGCGGCATACGGCCCGGGAATAAGGTTGTGCGATCCTAAATTTTATCACAGCCAAACCAAAATAAGGGGGCTCGACTCCCATTCCGAGGGTCGCAGGTTCGAGACCAAGTGATCGGGAAATAAAATTAGTATGAAGGTTTCCGCGGCGTTTCAGCATATGGAGACCAGTTCACGGGTTTCCTTCCGCGTGTTTTCTTTTTTTGACGACAGTTCTTCATATTCTTCAATGAATATGTTATGAGGGGATCGGGTTGATGTGGTGGCTAGAGCACTCGCCTACCACACGGGCGGTCAGGGTTTAAACCCCTGCAGAGGCGGACGCTTTTCAGAGGGAACCCGATCCCTACTTGAGTGTCTTGTGGAGGGCACTTCAAGTACAGTAATCCGTATGTCGGATGAGACGTTTAACCGTGGTCTCCTTGGCGCCTTTCGTTAAGAGCAGGCTAATGCTGACGCCGGGTTTCTATCCACCCTTCCTCCCTTATCTATCCCCGATGGCGCAAACGACCTTAGCCGTCGGTCGCCTCCCCAAATATCCAATGCAATCCAATATGTAATGAAATGATATCATACGCACATTCAATGCAACAAGGCATTTCCCATGGATGTTGTCGCGAAAACCACGCCTTTTTCTGACACTTCAACCTGCAGACGCCGGCAGGATGGCTGGAGAAACTGTCGTCACAAAAGGACAACACGCGGAAGGAAATCCGAGACCTGATGTCCAAATGATCGGAAAATATTTACCTGACTACGGAAACCAACTTCAACATCTATTTCCATTGAATGGCTCTTACATCCACATCGTAAAAACACCACACCACCATCTCTTACAAGCCTTCCTGTTGTAGCAGACGCATGTATAAAAGACATAATAATAAGAGGGAATAAGCAGTTCAAAAGGGAGCAGACTATAAATGGAATTGTATCATAACGCATTGAACTGTTTATGTCGTAATCACCAGGGGTGCTAAGGATGAAAAAAGTTCTCAATTCGGTGCTGAACCTCTGTTACATTCTTACACATGTCTTTCCTGATTCACTTCAGTCAGACAGTGCATCCATGAAGAAAAATCTTCAATGCGAAAATATTTGGCCATAAACTTAATGGGAAAGACTAAATAAAATCTATAGAATAAATACAACGCATTTATGCATTCAACTTATTTTTGATTCATTAAAATTTATTCATTACCAGAACATGGGCGCCAATGAGCTTCTGCTAATGCGTACTTTGTCTCATATATAAACATTAATATTTGTTCGTTCGTCTTCTAAGCGTTCCAATAGCATTCATCAGAATACTGTGAAAGTTAATTGAGCTGCAGTGCGCGCGCCCGCGAAGGTTTCTTAATTATTTAATCCATTGCAAAATAGGTGGAGCGCGAGTCGTTTCAACAAATGAATGTTGGGACGCGAGCTTCTCAAACGAGCGAGGAACGACAAGCAAGCAACGAAGCAGACCAATCACGTGCATCCAATTCATATCAGTGAGGCATAACTTGGGTCAAAAGGTAAGTAATTCATTTGTACGTGGAATGAGACCTGCAGTGCAGTGGTCTCTTTGTTTGCTTTTATGAATTCTTGCATTCGATTTTCGTACACGCTTCGCTTTTTCCTAAGCTTGCATTTTTCCAGCTCGAAAATCACAAATGTTGCACTGCTTCAACAATGGGACATTTTATTTACTTGGAAGCCGCGGCGTAGGCATGGAATAGAGACTCATGCCATCATTTGTGCGTCACAAATTCCTGTGTAAGTACGTGGAATTCATTGTAGTAGGTCTCAAATTCGTTTGGAGACCGATTTTGAACCCGGAAAAGATTTGTGGGCCAAGCCATGGATAAAAATTAAGTATCCCTTTAAGGGGAGGAAAATACAAAGTGTCCAACTATGCTTCTCTTCAACAAGGTGTCATCCCCACGTCAGAGAAATACTTGCCCATAAAATGAGTAAGCACCGTTTAGGTATTGTGTATGTGTCGTACTTGTGTAGTGAATCTCAGGTGCGGGTTATTTACACCGTAAATCGCTCAATAACTAAACCTTTTCTCCCAAATTTTTATCCCTGAAAGGTTTTTGTTTACGACTTTTGGAGTTTCACCCTTATTACGTGACTGATAAAAATCATCTCGGCAGGCTATTTCTGCTATCTTTTCGATGGATTTCTCTGCCATCGTCAACAGGGCAGAGTCCTGAAGTTCAATCATTAGGCCTGATACGACAGCTGAGAAGGCCATCGAAAAGTTGTCAGCAGAAGCTTCCCTGACCCGGCTGAAAACCCGAGAACTTAATCAGCAATGTTTTCCGGGAAAAAAACCAAATCCTTCAACTTCTACATGCTACGCGAACTGGCCCCACTACTGAAAGGCAGTAGTCTCAGCTAAAGGTATTGATGTTGCAGATCAAGAGGATCGGTCTAGTATCGACTGCCACAGCATGATGCGTGAGTTAAGTTCACGGAATCGACTGAGTTACTACGATATGGAAAGCAATGGGAAACCACCAAATTAACCCAATAGAAGATGCAACCCTGCCTTCAATCAATATGTGACGTCTACATCTACATAATACCCTGCGAGCCGCCGTATTAAACGTATAAAAGGGAGGTCCTTGGATGAAAAAGTCAAAGAGAGTTGCTACTTCGCTCTGATTAGGCCACATCTCGAATACGCCGCGAGCATTTGCGACCCTGGTCAAATAGATTTAGTCAAAAGAATAAATAAAATACAAAGGAAATCAGCGCGCTTCGTAAAAAAACTGCTACGAGCGTACATATAGTGTCTCACAACTTTTAGAGGGATTAAGGTGGGAGCCCCTAGAGACTCGGAGGCTACACACTACGTACGCCAAGATGGCGGATTCACGATGAACCATTTGGATACTTAATTACTTGATAAAAGAATTGTTTTGAGACAAATGACCAGTTTGTTTACTCTTACTGACTAATTAGTATGTGCATTAGCAATTATTTATAGGCTAAACTTTCATAAATGTTATGCGGCGGTAGAAGATTAGATCCAACTTGAGAAGCTATGAACCATTGGTAAATACGTTACGTAACTAGTAGATGATTTCCTGCAACTAGAATATTTGTATGATATCTTTAGCTTCATGGATCTCATAATAATTGATTCCATAACTAAATGTTCTTGAAATCGGCCATGAACCGGACACAATGTCAGACAGAGGGGTAATTCACTATTATCCTGCGAGTTATAAAATTGATCCTCGAGCACATCTCGACACAAAGCGCGGAATACGCGATCGAGAGGCAGGAGCACTACGCTCGGGAATGTAAACCGGGCGGAGCGGCAGACGACGGTAGACGGCGATTGCCGATGCAGCCTGCCCGACGTGATATAAGCGTCAACCTCGTCGCACTCCGTGGGGGTTACAACGGGATACACAGGCAGGTCGGGTCGCGTGCCCGCTCTCCTCTGCTGCGGCGACGCTGAATTAACAATTAGTGAGTGCGGCCCCGGCTCTCCCCTCCTCTCCTCAGCTCAAACAAACGGGGTAAACTCTGGCCAACCTACGCGACACGGCGATTCCATTAACAGGACAAACCGAACACCATTCGACACGGGATCTACAGCCCACGAGGCCGAAGGAAAGGAAAAAAAAGGCACGGGTGAAGAATGCATGACCGAGGGAGATGCACATCCTTACTATTACACAAAAAAAATGTAATGTTGTCTGTCTGTCGCTCCATCATGCAAAAATTACTACACCGATTGAGTTGAAATTTGGCACGTAGACAGAAAATATATCTGGTAGTAACATACGCTATATTTAAAAAATCCCTCAGGGCCCCCGAAGGACCCCCCAATAGTGGTCAATGCTAAGCGT
The DNA here is from genome assembly GCA_963169105.1 of Ceriagrion tenellum. Taxonomy (NCBI): domain Eukaryota; kingdom Metazoa; phylum Arthropoda; class Insecta; order Odonata; family Coenagrionidae; genus Ceriagrion; species Ceriagrion tenellum. The sequence continues at coordinate 84,489,385 of OY720644.1, forward strand.
TGGGTTCGGTCCAGTAGTTTCATTTTTTGCTAGGTAAAAGTACTATTAGTCAAGATAGAGGGGTTGGATTTTTTTATTGGATGGCTGAATAAATGAAGTTTCAAATTCTTTCAATCGATCTTTTTACGCTACGTATTTGTCTGAAAATCATGTTTATAGCTACAAAAACCTCCATTTTTCTCTGAAATCAACAATAGCATATTTCCTTGACAACCAGAGATTTGATTTTCAAAGGATATTCCCGCCTCTAGCATTAAAATCCCTCGTTCTCCTTCAGGCCCATGATAGCACGAGGAAAGCAAATCTGTATAAGAAGGACCCAGAGTTTCGAGGACCCCGTGATAGATTGCTTCGGGGGGTAATCGATAAATTCAATGCATATTTACAACAAGTATAATATTCAATGTCAACGGTCAGAGTGTCCACAAGAACGAACACAACGTACTAGATCCTAGGATACGAAATCCTCAAATGACCACGCTGACTGCATTCTTCAAGCTTTGTAGTTTTCTTATAAAATAAGTTCAATTTTTTTTACTTCCTTTGAATTTCATCGGGTACCTTCCGCCAGTTATTCGATAAAAATTGATCCGGATCACAGTGCTTTACGATGCATTGAAACTTACGCACTTTTTTTCGTTATAATTCGTACTTTCAAGCGTAATATAGAACCGGATCACATTCCTGATTGAAAGCTTTCCCAAGGCAATTTCGCACAGACTACGAGGGTCGAAACAAATACTGAACTACAACCTTTTCGTTTGTATTATTTCTGTTATTCGTCTACTTACACTAACGGATGCTTTCTTTAGCTCCCATGAAACGGCATATTGATACAAATACACAGATTATTGTCATTAGGGTACGGGTACATCTATAGCTACGAAATATGGTACAAGCCACCACTAGGGTACGTCGCAAGGGGTGATTCCACGCCAGGCATGCAGCACTCATCCCAGTTTTAATCAGAACCACGCACGCACCCCCCCCCCACCCTCCCCCCCGGATGCCAGGCGCGAACCAAAAGCAGTCAGGATAACAGCGCGCGGTCAGACCAGAAACTATTAGAGTGATACGCCACCGAACATTCTACCATACAGGACATAGGTTGTAACATAACTCCTGGTTAGTATTATAAATGCGATTTATAAATAGCAATACAAGCCACTAATTCATGCCGGAAATTCCTTGCGGCGTGAGTTGTTTATAATAGCGTTATATTTAGCTATAACAAAAAACCTACTTTGCTTAGGAAGGGTGTAAGTTTCATAACTCTGATTGATCGCTACTATTATGGTCCCTTATTGTACGCTGATAGAATGACATTTTTGATATATCGCTTCAGCAGTCTATTTTACAAATCGTGTGCCTGCGATCGTTTCTACCATAATAGTTTGGCTCAGGCAAAATACGTCGAGCGTCCGGCATAAGCAGTCTACATATAACTATCTTGAAAATTTTAATCTATATTTTCCCTTCGTTCAGGCAAAGGTTCCCAACCTTTGAACAGTTCAAAGATACATATATGTTACAACCAGATAAATTTTCTATATATATCTATCAAATTCCATCTCAATCGGTCCAGTCGTTTTCGCGTGATGGAGCGACAGGCAAACAGACACAATTACATTTTTATATATTAGTATAAGGAAGTTTAAAATCAAGGTAGGTAATCGGAAATGCCTAAAATGAAAGGTCCCTCACTGATGCGGATTCTGATGGAAGACGAGAGCATATGAGGCAACCATTGGGCTTTATACACCGCATCTCAAAATATTTCGATTCTGAGATGGTACTTAAAACATTGTATTACTCTTATGTTAGAAGTAAGTTGGAATATGGATCGGTTATTTGGAATCCCTATACAAAGAAACATATTGTAATGCTTGAGCACGTTCTAAAGAGATTTTTAAGATTTTTATATTTTGTATTATATCATGTGTATCCGCTTTTTGACAATTATGTTTGTTATAATGAATTGTTAAAAGAGTTTGATGTCCAGACCTTACAAAATAGAAGAAGAATAGACGATCTGCTATTTCTTCATGATGTCATCAATAAGGGACTATAATCTAATGAGTTATTGAAGGAAATAAGGATCATAGTTCCTAATGTTAATAGTAGGTTAAAAAGAACCTTTTACATACCAAGGGTGAATACCAATTATTGTGCAAATTCGCCAATGCAAAGGATTTGTGTAATATATAACAGGCATTTCAACGAACTGGACTTATACATAAGGAAAGAATACTTTTTAAAAGAAGCTAAGAATCTGTTTGTGAAGTGATTTACATTGATTTTTGTGTTTTTACGACTGTGACCTATTTAGTCAGTATTTTCAGTATTTGTAATCTTGATTGTTATTATTTTGTGGCTGTGACCAGTTTACCAGTTTATTTTTAACTTTTGTACTTATACTTTTGGATTGTTCACCCTATAATTATGTATATGTTGGGCAAACATTAAACATAATAAATAATAATAATATGAGCATCAAAAAACTTTACAGTAAAAATGTTCCAAAGTGAATAGGATCCATAAAAAAATAAGAGACGTTTACAGCACCCATGGCATGGACTTTCCTTTCCGAATTCGCCCTCGTAAGTAAAAATTGTTACTTTTTTCTCAATTTGGACCGTTTCCTTCCCCCTGCTTGTCTTTTCATCCCTCTTTTGTGAGGTTCCCTCTTTCTTGTCTCTTTAACCCTCAGTGGTCCAGCTCTCCCTGTCTCTCTCTACCTCCCTCCCCTCGTCTTTTTACTCTTTAAAAACATTATAATAGGACTACAGAAGACGGGGATCCGAGAAGAAGATTCGGGAGACGAGTGAGCAGTGGCGCCGCCGGTTAAAGACGCGGTGAGATGCCAGAGAGATTGCAGACAAAAGGAGATGCGACGCAGAAGGCGCGTACGAGGACTTGAAGAGGACGCGGAGGAGGATCTTAAGAGGGCAAATGAGCTATTCGCCATGTACTACTACTCGAGACGAACGGGCCCGCGCTCGCTCGTTCAAACACCCGAGTAATCCAATCCAGAGTACAAAGTTTTAATGGAGAATGATGCTGCAGGATCAGGTCTTAATTGAAAATTGCCCCTGCGAGAGGTGAGGGTCGGGGGCGGTGCAAGGGTCGGAGAAAGGGTCTCGAGGGGCGGGGAAGACGGGAGAGAGAAGGGTATGGTAGAGGGGTGTTAAGCCTATACACCACACGAAACTTGATCCAGGACATGTAGCATGTAACATATCAGATCTATGAGAAATCAAAAATTTTAAATACATAAAAGAGGCCTATTGAAAAAAATAGCCGAACCTATTATTACTGCGCGGCCACAGATAGTTCAAGCGATTTCTGGTTGTCGGCTTTGCATGCTGTAGTACCACCCGTGTAACCATGGTTTCCCGTTTGTTAATAGTTTTTTTAGATCACGCCATTGAGGTAGATGGAGAGAATCACACATAAGTTCACAATAAAACATTGTGAATACATGAAAGTGGTATATTAAAAAATATAGACGAGCTTATTTTTATTGGACGTCCACGGATAGTCCAAGCGATGTCTGGTTGGAGACGTTGCATTCTGTAGAAGGACACGAGTAACCATGGTTTCCATCATATTTGTTGATATTTTGTTTAGTTCCCGATATTTATGGAGATGGAGAGGGCATTGCGTCATCAAACTGTAGCCTGACAACCGAAGTTACGACCATGTTGGTTATCCCCCCTCTATAACACGAAAGAATGGATAAATAAGCGTATGTGAAGCAACAATAACCAACATCTGTTTTAAATTTACGGCAAGTCACTCTTAAATTATTTACTGGCTAATTAGTGTAATTAATTCTGCTCAATTTTGCCACAGTTTTAACCCAGAAAGCGTAAAACCTTGTCGCAGATAAATCTAGAATCTTATTTCCTAAACTTATATAAAAGAAACGATTGTGTGAGTAGACATTTTCTTATCATTATCTGTAAACTTTTTGTTACTATTTACAATTCTCGTAACGTTAGCAACGCATTGTTTTCTTCAAAAATACAACCACAATACAGGTAAATCTTTCCAGAATACCAAAATCTTACAATAATTGTTTACTTTGCTATGTATTTTCAAGGAATCAAATAAATTTTGTTATAACTGTTTTAATATTAGATGAACGCACACCTTTTTTCTAAGTGTGAGGGAGCAGAGATATGGAAACTAGCGAAGCGTGAATGCGAACTCTCATCCTGCCTCCGTATCGCATCTAAATTAACTTCAGAAACGCACGCCTTCCTCCTCCCACGCCGCGCCGGTACAAGAAAGTGGAGGAGATCCAGTTTTAAGCTTTCCCATCCGGCCAACTTTCTTCCATCGCCTTCATTCGGCGAGAAGTATCCCTGAACTGTAATGCAGACGCCCCCTTGCCTATCCCACGCTAAATGGCTGAACAATTTGCGAGTGCAATGTCATAGAAGCTGGTGAAAACGTGTGAGGGATTCAGAAAATGCCGAAGAAACAAGCACGCCCCCAGTGAAGGGAACAAGAAGGGGTCAAAACTTTATGAAAGATCTTGATTAGAACGGGCGGAAAGCATCACGAAGTTATCAGATAGTTTGTACAAATGCCAACAATAGGAAATGGTAATAATATATTACATGAGTATAGCCCACGCAGAAGTTCCTGGCACTGCGCAATGGACGACTTTGGGGTACGCGCTCTGAGCGCATAACCTAATTACAGAGCGTTAGAATAGTGAGCAGTTTTACGATATTTTACATCGATAACTTACAAGAAACCAGCAGACATTTATTCTTTAGAGTGGATTCTCCTTATATATGCTCTTTCACTTATTTAAATTAATATATAATAATCCGAAATCCAGGAGAAAAATATCGTGAAATCAAAAGGAATCCAGAGCACTAGTAGCCAATATATGTTATATGAGTTGCTTGTCTTAAATTTCAAGTAGACGGTCGATATTTTAGCTAATAATCCGCAAATCCGTCCATTCCCTCGTGCTACATATAGGAAAGTAAGGACTGACCATGGATAACCAATATGGCTATCATTTCGGTTGTCAGGCTACAGTTTAATGCCGTAGTGCCCTCGACATCTACCTCAATGGTTGTACTAGTAAAAAAGTCATTGCTAGGATAAGCAAACACGATGTGTCGTGAATACAGCGGTGAGCATAAGTGCCACTTTCCTTTCCCGCAAAACAGAGCAGAGAAACACTTTACGCTTAGTTGTGAAAAAAAAATTTCATACAAATCACGCCGACCCTTACAGGGCTGAAGTCACAGGGCATTCTTGCAATACATGTAATTCTTCCATTCCGTCGTCGTATCCAAAGGCAAGTAAGGAATGAGAAGGGATATCTAATACGGTTGTTATTTCATCTACATCTACGTAATACCCTGCGAGCCACCACGAGGGTGTGTGGCAGGGGGTGAAGATCACCAAACATGCACTATTGGCATGCAAGTAGGATATTTAAGGGAGACATGCTTGAAAATAGGGTCACATGGAGCTAGATGGTTAGTATCTACATAATAAGAAAGGGATTATAGGTTGTTATTACATGAATCACACACTACAGACTATAACTATATTTCACCAACCTATCCCTTTGCTACGCTGCCTATTGTTCTCTCATAAGGTACGCAGGAAAAATGACATTTTAAATTTATCGGTTCGACAATCTATCTCTCTAATTTTGTTAATATGATCAAACCTAGCATAATACGCAGGGGTTCTCAATATATATCTAACGTTATCTGTGAACAAATCGGTTTCGAATTTACTTAAAAGGTTTAACCTAAATTTTAACCTGCGTTCTTATAGTAATTCCCATCCTAGTTCTTCTATTAAACTCGTAACACTTATACAATTATCATAACGGCCTTTAACATACCTAGCGGATCTCCTTTGCACGCGCTCTAATTCTTTTATCATACCTTCCTTGCACGGATCCCGTATACTAGCGGCATATTCTAAATGAGGCCTGACAAGTGTAAAATAGCTTCTTTCTCGTACTCTCTCATCGCATTTACCTAGAACCCTTTTCACGAATCCTAATCTACGGTTTGCTACACTAGTTACTTCCCTGATGTGTCTCCCCCATGACATGTCTTCAGTAATGGTGACGCCTAAGTATTTAATAGATTCTACGTTAGATATTTTATTTTCTTTGATGCAATAATTATTCCGGGGAAAGCCATTCTTTTTCCAAAAGTTCATTATCGCGCATTTCTTCAAATTTAATTCTAGCTGCCAAATATCACACCAATCATCAATCGCATATAAATCCTTAGCTAGAATAGATAGCTAATAAATCCCTAGCTATTTCAGTTGCCTGGCTTCAGTTTGGTGACGTAATGCCCTCTCCATCTATCTCAATGGTAGAAACATATGACGAGGGTAGTCTCAAGCCTTACACGGTGGAATTCCTCGATATCAAGGATAGAAGAATAAACTCTGGAATTCCACGATTCCATGGTAAAAGATTAATTCACGACCGGTTTCGCCGCAGTGCAGCATCAGACCTGAATAGATAAAACTTCAGATAGAAGAATTAACTCTGGAATTCCACATGGTAAAAGATTTATTCACGACCGGTTTCGCCGCAGTGCAGCATCAGACCTGATGATGCTGCACTGCGGCGAAACCGGTCGTGAACAAATCTTTTACCATGTGGAATTCCAGAGTTAATTCTTCTATCCCTAAACATATGAACTTAAGTGAAGGGTGGTGTAAGACTTTTTTTCGACGTATTTCAACGACCACAATTTCAACTAACTTCCTTTTACACGCACTTCAAACGTCGGGTACAAGGATCACCCTCGTCACTAGAGAATTGTACACAAATTTACCATGATTGGAGATAACTTACTACTAGCGAAATGCTTACAAGCATTCGACTTCCTAACGTATAAACTTTATTTCGTTATTATTTCTGTTCAACTTAATTTCGGTATTCAAGTTATTTCGTCCTTGGAACGACACGAATGCTCAATAGAGTTATGGGACCCGTAAACCATGGCAATCATTCAGTTAGAGTTGCAGAAACATTAATAAATTTATTGGTTTCATAAATGGCTTCGTAAGTTCTGTTCATGGAGTTATGAGTTCCATAAGAATCCAAGATGGCCGAAGCGCAATCAACCACTTATGGCTGGTTGCAAGAACATTTAGTTATGGAATCAATAGTTATGACATCCATAAATTTATAGATCTCAGAAAATATTCGGGTTGCAGGAACATATATGCTAGTTACATAACTTATTTACCAATAGTCAATAGCTTCGAATATTCGATCTAATCTTCTACCGCCGGGTATAATTTATGAAAGTTTAGCTTATGAACTATTCCTTATGCACATAATAATTAGTCATTAATAGTAAACAAACTAGCCATTTGTGTCAAAGCAACTCTATTATCAAGTAATTAAGTCTCCAAGCGGTTCATTGCGCATCCGCCATCTTGGCTACTTATGGAACTCATAACTCCATGCCATAAGTTATGAAACCAATAAATTTATCGAATGTTTCTGCAATGCTTATTGAACGAGTTCCATGGCTTATGGGTCCTATAACTTTATAGAATAGATATGTGTCGTTCCCGCAACTGTCTATTAGAAACTCAATTACTTGATAACGGTGTTGTTATGAGACAAATGACCAGTTTTTTTTACTCTCCTTACGAACAATTAACTGCGTTAGCAATTATTCGTGAGATGAACTTTCAAAAAATTTTCCGGCGATAGAATATTATATCAAACACTGAAAGCCATTTAAAATTGGTACATAAGTCATGAAACTGGAATATGTGATCCTGCAACACGAAAACCATTATAAATGCCATACCTACACTGTGGGTGGAGTAAACATAAAATCTTCCGATACAGTAAAATATCTTGGAACTACCTTAACTTCCGATATATCGTGAGGATTAAGGCTGGGACACAATCAACGCGTACGTGTAACGTGAGCCGTTAAAGGGAATACGCGAAAAGATGGCTGACGGGAAAGTATAGCGAACGGACACAATCAACGTGTACGGGGAGTACGTGTACGCGAGACATGGGCAACTTTCATCTCTGCCCGTGTCCCGTACACGGAAAACCTATCAGAATAGTCCTGAGAATCCGGGAATGGGAGCCATCTGTCGGCAGATTCATCGAACTGTTGAAGATTGCTCTTGGCTAAGACAACTTATTTACTTCCACACTTGTTTACACCTGATCTCTTAGCAGCGCCTGCGTTATTCAATTGTTACTCCGGGCCGCGTTAACGTCGATTGTGTCCGCTGACTTGCGTTCCCCGTCTCCCGTTGTCCCGTTTACGTCTCGCGTCACACGTACACGTTGATTGTGTCCCTGCCTTTACTCATACAAAGCATATGTGGCACAGCATTAATGAAACTAGATTCTGTTAAGCGTATTATAGGAAGGTCCCAGGATGAAAAAGTCAGAGAGAGAAGCTACTTCGATCTATCTAGGCTTCACCTCAAAAACGCCGTGAGCATTTGGGACCTTGGTCATAATGATATGACCAAAAAATTTATAAAATATACAGAAAAGCAGCGCGCTTCGATAAAAACTGCTAAGGGCGAACATATTGTCTCTCACTACTTTAAGAGGAATTAATGTGGGAGCCCCTAGAGACTCGGAGGCTACACACTAGGTTGGCTTGGCAGGAGGCTTAGATTGCCTGAGAATTTCAGAACTGATATTTTTCAGAGCGACACAGAGAATATTATCATGACTCCTCACTACATCTCTAGGTCTGACAGATGCGATAAAATAAGAGAGACACTTTGCCGAACAGATAGGTACACAAACTCGTTCTTTCCGCGCACAATAAGAGACCACAATTAAAATTGGGCTCCACTAAATGCACTCCTATAATACATGTCACCATTTCATCTCCAAAAAACTTACATCTTTACACGGCTGGTGACCTAACACCCCCCCCCTGCCACACGCCCATGCGGCAGATCGCGGAATAATATGCAGATGTAGATGAGGTCCATAACTTCATGGATCCCATTATTGAGGTTTCCATAGCTAAATGTTCTTGCAACCGGCCTTCACTTGAAAAGTTAAAGAAATGTGCCCTCGAAGACAATTACTAACATTTTTAAAATGCGCAAATTCGTCCATTATGCCGTGGTGTCAAAAGGAGACTAAAGGCTGGGACACGATCAACGTGTACGTGTAACGTGAGCCGTTAAAGGGAATACGCGAAAAGATGGCTGACGGGAAAGTATAGCGAACGGACACAATCAACGTGTACGGGGAGTACGTGTACGCGAGAGAATGGCAACTTTCATCTCTTCCCGTGCCCCGTACACGGAAAACCAATCAGAATAGTCCTGAGAATCCGGGAATGGGAGCCATCTGTCGGCAGATTCGCCCAACTGCTGAAGATACCTCTTGGCGAAGACAACTTATTTACTTCCACACTTGTTCACACCTGATCTCCTAGCTGCGCCTGCGTTATTCAATTGTTACTGCGGGCCGCGTTAACGTCGATTGTGTCCCGTTTACGTCTCGCGTCACACGTACACGTTGATTGTGTCCCAGCCTTAAGGAATGAGCAGGAGTAACCAATATGGCTGACATTTTAGCAGTCAGGGTACGGTTTAGAGACTCTTGAACTCCCTCAACAGTATGGAGTAGGTACGTATAAAATGGGGTGGGGGGGTGGAACACAGAAGCTTTGGACAGACCTAACCCCACCCTCCCCCCAGCTTTTTGGACTAAACAGAAACCTTAAACAGAGACGAGAGGTAACAGGAGGGAAACTTGGAAAATCTTTCGCCACCAACAAGGGGAGTGTCAGACAGCCGGGTCTCAGATTTTATTCAAACTTAGTAGTTGTACAGACCGCTGTATGCGGTTCATGAATCACCCCACATATAGGGTTATATAACCAACAGTTTAAACGAAAAAGGCCTTTAAAAATTTCAAAATTCCCTTTTACACGGGCCACCCACATAAATGACAACCTGGACGGGTGGCTGAAGTGCTCGTCTCCGGTCTAGAGACACGGGTTCGATTCCAATACGGGGTATGTTTCTTCCGCTGTTTTTTTTAGTTTTTCTTTTACGGCATCCTACAATGCGCTCGAGATTTTATAATTTTTACTCGAAATATTATTTTTGCGCGAGGCAAATTTTTCATTTGCATACACGACGTCAGGCTTAGTCTCTTTTTTTCGGTCGAAGGCAGCCTTCTAATTATGTCACTTCCTTATCTTTTCACGACGTATTTCCATCATTCCTTCATGCACATGATTTCCATTTTCTATAATTATTTTATAATATTGTTTTCATATTTTTACAATTCAAGCATAATTCTTAATAATATTCAAATTTTTCGTTGCTTGTCAGTTATGTGGGTGGCCCGTGTAAAAGAGAATTTTGAAATTTTTAAAGGCCATTTTCGTTTAAACTGTTGGTTATATAACCCTATATGTGGGGTGATTCATGAACCACATACAGCGGTCTGTACAACTACTAAGTATGAATAAAATCTGAAACCCTGCTATCTGACACTTCCCTTGTAAGAGTGGGATAATAGACATGGTTTTAGTTATTTATATTGACTGGTTCACCTTTATCCTTGTTAACTGGAATGATCTTTTGGCATCTCTAAGGATATGAGGATAATCACCATTCTGGTTTAATGAGGTATTCTAGGTTTAAAGAGGATTCTGAGAAGAGCTTGTCACCTTCCCTACCCAACAGTAACCATTTTGAAGCATTGACCGCTGGCGATACGCAGCGATAGTCGTAGAAGTTGGTGTGGAAACTTCGCGGCGGTAACAGTAGCGAGGTATCGCGTATCGAACGACTGTCATGACAGTCAACTGCTTCGTGTAAACCCAGCTTAATGGAAGTGACTTCCATGTGTTAACCAGCCTTAGGTACTTCAAGGTTGTTCCATTCGATATATCCGTAGCTCTATCGATACGGGTCTACCGAACCATTTTCGCTATACGGGCGCCATGAATATACGTACTCAGCATTCACTGCCGAGGTACACTCAAGGAAATCTAAGAAAATGCGGCGCTGGTCGTCATTTTGAATACAAATGTTTGAATAAAATCTGAGACCCGGCTATCTGACACTCCCCTTGCAAGACATCTCCGCGGAAGTAAAACATACAACACGGCCAGGCGGAGGAAAACTTGTCTTTTTCTCATCAGCTCCCCTCAAAAGGACTCGCATTATGTGTGCTCAGTGTTATCCAGCGGCAAACATAAAGAGGTAGGGGGGAGGGGGTACTATGTGCTCGTGGGGGGCGGGGCGGGGTAGGATGGGAGGGGGGCGGGGGCGGGTACGACAAGCCTCGTCGTGCTGTGTATCTTTTTACTTCCTCCATATTTGCCTCGCGCATTCACTACACTCCGCCGCCCTAAAATGAATATTACTTCCGTTTCTTCCTTCTTTTGATTAATTCAAAATCTCCCGAGCTCTTCCTTCCCTTCTCACTCCTCTCCTCTCCCGCCCGCGTCAAAGCCTCCTCCGCCGCCGCCTCCCTGCCAACAGTCCCTGGATGCCCGCCCACACGTTCCCTTCCCCGGCAACTTTATAAGGAAACTTCCCCACTCGTTCTCTTCCTCTCGCCGCATTCAAATATCTCCCTCCTCTCCTCCGAGTCGACCTCCTACCTCTTACAACTCACCCTCCCCTACAAACTCCGCCCTCCTTACCTCCGCAGTCCACAAAAAAAACAAGCAAAAAAATAAAACGCCCGCCTCTGTTCCCCCCCCCCCCCGCCCCGCTTTATCCTCGCCGGAGTCGAATTTGAGCAGCTTAATTGAAATCTCGGCGTCTTCTGCAAAGACAGACGTAGAGATGGAGAGAAGGAAGATATGTATACATAAGACAGAGAGAGAGAGATGTCTTGAAACATTCCGCGACCACCGAGAAAGGAATTGGGTTCGTTTTATTTCCAGCCCTTTCTCCCCGCATGGTTGTGGGGGTAGGAGAGAGGTAATCTGGAGTCTTCGAGGGCAAATTTTGATAAAATTTCAAGTAAAGGGCCGGTTGCCAGAACACGGAGAAAAAAGATTTGTCAGAATCAAGCGAACACGTATGATAATGTGTCATTTCGTAAAATATGCTGAAAATTTGATAGTAGTAGTATTAGGGTGATTAGGGTGCTTCGACGACTAAGGTCATTCGCACCACGTCAACCTAACATCACCATGTCAAGTTATTTAAAATAAATAATTAAATAGACAAATAAAAGCAACACAACTCACATTAAAATGGGCGTGAGATAAAAAACACCAAATAATGGTTGGTCACAAACAGTTAAGAAGCCCAGACTCTTTTAAAAATAACATTATCCGACGGACACAATCAGGATCGTCTCCTAGGACGTGTCCTAGGTCTCCTCTGATGTTCAGCCGGATGTGCAGAGCACGGTACCTATCGCACACCGTCAGAAGGTGTCTCACAGTAATGGGAGGGTCGCAATCCTCACACAGTAGGGCGGGATCTTCTCTTCGGTGAAGAGGTAAGAGTGAGTGAGGGCACAGTGCCCTATCCTCAACCGTGTGATTGCGACCTCTTCCCTGCGAGTCCTCCCGACTGATGTGGGCCACACTGATACGACCGGCTTTATTGTGCGCAACTTATTTCCTGTCAGTGAATGCCAGGTTTCCTTCCACTGTCCAAAGGCTACGTTGAGAGAAAAGGCTACGTTTCTCAACGTAGCCTTTAAGTCTTCGTACGGTACCAATATTGACGAAATGTGTTCGTCTTGAAGAGCCTTCTTCGCTGCCGAGTCGGCCATCTCGTTACCGGCTATTCCCACGTGTCCAGGTACCCACAGAAAACGGATAACGATTCCCTTCTTAGAAAGGGATAAAAGATGACTATGAATCTCCTGGACAAGTAGGTGCATCGGGGAATAACCGGAAATGGCCTGCAGCGCACTCATAGAGTCCCTACAGACCATGTATGCGCCGCAATAAAATTTCGTAAAATATGCTGAAAATTTGATGCAAATAACGATCCTCTCGATTTATTTTGCCAAGTAATTCGATTAACTCGCGTTGAACATTTCGACATCACATAATACGGCAAATAGTACGCAAGAGTTAGGTTAAAACAATTAAGTTAATTCGTCACCTTTTTCAGTTTAAAAAATTTCAGCGAAGTGATCACTAATTCTACGAATATGTTTTATGTTTGATTACGGGTATCGAAGTTTTATTTTTATTAGAATAATTTTAATTATAAAAATGGGTTAATTTTGTTCGATTAATATAATCGTAGCATGTATAACAATAAAACTGATATGGACAAATCAATAAACATAGCAAAAACTATTTCATTTGATTCATCGCGTCTTGGTAGTTTTTATCGAACTACACTTACTCAACAAGTTCGATAAAAGGGATCTAAAAATGTATTGTTCCATATGAACTGAATGTTTCTGTGAAATTTTTCTAAAGCTGATACCTCCTACCTAACTTTTTTCTGTGTGAGCATTTAGCTATGAAATCCATAGAAATGAGGTCGATAAAGTTAGAGATCTCATAAAAGTACTCGCGTTACAGGAACACATCTACTAGTTACATAACTTATACACCAATTGTAAATGGCTTTCAATTTTTGATGTAATATCCTGCCGTCGGAAATGTTTGTGAAAGTCAATCCCGCGTATAATGCTAATGCGCATAATTGTTGGTCAATAAAAGTAAACAACCTGGTCTTTTGTCACAATACAACTCCGTTATCAAGTAATTAAGTCTCCAAGTGGTTCATTGCGCTTCCGCCATCTTGATTAGTCATGGATCTCGAATCTCCATTCCATAAGCTATGAATCCATTTATGAAACAAATAAATTCTAAATAAATCAGTAAAATAACTCTCCTGAATACACAGAAGTCGTTCCTGCAACTGGCCATGAGTCTAAAAAAAAGTCTTACGCCACACTTCACTGTATTTCGTATATACACCGTTGAGGTAGATGGAGAGGGTATTACGTCATCAAATATGTGAACAAAGGGGTTAAATAAATGAGCAATATTTGATAGGAGAATGAATATTAAATACGTGTATACGTACGATGATTTCAACTGAGAAATCGATGGAAACCAAGGGAAAATTGCAAATTAGTGCGCCATCCCGTAGACGCAAAAGGAAAATCGGGGTTAATAATGATGGCGGACAAGCCACGGCCACGTTATATCTTCTAGCATAATAAACAAATTGATTTTTAACTAAATTTAGGCACTAAATTAGGGAATGGAACAAGCACAAAATTAAACTTATTTATTTAGGAATAGTAGTATTTCAAACGTTTATTTATAAAAATAATTTTAACTAAATTTCGCCATTTATGGGAGAAATTACTAGTGAAAGAAACAAAAGTTGATAAACGAACATTTCAACTCGGTGAAAATTGGTTTGATGGGTACTGCGTACTCCCCGTTAAGGTAGACAGAGACAGCGCTTCTTTGGTGGTCAATGCTTAAAGCTGTAACGTGAGCGTGGCCTGTACGCCATCTTTTGTAAACCCAGATTATGCATCAGCGTTTACGGGCTGGGTAGCTAATTTTGCAATTTTACGATACTTGCCATCGATAAATTAACTAAATATCAGCATGCATTAACTGCTTTAACATTCATTCTCCGCATATGTATTTTTTTATTTATTTAAATCAATTAACAGTCAGCATTCCCGAAGAAAACTGCGGTAGAAACGAGAAAATTCATAGAAAAATAGCAGCCAATGCATGTAACTAGAGTTACTAGCCGTAAATTTCGGACAGATTGTCGATTATCTTGCTATACATCCGCAAATTCCTCCATTCCCTCGCGCTACTGAAAGAAAAGTGAGGAATTAGCACGAATAAACCAATATGGTTGTTATATGGAGGTGTCATGCCACAGTTTAATGGCGCAATGCCCTCTCCATTTGCCTCAATGGTAATTCCCAATTGGAGGGCGCCATTCAACAGTCCCCTGACGTCTCAAACAGTAACTTGGCCAGTGAGGGGGGAATGGAAACAAGAGAGAAATGGACGCAGGACGGGGCAGAAAAGAGGGGTGGGTAGCGAGAGAGTTTATTCGCCGGACCTGGCAAAAGTTTCCGCATCCCAACCGGACATAATCGTTTGTTACATAAAAATTACAAAAAAAATAAACAACTCCCCAAGGCTTTTGAGAAATGAAAGAAAGACTGCGATAATTTCACTGATGTTCCGTCTTTATGCGGTCCACTGCAGAACGCGTGTTTTATATAACTCTATCCTTGAGAATAAAGAAAAAGAATCCCACGCCACGGAGAAGAGCAACACCCCGAGTCTATTACAGTAAGTCCTCGATTTACGTCGGAGACTCGTGTTGAAGACGAGCGACGTAATTCGAAGCAATCTAAAACGGATCCAGATATTCGTGATCACTTCAATCCCACAATAAATCGAAGAGTCAATTACAAAATTCGATTTTTTTGCCTTTATCCCGGAAAAAAAGCTATTTCCGATGGGATGATTATGTATCAGTTATCAAAAAACAAAAGCATATGCATATACGGTCTATATTATTAGCATTAAACAGGAGAAAATTTTCCGAAAAACCCTTGTCAGCATGTACGTAACATCGAATCAGACGTAACTCGAAACGACGCATACCGAAAACAACAATAACTACATATCGTCACTGTTTAAGAAGACGCATCATACCCTTCGGTAGGGAAAAGTTCTCTCGAAATTCCACAAGATGGCGTCACTCGCACCCGATCGAGGCGTTTTGGCGTCAGGAGTCTCTTACTCCAGGATAACACCCGCACAAGGCAACAGTCGTCGGTAAGTTGTAGCCAAGTCTCCGGCGCGTAAGACAGGCAGCGCTTATATAAGATCTGTGAGAGAAGACTGAACTAATTGCATCACCGTCCGAGCACATCATGGCCGAAAACCATTCAGATAGCTTGTCGAAATATACCAATTACAGATTCTATCTTACAACCGTGACGACTGTTACTTAGCATCCCGATAGAGGATGGATTGATACATCTATATTAGTTTTAGATATGTCAATAATAATAATAGTTTTTATAAAAATATGCCCTACATCTTGCCGTGTTCCCGATGGTTTAATTATGCTCCGGGATAAAATTTTCATGTTTCAGATACGAGCCTCGCTTGGCAAAGGTCTATTCTGTATACTATAAAAATTTCAAGTTGATGGCTTAAGACTTCAACAAAAAATCTGGGGTCGGAAATCATCACAAATCCGACTTGTCGAGCGGGTGTGATGCGTCGCCTTAATGCAGAAGGAGATTTTTAATCTCTCCAGCCAGACAATAAAGGACATATAATCCCTAGATTCGTGATGATACAATATAAAATAAGGCCTCAATTTACGTCGTTAAAGAGCGACGCAAGTCGAAACAACGAAAAACGGATCCAGATATTCGTGATCACTTTAATCCCACAATAAATCAAAGCGTTAATTTCAAAATTCGTCTTTTTGCCTTTATCCAGGAAAATATAGCTGTTTCAGATTGGATAATTACGTCTCAGTTATCAAAAATCGCAATCATATGCACATACGGTCTATTTTATTGGCATTTAACAGGGAAAAATTTTCCAACGGCCCTTGTCAGCATGGACGTAACATCGAAACTTGGCGTAAATCGAAACGACTTACACCGAGAACTTACTGTAGGTTAGCTTGGGCTTTTAAGGGCACTCGAATTGAATTACTGACGCAATATTTTATTCGGAAAAATCACTCATCAAATCAAAGGCAAAAACTTGTAGCCGTGTATTCCAAACGTACCAATTCAAATATTCTAATTAAGTTAGGTTGCATATTGAAGGGGAAGTGCATATATTTCATAATGAGCGCTCATTCACTCTACGCCTAATTACCAGAGTCGCCAGTGCGTGGCGCTACGCCCTGACTTCCGGTGCCAACGTATTGGGTGTCATAAGACATCTCCTTGCGCCGTCCACTATGCATGTATCAGACTCTATTCGCATCTTAATCCTTTGAGTGCGGCATGACGTGATATCACGTCATGGTTAACTTTACGCTGGTACTGATGACGTGATATCACGTTGGGTACTGTGACTGTTCAAGCTTTCACTAAGGGGCATAGTGAAAGCGGGAACACTCACGGTACCCCTGACGTGATTTCACGTCATTAGCACTAGCGTAAAGACAACCATGACGTGATATAACGTCATGCCGCACTCAAAGAGTTAATACACATTGATCCCTGACTGGCGTCCACTTGTTCAAATATTCTAATTAAGTTAGGTTACACACTGAGGGGGTAGTGGATATATTTCATAATGAGCGCTCATTCACTCTACATCTTATTACCAGAGTCGCCAGTGCGTGGCGCTACGCCCAGTGCGTGGCGCTACGCCCTGTGCGTGTAATACTTTACACACATGGTATGGCGCTGTCGATGTACCCTGCCCCTGATATTTTTTTACTGTAAATATTACAAGACTGTATCTCCCGAATTCTGAGCATTTTCAGGGTAATAAAAGATCTTTAGTCACTCTAGGCCTGCCTCTTAGTACCCAAGACATTTGAGAAGCAAAAGCATCAGACGAGAGCAGATAACACAGGCCAATCACGAGGAAGTCAGTAAAAGGGGTAGGTAAGGCACGCGTCATTTTGCCATTCCACCAAACCGTGGCTGAAAGATACTCCGAAGGGTCAAAACACCTCAAAGGTGGCCTAAAGGTCAACGAGAGGTGGCTTCATTTAGGTCATGTTTGATGTTATTGGTAGACTTTAAGTTCGAGCTGCAATAAAATGCATTCGACAGATACACAAGTACGCACCACCTCTCATAATTCAGCGTCAGATCGAAGGAAAAACTGCGCCCAAGTGCCTCCCTACGCACTACAGAAGTAAGAGGCCAAATTCAAACTGACTTACTCTATTCACACGGAAATATGTTAAAAATAACGGAGTGAAAACGTTTAAATTAGCCACTCTTTTTTAAGTAATATAATAAACAATAATGGGGTAAAAAGCCTGACAGAATTGGTCGCGGAGGAAACTATTCCATAATGCGTTCATGTAACATGATAGGAATATCTCAATAGTTGACACACGTGAAATGAATCAGCCAGTCGGTCTGGGTATTCAAATTCACACACAAGTGACAAATTTTAAGCAATCCGGGACTAGCCACGAAGTTCCACCTTTACGGAGTCACCCGCAATGCACACATGTGCGAATTTCCACAGAGAAAAAATCATCCGGTCAAGGCGGATGAATTTTTCTCTGTGGAAATTCGCTCATACACAAGTATAAAAATTAAAAATATTTTATGCGAAAAATAGTCTAGAATTATTTTTGGTAGAATTGGCCGACAGATTCTTTTCTGCAACGTCAAAAACGTAGGCATTTTCAAAGCAATTCTGAATTTCTTCACGTTTCGGACACACTTTAGGGAGTCTACCCAACCGCTCGGCGCGTTGGTCACGAAACGACAAATAGAGATGTTAAATAACATTAAATTCGTCTCTGTTTGAGTTTTCGCGACCCTAAAAAACTCGAGGTAGAGGCAGCGGAGAAACATGAATTAAATATCATTCTCAACGCTTCGTGGGAGTCGACTCAGGGCCGCATCGACGCGCCATCGTGGGCAAACGAGAACATTAAAAACAAACACGGCATTAATTAACAATCAGCCGACTGACCGGAAGAATGAAGAGTAGAAAATAAAATATAAGGCTTAATTAGTCTGGAATAAAAATCATCGCGTAATATTTTTGGGGAATGGAAAAGATTAAGCCAGGGAACCCTCATCACAAACGTGACTAGAAAAGCATTTACAACAAAATTTCAAGGATGGGAATATTTGACAGGGATTCAGGAACAGATTCATTGACGTGAATAATACACATCTGACATTATTAAGGCGACGCATCACACCCGCTCGACAAGTCGGATTTGTGATGATTTCCGACCCCAGATTTTTTGTTGAAGTCTTAAGCCATCAACTTGAAATTTTTATAGTATAAAGAATAGACCTTTTCCAAGGGAGGCTCGTATCTGAATCATGAAAATCTTATCCCGGAGCATAATTAAACCATCGGGAAAACGGCAAGATGTAGGGTATATTTTTATAAATACTATTATTATTATTGACATATCTAAAACTCATGGAGATGTATCAATCCCTCTTCTATCGGAATGCTAAGTAACATCCGTCATGGATGTAAGATATAATCTGTAATTGGTATATTTCGACAAGCTACCTGAATGGTTTTCGGCCATGATTTGCTCGGACGGTGATGCAATTAGTTCAGTCTTCTTTCACAGATCTTATATCAGCGCTGCCTGTACTTACGCGCCGGAGACTTGGCTACAACTTACCGACGACTGTTGCCTTGTGCGAGAGTTATCCTGGAGTAGGAGACTCCTGACGCTAAAACGCCTCTATCGGTTGCGAGTGACGCCATCTTGTGGATTTTCGATAGAACTTTTCCTTACCGAAGGGTATGATGCGTCCTCTTAAGTCCAAAAGAGTTACAAACGGGAAGAAAATGAAATCCCTGAACCAAAACTTAAAGCAATTCAGAAGGAGGGAAGATTAGTAGAACAGAAATCAATAGTTGCAAGAAATGGACCAAAATCCAATAAACGGAAATTATAAGCTTCCACAATAAAAAACAGCTGCAGTAATAGAACTTAAAATAAGTTTTCAGTTTCCATACTTTTCTACCAGAAAATAAAATCATAGAATAAGTGAAATATAGCACTTAATAAAAAATAATACATGGTAAAAACATAGGAAAGGATTTTTTCAAGGAAAAGATTTTATTATTAATAAAAAATTCTTTTTTGGTGTGAATTATTTTTATCTTTTCAGTTTTAAACTACTTCTAACGAAATCGCATTTTTAAAAATGAAACTGCGGTATTTGTAATGCATCCTATACGAAAGCTTGGATACTGTTCATTTCTTCGCGAAGTACGAGTAACGCTACATCTTTGTTTGAGCGAATGAGCGGATCCAAGATCGGATCAGTCCGTGAACGTGAGGAACAACTGAGGAGAACGATTCCCCCGTGAAGTATTAAGGATCCCATGTTTGACGTCTCATATATTGAATACAAACGCGTAGTTAATAAATTGGTGCCGGTGTTAAACGATTACTGTATTGTTACCGGAGGAGGGTTTCTGATCTAAATTTCAGAGTGCAAAGTTATCGGGAAGCTGGTTGAATTATGGTTGCCAGATTTGACGCCGACAAACAGCTCATACTCAGTAAAACGTTTTACTAAACGACTCGTAAGTTAATTATCGCCATTATTTTAACTGATTATTATAATTTAAACGAAAATACTCCTAACTCCAGACCTCTACGTGAAGATGATGAAGTGAACGATCTCGGTGTCGTTATAAATAGAACCTTGACTTGGAACTCATCTGTTCATAGTATTTCTAATAAATTTTGAAAACACTTTATCAGCTGAAGCAAATCAGACACCCAATACCTTATCCACTACGCCAAAAGCTGGTAACCTCTTTAGTTTTACCACACATAGATTACTATTCGCTGTTGTTCACGACAATATCAAAAGAACAAATTGCCATTCTACAAAGATTACAGAATTGTTGTATAAGATATATATATGATATCTCACGCGATGAACATGTCAGCCCGTATTATGAGATATTAAATTGGTTAAAAATTGAAGAAAGACGATCTGCTGCAAATGGGTGTATTTATTTTATAAAAAAATTAAATGTAAAGATTCCATTGTATTGATATGACCAATATATATGTATATAATAAGGACAAAAAAAATCGAATGGCCAGAAATAATTCGAACTTGATAATACCATGCCATAGAACAACTACTTATAATAAATCATTTCATGTATCATCGTGTAAATTTTGGAATTCTCTTCCTCAGAATATAAAGACGTTGACATCAGTGTATGCATTCAAGAGAGCTCTGAAAGAGTATTTATGTTCTAAATATTAGTATATAAAATGTAACATTGACTTATTTCTTTGCTTTATTTTTTTTGTTGTAAATTATGTAATATTAGTGGCTGTTTATACAAAGCATTGTAAGTGTTATGCCTTTAATCTTTTTATGTAATTCTTCTAGAGACAATACCAACCTCTATTATTATGTCTCCTGCATGTCATTATGTAGCTATTACTTTATTATTTTACGTTGTTTGTAAATCTTATCAGCAGCTTAAAATATAAACAAATGTAAATGCCATGTACTTGTGCTCCATGGGATTATATGGTCCCAGTGTAAATAAAACTTTATCTTATCTTATTTCTACGTCATCGGAAAGGAGGTTAAATTTCAAATACAAGATTTATGGCCGATTGCAAGAAAATTTAGTTATGGAATCAATAGTTATGAGATCCACAAAGTTATAGAACTCATAACTATATTCGGGTTGCATGAACACATCTATTAGTTACTTAATTTATTTACCAATAGTTAATAGCCTCGAATATTTGATCTAATCTTCCACCGCCGGATAAAAGTTATGAAAGTTTAGCCTATGAATAATTGATAATGCACATTATAATCAGTCAGCAAGAGTAAAAAAAAACTGGTCACTTGTCTCAAAACAACTCTTTAATCAAGTAATTACGACTCCAAGCGGTTCATTGCGCATCCGCCATCTTGGCTATTTATGGAACTCAAAACTCCATGCCATAAGTTAAGAGACCAATGAATTTATTGAATGTTTGTGCAACACTTAATGAATGGTTTCCATGGCTTATGGGTCCCACTTTATTGAATGCACATGTTACGTTCCTGCAACTGGCCATTAGCCAGGCAAACAGTTGAAACTCAAATAAAAAATCTTTTAATAAAAAAGAAAAGGCGACATTGGACGCCTTAGCCTTACCCCGTAACCTATAGTTGTCCGTCCCAAATACTCCATTGATTCAACAAGACAATGCAGAAACCCAGAAAGAAATAATTGAATTAACGATAAACATTCAAGTATTTTCGATTAAATTATTGAAGCAGAGTATCAGTTTTTTCTTTGTTTTGTTTGCCGGACGATTCTGTTGGCCTATATGTCCCTGGAATACCGAAAGGCTGCTAAGCCTGTCATCAGTTTTTCCAGGGACCAGACCAACAGAACCTGACATATCTCTATACCCTGGGAGGTGAAAAACCCACCCAGGCGGGACTCGAACCCGCGACCCTATGTTTAGCTGGCGAGGAACAAAAAATCCTCATTCCCGATGAAAACGTCAGTAAAATCGAGTAGAATTCATATAAATAAGAGTAAAATAGCACTAATCAGCCAATGTATGTCTCGTGAGTTAATTGCCTTAAATTTCAAAGATAAGGTGGATATTCTTGTTTTACATCCGCTAATTCGTCCATTCCGTCGTGCTATCCATCGGAAAGTAAGGAAAGGATAGGGAGAACCAATATGATTATAATTTCGTCATTAATTTGATGACGCACATCGCTCTCTATCTACCACAATTTCCCTTGTAAACCTGAAGTTCATTGTTGTCATATTCATCAAAATTATCAAAATGCAATTCAGTATACAAATTTTTACATATGGCATCCTTGTAACGTGCAAATATTACACCGTTATGTAACAAGTTTTTATATAGCGCGGAGTTAGAAATTTTTGGCAACGTGGCCAAGGGGTGAGAACACGGAGCGTAAGTGCGGCAACAGCGCTCTCCATAGAACCTATGAGGAGCACACTATAGGAAATGTGGAACACACTATAGGAAATGTGGAACTAAATGTGGAACACACCATATAAACTTCAATCGCAGGGAGAGAAAGGGGGAAACGAGATGGAGGAAAACGAGAACACAGGGGTACGCGCAAAGGAATTTTACCCAGAAAATTCTCATAATGGAAAGCAGTATTCAAATTTCACAACTAGCAGTCATATGACGAGCAAATACCACACCGTCACTAACTGAAATTGAGTAACGAACAGTAATTTAGTGCGGATTTAGGAATGTTGGCAACGTGGCCAAGAGTTGAGCACTCGGAGCGGAGCTGTGGCAACAGTGCTCTTCATAGAGCCCATACTAAACGTGGAACGCTCTATAGAAACTTTAATCGCAGGACTTAGCGAGAGGAAAGGGGGGAAAACAAGAACACCGAGGTACGCGCAAAGGAGCTTTCCGAGAAAATTCTAATAATGCAATGCAGTATGCAAACTCTACATCTAGCAGTCTTATGACATTAAAATACTCACCGTAACTAACTGAAATTGAGTAACCAAGAGCTTTTTAGAGCGGATTTAGGAATTTTGGCTACGTGGCCAAGAGTTGAGCACACGGAGCGCAACTGTGGCACTTCACAACTAGCAGTCATATGACGAGCAAATACCACACCGTCACTAACTGAAATTGAGTAACGAACATTAATTTAGAGCGGATTTAGGAATGTTGGCAACGTGGCCAAGAGTTGAGCACGCGGAGCGTAATCATGGCAACAGCGCTTTCCATAGAGCCCATACTAAATGAGGAACGCTCAATAGAAACTTCAATCGCAGGACTTAGCGAGAGGAAAGGGTGGGAAAACAAGAACACCGAGGTACGCGCAGAGGAGCTTTCCGAGAAAATTCTAATGATGCAATGCAGTATACAAGCTCTACATCTAGCAGTCTTATGACGTGCAAATACTCACCGTAACTAACTGAAATTGAGTAACCAACAGCTTTTTAGTGCGGATTCAGGAATTTTGGCTAAGTGGCCAAGAGTTGAGCACGCGGAGCGTAATCGTGGCAACAGCGCTCTCCATAGAGCCCGTACTAAACGTGGAACGCTCAATAGAAACTTCAATCGCAGGATTTGGGGGGAAGTGAGGGGAAAAAAACAAGAGCACAGAAGTAGGCGCAAAAAAAGATTACCGAGAGAATTACGACCGAATCGGGAAAAGTCGAACGGACGAGAAAACTTGGGGGAGGAGGGATGTGGGAAGGAAAGGAGGGGGAGGATTGGGGGGTTACTTCCTAGCAGGAAAAAAATCAAGTGGACCCATAAAAGGAGATAAGAAAAATCAGCCACCCATTCCGACCCCCTGCCCAACTCCCCTGCCAAACGGAGGGATGTAAGGACCTGGGGGGGCGGGGGGTGGGGATGCGGGGGCAGCACTCTAAAGAAGGGGGAGGTTGTAGGGCGGAGAGATGAATTAAAAAGAAATGGAGAGCAAGAGGGGGAAAAATAAAGAGAGGGGGCTGGGGGTAAAAAAAAATCTCGGGTTTTTAAGAGTAAAAAGACGAGAGGGGGAGGGGGTGGAGAGATAGGGAGAGTAAGGACCACTGAGGGTTAAAGAGACAAGAAAGCGGGAACCTTATAAAAGAGGGATGAAAAGATGAGGAGGGAAAAGGAAACGGTCCAAAGAGGGAAAAAAGTGACATTTTGTATTTACGTATGAGGGCAAATTCGGCAAAGGAGGACTCCACACCTGGGCTAAAAGGAACGTTTATCTTATTATAAATGGCGTTAAAATAGAAACTATCTAAACAAGCTTAACGGAGATATTAACGGAAACCAGCAGAGACGAGTTATAATCCAAAAGTTCCATCAATGCGAACTGCACCAAAACATCAAAGCAGCATCATTATGGCGGCCAAAATACGCATAATTGCATGTGTCAACACTAGGTCACATAATGTGGGAACTAGAAGCTTTCACTTGGTGGAAGTACGTCAAAATTAACAAGATAGAATTTGTGATTTCCACAATTTATATAAAACCAACGACAGTTTTCGGCTGTCACGCCATATTCAGGTCCTGACCTGAAGTCGTTAGTTTAAACAAAATTGTGGAAATCACTAATTTTATCTTTGTGATTTCCACATATCGTAACAAAGTTTGTGATTTCCACAACTTATATAAAACTAACGACCGGTTTCGGCTGTCACGCGATCTTCAGGTAAGGACCAAAATCGTGGCGTGACAGTCGAAAACGGTCGTTAGATTTCAATACATTGTAGAAATCACAAATTTTATCTTTGTGATTTCCACAATTCTTAACAAAATTTGTGATTTCCACAACTCCTAACAAAATTTGCGGCTTCCACAATGTATATAAAACTAACTACCGGCTTCGGTTGTCACGCCATATTCAGGTGACCTGAAGATGACGCGACAGCCAAAAACCGGTCGTTAGTTTCAAATAAATAGTGGAAATCACAAATTTCATCTTGTTCATCACAAGATAAACTTTTAATGCTATAATGATGATGAAACGTACAGATTTGGCTGTTAAAATGATGAGAAAGAATTAACGTTTCCAAGATCATATGATCTAAATCACGTGAATCGCTTACCCAATCAGCATTGAACGCCTTTACTGAATGGCTGCACTTTTATCCGTCAACTGCGCCACTTCTTGGACGGATTTCGGTTGTGTGATACTTTTCTCTCGTTCACGGGACCTTCTTTTGTCAAAATTCGCGCGAATCGCGGCATTATTCAAATCCTCACAATGGAGGAACCTTCATTCTAGGCATGCCCGATAGCCTTCCTTGATATTAACATAAATAATGAGGTTAGATTTCTACTACATAATGGTGTGAAAATAAGAGGGCAGAGTTTTTTCAACCTCCGATCTCTTAGCATAAACGCCAGACAAGCGACAGGCGGGTGGTGTGCGCAGTCGGCAACTGCACATCTCCCGCACTTCACGCTCTGTCACTGCTCAGCAGAGGTGGGAATTTCGGTTCATTTTGTGGATTCGGTTCATGGGATTTGATTCGTGGCAATGATTCGGTTCTTTAAATCGTTCATAATGAACCGAAAGAACCAAATCCACGAGTGAATCTTGAATACATGTGAATCTCGAATCCGTGTGAATCGCGAATCCATGTGAACCTCGAATCCAACTGAATCTCGAATCCAACTGAATCTCGAATCCATGTGAAACTCTCGACTTACTGCATTTCAAATATTAGTGTGCGAAATAACAAACAAAAAGGTGAAATGTGATGCTCCAATTCGGAAACACAAGATATTTGACAAGGTGTTTCAAGGGTATTTACAGGGTTCTTATTGAACGATTTAGATTTGGCGGATTCGGAGATTTGCTAGCAGAATCTTCCACACAAATCGTTCATATTGAACGATTTGGATTCGGCGGATTTGAATCTTCCATGAAATCGTTCATTTTGAACGACTCGAGTGGAGAGCGTAGATTCAATTCATTCGGTTCATGCCATTGAATCGTTCATTCTGAACGATTCATTCATGAACGACACACCTCTACTGCTCAGTCTGTGCTGAGCAGCAGTCACATAAACATTGATTCGCCGCCTCAATTGATTCTCCCGCCAATTGCGAATGGCGAAGCGTTATTCGTTTCCTGCAAGCAGGAGGGAATAGTGCAGCGGAAATTCATCGAATAATGAGCAGAAGGTATTGAAAAAAACTTAACGAGTGATGGTGCTGTGCGTGAATTCTGTCGCAAAGTTAAAGATGGCCGAACTGATGTGCATGCTTAAGGAGGTCAACGACGCAAGTCTGTCGCTACAGACGGCCATGTTCAACGAGTTGACGAAGTGGTTAGAGAAAACCGTAGGTGCACAATTAGTGTTTTGTCTTTGGAATTTCCGTAAGTTTCGAGATTTTTCTCTGTACTCTAATCGTTACAGAACATTTGGGCTTCAAAAAACTTTGTGCTCGCTGGGTCCCAAAAATGTTGCTTGACAACGCCCCGATCCATGACAACGCCCGTCCTCACAGTGCTGGTGCAACCCAACGGCTCCTAGAGCAATTTCAATGGGACATTTTCGATAACCCCCTACACAGTACCGACCTAGCGCCGAGTGACTTCCACCTTTACCCTGAACTGATGAAGTGGCCGGAAGCGCAGCGCTTCCAAACTTACGAGTATGTATCTTCATGACAATGTATAGACTCATTTAAAGTCATTGCTGGCTACATTTTATGCAGAGGGTACTACAAGGCCAGTCCGCAGGTACGACGAATGCCTCAATCGTCACGGTGATAATTTCGAAAAGTAACTATAAGTGGACATAACTTTTAGTAATAAAATAATTTTTTTAAATTCACTTGTATTTTAAGTATGGCCTATCGGAGGTTGAAGAAAACTACCCTCGTATTACTAAGAATTCGGTCACTAAATAAAGACGTATTAGTTTACAAATGCTGAATTTTAACGCTGAAATACGTTGCCTTAAAATTAGTGCGACGGCATCTCTTCTCATAACTTTTTATCTCAATTTCCGCCCGATAAATTTTGTCCAAAAACTTGGAGAACAGGCACTACATATTAATGGTGCAGTCAGCATAATTACATGGTGCAGTCGTTAATTTTTCCACACCTAGACTACTGCTCTTCTCTGTTTACTAATCTCAGCGAAGAAAGTAACAACAAATTGCAAGTGACAATGAACTCTTCAATGCGCTACATATGTGACCTCAAAAAATGGGATAGGATATCTGACACTTACGTCCAATTACGCTGGTTGAAACTAAAACAGCGTCGCTTTTTACCATGTTATTCTGCTTACTTATAAAATTTCATCCACTCGCAATCCCCTTTACCTATCTGCTAGATTTACCTGGAAAAAAGATCTACATACAGTACCCTCTAGGAATCATCCCGTAGACCTACACATCCCTCTACATAGCACACTTCACGTTACTAAATCCTTCACTTTAACCGCTTCTAGAGTATGGAACTCTCTACCATCTAAAGTTAGAAATATTAAATCCATCCATGCTTTCAAGTCCAAGGTGTATGATATCCTAATAAATAATCCCAAAATGTTGTCTTTCTAAAATTGAAACGAAGTAAAATTAAACAAATGTTAAATTGGATGCCTTATACATATTGAAGAAGAATTAATCCATTGAACATGAATGTATTCAACTTCATACTGGTAATTATTACTGTTATCATTAATTACCTTTTTCCTCACGGTTTGTATGCTTAATCATGTATTTAAATGTTATCCTAGTAGTCCTCTCTGCAGTAATATGTACGGCTGTATTACGAATTCAAAGCTTACAATGAGGTTTTTTATTTTTTGTTTTGCCTGTCATCATTGTATAATTAATTCGATTTTGTATATTGAGTTTCATCACTGTATTATTAATCTAATTTTTGAATTTCAAAATTGTATTAATTTGAAAAATTGTACTTCATTATCTCAGGGGCTAAGAGTAGCCCACGATAATAAACGTTGTTATTATTATTATTATTATTACATATTAAGACATTTAAAAATTTTTGATTTTGCAGTTTAGGCCGTCGATAATATAACACGAATATTTAAGTTTAAAAAATATACTTCCGGTTTTCGCCGGAGCATATTGCCGACATATTGCATTGAATGTGGCAGCGTTGCCAAGGGAAACTTCCACTGTTTACCTTCTTTGCCAAATCTATTTTTCGATGCATACCGTAATTAGGCATTCATTCAACATACATTGTTAAATGTTTTAAGCTTGAAGATAAGACTCTGCCCTTCCCTCACAACGTAAAAAACTATGATATCAAACCCTTTCCAGGGAGCAACCTTAACGTTTTAGTGAAAGACACGCAGTTTGTGTTCCTCTTAAAATTGATAACCATTTGTAACCATGAATTTAAAATGCATGAAAGTAATGTCTAGTAATAGATAGTCGCGACAACAATTGCAGTAAACTTGCTGCATAGAACAATGGGAGGTGAACTGGAAGTTAACAATATGTCTCATGTTAGTGTCACATCATTGTGGTAGATGGAGAGGGCACTTGCTATGCTGACCAATGCTAGAAGCTGAAGCCAGTCCGACAACTTCGTTGCCTTTCATTTTCCTACAGCTCTTGCGAGCTAACGCACTAATTTTGCCATTTTAAATGCTTCAAATCCATAACGTACTAGAAATCACCATGCGCTTACTCCTTTAATATCCAATCTCCGAAAATAAATTGTTTATTTCTTATAATTGATAATTATCCGCATTCCCGGTGAAAATTAGGGTGTAATAGGGTAGAATCCATAGCACCAAGCAGCCATTTTATGTTTCATGAGTAACTTTCCTTTAAATCCAAGCAGATGGTGGATATTCTCGTTATACATTCGCTGATTCGTCCACTCCGAAGTGTTATATACAAAGGAAGGTAGGGTAAGGGCTGGGATGACCAATATGGCAGTTATTTCGGTTGTCAGGCTTCAATTTGTTGACGTAGTACCCAGTCCATACACCTCAATGTGTCTCAATGTTCTGATTTTAGTCACCTATAGTGCGAGGAAAGCGTGAATGTTTGTACCCATCAGTTTGTACCCCAGGAGAATTGTCGGTAGAATCAAGACTCCTCCATAGTTAACATGCGCAAGGAAAGTATAACTCGAATTACATATTCTCACTTTTTTATGCGGAAGGAGATTTTTAATCACTCTAGCCAGAAAAAAAGGACATATAATCGCTAGATTCGTGATGAAACAATATATTGAAAAGAACGCACGGTGGGAAAAAGATAGGGAAGGTTGATATCCTTATCCTGGGGACACTGATATACGCGTTGACTTTTTCCCATCCTGAGGGTCCGGGTTTATATCTCGGGAGATATCTCGGTAGAATCCAGAATACTCCTCCGGAACAGAGAAAACATGCGCCACGGAAACAACAATAATTATCCCAACGTTTCCCAATGTATTAAATGGAAAGGTCTCAGCTCTTACTTAAAAAGTAAGGAGGACAACGAAGTCAAATCATGAGCCCCCAAACGCTGTTACAATAATATTTTGACAAATCTGATTTTTGTCCAGATTTTTGTGGCAGCTCTTTATACCACCTCCTATACCCCCCCTTCCCCTCTTATATTTTATGTAATATTAATCCGTTACAAAAGGGGGGGGTGAACAGTGTATTCATCCCTTAAAAACTTTTCTATTAGCTACCATATCATATGCAGTAAAAAGCGAAGAAAAATGGTTATTTCAATGGTTTTTTAAGGTTTTTTTTCGATTTTCACCCCCTAAATATTTTCAACCCCAGTCAAGTTTGTCTCTTTCATGACCCTGATAGCCTCAAAACGTCAGTTTTTTTAATCAGAAGCAGATAAAATTAGTAAAAGTCCCTTGAAAAGCGATAAGTTTAGATACGGGGTTGGTTTCCCCAATTTAGGGGTTGCTCGTAAAAATGGAGGGTGATAGAAAAAAACGGAGGTCATTTTCGGATTCAGCGACCCAAAATTAGCCAGAAACACCCTAAATTGTAGCCGAGCATTTTTTGAACTTTTTTTTTGCAGAACAGTGTAATTATAGAGCTCCACTGTTTTACGCAGAAGAAGATTACTAATATATCTAGAGAGACAAAAAAGGACAAAATCGTAAAGGTACTTGACGAGCCAATATTTATGTAAAAAAAGATCATACGGTGGGAAATAGATTACTGCGGTTGGTGCCTGACGCGTTGACTTTTCCCCATCATTAAGGGCCCGGGTTTGTATCCCGGGAGATTTCTCAGCAGAAACCAGAATATTCTTCCCGAGCAGAGTTAAGGTAGTTAGAGCGAAATATCATTTTACCTAGAAATCAATGAATTTGGTCTCATTTTAAAGGAAAGTATATCACCCTTCCCTTGACATAAAAAAATTCAACCCCTTACCACATTATTTTCCGAGATATTTGCCACAAAATACCAGCCCTTCTATATGGGAAATGGTACGTGTATGCATTCCAGAGGGGCCTTATATTAAAAATGAGGCATTTCATACACTTAGATCTCGTCAAAAATCAACAGTATGTAGGAAGTGTGTTTTCTCAAGCATTTTTGAAAATAAATCATATTGTCACCGCGGTAAATTCTTCGGGATGACAAAAAATCCTTTGTTTTGATGGAGTATCAAACGTACCGCGTGAAAGAAATGAGTCAAGTTGAAGACTTATTTAGATATTTTAATTTAATTACTTACAACTTCTGCCATGTAAAAATATATTATTGCACCATTAATAATACAATATATTTATTCATGTGTCCTACAGCTAGAGAAATTAAAACGTATATATCGAATATGGTCTCTATTATGATTAGGGAACTATCTTGCTCGCACTAACTTAACATGCGTCACGAAAACATCACTCATTATATATCACCACTGTTTTACGCAAAGTAGTTGACTAATCCATCTAGAGAGACAATAAAGGACATAAAATCGTAAAAATACGTGATTGAAGGTTGATATCCTTATCCTGGGGAGGCTGATATCCGCGTTGACTTTTTCCCATCCTGAGGGTCCGGGTTTATATCTCGGGAGATATCTCGGTAGAATCCAGAATACTCCTCCGGAACAGAGTACACACGCGCCACGAAAACAACAATAATTATATAGCTCCACTGTTTTATGCAGAAGAAGATTACCAATATATGTAGAGAGACAAAAAAGGACAAAATCGTAAAGGTACTTGACGAGCCAATATTTATGAAAAAAAGATCACAAGGTGGGAATGAGATTACTGCGGTTGGTGCCCGACGCGTTGACTTTCCCCCATCCTGAGGGCCCGGGTTTGTATCCCGGGAGATTTCTCAGCAGAATCCCGACTCCTCCTTGGGAGCAGGGTTAACATGCGCAAGGAAAACATAACATTTATTATATGTCACCACTTTTTCACGAAGAAGGAAATTGCCATTCTCTCTCGCCATACAATAAAGGACATAAAATCGTAAACATAGTGATGAACCAAAATTTATGAAAAAAAAAAGATCACACTGTGGGAATTAGATCACTGCGGTTGGTGCCCGACGCTCTGACTTTTTCCCCATCTCGAGGGCCCGGGTTAGTATCCCGGGAGATTTCTCAGCAGAATCCCGACTCCTCCTTGGGAGCAGAGTTAACATGCGCAAGGAAAACATAACACTAATTACATCTCGCTACACAAAAAAAATCCTCAAGGGAACGGAGCAGTCGAAGGGCGAGGAAATGAATGAGAAATATTCCTCGGAACACGACGCCGGAAAGACAAGAAAACCGACGTTGCGCGGGGGGTGAGGGAGCGAAAGGGGTGGACGAGGAGGGTGACTGGCGGCAAGGGGAGGGTGCAGGGAAGCGGGACGAATGGGAGAGGGCCTTAAAGGAAGAAGAGCGGGGAGGAGGAAAAGCTTGTGGAAGAGGGATGTTGGAAAACGGAATATTTGCAGAGCAAATGCGAGGGAGAGGTGGTCGGTGAGGGGGTAAGGAATGGGGAAACTGTTTCTTTTAATTTCTCCGTTTGGGTCGGAGGCGGCGGGGGAGGAGGATGGGGCTCTAGGGGGTGGAGGGGGGTGGGGGAGTGTGGAGGCAGGAGGTTCTCGAGGAGGCGGGAGCGGGGCGGAAGAAAAAATAACTAGGGATCGGGACGGGAATAGGGAGTGGAAGGAGCGGAGGCGGCGTGGAAAACCCAGACTGCAAGGCAAAAGTAATTTGGCCGAAGCTCGGAAGAAGTTTTGATTTAGATTGAAAGACGGGGAGTTGTAATTCCATTTCCTTAGGAGATGATGGAGTGCCGACTTCGCAGCGGAGCAAAAGGGGCGATACTCGTGGGGCATCTTACGCCTCCTACCTCCTTATTCCCTCCCTTCCAACCCGCCAACAGACCCACCTCCGCCCCCAACCCCTCCCCCGTATTCCAAAAGGCTTCTCCCAGCAAAGATAGTGCGAGCGAGATAGTCCCCTAATCATAATAGAGACCATATTCGATACATACGTTTTAATTTCACCAACTGTGAGACACACGAATTGAATT
Organism: Ceriagrion tenellum; assembly: GCA_963169105.1. NCBI lineage: Eukaryota > Metazoa > Arthropoda > Insecta > Odonata > Coenagrionidae > Ceriagrion > Ceriagrion tenellum. Next base: position 84,522,074 of record OY720644.1, read on the forward strand.
TTGTATTATTAACGGTAAAATAAAATAGTTTTACATGCAGAAATTGTAAGTAATCAAATGAAAATATCTAATTAAGTCTTTAACTTGACTCATTTTTTGCACGCGGTGCTTACGTATGAAACTCGGTTAAAACGGAAAGTTTATTGTGATCCCGAGGAATAAACTGCGGTGAAAAAATGATTAATTTTTAAAAACAGTTGAGAAATGCCAGAAATTGTAAGTAATCAAATGAAAATATCTAAATAAGTCTTTAACTTGACTCATTTTTTTTCACGCGGTACCTACGTAGGAAAAACTCGGTTAAAACGGAACGTTTATTGTGATCCCGAGGAATAAACTGCGGTAACAAAATGATTTATTTTTAAAAACAGTTGAGAAATGCCAGAAATTGTAAGTAATCAAATGAAAATATCTAAATGAGTCATTCACTTGACTCATTTTTTTTCGCGCGGTGCGTTTGAAGCTCCATCAAAACGGAAGGTTTATTGTGATCCCGAAGAATTTACTGCAGTGACAGTATGATTGATTTTCAAAAATAGTTGAGAAAATATAAAAGCTACCCTCTGTCAATTTTTGGAAGAGATCTAGGCGTTAGAAATTCCTCATTTTTTTAAATTGAGGTCTCTCTGGAGTGCACACACGTATCGTTTCCAATGAAAAGGGCTGGTAGTTTTTGGCAAATATCACGGAAAGTAATGTGGTAAGGGGTTGAGTTTTTGGTGTCATTAGAAGAGCGAGATATTTTTCTTTAAAATGAGACCAAATTCATTGATTTCTAGGAAAATGATGTTTCGCTCAAACTACCTTAAACACACCCACACACACTCGCATTTGTGCACATCTATAATCTCTTAGATGAAAAACTCTCTCGGTGACGATGCACTAGCATAAAATATCAACGAAAAAACCTGAAAAACATAGGCACACGTAAAAAGGGCTCATGCACATATATCAGAGACGATCCGAGGATTACATCGCCAGCATTGGCGGAAGAGAAATGAGTGAAAACGCACACAAACGAGATAGGCAAAAGAAGATTCGTACATAAAAGTTAGTCGGTAAACTTCAAATCTTTCAGTTGACGATTGAGATTATGATCATAGGCTGTTAACCGTGGTGACGTATTGATTAAGTTATATTATATTATTATTATATTATATTATTATTTATTTAATTATAAGTAAACAAACACGGTCCCTCTAAGCCATAAGGCTTGTCAGAAGGATCCAACACATACACATACAATGCGGCAAATAAAAAAAATGGTGTATACAAAAAACAACAAAAAAAACAAAAAAAAAGTTACAACAATTTATAATATTACAACTTGAGAACATAAAACATAGCCAGATTTAGGCATTCCACATTTTTGAGTACACAGGTATTCATGCCAAATATATAGAACGTAACCAATCAAAAATGTTTAATTCCATCAAGTAACCATGCATGTACCTTTTTCTTCACTACTGCCATACCTTTAAGATCATCAAGGTGTTTTGGCATGCAATTAAAAGTGTGTGGTGCATAGTATTTTGCCAACCTTTTACCGTATGAATTGCAATATCTGTACGTTTCCAATACGGGGGAAATTTCTTTTTGACATGCAATGTGTGTTTTTGCATGGAATTTTATACTCTTTTTTGTAATGATTTTCCAATATAATTACCCATTTTGTTAATGGGTCTGCGGTTAACACTTTATATTTTCTACACAAATAATTTAATTCAGAATTAGCACAATATTTCCCTCTATCTTCATCAACCAATCAATTGATACAAGAAATCGTAGAAATATAAGTTTTTTCTCTTTCTTGCGCAATCGTCCTATGTCTTGGTGAGCCAGGAGCGAAGACCCGCTAGGAGATGGTTCTTCATCGTTTGGACCGCGCATGAGTGGTGTCCAAGTGGTGTCGTGGCCGCTACAGGGGAATCAGGTGTATTGCCAATACAGGGGACAAGCAGGCGCGCGATTTGAACTATTCTCTGAAGATTTTTAGCCAATAATTTTTCTCTTGAAAGTAGCAGCACACGGATTAGCATTACGTGTGATGCGAGAGGGCTTGGCGAGCTCTATGCGCTACAATGAAACTCTGATCCTAATTAGCTCACGTCAAATTGCAACCTACGTCAACTTCTCTTCCTTACGTTGCTCTGGCACGTCAATTTAATCTAAACTAACTAAACTTCAATCCAGCAGAAATACTCGTTAATGTCAGTGGGAGAAATAACCGTAAGAAACAATACAGTAATGAAGGATTTCGTTTTTTCCCGGCGAACATTATCGATAAAGTCTTCTCGGGTTATCAGAATGGCCATTATTTATAGGAAAAAGTCCCAAAAACGGCACAAGGGCCTTTAACATTGGATGACTACCCAATAAATAAATTATTAGCATTAACAGATTATAAGATAATAACAGACATAATAACAGAAAATAGAATTGATACAGAAGTACATAAGAACGTGGACGGGGACTTAGCGGTAAGTTAACAGGGTGGATGAGGCAAATTTGCAGACCTGGTTAGTAAGGAAGGATTTGAAAGCGGAGGGTGGCGAGAAGAGGTCAAGGGAGGGTGAATGCGAAGCCAGAAAGTTAAAAGAGTTTTTGGAATGCGGTAGAATAGGGAACGCTGGGATATCGAAAGACGAAACTTATGGATGATAATACGACTGCTATTGCGTCTGGTACGGGGAGGAACATGAAGTGGAAAGTGAGGAAGAAGGATATTGGTGCGGAGAGAGCCCCTCCATATGCGATGAAGAAACTTCATGTCAGACAATTCATGCAGATGAATTCCATGCAATTTGGATCAGCACGAAATTTGGACCAAAAACAATATTTTGCACTCGCTAAAGCTGGCAAAACTTTTGATACAGAATCGTTGGGGCGTTCCTCATAAACGTCTTCCCTACAAGTTTATACAGATAGGCTCGAGTGCTTGACTACATAAAGCGGAAAGAGGGGAATCGTGCATCTGCTACGTGGGTTTTTCTCCTAGGTTGATTATGGACGACGATGTTAGTTTCACTGATTGAAACACAGAAATTTCTACCCATTAAATGTAAGACATCGAGGTGTCTGAGGATAAATTCCCGTTAGTGTACCCAAAAATGCTGCGGTGTTATCAGCATTAGTGCTTTTATTCCTCTTCAAGTAATTTGGACCGCCTAAAAGCGTGTACTTTGGCCCAACCAGGGCGTACTTTATAGATGTCAATGACACGGACATGACGGAGAGAGAGGCGGGGGATTCCAAGGGAAGACATGATAAGTTCTTGTGTACAATTTCTGAAGGAAGGAATTCTATGACGGGCAATGGCTAGAAAGAAGTTAATAGGTCGATTAAGTAGTTTCAAGGTTGTTGGGCAGGCGGTTGACCAAATTGGGGCACAGTATTCTAAATTGCTAACAAATGTTTACCTTACTGCCAACGTTTAGATGGCCTTCACTGCCATCGTCATCAGGGGTAATGATGGACCTTGTGTCGTGCCGGATTTATATAGCTCCGATATGGAGGTCAAGTCTCCTATGATTGGTCAATTTTGGCGCCTTTTTTCGCCTCACTCTTCCCATTCGTTGGAGGATTGGATTCCATGCTCTGCTTAGATTATAACCCGTCAATATAGTAGTTCTACCTGAACAGAAGAGAATCTTGTTACCCGTCAATAATCTTTTTAAAAAGTCTCTTTTTGACTCTTATGAGTAAGTTGTAATAGAGTATGCAAGGTTACCAGCCTTTGCAGTACCAGCACCATGAGCAGCTTTCCTGCTAACGGTTACGACGCTCTACCGGGACCCGAATCTAGGGTTCCTAAACCCGTTTTATATATCATATATAACAAGTTAATACAAACGCTAAAATAATTTTATTTCATTTATTCATAGAATTATTATATCTTTTATTTAAATTCCAGGTCATTCGGCTGAGTACTTTTCGAGAAGGGTAATGAATAAATTGAACAACACTACATTACCTGTTTTACATGTCCTACACCACAAGTTAGTACATACGCTAGAATTCGCAAATTTTCAGCTCAATCGGCTCTGTCCTTTTCAGGAGAAAGAGTAATGAATAAATAGACAGCACTACATCACCTGTTTTACATATCTACCTCTACATAATACCCCGCGAGCCGCCGCATAGGCGTGTGGCAGGGGGTATTAGGTCACCAGCCGTGTAAAGGTGCAAGTTTTTCGGAGATGGAATGATGACATGAATTATATGAGTGTATTTAGTGCAGCGTATTTTTTATTGTAGTCGCTTATTGCTCACGAAAAGAACGAGTTTTTGTAACTATCTGTTTGACAGTGTATCCCTCTTATTTTATCGCATCTGTCAGACCTAGAGATGTAGTGAGGAGTCATGATAATATTCTCTACATCGCTCAGAATAATATCAGTTCTGAGTATATCAAGCAACCTAGGCCTAGAGTGTAGCCTCCGAGTCTCTAGGGGCTCCCACCTTAATCCCTCTAAAAGTTGTGAGACACTATATGTACGCTCGTAGCAGTTGTTAACGAAAAGCACTGTTTTCCTTTGTATTTTAATAATTTTTTTTGTAAAATCTATTTGACCAGGGTCCCAAATGGTCGCGGTATTCGAGGTGTGGCCTAACCAGAGCGAAGTAACATCTCTCTGTGACTTTTTCATCCGAGGACCTTCCTATTATACGCTTAACAAAACCTAGTTTCTTTAATGCTGCGCCACATATGTTTTGTATGTGTAATCCCCACGATATATATAGAAGCTATGGTAATTTGTCCTACGTTAAAAATTAGAACATACACCAGAATTATTACTTGCGAAATTTCAGGACATTCGGCTCAGCACTTTTCTAGCAAAAAAGCAATGAATAAACAGACACGGCCATATTTGCATACATTAGTACAGATATACACGCGGGCTTCCCTCATTTTAACCCCTTTTCCCATGCCCTGCTCTTAATTTCCCCGTTTCTCCTACCAACCCTCTTGTCTCTCCCTCGCGGTTCGAATGAAAAACTTCCACTCCTCGCCGTGGAGTGAGAGAGCGAAGCAAAAACTCCTTTGAGATGTAATTCCCCCAGCATCCCACAGCAGCAGAGGATGACGTGGAGTTAAACAAGAATAAAAAAAATACAGAGGATGAGGATTATAACTTAATGCGAGACAAGAAAAAAAACCTTGGAGGAAAAAAAGAGGGTAAGTGAGGGAGGTTGGCTGGGAAGACACAAAATAATATAAAGCGGAGACGAAGGAAAGGAATAACAAAAGTTTAAAAGAGGAAAGGAAAAAAAGCAAGGGATGGGAAGGTGGCATCGCATTTTCGCTCGTGTTTTGTTCGAGACGGTTGCCATGGTGAGAGATGAGGGGGGGGGGGGATTGCTGCTTTCTTTCGTTCCGGCCTCTTTGCCCGGCTCTCCGGAAAATGGTAGAGGGGGTCGTGTTTCTAGGGGCGACGAGGGGAGGGATCGCGAAAGAAATTAACGCCAAGAGCAGAGCACTCGGTCAAGATTTACCGCCTGTTTTGTCCTGTGTGGAAGATCGAGGCACCCAAAACTTCGGGCAAAACACACAACTTAAAAGAAAACAGTCGGTTTCGGACATAAATCGCAAAAAAATCCACCCACTTTTGGCAGCATGACGAGCGCAAGCGTTCCCAAGGAAAAAGAGACGTCCGACGGCAGTGAGATTCATTCCTGCTGCATTTCTCTCGACTCAAATCGTAAGACTTGGGAGAAATTCATTAAGAACATTTCTCGTAAATGGGGACGTGAGTAGTAATGCCACTGAGGCTTCTCAACGTTTTCACGAGGCTATGAGTGTGTGTGTGAAGTTGTTGGCATAACGGTCTGAGCTGTTAATGTGGCATTTCCACTGCTCACGGATGAATAGAAGAACCTGTCCGCGGACCCAAAAGTGGTGCGTTTCATTCCTACGGGAGAGCTCACTACATCGCAAAACCTGGAAGGTTAGGTGGTTGTGCCTGAACCGCTCGAAATAATCTCGATCACGTAACTAAGAAGTCACTTTACAGAATTAGAATTTTACTGTACATTTGCAAAAGGAATTTTACATTTCCGGTGGCAAAGGGAGTTGATCAAGGTACATAAAAATCACTCACTTTCGTCAGCCTCACTTGGTGGTATTCCACCATTAAAAAAATTTTAAGATGTCAACTTTTACTAAAACCACTCGATTTATTAAACAACGACCCAGGTTTCGATGTGCATTCACATCATCTTCAGGTTCACATCATCATCATCTGCATTCACATCATCCTGAAGATGATGTGAACGCACATCGAAATCTGGGTCGTTGTTTTATAAATCGAGTGGTTTTAGTAAAAGTTGACATCTTAAAATTTTTTTTACATAAAAATCGTAAACAAACAACATAACACGAAAAATAAATCACGTAATCAGTAATTGAAATAAATTATTATATATAACTAGTTTTAAGTCTTCATATAGCGCAAGTCACTCTCCACTTCCACTCCAGAGACTGGGCACTCGTGCCAATCACTACCAAACTCCAACTCGACCGTGTCCGGGCCGCAAGTCCCCTTATATACCAAAAGCCGGCCAAGATGGCCGACCTAGGCATGAAAGGGAGACAGTACGGTCCGTGATGGACGGTCGGCGAGATTGGCGGCGGTTGGCACGAATCTCCAGGACGCCACACGCGTCGGATCCTTTATTAATTGAACATAAAGTTGACAATAAAGATCATCATTGAACATTAGTCCCTTCCCTTTCTTCAGGGCAGACAACACAGCCCTGTTGTCAGTGTGAATTACAAAGTTAATAAATTCAGGAGAATTGTGGAATAGAAATAAGGCACCCCGAAGGGCGGCAATAGCCTCGGCAAAATAGATAGGAAGTTCTTGTGGCAAGCGGTGCGCTGACTCTAGCCCGAGGGCCGGACAGACGACTGCCCACTGCCAGGGTGTGGCATCCACGTAGGCATCAATAGACACAGAGAAGGTGGTGAGGTGACGAACCCGGGAGAAAAGTCCGTGCTCGTAGAACGTGTGGAGCCACTTAGTCCTGCGCTGGTATACGTGTGAGATAAGGAAATAAGGCAATCGTAAGATGTGGCAGGCCCACGACACGAACCCAGCCGCTTTCGGGAGGTCCAGGGAACGTAGCCGGGGGATGATGCACATCGTAAAATGTAAGCGTGCCAGCGCAGCAGGAGTAAACCGGAGAGTGGAGGCACCGGTGTCGATGAGAACACCAAGATAGGGGAGGCGTTTCCGAGGACGGAGAATAGACTTTTCCACGTTTATTGTGATACCTAAGTCGGTTTGAAGAAAGGGGATCACTCGGTCGATTTTCTCGGAGCTTTGGGCGAGGGAGGTGGAGAGAACTATGAGCCAGTCATCCAAGTAGGGGATGATGGCCACTCCGAAGGTACGAAATACTTCGGCCGATACGGCACGGGCCCACCGCTGCATTATCGCGGGAGCCAGGCAATGGCCCATTGGCAGACGGGAGAAGGAGTAGTAACAATTGCCAGCCCGGATACCATAAAATTGTTGATGGTTAGGCTGCACTTTTAATTGATAGAACGCATCTTTCAAATCCAATTTGCACAGGTAGGTGTCCTTTGGTATTGAAGCCACTGCCATGGCAGCGTCCTTTAATTTAAAGGTGGGCTTCCGATAGAAGGGAGTCCACGGCGATAAGTCATGAATCAGACGGGTGCCACCGGAGGCTTTAGGGATGAGAAACACTCGAAAGGCACAGACAGGTTTTCTTCGTGAGAGGACACCACGGGAGACCAGATTCTCCAGATATTGGACAAGCTGTGGGTCGTCGCCGGAGTTCGCGAAGGGCATAGGGGACCCCTCGGGTCTAGGAATGTTGGCGCCGCGCACTACTAACTCGAGCACTGAGGGGTCTGAGTAAGGGTAGCACTTAACCGCCGGGAGAAAGGCGGCGTCTGGACTTACTTGTAGAGCGGGCAGGTTGGGTTGCCGGACTAACTCCTTTTTTTGGTTGTAATGAAGGGATGAAGTAAATAAAAAGTGACAAGAGTACAGATTTAAATGCTCTGGCATTTGCAGATGATGTAGTACTTTGGGGATGCAATGAAACTGAAGTCCATTGGAACCGAAGGTACAAAAATTTCAAAAACTTCCACCTGAGAGTCAGTAAAAGTAAGACAGTGGTGCTTACTATTGGCAAAGTACAGAGCCATATAACTTTAAAAATCGAAAATGAAATATTGCAAACAGTGGAACAGTTTCCTTGCCTAGGTAGTGTAATTTAACAGGGTGGCTCAGATTCTTGGGAAATTAGATTGAATAAGATGTCAAGTTATTACCACCAAGTAAGGAGTCTTCTTTGGGACTAAAAAGTACCAAGAGCTGCAAAAATGACCATGTATAAGTCTTACTTCGTACCTATCATGTCACATGGCTTACAAGGAGAGTGTCAGATAGCCGGGTCTCAGATTATATTCAAACTTAGTAGTTGTACAGACCGCTGTATGTGGTTCATGAATCACCCCACATATAGGGTTATGTAGCTAATAGTTTAAACAAAAGAGGGCTTTAAAAATGTGAACATTCCTTTTATACGGGCCACCCACATAACTGACAAGCTGGACGGGTGACTGACGTGCTCGTCTCCGGTCTAGAGACACGGGTTCGATTCCAATTCGGGGTATGTTTCTTCCGCTGTTTTTATAGTTTTTCTTTTACGGCATCCTACAATGCGCTCAAGATTTTTTTATTTTTACTCGAAATATTATGTTTGCAGAGGCAAATTTTTCATTTGCATACACGACGTCAGGCTTAGTCTCATTTTTTCGGTCGAAGGCAGCCTTATAATTATGTCACTTCCTTATCTTTTCACGACGTATTTCCATTATTCCTTCATGCACATGATTTCCATTTTCTATAATTATTTTATAATATTGTCTTCATATTTTTACAATTCAAGCATAATTCTTAATAATATTAAAATTTTTCGTAGCTTGTCAGTTATGTGGGTGGCCCGTGTAAAAGGGAATTTCGAAATTTTTAAAGGCCATTTTCGTTTAAACTGTTGGTTACATAACCCTATATGTGGGGTGATTCATGAACCACATACAGCGGTCTGTACAACTACTAAGTTTGAATAAAATCTGAGACCCGGCTATCTGACACTCCCCTTGTTAGAAACTTGTAAACTATCAAGTAGAGACAACGGCAGAAAGAAGCCAATGAAATGAAATTCCTAAGGATGATGGTACAAAAGACAAGACTTGACAGGCAGAAAAATGAAGACATTAGAAAAACAGGTTGGATGCAAAATATCATTCATTGAAAAAGTCAGGAGATCCAGGCTGGGATGGTATGGTCATGCGATGAGGATGGAACAGACCAGAACAGCTAAGGTATGGTTGAAAAAGGAAATGCCAGGGATGAGAAGGGTGGGCAGACCAAGAAGGAAGTGGATCGACCAACTAAAACAAGACATTCTACTGAGAGGGAGCTCTTGGGAGGAAGTTCAACATCAACAAACACACCAAGATAGGAGCCGATGAAAGAGGCTGATAGACAACACCCGGGACACTGGAGTTGCTACTTGATGATGATGATGATGATAGCGCAAGTCCTCCTTGAAACACTTCAAGATTTATAGAAAGTTCATTGAATACTTCACAAGGCAAATTGTTCAGTCACGAATAGTCCTTCCCATAAAGGAGTTTCTTGTTCTGTTGCAGGCAGAGAAGATTGCTCTCACCTTGCACTGATGGTCATGAAGACCGTAATAATTCGGCTTCTGTAACTGGACACTTACACTATAGTATGCTTCAACACCACGAAAAACGAAGTAAAAGGCAGTCAACCTTGCCTTCCTTATGCGATTATTGAGACCTTCCCATCCTAAGCCACTCAACATCAAAGTCATACTTTCACACATGCAATGCTTACTTTTAACGTGCCGTGAGGCTTTCCGATGAACAGCCTCCATTAGATCTATTAAACAACATTGATATGGATCCTAAATTGCACAAACACATTCCAGTATGAGACTTAGCAGTGTTAAATAAGCTACTTCTTTTACTTTTGGGGAGGCACGTTTCAGATTTCTCATAGCAAAACGAAGAGTTATATAGATGCCTCAGCAGTTAGTTTGGCTACATGATTCATTCATAACATGTTCGAGGAAAAAATTAAACCCAGACACTTCATTGTGTTCGTTCTTTGAAGGTCATCTTCATCGATTGCATAGTTGTACAAAATGGGATTACGCGATACAGTAAAATTGACATAGCAACATTTAGATAAGTTCAGTGACATTTTGTTGCATTTTGAAAAACTAACTAATCTATCCAGATCGTTCTGCAAATCAACACAGCCAGAATTGGAAGAAACAATTTTATACAGTATCACATCATCAGTAAAAAGTGTAATGCTGCAGTTCATCAAGTCCGGGTGGCCATTTATAAAAAAAAGACATAAAGGAGGTCCAGGTACACTTCCTTGTGGAACACCAGACGTTACTGGAACAATAACAAACGGGAGGAGATGCGTATGAGACACACGGGTATGATGAGTAGGTTGTGACTGCACTAAGTGAAGATCATTGCTAAAGATGAAGATGATGATGAAAAGAGTGGGTAGGAAGTTTCATTTGTTGTTTTGCACATGTCGATGTTAAAGTCTCCTATTATAACTAAATTTTGGCAACAAGGGTATACACTCATTAGCACTTCTTCGAATTATGATAATAAACCACTCTTTGGGGGACGATAAATAACACACAGCAGAATTTTGGACACTTTCAGTCCACAAATTTCGGCAAAAATGAATTCAGGGTTCGATGGCTTTTGTTGCTGCGAAGATGTATGAAGAACGTTAGCCTGGAGACTTGTGTAGATAGAATCCAACTCCTCCGCCTATTTTTCCAATTCTGTCATGTCTGATAAAGTTATACTCAGGCAATGAAACAATAGAGTCTAATACTATTGGTTTCAGCCATGTTTCGGATAAACAAATGAGGTCCTAACAATAGTTCGTAAAGCAATCTGTAAATTCATCAAAGTGCCCAAGTAGTGATTGACAATTTACATGGCAAATCTTTAAGTAATCATTCTGAGTTATTTTGTTACAGGGCACTGTAGCCAATTTACGTCAGTTTAACTAGTTTAGTAAGTCTAGAAAGTCCATACCATAGGTGCAGAAAACGTCTCCTGTTCTTTTATGAATCTTACTTACTAACTAACACTGCAGGCACAGCAAATGATTTAGCAAAAAGTTTTGCGCGAACATTGGATACACGAACTCTTCTATTCTCGACCAACATTTTAGAGAGGACATTTTGCTTCAGGAGTTTCTGTCACTCGGCTGAAATAAACTCCATCAGCAGTCTCTGCCGACGTTTCGCCAAATATATTGGACTTACTCAAGGCTCATCAAGGCTTAGACAATTTAGTTTAAGCAGAGCAGGATATTACAAGGCTTTTCACAACAGACATATTTTATGGTTATTTAAAATAAATTGAATGGTGTTTGATTCCATGTAATCTCCTGTTATACTGTAACTAAATAATCTAAGCCCTTATGATGTCGAATATATTTAACGAAAATTCGGCAAAGACTGCTGATAGAGTTTAACTCACCCGAGTGACCAAAACTCCAGAAAAAAACACCATCGTCGGAAATGGGTTATGGTGGCAGGAGCGGTGATCGCAGGTCATGGATATTTGGATAATTTGATGCTTGCATATTTGGTTAATGCTTCAAATAAGTCACAGAAAAAAATCTACGTCCTCATATTACTTACGCACATCTGTTTTTGCTATTATTATAACATCACAGGAAATAAACTATATAAAAAAGTGTGAAATTCATTGAATACAGTGAAACCCCTCTTAATTACCACTCCTATCAAGCGACCTCCCCTATGAAGGACCATTTTTCTGCGGAACCGTCGGTGACCGCTTACTTCAGGTTTCACTGTGAGCGCACATTAAATTAATATGCATTGAAATTTCCCAGGAGCAACTAAATTATGGGGAAAAAACGCCACCAGTGTAGCTTTAAACAAAACAGTCGCTTTAAGAGTTTTATCATTTTTTTCAAATCAGCCGTCCGTTCATTGATATAATACCCCTTGAAACTGAACCCCTGTCGAACGACCACCCCTCTTAAAGACCATTTTTCAGCGGAACCATCGGTGGTCGCTAAATACAGGTTTCACCGCAATTGCTTCAATTTTTTTCATAAAAACGACCAATTCAATTTTCGTGTCGATAATCGAAATTAAAGCGAATTTTCGAACATGTTTTTTTCGAATCGACATGAAGTCTTGATATTTAGTTGGAAAAAATATATTTGAAAAAAATGTCCAATTTTGCGCTAGCAATTGGAAAACAACCTGCACACAACCAATATTTAATACATAATTCATAAATACTTAATCGCATTATAACGAAATATATGTCGTGTGCCTATGAAGGCTAAGCGTTCATCTACATCGACATACACCCTGCGAGCCGCCGCATGGACGTGTGGTAGGGGGTGTTAGGACACCAGCCGTGTAAAGATGTAAAAGATAAGGTTTTGGGAGGTGAAATGGTGACGTGTATTATGGGAGTGTATTCAGTGGAGCTGTTTTAATTGTGGTCGCTTATTGTGCGCAGAAAGAACGAGGTTTTGCACGTATCTATTCGGCAATGTCTCTCTCTAATAGTATCGCAACTGTCAGGCCTAGAGAAGTAGTGAGGCGTCATGATAATATTCTCTGTATCGCTCTGAAACACACCAGTTCTGAATTATCTCATAAAGGCAATGCCTAGCGTGTAGCCTCCGAGTCTCTAGGGCCTTCCACCTTAATCTTTTTACAAGTTGTGAGACACTAATGGCCGTATTCATAGATTCCTTAGTGAGCTACTATCGGCTTAGTAACGCACTAACTAGTCGCAAACTAACAAAATCGTATTCATAGACTGCTACTAAGAAGTGAGCCACTATTTTAGCAGCTGATTCTTAAACACTCTCTCGCCTCGTTTAGAGGCGCTACTAAATATGGCGGTCTGACACAAGTGGCTCACCTCGAGTGATAACCTGAAGCCATAACGGAGATTTTAGGTGAAAATGCCAAAGATACTGGTTGAATTGCTTTCCTCAAGGCTGGCGGATGCGACGCGTAGTAGCGTCGCTGGATCATAACTGAGCATTTTTATTATTACTTCTTAGTCTACGACACCGTGTTGTGGTACTCCGTAGTGCTTCATGAGTGTTTTATTCAACGAAAAAGGAAGGGTTAGTGAGATGATTACTGTGGTTTCGGGCGTCGTAAGGAGGTTGTCATCTCTTCTTCATTTCGTTTCGTCCGTGCTACGCCTCACAGCTTTAAAAATGGAATAAATCATTGCGTGTGTATTGACTGTTTTTGAGGGTAACAATTGCATTTTTGAATTCTTCTGGCTTTAGCACTGTTCATTTGTGGTTTTAGATGATTGCTATAGGAGAATACAGCCCATTTTAAAGAATGTGTCCATGAGGAAGCCTTGTCAACAATTTACAAGTGCATATTAGTTTTCGTGACTACTGCATCAAGTGAGGTGCTCCCGGGTAATTAACTCGAGCATGTAACGGTTGTGTTGTCGTAGAAATATGTCTTACATTGATATTAAGACGTACAATTGTTATCTTAATGAATTATAATGATTTCATACGGGTAATAATTGTAATTGTGAGTCTGTTTACATCATAGCGGTGGACTGTTTACATTTGAATTTTTATTTCGTTTCGTTTTTGTTTTGGTAGCAGAACGTTGTTATGGCTCACAGAGTGATAGAAACTTCTTCTAGTGCTTCAGTAGTTAATCGCCTCATATTTTATATTTTATCTTCTAAGTGGGTAAGTGAAATCAGTTTCGTTTTATTTAACGCTCAGAAAGGATTCGTGAAGGGACAAATAGGTATTCAGATGAAATAGTGACAATGTCCGTTGTACCGTGTTCATGTTCGTTTTTCGTTTACAAAATGATGGTTAGTGTGTTAATGTGAATATTGTTACATTTTCTGTGTAAATACCAGTTGTTATCCATTAGCAAAAGGCAAACATTTTCCATTTTGAGTGTTTTCATATTGACAGAACGGTGGATACCCCAAGAAAGTCCTGTGTTTGTTTGAATATAACCGATACCTTAATTTGGTGCGATTGGATTGACTTAGTTCAACTTTGATGTGGTGAAACTCCAGTGCGTCCAAATGATTTTATGAACGATCTGTGCAAGTTTGCGGTGTATTACTACGTGTGGCAAAAAAATAAAGTTTATGACAAGCATGTATTCCCGATTTTTCCATACAATAACAATAAAATTTTATGGAAGACTTGTCGGAATTATGATGGTAATGCTAAACTATGGGGAAAATAGAGTATTTAACGATGGCCTCATTGTAGCAATATTGATGTATGACACACGAATTCACGTACAATGAAGCCAGTGACAGTGTTGCCAAGCGTTGCTTCATTGTTTCTAGGGCAGTCGCTACCGACAATTATGTACTCCGCTACGATAGTGGCGATAGTAGCATACTAGGTTAGTAGCTCCTAGTAGCTCACTGGAAAGGATCTATGGATATCATTTTGTAGTATGCGACTAAGTGCTCTTAGTTGCTGACTAAGTTAGTCGCCTACTGGCACTGTTTAGCTGAAATCTATGAATACGGCCGTATATGTCCTTACGTTTTTTTCGCAAGCAGTTTAAACGAAGCGTGTAGCTTTCCTTTTATTAATTTTTTTGGTTAAATCTATTTGACCAGGGTCCCAAATGCTAGCGGCGTATTCGAGGTGTGGCCTAACCAGAGCGAAGTAGCATCTCCCTTTTACTTTTTCATCCGAGGACCTTCCTATTATACGCTTAACAAAACCTAATTTCTTTAATGCTGTGCCGCATGTGTTTTATATGTGTGTTCCCCACGATATACCTGAAGTTAAAGTCTTTCCAAGATATTTTACAGCAAATTGCGTGCAAAATCACCTCGCATTTGGTACGCCACATCTACATCGATGTATCTCACTACTTGGATGTTTTATGGCCGAGACTTCGAAAACATCGAGTAGTAAAATAATCCGATGAATATTGAGTGAGTGGTGAGTAATTTTATCGACATGGAAGAAATCGACTACTCGATGTTTTTCTATAAAATTTTTTAAAATCTATTAGACCAGGGTCCCAAATTCTCGCGGCGCATTCGAGGTGTGGCCTAACCACAGCGAAGTCAAAACAGCTCTGAATTGCCAAAAAGATACGAGGGATGAGGAAATACAAAGAGGATGGGGGGAGGAGGAGGAAGACAACACGAGCAAAAGAAATGCACGAGGAAGGAAGGGAAAAGGCAAGACGAAAAAAATAGCTTTCCTTACGAAGGAGAGGAAGAGGGCTGGAAGACTGGAAGGCGGGAGAGCCTAGTGTCTTGATTAGGCGCGGGATGTAATTATGGCGGGGGCCGCCTTCGTGGAAACACGAAACACGGTCTTAAACTACCATAAAGGGGGGGGAGGATAGGACGGGGTGAGGGGGGCGGGGTCTCAGAAGGGATGACGGTAATGGCGGGGTGTGGAGACAAAAGAAGAAACGACCGAGAAAGAGAGACGGAGGACGATAGGAGAAGTTTTTTTCGGAGATTTCTGTGAGTGGTGCGCGAGGAGAGAAACGGGAGGGGCTGAAGAGATTGGGACGGTGGATTAAAAAAAAAAAACAAGAGAAAGGGGGAGAAAAATGCGCTCAAGATTGGAGAGGGAGAGGACATTTTTTTTTATTTGTCCGCCATGACAACTAATGGCGGCGCGGCGCCGAGAATTTTATATACATATATATGTACAATAGAATCGCCGACGACGAGAAAAAAAAATAAATAAATAAACCTCTTGAAAAAAGGAAATGGTGGACAAAAAAATTAATTACGCCACGAAAAAAATTGTCGGGAGCGGGGCTTAAGATTCCCTGATTGGACGACGGCTAGAAATGGGACGCCGCGCCGGGGGAAAACAAGTGAGGCGCAATTCGCGAAAAGTTGGCCAGGCCGGGAAGAACCAAACGCCGCACAGTGGTTCTCAGACCCTGTTTTCGTGGGCAAAAGTGATTTCCTTGAATATTTTTCAAACTTCTGTCGGTGAAAACATTATGTCGACATGAGTTAGGAAACTGATTAAAGATGAACTAGAGTACTTACATGAATGCAAGCTAAATCTAACTAGAGCTTATTTTATCTTGCGTTACACCATGGATATCTTCTGCTTTTACAATACACCGATTTTTCACTGTGAGAACAAACAATGGGCCGGTTTTTTGTCGTATTCGAATAGATGGCTCTCTTTGTCATGTAATAATGAAGAATGATGAAATTGCCATGATAAAAATTCTGCCTGGACCGGGAATCAAACCACGGACCTTAGGTTTGCCGAACCAATGCGCAAACCACTACGCCATCCTCATTCTCATGGCAATTTTGGTGGATACAATGGAACTAGATCTTAATGAATAATGAAAAAACTTGACGTTTAAACTGGAATTGAACTGTTATACAGTGCAGGAAAAACGTAATTAAATATAAGGCCAAGCTTTCAGTTATTTCAAAATTTCCAGTTCTTTCAAGCTTTCAGTTCTATCAAGTTTTCAGTTCTATCAAGCTTTCAGTTGAAGCGAGCTTTCAGTTCTTTCAAGCTTTCAGTTCTTTCAAGCTTTCAGTTCTTTCAAGCTTTCAGTTCTATCAAGTTTTCAGTTCTTTCAAGTTTTCAATTATTTCAAGCTTTCAGTTCAAGCGAGCTTTCAGTTCTTTCAACCTTTCAGTTCTTTCAAAAGTTGTTATCAATGTTATGAAACAACGTTTTTTTCTTGGTTATGTATGGTAGGAACTGGAAGCAAGGCTCTTTTCAATAGCATTTAACAACCATTAATATAGTTAACTCACATAGAGACATCGATTTTTAACGAGTTAATAGACAAACAAGTATTTTGGCGGGCTTAAGCTGGCGATGAGGCGGGCGTCTTCGCGAGAGGTATGGTGAAAGTTTGTGCTTAGTTGGCGCCTAATCTTTAACTATTTTTATTCTCATCCAATGTAAAATCGGAGGAGTATTGTAAAAACAATCGACAACAATGGTAAACGCAAGATAAAATATGCTTAAGTAAAATGTGTCTTGCATTCATATAGCTACTATAGTTCATTTTTAATCACTTTCCAAACTCGAGTCAACATGCTGTAAAATCACAGCACTTTTAGTGACCACATTTATATCTAAATGCCAGTAAATAATAATGCAGGGATAGCTGAAAGTGAGGGATACAGAAATGGACGTATGTTAACATATTGACTCATCGGAAGACGTTTCTTGAACACTAAATATAGACCAGCAGCCGTGAAATAATGTGTATAGGACTCTTTATCTACTAAATTCAGTCCGCCTCGACGATTATTACCACAGTGACGTCATTTTAAATAATTTTCCTCGGAAAGATAAAAAAGTATTTGAAGTTGAGCTATAAAAAATCGAGGGCATCCGGGGTGTTCTGACTGAGCATTGGATATTTGAGAAAGTGACCGATAGTATAGGTCATTTGTGCCCTAGGGAACAGCTAAGGGCGGAAGGGAGGACGGAAACCCTGTGTCGGCATTAGACTGCTCTTAACGAAAGGCGCCAAGAGGACCACGGTCTCCAAGGTCCCCGGAAACGTCCCCAGAGTGAGATCCAGGAATAAGTTCATGGACCAAATAAAGAGGAAAGTACATAGGAATGATATACCAGGAGGTAAGGGTAGGGTGGATAGCTGCAGACAACCAACCTTAGGATCGAACGACCAATGATGATGAGGCAAGAAGGTACACGGAGGTAGACTATGTTCGTATGGGAAGAAATATGGAGAGAATGGCAGAGAACTAAATCGAGACAAGGGTTGATAAAATGGAAGTTAGTGGGGAAAAGAAAGAAGGGAACGCCAGAGATGAGATGGAAGGACAATTTGCTTCCAGTTTCGAGTAGAATTCACTCGTTGGTAAAGTAAACAGAAGGCACAAACGCACAAAGTTAGCATTGTATGTTGCGTGAATTTTTAGTCGATAGAATTACTGGAAGAGGGCGAAAGAACGTTTTCCGCTCCCGCTAAGGAGGAGGAATTTACACAGCCATGTTGCGTTTACTTTTTCCTTCTTATGTTTCATACCATGGCTACGAAATCAGAGCGGTGAGCGGCACCTGTCGGCATTAGCCTGCTCTTAACGAAAGGCGCCAAGAGGACCACGGATTAACGTCTCATCTGACGGACGGAGTACTGTACTAGAAGTGCCCTCCACCCGATACTCAAGCTGGGAACGGGTACCCGACGAAAAGGATCCTCCTCCGCAGGGATTTGAACCCAGGCCGTCCGCAGCCAGTACTCTAGCCACCAAACAAACCAGATCCCCTCCTCCGTAATTCCTTCACTTCTACATCGAGATATTATTTCACCCAAAATTCAGTGAATTTGGCCTAATTTTAAGGAAAAGTGACTCACTTTTCCTAAGATACCAAAATATTAGCTACTCTCCGCAGTTATCTACCATATATTTGCTAAGAAATAAAAACTGTTTTAAATGGGAAACGGTACTTGTACGCACTCCAGTAAGACATTGTTTGATTAATGAAAAATATCTAACACCCAGATCTTGTCAGTTGAGGGACAGTGAGTAGCTTTCATATTTTCTCAATTATCATTAGGTAATAATAAATCAATAAAAGCAGTAATATTTACAAAATTGGGAAAAAACCTTCCGTTGTACATAAGTCACCTCGCGGTGTGAAAAAATTAGTCAACTTAAAAATGTACATTGATATTTTAACTTGACCCCTTAAAATTTCTGTCATATAAAACTATGTATTCCCGACATAATGTACAAAAAATATTTGAGTCATACTTTTTACCGCTGCTAAAATTAAAGAAGGAAATTCTACTCTACTATATTCTATTCTACTCTATCCACCACACCAACCCGATCACCCCTATTCTGACTGAGTCTAAATCAGTGGTTCCCAAAGTGGGCGCTAGTGCCCCCTGGAGGGCGGTGCTTTCGTCTAAAGGGGCAGCAGGGGGGGCGCTGGATGCTGATCCCTCACCGAAAATACATGTCTGGGGATGAGTAAACTATCTGTCTATTGGAATTGAAATAAACAATAGTCTAATCACAATTGCGTTAGCTTTATTAATATAAATATTCTTCCTTTGATGTGTAGTCCATGACTTTGCTTATGCTAAGCTTATGGTAGGGGGCGCTGTGTAATGGTTTGTTGAAAAAAGGGGGCGGTGGCTCGAAAAAGTTTGGGAAACACTGGTCTAAATTGTTCGTCTACACATGCAGTAAAATTTGACTATAAAAAATACATAAATTTTTGTAATAAAAAAGCTTTACTTCATAACCGGCTAGATTTGCGAATTCTCGTTTCCATTGCTGGCAATGAAAAAGTATGTACCCGAGCGACAAGAGAGAAGGCGCTGGAAAGGAAGATTTGAGTAACGATAAGGACTCGAGATGATGCGGAAGAATTGAAAAAAAAGCGGAGTGAAGAATGGAAAGGAAATAAAGGAGACTAAAAAATTATGGCCGACCATCTTGGCAGGGAATTAAGGGAACAAATGCGTCTTTCTTTCGAGTTAAGAGGCCAGAGAGGACAAAGAAAGAAAACGTCACGATTTATTTCCAATTCAATAAGCCCTCATTTATCCGACCACAAAGGACACGACATCTTGACCCGATGATCCAAGAACTTATCAGTGTTTCAATCTTCCAGATTGGGTACAAAAAATATTATTTTCAATAATCACAGACTGAAAAATTAAAACATAATACAGTACTGTGAGTCTTTTTTGATATTCCCACTGCTCATGTATTGTCCATTATCAAACAGAAAAACAGTGGTATACTTCTCCACTATTATTGATCCACCAGTCAGGGTTTCGATACGGCAAGGCATCAATCGAGAAGCCGTAATCTTTTTTTATATTCTTAGATCCCGTCTTAGATGTGGTAAGGTATAGGTGAACGAATATTTCTTTCCGCAGTCGTCATTTTGAACTTTTACATTCCAATAAATCAGGAGTTACCTAATTGTTGGACTTAAAACATAAGCAGGCAGTACTTAAACTAAACTTAAATTAACAAAATATGGTGGACGAGACGTCCGATGAAACGTTGGTTCTTTTATTCAATTCGATTCGGAGGAATTTCAGAGAAGAATTCACCAATTAACTCTAATTTGGTTATCCAGATGACGCTCAGAGCAATAGAAATTGCAAGGCCGTTCAATATTGACTGCATAAATCCTTCCATACGGCCCTTAGAAGCGCGTACACAAGTTCGCCATTAATGCGCTTATTTTGGTGTATTCTCTATAAGCATAACATTGGTTGTTCATGTTTTTATGATTTTGCAGTCCATTTGTATACAAAATGACATTAACCACTTATTTGCAGCTATCCAATGGCGAGGCATAGACGGCCAATGCTCAGTATTAAGCTCAGTCGGCCATTTGGCGGAAATGGTTGTGAAGGTCCAAATCGATAGATCTACGAATACGTCGAATCGGACAACCCTGATGCGGTTTTTGTATTCACTTGTTAAAATGTATTATTTCAGTTGCTAGGTATTGGTGTTAACCAGGGTTAGGAGAAATTAGGAGGTGCAAAACTAGTTGTGAGAACCCTCACTGATTGAATGACTAACGAAAATTAGTCGCTTCATCCTTCCATCGGGGGCTGAAGCAAGTCCTTAGTGAGAATTGGGAAGAGCCTGGAATGCAGACTTCACATCTGCTAACGTTCCAATTCTATCTTATCCCTGATATGTCATCATCACCTCCAGGATGGCTCGAAATTTCCAAACCGTGGTCGGTAGGTCAATAAAAATGTGGTTAGTGTACCGGTGATTTTTCTACGTTTTCCTCCAATAAAAATGGACATTGGAGTACTTAGAGCGAGGTACTTCCCTAGTCAAAATAGAAACCATATTCAAATTCCGAGAAGAAACAATTGATTGGACACACCCTGAGACAAAATGGGTCACTGAAGAACATAATTGAGGGTAATACAGAGGGAAAAGTCCCCAGAGGAAGATGTATCAATAAGTTCGTGGACCAAATAAAGAGGAAAGTACATAGGAAGATAAACCAGGAGGCAAGGGAGCAAGTATTGGATAAAGATGGATGGAGGGCTGCAGTCAACCAATCTTAGGATTGAAAAACCAATGAAGTCATAGAATAAATTAAGTCATGGCCGACCATCTTGGCTGGGAATTAAGGGAACAAATGCGTCTTTCTTTCGAGTTAAGAGGCCAGTGAGGACGAAGAAAGAAAACGTCACGATTTATTTCCAATTCAATAAGCCCTCCTTTATCCCACCACAAAGGACACGACATCTTGACCCGATGATCCAAGAACTTATCAGTGTTTCAATCTTCCAGATTGGGTAAAAAATATATTTTTTTAAATAATCAAAGACTGATTAATTAACACATAATACAGTATTGTGAGTCTTTTTTGATGTTCCAACTGCTCATGTATTGTCCATTATCAAAACAGAAAAACAGTGGTATACTTCTCCACTATTATTGATCCACCAGTCAGGGTTTCGATACGGCAAGGCCTCACCATGAAATCCCTGATATGTCATCATCCTCCAAGGAGGATGGCCCGAAAATTTCCAAATCATGGTCGGTAGATCAATAAAGATGTGGTTAATGTACCGGTGATATTTCTACGTTTTCCTCCAATAAAAATGGGCATCGAGGTAGTTAGAGCGAGGTACTTCCCTAGTCAAAATAGAGACCATATTCGAATTTCGAGATGAACAAAATGGATTGGACACACCCTGAGACACAATGGGTTTGTGAAGAACATAATTGAATGTGATACAGAGTGTAATTACCAAAGTGACTTCATTTTAAATAATTTTCCCCGGAAAGATAAAAAAGTATTTGAAGTTAAGCTATAAAAAATCGAGGGCATACCGGGGTGTTCTGACTGAGCATTGGATATTTGAGAAAGCGACCGATATTATAGGTCATTTGTGCCCTAGGGAACAGCTAAGGGCGGAAGGGAGGACGGAAACCCAGCGTCGGCATTAGACTGCTCTTAACGAAAGGCGCCAAGAGGACCACGGTCTCCAAGGTCCCCGGAAACGTCCCCAGAGTGAGATCCAGGAATAAGTTCATGGACCAAATAAAGAGGAAAGTACATAGGAATGATATACCAGGAGGTAAGGGAAGGGTGGATAGCTGCAGACAACCAATCTTAGGATCGCACGACCGATGATGATGAGGCAAGAAGGTACACGGAGGTAGACTATGTTCGTATGGGAAGAAATATGGAGAGAATGGCAGAGAACTAAATCGAGACAAGGGTTGATAAAATGGAAGTTAGTGGGGAAAAGAAAGAAGGGAACGCCAGAGATGAGATGGAAGGACAATTTGCTTCCAGTTTCGAGTAGAATTCACTCGTTGGTAAAGTAAACAGAAAGCACAAACGCACAAAGTTAGCATTGTATGTTACGTGAATTTTTAGTCGATGGAATCACTGGAAGAGGGCGAAAGAACGTTTTCCGCTCCCGCTAAGGAGGAGGAATTTACACAGCCATGTTGCGTTTACTTTTTCCTTCTTATGTTTCATACCATGGCTACGAAATCAGAGCGGAGAGCGGCACCTCTCATGAGCTGTTTTAAAATACGTTTTGATGGGAACAGAGCCAGTTCTATACCGTAAAACGTTTTATAAAAATAGAAAGGTTTTTACGGTGAGAGCTCCGAGTCTCTAGGGGTTCCCACCCGATTAAGTTATTAAAACCTAAATACTTACGTTGCATTATCAGTGGGCTACGCTGAAAAAAATATATAAGGTGTCTCAATATGTAGAGCTTGTTAAACAAGTTTGTGAACTATATTATTCGGGCTGAAATTGAAATAAAAAGTTGTATTAAGGCGGGAGCCCCTAGAGACTCGGAGGCTAACCGCTAGGCTAAGCCTGCTTTAGAGATTCTGAACTGACATTTTTCAGATCGACACAGACTATTATCATGATTCCACAATGTATCTCTAACAAGGGGAGTGTCAGAAATCCGGGTCTCAGATTTTACTCAAACTTAGTAGTTGTATAGACCACTATATGTGGTTCATGAATCACCCCACATATAGGGTTATATAACCAACAGTTTAAACAAAAAAGGCCTTTAAAAATTTCAAAATTCCCTTTATACGGGCCACCCACATAACTGACAACCTGCACGGGTGACTGACTTGCTCGTCTCCGGTCTAGAGACACGGGATCGATTCCAATACGGGGTATGTTTCTTCCGCTGTTTTTATAGTTTTTCTTTTACGGCATCCTACAATGCACTCAAGATTTTTCTTATTTTTACTCGAAATATTATTTTTGCGCGAGGAAAATTTTTCATTTGCATACACGACGTCAGGCTTAGTCTCTTTTTTCGGTCGAAGGCAGCCTTCTAATTATGTCACTTCCTTATCTTTTCACGACGTATTTCCATGATTCCTTCATGCACATGATTTCCATTTTCTATAATTATTTTATAATATTGTCTTCATATTATTACAATTCAAGCATAATCCTTAATAATATTAAAATTTTTCGTAGCTTTTCAGTTATGTGGGTGGCCCGTATAAAAGGGAATTTTGAAATTTTTAAAGGCCATTTTCGTTTAAACTGTTGGTTATATAACCCTATATGTGGGGTGATTCATAAACCACATACAGTAGTCTGTACAACTACTAAGTTTGAATAAAATCTGAGACCCGGCTTTCTCACACTACCCTTGTTAGCAAGGCATTAGATGTAGTTAGCCATGCATCACTACCAAAAAAAATGCTGGAACATTGGAATCAGAGATACAGCTCATAAGTGACTTTAATCCTATTTCTATTATAAGAAAACAAGTTGTGTTCATTTCTAGGGACATAACAAAAAGTAATTCTGTTCCAGGAACTATTGCATTCGGTTTTCCGCGAGGATCAATCATTGGGCCCATCCTATTTTTAATCTTTGTAAAAGGCATAATTGGCTTTTATAAAACAAATTTCGCAAATCAATAATGCACTTTGACGGTGGTTGTATTTAGTCGAGTAACAAAAATGCTGTTAACTTGAAATTGGAAAGTGATGACAATATATGGGAATTGTACGGATAGTATTACTATTATCAAATCAGAAATTATGTATTTTTCAAATTCGAATTGTCAAAAATCAGAAATTATGTATTTTTCACCAACTCTTCAAAATACAGAAGGCAGTTTTATGACCTTTAATATCAGCAATTATGAATGCACTGATTAGGGAATGTTCTTGGGTTTATTTTTTGATCCATAGAAAAACTGGGGTGCATATTGAGACTATCTCTGCAGTAAATTAAATAATTGATCATATCTATTTTCTGTTTTAAGGCGCAGTGTAGTACTAGGCTTTCCCTAATGTTACATCACACTCAACTTTATTCCAGAGTTAAATCTGAGACCCGGCTATCTGACACACCCCTTGTAGGTCTGACAGAAGCAATAAAATAAGAGAGATACATTGCCGAAGAAATAGGTACAAGAACTGATCCATTCCGCGCACAATAAGCGACCACAATAAAAAATGTGCTCCACTAAAAACACGCCTATAATACACGTCACCATTTCACCTCCCAAAAACTTATCCTCACATCTTTAAACGGCTGGTGTCCTAACACGTCCTGCCACTCGCCCAAGCAGCGGCTCGCAGGGTAGAATGTAGATGAAGACATAAAGGAGAAAGGCTGGAGGAAAGAAGAAGCTTAAGAAAGATCTGTAGAGGAAAAGAACATCAGAGGGAAACGCCGAACCAGTTGAATGGGATAAGGCAAAGTGAAAAAGGAGAATAAAATCTAGAATATAAAGACAGACTTCAAATGTACAGTCGGATTCAAATGTATTGCAAAGAATCGAGCGGCGCCACTTACGCTTCTAAAGAAAATCAAGTTTCACTTAAGGCACTGTTATTCTTTGCTATGCAACGCTATCCATTCAGTTGTTTATTTGCACGTATTTAAATTGTAACAGTTGAGCAATTGCTTGTTATTACATAATATGATCAGATCGAATAACAAACAATGACATGCTGCGATGTATTGACTAATTGAAATACCAAACTTTATTATTAAACACAGATAGTTCCTGGCATACAATATACCCACGGCAAATACTACGTAATGTATCATTTAGAGTAACAGTTTGGATAAATAAATAATAATAATTATCCATGCTCAAATCGTAAATCCAAACCAAAACGAAAGTGTAATAACAAATTAGCACAATAGAGGAAATTGGTCAACTATTACCATTTGAATACGTGCAAATAAACAGATGAATGGATAGCGTTGCGTAGCAAAGAATAACATCGCCGTAATTGAAACTCAATTTCCTTGAGAAGCTCGATTCTTTGCAATACATTTGAATCCGACCGTACATAAAAGTGTAGTCGTTCGCGAGAGATTGCGGCAGATAGAATAAGTACAGGAGAAGGAGATTCAGAAACGTAAGGGAGGGAATCCGACGCAATGCAGTATTGAATTTGAGGAAGTGCATTTGAGGCAAGAGATGGAAACATGTGTGGAGCCATTAGTCACGCTTGCCTCGGCCAATTACGTTATCATTTCCTTAATCACGACGCGTCAGGAAAGACAAAAAAGCAGCGTACGCGAGATGTTAGTGAGTTTGCAGAAAAGTTGTCAGGGTCCAGCTAAAAAAAATAACATTAATCTAGGACGGTTAATGGAGGCAGACTGTTATTCCTGGTAGCTCCACGAGGTGCTCTCTTTGAGGGGGTGCACAGCGTGTGCTGGCGGTTATTCTCGAACTGAAATTAATTTCTTTTTTGTAGTGTATTTAACTGTGCATATATCTATCAGCAAAAAATTGAACACTTCAACCAGCAAATATACATAATTTTCATTGATTTAATGATTTTTAGGGTGGTTTAAACGTAAATTATTTCTCCCAAAAATAGGTAAATTTGGCCTTATTTCAAAGAAAAATATCACACCCTCCAAAGATAAAAAAATATCATCCCCTTAACGAATCGTGAGAGAACCGAATGTGAGAGAAGTATATAAGAATCAATGTTTGTTACCATTGAAAGAATTGTATAAATGTGTTAATTGGCGACAACTTCTTTGACAGCAAATTAATAAAGCAACGTGTGATTAATACTGACATGCAACTGCGTCGAATAAATTGGTTGTCTGTACCTAAGTATTTTAACCTCCATGGCAAGAGGTCTTTAGCACATGCAGTCCCAGGGTTGTTAAACAAATTACCTATGTCAATTCATTATATTAATAGCATATCTGTTCTTAAAAAAATCACTAAAAGAGTGGCTCATAGGCTAACATTGTTAAGCTCTTAATTGTCCAAAACGCTACACAGCAAAAAAAATATTTTTTAACTAAAGTCACCTGCTGACAAGCCGCTTTGGCTTAGCAGGACCTCAACTGCACTATTCTTCTTCTTTTCATTATTGATAGAATATAATTTTCTTTGTGATTTCACCAAAACACTGTAAACTTGGAACATGCTGATAAGCTTCAGCTTAGCAGGACCATGCTGGATAAAATCAACCATAATGACCAGAAAATGAAAGTATATGTACTTGTAACTGTGTAATTTAAAATATTTGTTGTAACCCATCCAAAGGGAAACTACAGCATGTAAGCTATTTGTAAAATAAAGTTATTATTATTATATTAAAAAACCACTTGCCGAGAATTTTGACAAATAATACCAGCCATAAAACATTGGAAATGGTAGGTTGCGCTCTTCAGTGAGACCTAAATTGAGACCAAAAAAAAAAAAAGACCAAATGAAGCATTTCAAACACCTACATCTCGTCAAAAAATTAACAGGGTGTAGTTTGTACGTTTTCTCGAGTATATTTTCAAATAAATCATATTGTCACCGCAGTAATTTGTTATAGAACCGCAAAGGCGGATGATATTCTCGATTTTTTTTTCTGTCTAGCGCTCCTAAAACTTTGCTCCTTATCTAACAAGGGGAGTGTCAGATAGCCGGGTCTCAGATTTTATTCAAACTTAGTAGTTGTACAGACCGCTATACGTGGTTCATGAATCACCCCACATATAGGGTTATATAACCAATAGTTTAAACGAAAAAGTCCTTTAAAAATTTCAAAATTCCCTTTACACGGGCAACCCACATAACTGACAAGCTACGAAAAATTTTAATATTATTAAGAATTATGCTTGAATTGTAAAAATATGAAGATAGTATTATAAAATAATTATTGAAAATGGAATTCATGTGCATGAAGGAATAATGGAAATACGTCGTGAAAAGATAAGGAAGTGACATAATTATAAGGCTGCCTTCGACCGAAAAAAAGAGACTAAGCCTGACGTCGTGTATGCAAATGAAAAATTTTCCTGCGCAAAAATAATATTTCGAGTAAAAATAAAAAAATCTTGAGTGCATTGTAGGATGCCGTAAAAGAAAAACTATCAAGACAGCGGAAGAAACATACCCCGTATTGGAATCGAACCCGAGTCTCTAGACCGGAGACGAGCACGTCAGTCACCTGTCCAGCTTGTCAGTTATGTGGGTGGCCCGTATAAAGGGAATTTTGACATTTTTAAAACCCTTTTTCGTTTAAACTATTGGTTATATAACCCTATATGTAGCGTGATTCATGAACCACATATAGTGGTCTGTACAACTACTAAGTTTGAATAAAATCTGAGACCCGGCTTTCTGACACTCCCCTTGTAAGTAGAGGCGCGCTGGGTACGTAACGAATGGGAAGTCTCTGCGCCGTCGTGTTGCGAAGTGCGCACCTCCGCCAGGGCGAATGGGAAGCATCTCCCAGGGACGCAGGAAGGGAGTGGTGCGGGTGCGGGACCAAGTGGGGGGGGAGAAAGGAGGCACCGCCGGGCAGACGCAAAGCTTTTGAAGTTTTAACGGCACAATTAAATCTCAAAAGTAGCAACTTTTCCGGGAGGGAGATGGAAGGCGGGAGAGAGAAAGGGCGGAGGAGGGAACACGAGAGGGTGCGGGGGGCTTGCTTTGTGGGGTCGCTGGGGGGCGTAAGACGCGAAGGCAAAGAGGGAAGGACCCCAACTTCGGAAGCTTCCATACCCTTCCACTCCTTTCGTAGAGATCCCCTTGGCGTGCGAGGCGTGGCATATTATTATATTAGGGGAAGTGTCATGGGTAGAGGCGGGCGGATGTTGGTGGGATGCGGCCGGGAGACTCGGGAGGAAGACGGTAGGCGAGGAAAGATGTGTGGGGGGGAACAGGGGGCGCGCTACAGTAGAAGAAGAGGTTTAAGATAGGAAGAAAAAGACTGGGAAGGAGAAAAATCATGGGTGCGAGATGTAACCCAAGGTGTCAAGCAGCTGGGCATTTGAAAATTCCCCGAGATTTCCAGGTTTTCCAGACATATTTTTTTATTTTTCCAGAGGAAATATTGAATTTTTCTCGTTAATTATAAAAGAATGTATGAATTAATTTAAAACTTGCATATTTGGAGGAAAATAAACACAAAACTTAAAAATAGTTCGAGAGAAAATCCCATCACCACCCTTTCTTAGATTCAAACATCATCATGTTGGTGCTCAGGAACAAGGTTATATTACAGCCAGACTTTGCTATGAATAGTATTGATATAAAATGATAAACGTCTTTTAAAAATTCAACGAATTGAATTTTTTCCTTATTTTGCTAAATGCGACCGCCCGAGGGAAATTAGACTTCGTAACTTGCCGATAAAGGCACTTTCTTTACGCCACTGATTTTCAGACCATGACCAATAAGAACACAATCTATCTATATATATATAAACGAATGTATGTCTGTCTGTATGTCTGTCCAGTATGCATTACTACACTGTTGATCCGATCGCCAAGAAACTTTAAGAAGTTGTTGAGTACACTCTTGCGAAGGTTTTAGGTATACAAATTTTTTAAATATCCCCCCCCCCAAAGGCCCTCTTAATTTTTCGAATACTTTTCGCGCAACAACGCCCGACGGGTAAGCTAATAATCCTAACCTAAGTTTTCAAATACTATTAAATTTAAAAATACGATCGTTCTGAAATTTTGCCGAGTAATAGTTCAAGGCAGGAGGAAAGTTGTAGGCTACTTTAAAATGATCTCAGGGCCCATAAAGGGCCCAAAAAGGAGCCCTTAGGTGGTTCGCTGTACGTATCGGGTTTTGTGCAGTGGTTTCATTTTTTACTTTTTTAAATTATTTCCGCTCAAGATAGAATGTTTGAATTTTTTTCATTAAATGTCGAAAGAATGAAATTTTTAATTCTTTCAATTAATTATCCTTTTCACTTCGTAATTGACTGAAAATTGCGTTTTTAGCTGCAGAAACACATATTTTTCTGTGAAATCAACAATACCATATTCGCTTGACAACCAGATTTCGGTCATTGCTGTTGGAATTCATATTGCTTAGTTGAGCCGATTAGGAATGCTAAGCATTGGGATTTGTGCAGCGGTTAATTATTTCGCTTTTTAAAACAACTTTAACTAAAGATAGAGAGTTGAAATTCATTCTATCAAATACCCGAAAGCATGATACTACTAAAATTAGTGGTATCTTGCCCGAAAGAATGAAGTTTCTCTCTTTTTCAATCGTTTTTTTTAACGCATTTTCCTTGACAACCAAATAAACAAAAAAATAAACATCAAATCAAATCTTAATTAACGAAAATGAAATTCTGAACAGCTACTCAACAAGTAAGTACTCGAATTATGTACTTAACTATTATGTTCTTTTAGCCTGGCTGTGCAGGTAGTATGATTACAGTAAAGGGTTTCAAAAAATTGTCTCTCTACTCTATATTAAACAAGTTATACAAATTTCATTGTTTTTATTTTACCATGTTATTTTTTATCATTCTGTTAATTTTTCAGTCATTTGACTTATAATTATTATTTTTCATGGGAGATATTGTCACATTGTTTACTTACTATTGTCTCACAATTGTATAGATGCTCTGCAGAAGAAAATATTGATTTAATAAAACAATTACTTGCAATGTAGTCTGTTATCACAACTACTTACTAACTCCTCACCTCTTATATAAAGAGTTTTGAAGGAAGTGTGATCCCGAGCAACGCCGGGTAATTCAGCTAGTGTACCTGTATAGAAAACATTGAACCTACTTTCGGTGATAGCAGGAATGCAAAATTTGACAACGCAGGGGAAATTTGACTTAGCAACTTGCCGAAAAAGTTGCTTCCGTTGCTGTTTTATATATTGACACAATAGAAAATTCCAGAGTCGATTCAATTCGATACTTCCCTCATATCTCCGGTGAAAATAAAATTCCCTGAGATTTCCCGGTCTTCCCGGTTTCCCAGAGTGCTGGACATCCTGTGTGACGTTTGGTATTTTTCCCTTCACCAAGCATATGTCGCAACACTAAGAAGATTTGATAGGAAAAAATTAAGGAGAATCTATGGTCCAGTTAAAGAATGAGAAACGTGGAGAATAAGAATGAACTGTGCAACAAATGAAACATTGGAAGAGAAGGGTATAGTTAGGTTCTCCAAGTCATTGCGACCGTCATGGTTTTGTTGAATATAAAAAAAATTACAAAACACTGATAAACCCAGTATTTGCATATAAAGCTGAGACATGGGTCCTATCCAAGCAATATGAAGAAACACGAAAAAGATTTGAAAGGAAAATAATGAAGAGAATCTATGGTTCAGTTAAAGAAGGAGAAACGTGGAGAATAAGAATGACCTGTCAAATAAAGGAAATATTGGAAGAGAAGGATATAGTTAGTAAACACAGTACTTATTCTCTTCCAGGAAAAGTACTACTGTTCGACATAAATCTATAATATTAAATGGGAATAAGTATGAGAGATGTAACAACTTCAAGTATTTGGGAGTGCTGGTGACAAAAGATAATGAAATACATGGAGAAATAAAAGCCAGGATTGCAGCAGGCAATAGGGCTTATCGAGCTTTATTGAAAGTGCTCAAGTCACGCAACCTCGGTCGGAACTTGAAAACAAAGATTTACCGAACAGTGATTAGACCTGTGGTCATATATGGTTCAGAAAAGTGGACGATGACCACGGCAGAAGAAGAGCTACTTAAAAGATGGGAAAGGAAAGTACTATGAGAGATTTATGGTGCTACAAAGGAAGGTGGACAGTGGAAAATACGGAGAAACTCGAGGAACTCCACAAACACCTAACTAACATAGTGACAGAAATTAAGAGCAATAGATTAAGGTGGTTAGGACACGTCGAGAGAATGCCTGAGGATAGGATGGTGAAAAAGATATTTCGTGGTCATCCTGATGGTAGAAGATTGAGAGGGAGACCCCGGAAAAGATGGTTGGATGATGTAGAGGTTGATCTGAGAAAGATGGGAATTAAAAGATGGAGAACGCATGCCGGGAATCGTGATGTCTGGGCTAACATCGTCGGAGAGGCCAAGGCCCTACAAGGGCTGTAGCGCCGAGGAGTAAGTAAGTAAGGATATAGTTAGGTTCTCCAAGTAATTTTGACTGTTATGGTTGGGCCATGTTGAAAGGATGGAAGAGTGCAGAATGCCAAAAACGTTAATTAACAGCACGATGGAAGTGAGTAGGAGGAGAGGAATACCACGAAAAAGATGACGGTGAATGTCCGCTTCCGTCACACACCTTTCAAAAATTGTTTTCGGCCCTTTCCACATAGCGCATCGCCGCGATATTTATGTGACAAAAATTAGAAAGATGCCGGTATCTAGTGATAATTTTATTTTTGGGGAATAATTAATGCACGATAAATAGGAAATTTTCAAAG
This sequence comes from Ceriagrion tenellum, assembly GCA_963169105.1. Lineage (NCBI taxonomy): Eukaryota > Metazoa > Arthropoda > Insecta > Odonata > Coenagrionidae > Ceriagrion > Ceriagrion tenellum. The sequence goes on from OY720644.1 coordinate 84,553,884, forward strand.
CTTGAGGTGACGTTTTTCCCAGCCGCGATTGCACTGCTTCCACTTTTGACCGCAGCGTGGCGCGACAGTCGCTGAGTCGCGTTTACCCACTAACATCTCCCGTTCCATGTTATTGAGACATATTTTCTAGAAAAAAATCTCCCTCGAGACGGTTGGTGATTAGAAGGGTGGAAATAGGAGGTGTAAGCATGTAGAGACACATATTTTCTGGAAAAAAATCTCCCTCGAGACCGTTGGTGATTAGAAGGGTGGAAATAGGTAGTGTAGGCATGTAGAGACGCATATTTTCTGGAAAAAAATCTCCCTCGAGACGGTTGGTGATTAGAAGGGTGGAAATAGGAGGTGTGAGCATGTAGAGACGTATATTTTCTAGAAAAAAATCTCCCTCGAGACGGTTGGTTATTATAAGGGTGGAAATAGGTAGTATAGGCATGTAGAGACGCATATTTCCTAGTAAAAAATCTCCCTCGAGACGGTTGGTGATTAGAAGGGTGGAAATAGGAGGTGTGAGCATGTAGAGACGTATATTTTCTAGAAAAAAATCTCCCTCGAGACGGTTGGTTATTATAAGGGTGGAAATAGGTAGTATAGGCATGTAGAGACGCATATTTCCTAGTAAAAAATCTCCCTCGAGACGGTTGGTGATTATAAGGGTGGAAATAGGTAGTGTAGGCATGTAGAGACGCATATTTTCTAGAAAAAAATCTCCCTCGAGACGGTTAGTGATTAGAAGGGTGGAAATAGGAGGTGTAGGCATGTAGAGACGTCTGTCTTAAATCGTGTATTGCAGAGGTGAAGTTAGAAATATCCCTCTGTCGGAGCTATCGCGAAACTGAGAAAATGGCGTCGAAAAAGTCGGAAAAATGACGAAAATTGGTCATTTTATAACGTGAATATCTCAAAAACCTGTGGATTAACAACTTTGCTGTAACTTTTGTTTTGTACTGTGATTCTTCAAGAACTAAACTATGTCACAGTCATTATCCTTAATATCACCAATTTCCGGGAATAAGTGTTTGAAAGGTGTGTGACGGAAGCGGACATTTACCAAGATGGCTAATGAAGAGGACCTGAAGACAAAGGGGATTGGAAGATGGAGAGAGAAAGCGAAAAGGAGAGTCGAATGGAGGCGTATAACTGAGGAAGCCAAGACCCACCCCGGGCTGCAGAGTTATAGAATTAGTAGCATGTGTCGTTCAGTATTGTTTCATTTATTTTAATGTTATATTTCGGCCCCGGTGGTGGTGGGGTAAAATCCTCGACTTCTAACCCGAGGGTCGCGGGTTCGAGTCCCGCCTGGGTAGAATATTATCTGCCCAGGACATGGGTGTCTGTATCTAATTTGTTGTTACTGTTGTTCACCCGATGTAAAATGGCCTAATGTGCTGTATTCGGGACAGTGAAAATAAATAAAAAATAAATAAATAATATTTAACGATATTAATATATTCTGTCGGCGCATAAATTATGTGCACTCGAGTTTTGGAACAGATAATGAAACGACAAGAAGACCTACAAAAAACTTATCACATGATGATTTATCTTCTTTAATTCTGCGTTATCTTATGGTAAACTTAAATTTTTTAAATGCATTTTGATACTTTTTTACTATGGGTGTAACGTAAAAAGTTCCGGTTTTTGACGGTGTTAGGTAAAACTCCGACCTTGATGATTCGTAACTCAAACACAAGCACTTTCATGGCAACCGTATTTCAGTTATAGGTAGATAAATGTCCCTTGGTCGCGTCGTAATTCGCGTGGCTTGAACATTTCCGATATTTAATTGTTCAATATATCAATAAACGCGCTTGATTTAAATCGATCGATATTTATACTGCTCGAAGGGAGTGGTGCCGATCGATGTGGGCAACGGATGCATACTTTGCGAAACAGTTGGCCATGTCCAACAATGTAATGAGACGGAATACGCAAATCAAAGCTGCACTGCACCACAGAGCGGTGCATGCACTGCACCGGTCTGCCGAGGCGGTTCGCCTTCCGCGACTGCGCACTTCGATCAGTATAAATACCAATAGATTTAAATTCAACGCGCTGATTGATACGTTGGACAATTAAGCATCGGAAATGTTCCAGGCATACGCATAGCAACGCGACCAAGAACGAAATCGTAGGACGCCCCACTTTTGAAATGCAGTCATTTTACAAAATTACGAATAACCTTTTTCCTGATAAAGATACAACGCTGAAACTCACAACATGTACAGCAAACATCTTTATCTACCATTGACTGAAATACGGTTGTCCTAAAAGTACACGTGTTTGAGTTACGAATTATCAAAGTCGGAGCTTTGCTCGAAAACCGTCAAAAACCGGTACTTTTCACGTTACACTCGTAGTAAAAACTTAAAAATTCATTATAAAAAAATTACGTTTACCATTAAATACCGCGAATTAAATAAGGAAAATTTTATTATATAAGAAAAATTTTGATATGATTAGTTTTCCTGTAGTACCTCCAGTTATTTATTTATTTATTCCCAAACTCGAGAGCGCATAATTTCAAAGTAAGGATAGGATACAAAAAGAGATGTATCAGGCTTGATGTGGTGGAAAGAATTCATCATAAGCAATGAGAGTAAGGCGATTTTCCACATTTATAAATTTTTATCGACCTAGGTTTCGATGTACTACATCATCATCGGGTAATGATGATGCAGTACGTCGAATAGCCTTACTCTCATTCTTGGGTAGGATGTTTCTCTTTAAAATGAGACCAAATTTATAGGCTATTGAAAATGAATGCGGTAACCATTGGAATTACGTAAAAAAAAATATTTGAGAAATAACACAAACTGTTCACCGTAACTATTTTGACGAGATCTAGGAGTTAGGAATTCCTTTTTTTTAATTAAGTCTCTCTGGAGTGCATACACGTACCATTTCCCATGTAAAAGGGTTGGTATTTTTCGTCAATAACCTCAGGTAATAGTTCGGTATGGGGTGATATTGTGGTGACCTTGGAAGAGCGAGATATTTTTCTTTAAAATGAGACCAAATTCGTTGATTTCCACCCGCCTACCTCCTTGGCTATTGAAACCTCAGCAGGTTTTTCGCCTCACCGACAATGCCTCTCCATTCTGTTCTATCTTCTGCTCTTTGAAGTGTAACCCCAAGTCTATCCATGTCCTTTTAAACTTAGTCCTTCCACCTTATTCTTGGTCTACTAGGTGGCCTTCTGCCTTCAGTGTTTCACAGGTATAAAGTCTTGATTATTGCAGTTTCCTCTTTTCTCCGCAGATGTCCTGCCCGTCTAAATCTTCGGCTCTTAGCCATTGCCACCATATCTGGGAAATCATACGTGTCTCTAAACACTCTGTTCTTCCTAATTCTCCATCCATCTTAGTTTTGAACTGGGCCAAAGATTTTCATGAAGGGGGTCATTGATTTCTAGGAGACATATTTGATCAAAGTACCTTAAGGGAATATAGTCCACCGGAGCTGAGGGAGGAAGTACGCGTAGAAGGCGAAAAGTTCACCGCCAAACGAGCAGATTGCATTTCTCTATTGGCACACCGTTCTCTTTGAAATGAGACAAAATTTACTGATTATAAGTGAAATTATGTTTCGCTTAAGCCTGAATCACACGATACTTGACCTTGTACAAGTCCGAGAATGCTAGCTAGCATACTATGACTTGTGCAAGGTCGAGTATCGTGTGATACAGACCAAGCATACTGGAAATCCCGCAAGATCGCAAGCATACTGGCTGGCATCTTTGTTTTCGTAATTGGTGTGGTACTAGTTTGATACTTGCTCCGAGAAGGACCTAGTAGCCGCCGACCAATCACCTTTGCCCTTTGCAATGCGGTCCTCAATTTTTGATGTCAGCGCCTCCATAGTCCCTCGTGACAATTACAATTTCCCGCGATCAAATAAACAACTCAAACCTCACAACAATACACAATGGCTTGGGTACCTGAGGCAATTGTGGTTTTAATCGATAATTATGATAGGCACTGGTGCCTTTATAATACCACATCACCTGCATACCATAATAAGATCGTAAGGGCAAATGATTTAAAAGATTTTGTGGATGCCGTCATCATTTATCGACCGGGAACAACACCGACGGAGATTCGTTCTCCACCAGGACTTGTGCAAGTTCAAGTATCGTGTGATAGCTCCTAGGAAGGTTTCAAGCATGCTAGGTTTTGTACTAGAAATCCAGTACTCGCTAGCATCCTCCGACTTGCACAAGGTCAAGTATCGTGTGATTCAGGCTTTAGACTACTTTATGCATCTGTTGTGACTCCCACAGTCGCGGTTGAAACGCCTGACGAGGGGAAGGAAAGAGAGTCAAGAACGGAAGAGAACGAAGAAGGTGGCGAAAGATGAAAGAAAGGCGAGGAGTGGCATAAAAATGCAAGAGCGGGCCGGGAAAGACGCGACGAACCCCTGAGAGTGGGAACCCTGAAATGAGTTTAAGGGAATGCAGAACTCGCTCGTTTCCCTAAACCCCTCCCGCTCCCCCCCTCTCAGCCTTCCCTCCGAAGCGGAGAGAAGCCTCGTTGAATACGAGATGCAATAAAACATCTCGACGGCATGCGAAACGAGAGAGGGAGAAATGGCGAGAAAGAAAGGCACAAGCAGTCGCATACCTATGCATGGAAGGAGAATGCTAAACCCTAAGAGGGGAAGAGGGATGAATAATTGGTGAGAGAGCAGACAGAAGCGGGGGGGTAGGGGGAAGGGAGGGATGCAGAGGACTTTGGCGGTTGTGTTCTTACGGAGTGGCTGGAGTTGAAAAGAAAGACGTTTTTCCAAGGTTTCTCCGCATCAGAGGAAAAGGAGAGAAAATTAAAAATTAAAAAATTGCGGGCAAACGAGGGTAAAAAAAGGAATGGTTTGCAGAGACGCTTGATGCATTTCCGAGAGACGGGAAAACAGTGGAGACGCAAATGCACCGGAACTCCAGGACCTGAATAATTACTCATCCCGGCAGGTGTTAATCTCGGTTTTACAATCCAAGATGGGAGTAGCTTAGGAGAACATTTTTATTCACGGATTAAACCAAATTGTCAGTAAAAAGGTATGTTATTTTAACTCATAAGGACTTATCGAGATAATTGTAGGTGTCGGTTTTACAATCCAAGATGAGAGCAGTTTAAGAGTATTTTTTGATTTAAAGATTAAACAAAATTGTCAACAAAAATAAATATTATTTTGTCTCATAAGTACTAATTGTTGCAGAATAATGGTTTGGCGGGGGGCTTTAAGATCCCAGAATAATGGTTTGAAATGATCATCTGGGATCTTAAAGTATGTTTAATATGTTTCTTCATCATTTCAATTTTGAACAATGCAACCAAGCAAGTTATTTACGATAACATAAACAACACATTGGGAGAACGACTGGTAAGAAACAAGTGAGCTGATAAATTCGAACTGATGTACAGGATTACATGCGTATTAACAACAACACTAATCAAGGTACTTTATACCCCCGGTATTACATTTCAAGATGGAGGCCACACAACCACAACTTTCTCGGCCTACCTCTACATCTCTCACCATTCATTCTACTCTCATATATCTGTTTCGTTATTCGACTCTCATCCATTTTCTCAGCATGGCCAAACCAACGAAGTACACTCCTTTCATACACGTCCATTATTGGAGCAGTTAACCCACATTCATTCATGACCCTCTCATTCCTGACCCTATCCGTCCTACTTTTGCCACAAATACTCCTAAGATAACTCATACTCACGGCATTTAGTCTACTCTTATGTCTATCCTGACATACCCATGTTTCACTACCATATAGCAAAGTGGGAAGAAGTACACTTTTGTACACGGCGAATTTCGCTTCCTTAGACAAGCACTCATTCCTTGATATGCTCCACATGCTACCTACCACTTTCCTTCCAGCATTCGCACGTCTCTTTATCTCCTCATCTATCCGTCCATCTTTCGCAAACATCTTACCTAAGTACACAAAATCACCCACTTGTTCAATTACTTCACCATTCGCCCTCATCATACAATTATTCTCCCCATTCTCCTCATCAAAAACTACTATTTAAAAACGAGTCAATAAAAATGTGTAATTTAGTATTGTTTTCACGCAAATAGACCAGAGTCACCTAGAATAGGAACGAAATTTACACGCGGCATATCCTCTCTCGTCTCGACCGGTAAACGAATTCCTGTCTCCTTCGGGCGCGGTGTTTGAGAGGATCAACACACGCTTCCACTCCGGTCGGAACAAGCCCCGATTAAATCTTCAAGCAAACCTGCAAGTTTGAGTACACGTTAAACGAGAACGGGAGCTTCCCGTCTCAAAAGAGCAATAAAAAGTACATCGGCTCCACTTGAGTAAGACGACGTTTTGAGATTCTACGTAAGATCCTCCCTCAAGAGAAGCGGCAGGGTGCAAAGCCAGCCACGGTATGTTTACTGTCGAGGCGACGTCAAAATGAATAGCCGCTGTATTGTACGAGGCGTGTTTTTTTCAGCAAATACCATTTTTTTAATTCGGCCACTGCAGTGCAACGGTCGGCATTTATAGTGCTCGTAGAGTTTCTGTGCACTGGAGAATTTCTCCAAGCCTAGCGGCCCATGGTAGATGAGCAGCGATTGGCTGCCGGCGTCCAATCCCGTAAACCGGTTCTTAGCTCAGTGCGCGCCGCGTACGAATACGGTAAGTGGCGATCCTAAAAGAGTCTAGTCTTAGCTCACTTTAAATTATCCTGCAGCGGGTGCCAGGCTTTCTGAACTGAATTAAATATGGTTCGATAAATTCTGATATCTTTCCCAGCGATAAAAATATTGGTTGTTATGATAATTAGTCGCAATTTTCGTATTTGTATTTTTCAAAATGTTGGTGAAGAGGATTTAAGTTTTGTTTATTTATCGTGTAACCACGGTGACCTGCGCCGATGGGGATTACTTTCTTACCTCACTGCGATGACTATTGCAATCACTGCCAGTTTTGACTCGATATCTATAGTAGTTTCTCGTCCAGAGTATTTCTATTCTAAAGGCCCTCGCGTCGGCGAGGCATAGCGTTCGTTTTCGCCGATTCTTTTGGGTCGCCACTTACAGTATTCGTACGCGGCGCGCACTGAGCTAAGAACCGGTTTACGGGATTGGACGCCGGCAGCCAATCGCTGCTCATCTACCATGGGTAGCTAGGTTGGAGGAACTCTCCAGTGCACAGAAACTCTGCGAGCACTATAGTATACACGCGCCGTGTACCTACACCTGTTAGGAAGCCACATACGCCATTACGGAAACATTCGAACGTGTTTACGTTTGTTTGTGAGTATTTAAGGTAGTTTGAGCGAAATATCATTTTACCTAGAAATCAATGAATTTGGTCTCAATTTAAAGAAAAATATATCACCCTTCCATTGACATCCAAAATTCAACCCCTTACCTCATAACTTTCCGAGATATTTGCCAGAAAATACCAGCCCCTTTACATGGGAAATGGTACGTGTATGCACTCCAGAGAGACCTTATATTAAAAATGAGGCATTTCCTACACTTAGATCTCGTCAAAAAATCTGCAGTGTGTAGTTTGTGTGCTTTCTCAACTATTTTTGAAAATTAATCATATTGTCACCGCAGTAAATCCTTCGTGATCAAAATTAACATTCCGTTTTGATGGAGTTTCAAATGTACCGCGTGAAAAAAATGAGTCAAGTAAAAGAGTTATTTAGATATTTTCATTTGATTACTCACAATTTCTGTCATGTAAAACTACTTCACTGCACCATTAATTATGCAATATTTTATCCGAGTGTCTCACAGCTGGTGAAGTTAAAACGTACGTATATATAGAATATGGTCTCTATTATGATTAGGGAACTATCTCGCTCGCACTACCTTAAAATGTCCCCGCCTATTGAGAATCCCGCCGGCTGTGAAATACGCGCTGTGATAAATTTATGTTTTAAGTGTGATAGGTAAGGGATGAAGGGTGAATAGAAACCCGGCGTCGGCATTCGTCGACGAGGCAGGCGTCGGCCAAGGGGACCACGGTTTAACGTCTCATCCAACAGACTGAGTACTGCACTTGAAGTGCCCTCCACAAGACACTCAAGGAGGGATCAGGTTTCCTTTGAAAAACATTTTCCTCTGCAGAGATTTGAACCCTGGCCGTCCGTATGGATAGCCAATACTCTAGCCACCACACTCACCCCATCCCCTTAGCGACTAGTGACTACCACGTGTTTTTACATTAGAAGATGCATCTGCTGGTGGTCAGCGCCACGACGACGTTGCTGAGGTCAAAACGACCGTGTTGCAGTGGTTGTCAAATCAGGCGGCAGACTTCTATTGAGGATGGGATTCAAAAGCCTGTTCTACGATGCGATAAGTGCCTTAATATTAGTGAAAATTAAGTAGAAATGTACATTAAGTTATAGTATTTCATATAAAAATAAAATTGTTAAGAAAAGTATACTTATTTTTTTATTTCAAAACGGTGCTCACTTAAAAAAACACGCCTCGTATGTTTAGTTTATATCTGGGTCCAAGCACATGCAAATATAGTGCAGTTAGCACAATTTTAAAGATGCTTATGACAAGAAGTTAAGAAAGAGGAGAAGAAGCATAAACGCGCATTTATAAAACGCATATTTGGTTGCTGACCAACAAAAATGTCTAAACATTATATAGTCCAAATATTTAACCTGGACAAATCCATTTGCGCTTTTTGCATGTTTATTAACTCTAGCCTAATCCTGATGTATTCAATTTAACTACTTAGGTAGCACGCTAGAAGAAAACAGGCATAGTAGGAAAGACATATTTCTCATATTTTTTTTCATATTTCTCATATTTTTTTATTTATCCTGGGTTAGATGGGACAGAACCGTCCCCTCTTCCCCCAACCCAGTTTACATACACAGACACTCATGTCCTAGGCATATTCTACCCAGGCGGGACTCGAACCCGCGACCCTCGGGTTAGCAGGCGAGGACTTTACCCCGCCGCCACCGGGGCCGACATACGGAAGAGAATAGAGCTAGCTTACGAGGAGTTTAGTAACAGAAGGGAGCTGATGACGGAAACATCGGGTAAGGATGTGAAGAAGAGGCTGATGAAGTGCTTGATATGGAGATTTGGCGTTGTACGGGTCAGAAACGTGGACCCTCAGAAAGTAGGACGAGAATAGGCTGCAGGCATTTGAGATGTGGGTGTGGGGAGAAGGATGGAGAAGGAGAGGTGGACGGAGAGGAAGACAAACGAGGAAGTGCTTGAGATGGTGTACAAGGCCGAAACTTCTTAAAGAAATTCGAGATCGGCAGAGTGGGTGGCTGGATGATGTAGTAACGGGCGATGGGTTGCTGAAGAGTGCGATAGAGGGAAGGATGTTGGGCAAGCGGGGAAGAAGAAGAAAGAGAATAGGTTTCATGGACAAGATGAAGAAGGGTAGATCGTATGCTGTGGCAAAAAAGGATACTCTAGAGCGAGATAGGCCCCTGAAAATGTAGAAAACCGGGAGGAGATCCTTCAACACCCAACAAAACCTACCTTTACCGGTAGAATACTTAAATTATAAGGAGTAAATCTCGCAACTTTTGACGCAAATGCAGCGAATTCAGTAGCTTTCCTAGGGATGAGTTCTTCGGTTCATGAAGTTGACAAAACTGCTAGCAACATAGTGCGCAGAGTTGATTATTGAATTGGCTTGTCTAACGCTTGGATTCTGACAGACGAAGTTGGCCCAAAACGTAAAGCCCCACTTTTTTTAACTCGATAATAGCAAAAATGAGTGCGTTGAAACGGTCATCGAGAGACACATCTCCATTGGTCGCAAAGCCTTATCAGGTTAATACGAGTATGCCGTATCTTGACCACTCTGACGGTCAGAGTCCACGAAATTGGTCAGAGTTTGACCAATTTTGTCAACTCTGCCGCGGACAGACTGCAAGATTAGCCTCGCAAATACCAGTCTGGTACAAGCTTAGGGCATGAAAGAATGTAAATTGCTTCATAATTTCTCCTGTTTTTCCAATCCATTTTGAATAATGACACTAATGCCCAGTTGCAGGGACGACATATATGTACAATATATAAAGCTATGGGGCCCGTAAGCCATGACAACCATTCAACAAGTGTTGAAGAGGCATTCAATAAATTTATTGGTTCCATAACTTACGGCATGGAGTTCTGAGTTCCATAAGTAGCCAAGATGGCGGATGCGCAATGAACCGCTTGGAGACTTAATTACTTGATGAAAGAGTTGTTTGGAGACAAATGACCAGTAAATTTAATTTTACTGGCTAATTATAATGCGCATTAGCAATATTTATACGCTAAACTTTCATAAATTTCATCCGGCGGTAGAAGATAAGATCGTATATTCAAAGCCATTGACTATTGGTAAATAAATTATGTAACTAGTAGATGTGTTCCTGAAACTCGAATATTTTTATGAGATAACTTTATGGATCTCATAACTATTGATTCCATAACTAGATGTTCTTGCAACCGGCCATGAGTACTTTCCCACACTTCTACTTTGGACGACAAAGAGGTGATTAGAGCAGTGAAACCCTGGCCCCGTAACTAGAGCAAGGACTGGTTCAACAGGGATACACGTCCTCGTGAATCACAGGAGGAAGGCAAGTGATTCGGTTCCCGCCGCAGGATTACAACTTCCGCCCTGGTCTCAAGCTTTCACTTATACCCGGGGCTAGGAAGGAAAGGATGGGTAGGGAAGGTTAGCGGAACCGCAGCCCCTTCGAGGCTGACACCAATGAGGCGGATTGAGGTCAAAAGGACCTCAATTGGGCCTCCGCCTCCCCGAAATGCTCGTATTAGTTTGGTTACCCCATACAACAGAGACAAGTAGCCGTCGGTCTCGCTTTCGCGAAGGACCTACCGCACATCTTTGTGAACCGAGAGAGCCCGTTGCCCAAATCTTTGGGATTAGGTGTCTCTCTGACTCACTTTACGGGTTGACGCCGTGCGGTCTGCCGAAGTACGTCCTCGAGTCGGGGATCACGGGACCCATGGAGGGTCTATTCGGACCAATTCTGGTCAAAGAGTGAGTACATCCCTCCTCTCAGTAGTTCTCGTCAACCCCTACAGGAGGAAGGCAATAGAACTTGAAGGAGATTATCTACATCTACATACTACCCTGCGAGCAGCCGCATGGGGGGGGGGGGTGTTAGGACACCAGCCGTGTACATGTGCACGGGATAAGGTTATGGGAGGAAAAATGGTGACATGTATTATGGAAGTTGGAATTAGAGGAGCTCAATTTTTATTGCGGTCGCTTATTGTGCGCGGAAAGAACGAGTTTTTGTACCTTTTGTTCGGCTACGTATCTCTCTTATTAAATCGCTTCTGTCAGACCTAGAGATTCAGTATGGCATCATGATAATATTCGCCGTATCGCTCTGAAACAAATCAGTTCTGAATTTCTTAAGCAACTTAAGCCTAGCGTGCAGCCTCCTTGTCTCTAGGGACTTCCACCTTTATCCTTGTAAAAGTTGTGAAACACTACATGTTCACTCGTAGAAGTTTTTAACAAAGTGTGCAGATTTTTCTCATATTTTATAAAATTTTTGGGTTAAGTCTTTATGACCAGCGTCCCAAATGCTCGCGGCGTATTCGAGGTGAGGCCTAACCAGAGCGAAGTAGCATCTCTCTTTTACTTTTTCATCCGAGGACATTCCAATTACACGCTTAACATAACAGTTATCTAATGATGGCGCATTTGCTAAGATTTAATACTAACCCCCACTCCTGGAACCACGAATGAGCGTTGTTAAGGTCCGATGACAGAACTTCTAAGTCCGCGTCTTCGCTTATTCCACGGTAGATAACTGTATCGACTGCTAATAAATCTTCGTGAACTTCTGACTTGAGATTATGTGGCAAAATAGAGTGAGCAGATTAAAAAAAATCACTCTTTCGTAAAATTAAATTTCACTTGTGAGGAATAAATTGTTTTCGAGAAAAAAAAATGTGGGGCATTTCTTTTTGAGCAACCCTCGTATGATAAAAGATATTCCTAATATCGCAATACATTCATCTTGAAAATGGTACACGTTGCATTACATTTGCATGCACGCATAAGATATATAAATACAGGAAGGTATTATTTGTTTAAATACAGCGGCACATCATTTTGACGTCGACGGCTAGTCTCTCTCGGAATTCCGCAGGCAAGAAAGAGAATTCGGGCAAGCGAGATAATCAAGGGAGGTAAATGTGTTTAGAAACACACATTTCATAACTCCTCTTCGCCTCACTCAAAAGGAATTAATTTCAGCTCCGTCCCTTTCAACTCTACGCGAAGTCATTTAAGTTGTAGGATGGCTCACGAGCCGCGACATACCTGCGCTAATGTACTGTGCGAACTTCTAGGGGAAACAGTTCCTTGATACTCAAATTCAGGGATTTGTTTTGAAATGTTCACTTTAGTCAACCGACCGTGTAAACCGAGAGATGGAAACGCAGGGAATTTTCTCCGAGGAAAAACTTCGTTTTAAAGCAGGGAGCGTCGACTTCTAACTTCGAATTGAGTCCACAAAATTATAAACCGTAAACACAGCAAGGAATAACAAAGTAATCAACTAAATATGAAATGAAAATTGTATTATTTATTAATGTATTTATCGTTGTCGAGGTTCCAGTCCGGTTTGCTATATTGTGTGGACTCTTCATTTTTCTACTGAGCGATCGATCCCTCTCAATACATCTACGTCTACACACTACCCCGCGAGCCGCCGCATGGGCGTGTGGCAGGGGATGGTAGGTCACCAGCCGTGTAAAGATGTAAAATTTTTGGAGGTGAAGTGGTGGCATGTCCTATGGGAGTGTATTTGGAGGAGCTCAGTTTTTATTGTGGTCGCTTACTGTGCGCGGAAAGGACGACTTTTTGTACCTATCTGTTCCTCAGAGTATCTCTCTTATTTTATCGCTTCTGTCAGACCTAGAAATGTAGTGAGGCGTCATGATAATATCCCTTATGTCGCTCTGAAACACATCAGTGCTGAATATCTCAAGCAGCCTAAGCCTAGCGTGTTTCCTCTGAGTCCCTATGGGCTCCCAACTTAATCCCTCTAAAATCCCTCTAAATCCCTCTAAATTTTTCTCTGTGGAAATTCGTACATCAATACCTCATGTTTAATGTAAACCACGGACAATAACGCTTTCACAGACGTCAACGCGCTTTTATTTTACGATTGTGTTAGGATACTTCATGTGAATCTTCTTGCGTAGGCCTCTGGAGTAAAGAATGATACTTAAAATAAAAAGTGAAGCCTGAAACTGTAACTTATACTTAAAATAGATGTCGGCACTTTCCGAATTTTGCTCGGAACACGAAAACTTGAGTTGAAATATCATCCGGTCGTCACTTGCATTATCGACAGCTGCTAAAGACTGCTTTCAACAACGCCACCCCGAAACGGTTTGCGAAGTAATTCGCTCGCATCCCTGGATATCCCTCGCTGTACAGGTTGAATTCGTGGCCTCCATTCGAAATATTCTTCAAATATATGGAGAAATCAGAGAATAATCGACTCATTTCTAGTCTTATAACAAGAAACATTTACTCATGCAGGCGACATGGCTTTAGGAGCTGTTTTTAAAACTGATAGACACCATTGGTGGAACAAATTTTAGGCTTTAATGTCTCATAATTAACCGATCACATTATATATCCTTAAGTAGTGGGCTTGGAAAAGCGAGCAGTTTCGGTCATGACCTCTGCCTCCTCCATTACCACAGTTCATCGGTTAACGGCCATATCCGCGCGGCCTGCCTCCTTGGATACGGGTAAATGACGTCAACCGCACGTCACAACGTGTACCCCACTCGGCTGGTATCTCCAGTACATCAGCAATTTTCTTCGTAATGGTACGACTTAAACATGCATTTTAACATAATGAAAAGTAAAGAAAACTTTGTAATTCCACATAAATATTTAATGTACGACCTAGGTTTCGACGTGGCACTTCGTCATCTGGTGACGTGCCACGTCGTGACCAGATGATAACGTGCCACGTCGAAACCTAGGTCGTACAGTAAATATTTATGTGGAAGTTTTCTTTACTTTTCATTATGTGAAGTCGATTCAATGAAGTCACGCCCGAGACAACGAATTATGCATTTTAAAACCACACAAATGCATATTTTTCATAATTCTCATTCCGTTCCCTTCACCATGGCAGGGTTTTTTCCGAGAAAACACTTTTGATGCAACACCCTATTGCATTGTTGAAATTTTCCCGAGATTAAAAGGACATCTTCATTACGTGCAAATACGGAAGCACACGCCGTCACGCGAAACTACGCTAAAATGAAATGACACTTTACTCAGATGAGTAATTTAATGTGAATAATTCAGGAACACTCACCATATGACGTCCTGGATTCGCTGCTCCTCGACCGCACTCCCATTGGCTTTTCCGTCGCCCCTGCTCCCTTTGTCGACGGGTGCCAGCGTCTCCGAAGACGAGGCGAAGGAAGACAGTACCAAGGAAAGAAGCCGCATAAGAGCGCCTGGAAAGAAACCCGGGGGATGTTAGGGGTGAGAAAAATACCTTTACTATAATAATTTCCAAATGTCTCTGGGGCTAGGAGGCAGGAATAAAATCTGTGGGGGTGAGCGAGGAGGAAGTAGCTCGTCACGAGAATTCACCATAGCTAATCAGGGAACAGTAGCGTTGGGCGTACAGCCTCCAAAATTCAGTCGCTCTCAGACCTCCGTTGAGTGAATTTCCCGATTCTGCTTGCTGTGTTGCCAAACCTCATCACCACGGGGTCTCTGTCATTATAGACCACGCGGTTTTCCACACAGAAGGATATTATTTCGGCAACCTGGACCTAGAATCCCCCCTCTCGTTGGCAGTCCCCCCGGCAGCGAAGGCCTAGGAACAGTTCCGGACTCGTACGGAAGGCGCCCACCCCACAAATTTTAGGCCTGCCTCCTAGCTCACAAGGCATTTTAAAAAGATATATTTTCTAAACATTTCTTCACAGAAACCGCCTCGATCTAATATAACAAATGTAGTTAATTTTAGTAAGTGCTTAAGTAAATATTTGCGAATTACAGTGAATATTTGAACAAATCGTAGTATTCTGGTGAACTGGTGATAAAGGCAACGCATGATTGGTGTACCAGGGACGGCAATCCATTATTATTTGGCCCAATGCACTAGCGCATTGGACATTAAACTACAACGAGATACGACATTAAAATGTTATTTGCATATCTGGTCGATGACTGCTGTTATAGTATAAATTAATGTCTATCCAAATGTAAGCGCATACAACTTTGATATCCTATCCATAACTTGTATTTTCAATTGTTAATATAATTACTTCCTCAAGTGAGGTGTCTCCAACAACATCCAAATGTATATTATTACATCCTCCAGGGTCATGGGGATAAATAAATATATTTTTATATCTGCAGCGCTATCAAAATGGATGTTAGAAATCATTTCCAACACACGGCCGCCATTAACGTGGTCACTGAGCATTTACCGTCCTTCGCATGCCCTAGGAAATCTGTGAATATGTGATGAAAGGCATCATTTCAAATACAAATATAGGGCTGAATCAACAAAAATGTTTACAACCTGTACTACACTTATGGAAAATACACCAAAATAAGCACTTAAAGGCTGGATTTGTTCACGTTGTGAAGATCGGTGTCACATAAAGAACACAATCGATATCAAATCACCATGCAATGAAGCTAAGCATAGACACTTATTAGTATCTACTATTTTACTATACAAAAGGAAACATGTACATATGAATAATCAAGTTGCTAGGCATAAGACAAATAAAATTTGAAGAGAAACAGTGTGGAATAGTAACATTTTGTTGTTCATGTCCAATTGATGACATTTTCTCTATAAATATCCATAAAATTAGCTTTAAAGTTTCTTTATTCGTTTAGGGACTTAATGATTAATTGATTATTATTTATTAATTAAGAATTTAATTTAAGCTGTATGCAGTTAAAACTCAGGAAATAATGACATCTCAATGGCGCTTCTAATATCCCAGGGCCCCTGAACCTCGCAAAGAGAGAGATAGTAATGCCAGCGTTATTCATGGTTCAAAGTTTTCGACAGTTTTTATAGAATGTCCAGAATAGCTTTACTGAGCTACTTCCAATTAAACCTACCTAAACTGGTAGATCATCCAATAATAGAAATCTAATAGATATTTCCATTAAAGACACATACGTAAATTTTCAAGGGAATCTGTATGTACACAAAAGTCATTCCAGCCATCTTCAGGTTTCACGGGGAAATCACAGAGGCGGCTAATTAGGTGGATGGGGTAAATGGATTGGATATTAGGGAACGGGACCGACAACTATGGCCATTTGTGCCATAGGGGAGAGGTAAGGGAGGAAGGGTGGAGAGAAACCCAGCATCGACATTAGCCTGCTTTAACAAATGGCACCAAGGGACCACGGATTAATGTCTCATCCAAAAGACGGAGTACAGCACTTGAAGCTTCCTCCACAAGACAATCAAGTAGGGATCGGGTTTCCTCTGAAACATATCCTCCTCTGCAGGGATTTGAACCCTGGCCACCCGTATGGTTAGCCAGTACTCTAGCTACCACACCAACCCGATTAGGGTGAATGGAAATAAGTCACTGACGGCCATTTGAGAAGGGACAACGCAGGGAAATGTTGTAACGGTCATTCTCTGAAGCTGCTTAGGCTTGCCTTGGCCGGCCGGCTTGGGTGGCTTTCCAAGGTCACATAAGGGGCCTTCCCTTCATCAGGCAGGACTCCTCATTGTCTGGACAGGACTTTTCCTTCCTCGGAACTCACCCTCTCCCCCTTACTTCCCCACCGTCTCCAGGAATTACCCCTCCTGGCCAGATAGGTCGGCTGACTGGCCAGAGGATCTCGGAAAGGCCGGCGCACTAAGCGATAGTGCGTGCCTATATGAGGCTAGCAGTGTAGGTAGCTCGCGTCGAGAGAGGAGACGTGCTCTGTGTTGGAGTAACTCGAGAGGTATCTGCACCTAGTGTGTCCAGCACTGCTCGGCTAGGCTAAAGTAGTTGCCCGGAGGATATAAGCTGTATCTACACTGCACTCCGGTGAGTTACTCGTCCTCCCCGGATTCCATGATTGAAATTACCAGTGCAGCAATGTGGCCATTCACGGGGAAGTTGGGTCTCTCTTTTCTTTGTGTTCACAGGGCACATTTGGCGGGGCCTGCTTATTACCGCGATATTGGCAGGGCTGATGCTGCGTGAAGTTCTCGTGCAGGCACAACTCACAAAGGTTCGCGAGGGACCGACTTTCATAAGTGTTGCTGAGCAACGGGAGCTACATTATTCCATTGTACCATTGCGGTCAATGTGAAAGCTGATTTGACTGGCTCTGAACCTCTGCGAAGGCCCGCAATTCCACGGAGTGGGATTTGGCACATGCTGTCCTCGACGTCCTCGGGCTGTCGGAGCACCTGGGAGTTTTATGAGCTGGGTTTGGGGGCAGCGAGTGTGAAGAAATGTTTCCATCTTATTTAATAAGTGATTATGTATCAGGTGTTGGTCGGTATTGTTTCACTGGATATATCTTTCAGTTTTATGGTATCGAAACTTTATTCATTCTTTGTGATTGGTATTGAGACCTTATTTTCAATTATTGTATTTTGTCAATGTCTTGTTGTTGCAAATTTCTACATTCAAATTAATTTGCATTGTTAATTTTAATGTGTTCAGGTCTAAGTAATTACGCCCATGTCAATTGGTCCTGATAATCACGTAATCTTTTCGGTCTCTCCTCAAAGTAAGTGTTGCTTGTAGGAAGACAACCTTGGTTGTCTGGCGCCCATATAAATTAAATTAAAAATTCCTATGAGGTGAGCACCGACACGAGACTGGAGATGGAAGCCTGCTGAGAGCTGCCGGGGGCATTTCAAACTTGTAGGCAATCTTCTGGGATCATAGGCTCGAGGAGGTTGCGTCACAATGTGTAGAAGCAGTGAAGCGCAAGGGAGTAAAAGAGACCCACCTGCTACTGGATCCACAGGCGGCGTAACTGATGTGGACCTGTTTGAGCCTCCACCGCCACCGCTCCCAGGCACCGGACGACGGAACGGAATCAACCCCTGCAAAAAGAAATACACATATGATTGATTGAATGAATATTAAGCACCGGGATAAAATTTAAATCCCTACAGTTAAGGACCTCATTGCTAAACTAGGGTTGCAGGAACTATCCAGTTTAAACATCCCAGTAGCTATTGCTTTGAATATTTGGTCTACTCTCATTTTGCTTAATGTAACTAAGGCATTTCTATCTTATGCATACAAATCAGAGAACACTACCATCAAAAGTTAAACGGTAAGGAGAGAGAATCAAGGATTAGGAGGTAACAATCAATTACACAGGTATACGACCAAAAAGCTGTTTGATAATTTTCAGCTATTTCCCATGTATTTTGGTGTGCTGAAAACGAAAACAGTATTGAAAAAAATCCTGGACATCAGAATTCGACAAAAAATGCGAAATTATCTTCAAATTAGGTACATTTTTCTCAATTTTTGGTATTTTTTTATCTTAGGGTTTTTAACTAAAAATTTCAAGTCAAAATCGCTTTTAGTTAACTCACATCAGTGAATTCAAGATACACAAAAAAATATTTTTAATTTTATTTTAATTTAAATAATTATTTTTATGAGGCAACAATTACCAATTTACATTTTATTACAAAACAATCACTCAGAAATTCTCACCAACACAAATCAATTCAGAAATACAAACCAATCACTCAGAAACTCGGGGTGTAAAGCAAGGATGCGTAATGTCTCCATGGCTGTTTAATGTATTTATGGATAGATGTGTTAGAGACTCATATAGTGAAAACGACGGTGTTATGATTGGAAATGTAAACATGCGAGTTCTTCTATACGCGGATGATGCTGTTTTGATTTCAGACAGTCAACAGGGATTAAAGAAGCTCCTAGATAAGTTTTGTGAATCGACGGAGAGAATGGAATTGAAGGTAAATGCGTGCAAGACTAAAGTAGTAGTTTTTGATAAAGAGAATGGGGAGAATAACTGTGTGATGAGGGCGAATGGTGAAGTAATTGAGCAAGTGGATGATTTCGTGTACTTAGGTAAGATGTTTGCGAAAGATGGATGCATAGATGAGGAGATAAAGAGACGTGCGAATGCTGGAAGGAAAGTGGTAGGTGGCATGTGGAGCATATCAAGGAATGAGTGCTTGTCTAAGGAAGCGAAAATTGTCGTGTACAAAAGTGTACTTCTCCCCACTTTGCTATATGGTAGTGAAACATGGGTATGTCAGGATAGACATAAGAGTAGACTAAACGCCGTGGGTATGAGTTATCTGAGGAGTATTTGTGGCAAAAGTAGGATGGATAAGGTCAGGAATGAGTGGGTCATGGATGAATGTGGGTTAAATGCTCCAGTAATGGACATGTATGAAAGGAGTGTGCTTCGTTGGTTTGGCCATGTCGAGAGAATGAATGGGAGTCGAATAACGAAACAGATATATGTGAGCAGAATGAATGGTGTGAGAGGTAGAGGTAGGCCGAGAAAGTTGTGGTTGAATGTGGTTGAGGAAATTCTTAGGAGGAAGACTATTAGGAGTCTTAAAAACAGGAGGGCGTGTATGAAACAGTGAATGGGGGTAAATGAGGCAAAAGAGGTTTGCAAGCATAGGTCAGAATGGAGGAAATTATTGAAGCAGAGTTAGGAGTATAATTATGTATTCATGAGTGAAATATTTTGACTGTGCCTACCCCGAAAGGGAATGGCGTGATGGGTATGTATGTATGTACAATTACCATAAGTGCGGAGGTAACACTCAACAAATGCCGGGAGGTAACAAGTAATGAAAGTTTGGAAGTAACAATAAATGAAAGCGAGAGGAGAGGGCATTCAACAAAATGCGAGTGTAGTGTTCAGCAAAGCCACAGAGGTAACATGCAATAGAATGCTGAATTATCCAAAAGTGATTTATAATTTCAGGTTCAATATTTTATTGCATTGAAAAACGACGTAATCACATACTCCCCTTGATAATGTTAACTTCGTTAAACCATCACTTTGCCGATCTTTACTGAACCCAAACTTTATGTTAACACATAAAATCCAAAGATTCTTAAAAAATTGAGAGAAATTAATATGCGATTGAGAAATAAATTGTGCCATTTCCCACAAAAATAAAATTTACATCCTACCCAGGTTTCAATGTTCACAAATCAATTTTAATGCATAAATGTTAATGAATCAATGTCAATACATTATAAACTATCTTAAGCTGCCACCTGCAGTGACAGTTATGCCCATGTTTGTATTTTACTCTCAAATACGGGTTCGCTTTCTTTCCCCATTTCATTACCTCTTCTCTTTCGAATAACCTGATTGCAAGTTGCCTAATCGAAACAGTCTCCCAATTCATATCTTGCGTCATCATAGTTTCAACAAGCACTTTTGAGCTATACCACAAGCATTCTTTTCCTAATAGCTTTGATGCCACATCTTCATTTAAACACCAGAATGCAAAACCAGTTGCTTGGTCTCCACTCCTCTGAACTTCTTACCAGGGCTGTTAAATGATGTGCGAATTTCCACAGAGAAAAAATCATCCGCCTTGACCGGGATTCATTTTTTATTATCATTCCGGGATTTTTTAAATTTGTCAAATAAGATTGAACGCCACCTCTGTGCTCAAAGTACGATCTTTCCTCGTGGGCAGTGGCGCTATGCGCTCAGTAGCGACTGATTGTTACATTGTATGTCCGGCAGTCGAGAACATCTAGTCCCGTAAAGGTCACAAAAATCCACAGGGGAATAAGACCTCGGTAGCTTATCTGGCCAACGCACTCGGCCGGTTATCGAGGGATCCGAGTTCGAATCCTGGTCAAGACGGATGATTATTTTCTCTGTGGAAATTCGCACATTTGTGCATTGCGGGTGACTCCGTGAAAGTGTAACTCCGAGGCTAGTCCCGGATGGATTAAAATTTGTCTGTAAAATGGTGTTTAAATAACACTTACACATCACAACAATGGGTTTACTTTCAGTTTTAACAACAACAGCTTAGAACGGGTATTAAAAATAACTTTTTATACGCGGTTTGGACGATAAGTGCCCTCCAAGCACAGTATAGTATACGCACAATCACACTAAACACTATCACCCACGATCTGGCCATCTCACTTTTGCTCGACTTCCAATTCTCTATGGATTAATCCGGTGTCGCTAGTTCTCCGTCACCTGCAACTTTGTACGTGAAATTCCAAAAATCGTCCACCCTACGGCTCAAACTAACACATCTATAAAAAACTTACTATAAACATTGTCACAATCGCTACATCTCAAGTCTGCGCACAGCCAACTCCTAATTGCTATTATGCAGATACATCATCAGGTGATGGACCCAAAGATGATGTTTCAAGATTGAAATCCAGACTGGAAGTAAATTTTATACTTGAGGAAAACTGCACCTTTTATAACTTAATCTCAGTTAACATCTAACCAACAGAAAGTCACAACTCCATCTTCAATTCAACGTTAACCAGGCCTAAAAAACCGACCAAATAGCAATAAAACTTCACATTTTTAATCTCAATGCTCTCGAGTTCCCTTCACGCGTGCGATGGAAATTTTACGGCACCCAAGCTTCGCATAAATAGCCTGGACGAGAATGAAGAAAAACTGAACCGTAAAATCAGCGTCGCGACGCCAATACGGGAACGGACACAAAAATACATCAAGAAAGCCACCTTTACAGCCGTAGACGGCTTCCGAGCCATCAATCCTTGGAGCACGGCGGACAGCAGTTCGGAAAACGGGGAAAGCCATAAAAAAAACGCGAGCTTTCGAGAGGGTCCTCCCCATTCGAAGCGAACGATTGGAAAATTTTCGTCGCGGCCATAAAACTTTCGATTTGCCACCATTCAAACTCAGTGGCACACTTCAAAATAGGGTAAAGGAGAGTGGCAGAGGGGGTGCGACGTTCGAATGTTATTTCCGAAGAAAACAGGAATGAAAAAAAAAGAGTAACGGACATGGACGGGTGGATTTCACTGCCGAAATCTTCCGGTCGATTGAGCAAGGGACATCGCATTGCGCTAGTTTTTTTTTATTTCTAGGAAATAGGCTCGCTACTTATCCCTCGAGCCACGGAACAGGATCGTATCTCTTCGCGAAAGTATTAAAAGGGCAGAAACGGTGACGATTGCAAAGGGAAGAAGCCGCTCTCTCCGACACTGACTCAAAGAGAATGCACATAGGACAGATGGCGCTTAAGGTAGCTGGAGCGAAATAGCATTTCACCTAGAAATCAATGAATTTGGTCTCATTTCCAAGAAAAATATCTTACTCTTCCAAAAAATACCAAGGTATCAGCCCCATACCACACTACTTTCCGAGATTTGTGAAAAATAATACCAGCCCTTTTACGTGGGAAATGGTAGGTTGCGCTCTTAAGAGAGACTTTATTTTTCAAAATGAGGCTTTTCTAACGACTATATCTCGTCAAAAAATTAACGGTGCGTAGTTTGTATGTTTCCTCGACTATTTTTGTAATAAAATCATACTGTCACTGCATGTATTTTTTCAGAATCGCGAAAAATCTTCCGTCGTGAAAAGATTTTGAACGTGTCTCGTGCAAAATGTGCGTCAAATCAAAGACTTATGTGGATATTTTTCTTTGATTACCCAGAATTTCAGTCATATACAAGTGTATGATAGCACTATTAATAGTGTAGTATTTAATCCATGCTTCCTACGGCTACTACAATTAAAACGTACAATTCGAATATGGAATCCATAATGACAAGGGAACAATCTTGCTCTAACTACCTTAAAGCTTTCATTCTTTAATACGCTTCCGGCCATGTTCTAAGCACGTATGGATCTTTATTGGCACCAGTTATATTTATTTCCTCGCTCTTAATAGAGCCTAAAGAACCTACCTTACTGCTTAAAGTTTTTGTCTTCGCGGAAAGTGTATCTATCTAAACCTACCTTACTGCTTAAAGTTTTTGTCTTCGCGGAAAGTGCATCGATCTATCGCTCACAGTGGTTTTTATTCCTAGAGACATCATTCTATTGCGCTCTGTGGCATTCTTATACACGTAAAATCTGTGACATCTGTTCCATGCTAATGTTGTCGTATGCCAAAATCAGCAACACTAACGACAACGATTTCTACACAACGATCACTATAAACAATGTTAACTGTAATGTTGACTTTGGTTTCATTGATTGAGGTACATGGAGAGGGTACCACGTCATCCAAATGAAGCCTGACAACAGAAATAACAACCATCACTACGTTTACCAATCGACCTCAGATCTAACCGGATCAGCTCTGTATGGTTAACGCATCGGGCTAGTGGGATCGATCTGGGAAGAGGGCCGACTCGGCCTGCTTTCTCAGCCAGTCTGAGATTTCACTGAACCAGCAGGTCGGGGGCGCTCCTCATTATTCTTTTGGTAGCTATTGGGAAACAATATCTAATCGTCATTATTCAAGGTGTGTTTTGCAACAACTTGTAACAAGATTGCAGCAAGTGACATCGGTGATATCGCAGCACATCGCAATACACCTCCATTGAGCAATTTTGTTCACTTGGAATGCGACAGAAAATTTTCAACCCTGCATTTGTTTAAACACCTGCTTCGACTGATAAGATTCCACTGTTCACTATCGATATTTTCAGTCCGTGTTGATAAACCAGGCGATCTGAGGCCTTGTTTCATTCAGATCGTTTGAAAGGTTTCAGGCCTATTTTAGGGCGATATGTAATAAACCAGGTGAAAATTTTTTTTTCGATATTTTCCAACACATTTATACACCTTTAATCCTCGTTAATTTCTCAATACGATTGATAGTCTTCGCTCGGCACACTACACTTAGCGCTGGGGTGGTCTAATTTTGAACCAAGAAACAAGGGGAAATCCGTATAGAATTTGAATGCATCAACGAACACTTTATAAAATTATTATAATAATCATCCCCTTCAACAACCACAGTAGAGCGTATATCCTCTACCAATGATTTACACTTTTCTGAGATATGCTTTCCGAAATCAAAAGAAGCATGAGAGCAAAAGGCAGAAGGAGAAATCAGTAAAACACTCAGCCATTTTCCTAGGCTTAAGGTAGTTGGAATTAAACATTATTTCACCTAAAAATCAATAAATTTCGTCTCATTTTAAAGAAATATATCTTACCCAACCAAAGATACTAAAATACCAGCCCCCTCTTAACATACTACTTTCCGAGATATTTGCTAAAATAATACCCGCCATTTTACATGGGAAATGGTAATGTGTATGCACTCCAAAGAGACCTTATTTAGAAAAGAGGGGGATTCCTAAAACTTAGAATTAGTAAAAAAAAATGAACAGCGAGAAGTGAGAAATGAACGATGGGGAAAAGGATGTCATTAACCTTGGTTGGACGAGAGAAAATCATCTTTCCTCCACTGCATATCAAGCTGGGCCTAATGAAGCAGGTTGAAAAGGCTCTTGATAATAACGGATAATGTTTTGGATTATAGGGAAAAAATTTATAAGTTGAGTACCTACAGAAAAAATTAATACAGGAATATTTTACGGCCCGCAAATAAGACAACTCATTAACACGTTGACCGCCACGCCGGTTATAGTGACCGGAGTTGAGTGGTTCCCCCCACGCCTCGCCGGTCATAGTGACCGGTCTCCAAGCGATTGTTTCCAAGGTGATTCCTGACACCACGGGTGACCAGGGCCGCTTATTAAAGCATGGACCGTGACCGGTTTGGCGTCAGGGTCATTGTGACCATAGCACATGGCAACAATGGAAAATATATTTTAGACCCATGTGCAATGATACTTCGAACTATCATGATCCAGTGATTAACAACTGAAAAAAACACTGATGGCATCCCTGAAAATGTGTACTAAAAACACTGTGGCGGTCAACGTGTTAAGGATCCTGCCTTTGTAAATTCCATGTGTGAAGCTGAGCGAAAAGCCTGGACTTCATTTGTTGCAGTTTTCAAAAATTTTCTCGGCAAACTCAAAGCTGAAAACTGTGTTGAACTGGTGAATGAGATGCTAAAAAGTTTCAGATCCCTTGGGTGCAACATGACCATTAAGGTGCACTATTTATACAGCCACTAAGACAATTTTCCTCCAAAATTAGGAGACAACAGAGGGGAACAAAGTGAAAGATTTCACCAGGATATTAAAGCTATGGAGGACCACTACCCACGAAGATGGGATACGCATGGGATGATGGCAGATGGCTACTCACGTTTAAAAGGGGTTGTTCCAAAATACATTCAAGAATGTCATGGAAAAGAAGTTTCCAAAGTGTTTAGTGACTAGTTGGTTTCAATGATGACTTTTTTCTCTTTGTAATTAGATAAATACTACTGCAATATTCTCTATGATTTTTTGTTCCTTCAACATTTTTAAAAATATGGTAATAAAAAATTCTGTGTATAGTTTTTTTTATTTGATCCATGGATTTAACTAAAAATAGTGCAATGCATATTTCATCAAAAAGTTGTCTTTGAAATTTCAGCTCCTAGGCAAAAACTAATGCCATATTTTAATTCAGGGCATCAAATTCATATTAAATCAGCTCCAAATACCCCGGCATCAAAACCACTATTGGCCTGTGTTATCATCCTTTTCTCTTCGTTTCAATATTCATAACAAGAGCTCTCATTGTTGTTCATGCAATGAGGGTAGTATAGAAAAGAAAGATAACAACTGCTCCTAAGAGGTCAAGAGAAGAATAAGAGCTAATTTAAATAAAGAAACGTCTCCTGATAAATAACAGTATTAGCATTCAGACAAGGAAAAAAAATATCAAAAACATTTGTATGGAAAGTGATAACCTATGGATGTGAGACATGGCCACTAAGAAAGAGAAAAAAACTTAACCTGAAGCTGCAGAATTGTGGTTTCGGAGAAATGTGATGGGAACAAGGCAGATAGATTTTAAAAAAAATAATGAGCAAGTACACAATCAAGTTCAGATGAGAAGAGAATTACTAAAAATGATTACGATTAGAAAAGCAAAGTTCAATGGACAGTTACTCCAGCATGATGACTTTATGCAAAATACAACTGAGAGAAAAATTCTGGGCAAAAGACTAAGACATCGACCAAGAAAATACTACTTCAATATTCTGATGACAGAAATGGAATATACTTCATACATAGAATTGAAGAGGATAGCTGGACACCAAGAGTGTTGGAATTCATGAATCTAACAACAAGGCTGTCCCTCAAGGGAAAGATGATACTCGTTCACAGTTCTACGGCAACATACCCATCACGCCGTTCCCTTCCGGGGTAGGCACAGTCAAAATGTTTCACTCGTCAATACATATTTGTACACCTAACTCTGCTTCAATAATTTCCTCCACACTGACCTATCCTTGCAAGCCTCTTTTGCCTCATTTACCGCCATACACTGTTTAATACACGCCCTCCTGTTTTTAAAACTCCTAATATTCCTCCTCCTAAGAATTTCCTCAACCACATTCAACCACAACTTTCTGGGTCTACCTCTACCTCTCACACCATTCATTCTACTCTCATATATCTGTTTCGCTATTCAACTCTCATTCATTCTCTCGACATGGCCAAACCAACGTAGCACACTCCTTTCATACACGCCCATTACTGGAGCATTTAACCCACATTCATTCATGACCCACTCATTCCTGACCCTATCCATCCTACTTTTGCCACAAATACTCCTCAGATAACTCATACCCACGGCGTTTAGTACTATCCTGACATACCCATGTTTCACTACCATATAGCAAAGTGGGGAGAAGCACACTTTTGTACACGGCAATTTTTGCTTCATTAGACAAGCACTCATTCCTTGACATGCTCCACATGCTACCTACCACTTTCCTTCCAGCATTTGCACGTCTCTTTATCTCCTCATCCATTTTTCCATCTTTTGCATACATCTTACCTAAGTACACGAAATCATCCACTTGTTCAATTACTTCACCATTCGCCCTCATCATACAGTTATTCTCCCCATTCTCTTTATGAAAAACTACTACTTTAGTCTTGCATGCATTTACCTTCAATTCCATTCTCTCCGTTGATTCACATAACTTATCTAGGAGCTTCTGCAATCCCTGTTGACTGTCTGAGATCAAAACAGCATCATCCGCATATAGAAGAACTCGCACATTTCTATGGCAACACCAGGAGATAAAGGACATATTTCCTATTCTGACTCGAGACACAGATTTTAACCTCTATTTTTAGTCAAAAGGAAGGCCTCAACTGATATCCACTATAATTAACAGATGTTCAAATACATACAGTGAAACCCTTCTTTTACACTTTTGAGGGGGATGAAGGAAAAAAGTGAAAATTGATGGAAAATATAAATCAGGGGAAATCCCAATTAGCAGGCAATTGAAGCCAAATCCTAACCAAGTGTTTTATAATTTTATTTAATTGAATAGACCGTCTCAAAATCTAGGGGCTGCAGCTTACTGGTGCAATTGGCAGGGAAAAATACTTTTTTTTCTTAATTTCCAGTTAAAAGGGAGTGTAGGGCACTGATTCAATGACAAACGGTTAAGTTTTGACCCCCAGTCTTTGCATCAAGGTCATACATTTGGCCTTCAAACACACTGAATTACAGCCATTTCTTTCTGTTTACCGCAAAGGTTAAAGGCAAGGTCCATGCACTTAGAAAAAATAGTGGATAAAGAGATTTTTCTAAAACCTTCACATTTGGTTTCAAACTCAGCTTAGTATAGTTTTTGCACTCATTTAAGTTGTTGGTATGCATTAATTAAGTGTTATTCAAGCTAAGTGTTATTCATGGAGCGTTTTCATGTATGGATGTGAAGCGTGGACATTAGGTAAGAGGGAAAGGAATAGAATAGAAGCTTATGAAATGTGGGTGTGGAGAAGGATGGAAAAAGTAACATGGGTAGATAAGATGAGAAATGAAGAGGTTTTGAGCAAAGTAAAAGAAGGAAGATCGCTCCTAAAGGAAATTAGGAAAAGGAAAGGAAACTGGTTGGGCCACGTGATGAGAGGGAAAAGTGTAATAACTGTGGCACTTGAGGGTTCAATTGAAGGAAAGAAAAAGAGAGGAAGGAGAAGTTTTAAATTGGTGGATCAGGTGAAGAACATCAGCTATGATGAAGCAAAGAAGGAAGCTCGGGACAGAAGCGGGATGGAGACAGCAGTGGTGCACGGGCCCTGTCAGCAGGCAGAACACCAGATGATGATGATGCATTAATTGCACCGATCGCCATCTTGCTCCTGTTAATTGTCCTAAATCATGAGATATTCTGAATTTGAAAGAGTAAACAGCAGGATGAGACAGCATTACAAGATACCAACATTCATGGGAAATTCTGAAGAAAATGTTGTAAATCAAGGGGAAATAAATTCCAGGAGTGTAAAAGCAAGGTTTCACTGTACAATAAATAACATATATATATAACAATATCATAAATATGTACGATAAGGTGTCTTGAAATATAAACATGACCACTAAAAACAACAGACTTTAAAGATATATGTATTGATAGCATCACTTAGTTTCATATTTTGATTTTCAAGCCCCTAGTATAAAATACAAATTCAGCCATCAAAACAAAATAATATCCAAATAGGATAAATTAATAACACAAAATAACACTTACTGAGAGCCTCTGAAGCAAGAAGTCCAGAACAGTAGTTATTTTGTTGCTCAGCAAAACATACTTTGAATTTCCGGGGCAGCCATTGCAGGCCAAGTTGTAAGTAGTGCACGTAGTGATGTAACATCTGTAAGTATTTACATAATATAAATTACACTGCCCTCAGAAACAAAGGACACAGAACAAAACTGAGAGAAGAAGCACTTACTTGGGCGGTAGAGATGGTGTGACATTTGGTGATGTTCCAATGGCCATTTCTAGGATGGAAGTCAATGCAGTAAAACCACCCAATGCTTGGAATGCGATCTTATCGAGGACATTCTGAAAGGAAATCACATTGAAAAGATGAACAAAGAATTCATCTAAGGAGGTCACAACATCAGAGAATCTCTCTGCAACCATTGGTGAAAATTTTCAGACCACAGCATTTTTAAACCTTTGAGTGCCAACCGATTTTCTTGGTACTATGCTACAATTGCCAAGGCATTTTTGCTGATTTTGCAGTAGTTTAGGAAAAAAATTATGTCTCAGTTACAAGTGATGGTAAATATTAAAAAACTCAAGGAAAACTTTATTATATGTGGTTTCACCATTTTAATATATTATTTGACAATTTTTTTTAGGGATGGACCGATACTGATACCATTATGAAGTATCGGCCGATACTTATGGTATCGGTAGCATCGGTATCGTCAATCACGTCAGTGCTTTTCCGATTTTTTCAATTTACAGATTTTACCGCCAATTTGGCCAATTAAACGAGGTGTCAAATTCTACTGCTAGAGTGCTCTGGTATCGAACGCCATCAGCTCAATGTAAGACAGAGTGAGTTTCTTTCGATCACCTTTCGTCATCAAACTTTTCCAGTGAATTTGGTGTTTTGCCTGTGTAATAATGGTTGTTTCGGTAATCTGGTTTCTTAGTTGATTGAGCCAGCTTAAAATGTTTGTGGTGGAATATTGAGTTTGTATTATACCAAGAACGAAGTAGTATCAGTAATGATATCAGGGGGAGGAGAAATGGTATCGGAATCGGTATCGGCAGTTTCTGGTATCGGTCCATCCCTAATTTTTTTACAAAATCTGCATCTGCATCTGTAATCTGCATTTAGGTGCCATCTGTGAACAATCAGTGAAATACCAGCATCTAAGAGTGACTTGCAGGACGACCGCTGCTATCGTGCTCTTCGCACTTTTTGTGAGAGACAGGAGGAGTGCGATAGCGCTCCCTGGCACTCTAAGGGTTAATAAGAAAAAACTGGGTTATCTCCACTCATTCAATTCCTGATAACCATCAACAGTTTTTGCATTATGTAAGACAAGCCTCTGCCTTACCAAACTACATATGCACTATAAACTTATGTAACCAATACTAAGTACCTTGAAAATTAAACTAATTTATAAAATAAAATTTTGAAAATAATGGAGTCAAATCTAGTTTAATATAGTGGTCACAACTAATCAAATAACATCTACAATTTATATAATAAATTCATCATATTTGCTGCGACTAGGGACTACGTCGATATGTATAAACGAGGGATGAGTCAATTCCACTTTTTTTCCAATTCCGATGTCGATTCTTTCGTATCGATTCTCGATTCCGATTCCATCGATTCTTATTCCTAGTAACAGGTGGGACATTGATATACCAGTAGCGTACGACTATTACTTAAATTCAAGTATTGGCTGAAGTAAAATAACAAAGACAACTAAGTCTCTCAAAGAGTATATTTATTAAAAAATGGTAAATATATCCTCAGCTTATTGAGGTAGATAATAAGTACAGATTGATAGCCTACACCCAAAATTACTGAGACAAATATGATGTGATAAATGAAATTTGATTTGAATATTTATCTATCTGGAATCGAATTAAGGCAATCAATTCGAGATACCGATTCCATCGATTCTTATTCCTAAATAACAGGTAGAATATTGATATACCAGTAGCGTATCACTATTAGTTAAATTCAAGTATTGGCTGAAGTAAAATAACAAAGACAACTAAGTCTCTCAAAAAGTGTATTTATTTACAAATAGCAAATATATCCTCAGCTTACTGAGGTAGACAAAAAGTACAAATTCATAGCCTACACCCAAAATTACTGAGACAAATATGATGTGATAAATGAAATTTGATTTGAATATTTATCCATCTAGAATCAATGGAATTGGATTTTACTTTAGGCAATCGATTCTCAATACCGATTCTAACCCTGAGAATCGGTGGAATCGACATCTGGATTCGACTCATCCTTAGCCATGACAATATTGGCTGGTGCTAATGACATAAAATGCCAAATGATTATGGCACAGGATATTGAAACTAATGGTGAAATACACCCATTAAGAACACAAAACAGCAACTGTGTTTCCCCTCCATCACAGAACAGTTCCACCACTTCAGCCCTGAATTGTTACTTTACATTTCAGGATTCAAACCCAGGCCCTTTTCATAGGAATTCGCCCTCAAGCTACAACAGCAACCCGAAACCCACAGCCATGATACACACTATTAATACGAGGTAGGATGTTAAGCATCGATTGGGTCGAACACTGTGATTTAGTTTGAATAACTTCAAGTACTAGGAAGGTATAGAGAGCATTGCTAAGTACAGAGATACTTGTGAGGTCTTAGCATACAACAGTAATGCCAAGATATTTATGAGTGAAGAGAATTTTCACAAATGTCTATCACAAATATATATTTCTAACATTGTTCCATCTACATGGATGACATGATACAACTTTGCCGGAGACAAGACCAATTCAATGTTAAGAATGGTAAGAATTCCAACTTTCATTCGTAAATAATATATGATTTATGTTATAACTTAAGAAGGCAAATATCTATTTGACTTCTATCTGTTGCCCCTAAAAAATAGAATATTAGAGCTTCATACATGATCCACCAATATATATCCATAAAAATGTAAAATCCTTTGTACTTTTCTACAAAGTTTGTGGATAAGTACAAAGTACTTGACAATAATATGAATATGTCCATCAAAAACTTCTACCACGTGACGCCTGCCACAGTCAAGTTCATCGCATATTACTATACTGATTCTCAACTCATCAGCTGCTTGTGTCATTAGAATGACATCATGTGTAGAACAGACTCATCATGGCCACAGGAATGCCCTACCTTGAATAAGTACTGACAAGAATAATAACAATAACATAGAAAATAGGAGAATCCTGATATAATTTTGACTGCAGCCACATGGTTGCAACATGGAAACAAAATTATTTTTTACAATGAAAATAGTAATTTTCTGCAGCTTGTTTACGTACTTGGGTAATATTTTGGAAAAGAATGGATTTAGTGTTAGGGAAATTAAATATAGAACTGCCATGGCTAAAGAAGCATTTTCAAAGAGGAGGGAATTGTTGAAGGGGATCTGAGTAGAGAAGTAAAGAAAAGGCTGGAGAAAAACTCTAATTTGAGTGTGGCACTAAATGGATCAGAAAATTGGTCACTGAGAAAGGAGGAGGTGAGCAGACTTGTGGTGTTTGAGATGCAGGTGTGGAGAAGGATGGAGAAGGTGAGCTGGGTGGCAGGAAGCTTTAGGATACCTATGGTGAGGAAAGGAAACTAGTGGCAGACGTTCACAGGAGCCAGAAGAGATGGTTGGAGGACGCATTGAAAGGAGAGGGAAGACTGAAGACGCCAACAGAAGGGAGAACTCTGTAGAAGCACAGTAGAGGAAGGAAGAGGATAGGAATTCTGCACAAAATAGGAAGCAGGAGATGATATGAAGAATTCGAGAGGGGTCTAATGGCAGCGAAAATGGATTAGGATAAGTACAGTCAGAAAACCTACCAATCAGCTGGTAGAATATTTAACCCTTCGGAATGCGTGGCCTGTGAGGTACCCCTTCTTAAAATGGTACCCCTTGTTTAGTTACATTTACTCTCGGACCTAATAGGTGCTACGGTCATGAGAGAGGGGGGATTACAATTTGCATTCCCTGAATGTATAAAAATGTATTTCTTGCTGATAAGTACATGAAAGGCCTCTCAGGTCATTACGTATTCCTAAGTAACTTTTTAATGCAGAGTTCCACAGGGTAAAATGGAAAATGAGAAATGCCTGCTGCTTGTGGCACCCAGATGATCTAATTTACAGAACTGACTAATTTTGGCCACAGGAGCGTCCCCAATTGTTCTAGTAGTCCATGTCCAAAATCATCAACCAGGCCACACTTGACCACTTCATTTTCACCCAGAACCAGCACAGATATTTCCTGATTATTAATTGATATTACCTGCTTGTCTAGTATGCGATTGATCTCTCCCAGAGCTCTTTCCAAGGATGTGATGGCAGAGTCAGGCCACTGTCCCTTTCCCTGGGAATTATTCAGCTTCTCCACATCCTTAATCAACTTCAGCAGACGTGACTTGTTGCTTGACTCAATATTCTTTTGAGATTTCTCCAGATTGCTCTCATATTCTTGACCCCTGAAATTTTCAACAAATAACTTAACTATGTCTCATCACAAGATATAATTCGAAATCAGGTTTATACATAATATCTTCCCATGTCTACGACTTCCCATGTCTAGACATAAGAGTAGACTAAACGCCGTGGGTATGAGTTATCTGAGGAGTATTTGTGGCAAAAGTAGGATGGATAGGGTCAGGAATGAGTGGGTCATGAATGAATGTGGATTAAATGCTCCAGTAATGGACGTGCATGAAAGGAGTGTGGTTCGTTGGTTTGGCCATGTTGAGAGAATGGATGAGAGTCGAATAACGAAACAGATATATGAGAGTAGAATGAATGGTGTGAGAGGTAGAGGTAGGCCCAGAAAGTTGTGGTTGAGGAAATTCTTAGGAGGAGGAATATTAGGAGTCTTAAAAACAGGAGGGCGTGTATGAAACAGTGTATGGGGGTAAATGAGGCAAAAGAGGTTTGCAAGGATAGGTCAGAATGGAGGAATTATTGAAGCACAGTTAGGTGTACAATTATGTATTAACGAGTGAAACATTTGGACTGTGCCTACCCCGGAAGGGAACGGCGTGATGGGTATGTATCTTCCCATCATTGTAAATACAAATGATATTATAATGACATAGCATGTTCTCAATGATGATTCACCTGTTAACATAGTATCAATACTAAATTGCATTTTAAGAAATTTGAGTGAATGTGACCCGAAACACATTCAACAGCAGGGCTGAGGCATACCACCTCTTCAGGCCTCAGTCATCCAAAGTTATAAACTACAAGTCAGAAAAGATTCAGAGGGCAATTCTAATTTCAGCTTCACCGCTATTAATGATTTTTTCATTTAAACCACACCTTCTATCACTTCATGGGAGAATAGAATTCAGACATGATTATGAAAACAGAGCCCTGTACTATAATTAAACTCTTCAACAATTTCACTCAGCTACATACAACTAAAAAAATTCCTTCCTTCATCACCGATTTAACAAATTTATTAGAGAACCAAAGAATTTTATATGAGTAATGCTTAACCCTCTTGGTGCTGACCCCTGCCAGCGGTTCTAGTGAGAAATGCGGAGGGTAACTAGAATGAAATGTATCACTCTAGGAAAATAAATATTATAAAGTTATTGTCCAAAATATCCATATGCAGTTTTTCTTATTGCATATGCATTTAATTAGGTAATAATAAAAAAACACTTATACTTCGTACAAAATATAATTGTAATTATATTTGTGTGCAAAAGTTAAACAATATTTTGCTTATGAGCCGATATATCGGCCCTCCGCACTATACGCCTGAGATGCCAAAGCCGATATATCGGCCCGCCGTACTAAAAGGGTTAATACCATACAAAAAAGATATCAGTTCAAGAAAACTAATAGAAACAGAAACAATTTTTCATGAGCAAATACGATTTAAACTATTTCAACCCATACACAAATATATATTCTAATTCTTTAATTAGCTCATTGGGATACATGTACAGCAGAACATTAAAAAAGGGTATTTTTCAACTACAAAAGAAGTTTTAAAAAAGACATGCTGCAGTCCCTTCTGATTATCAACCAGATATAAATACTTGAAGGTAATGAACAGTACTATTCAAAAATTATAATTAGTATTTGACTTGATAATAATTAGACCAAATATTAAAAAACCATGTAAGCATACTCTAATGGTACGTGGAACTTAAGAATGTTACGGTACCAATACCAGTAAATAAATATAAGATCTTATGAACATGGTAACAAAAAAAGGTTGCTGATATATCTACGGAGTTGCCAGATTGAGCTAGTATTATTTCAGACAATACAAGAGAAAAATTAAAAACCTTTCAGAAAGATCAAGATAATAAACAAAGAAGAATAATAACACAATCAACTCACTTCTGAGCCATTCTTTGGCGAATTTTCTTGCATCGCTTCTTCAAAGCTTTCTGCCTCTCTCGATCCTGTGCAATTTTCGGATCAATTTTATCTGCTGGGGCATCCACTATGTGTTCCATGGAGCACATATTTATTGGAGAAGGCGATTCCTTCAAACTGTGCCCATCAGATCCAATTTTTTGCTGAAGTGTTTGACTTCTCAGAGATTCTTGATGCTTCTTACCACGTAGGTGACTGAAGAGATAGACTTCTGACTCAATCTGAAAAAGGATAATGCATTTCCTTTTTAAATTATTCATATTATGAAATCCTTAATAAAAATTAGGAAATGGAGAAAGTTCGAAAAAGCAGACTTCTCATTCTAATTCAGTTCAGTTTTTTTTCTCACCATGAAAATAATTTAATTTTAGTTTCAACTTTATAACTAATAAAAAATTAAGAACCAGATGGATAAGACACACTCTGAGGCACAATGATTTGAGAAAAACATGATTGAAGGTAAAATAGAAGGAAAAGTCCCTAGAGGAAGACCCAGGAATGAGTTCGCCGACCAAATAAAGAGGAAAGTACATGGGAAGAGCTATCAGGAAGGAAGGCACCTAGCAATAGAAAGGGAAGGGTGGAGGGCTGCAGTCAACCAATCTCAGGATTGAGCAACCAATGATGAACCAATAAAAAATTAACTATCCTCATGTCTCATGATTGACTTTGTTATGTGTCTAACATAAAACGCTTTCCAAAACAATATTCAAGGCAATCTCAACAAAAGTAGCGATCCCTAGCTTCAGACACCTGATGATTTAGTCTCTTCACATGATTACCCATCAATAAATTTTGGATTAGAATAAGTTCAATTAACTGAGAAAGAGATGTGTGCAAGGGAGCTTAAAGAGAGATGGTAGAAAGTGATGAATTCTTCTAGAGCTTCCCACTGGATTAGATTCTCCATCATTGCTGATGTTTCGACAGGAGACTTTAACTACATCTTCAAGGCTGTGGAATCCACAATCTTGAAGATGGCAGGTAAGTCTCCTGACAAAACGTCAACAATTATGAAGAATCGAACCTGGAGGGAAGCCCAAGAAGAATTCATCAGTATCATTTTCCGGGAAAACGTGTAACTTACATCAGATGATAAAAAGGTTTATAGAGCAGACAATGCCATCATTCAAGTACAACTGTATAGATCTGCTTCACAGGTTGCTGAGTCAATTCATTTCAAATGAGTGTTTTATTACCTTATTACTTATGTTAAAGATAGCATGAACCAGCTTTCTACCAATGCACAAATATATGAGCATAACTCTCGTGAAAGAGTGAATGTACATTTGCATTGTCATTCTACCACAATGTAAAATAATAGTCATTCCATGTAGTTACTCAAATTTGTAACCATCTATCATCTGATATAAAAAATGCCCCAACAAGTGGAACTTTAAAAAACAAACTACTTAAAACATTTTTTACTTGATAAGCCTCATTATAATGTGAAGGACTTTAAAGGAGAAAATTTTGTATATGGCATCTGCTGACTGTCTCATATCTTGTGTCGTTTTCTTTTCTTTTTGTGCTGTGTAACTATTGGCTTTTCCTATATTTAGCAGTAACAAAATCCTTGGATGATAAAGAATTGAATTGAATTGAACAATGAATGTTAAGTTAAAATATGCTCAACTGAAAAAGTTAGAGAAGAGATATACACAAGTACATAAGGTAGGATGGTGGAAAGGTACATAGGCCAGATGATTTACAACATACCAGCACATTGCATAAGTTGCAGAATTTATTAGTTTCATAGGGTGAGAGACGAGGCAGAGATGACTCTTCTCCAGGCCCTCGGCCAGCCATAGAACATGATTCCAAAGCTCTTTGACGGATCAGTTCCATGTTGTGGTCATGACGACGTGCCGACTCCTCTTGCTTCTGCTTAATCTTCCTCTGCAACTCCTCCTGATTTGCCAACTGTGCTGCCTGCAAGGCACTCCTCCTCTCCTCACGATCCCTAAAATCATACAGTGGCATTCAATTCCAGCAGCATTTGATAGCATTATTTAATGAAATATAAGCAACAACAATACAACTAATAAAGAGAGTTTGTGCGCCGGTATTCAAGTCTACCTTTGTTTGCAAATATGGCAGCAATACATATGCTGAAATTTCCCCGTGAAAAAAATAGGCCTGGTCCAGGAATGGAACCCTGGACTATTAGCTTGCCATGCCAATGAGCAGATTGCTACACTACCCAGGCTTCCTGAGGTCCATGGGTCGATTCTTGGAAGAGGCCCTTTTTTTCTCATGGCAATTTCAATGAGTGTGACAGTCATTTAATTAAAAAATATATTGTACACAATTTTTGAGGAAGGGGAACAAGAATAGGTTGTAGGCTTTTCAGATGTAGATCTAAAGAAGGATAGAGAAGGCATGATAGATGGTAAGAAACACACAAATAAAAAAGTGCTTGTTATGGCGAGAGACAAAGGGAAACTTATGGTAGAGATTAAGATGAGGAAGAGTAGGTGGCTGGAAGGAGTAATTAGGGGAAAAATTTAACTTAAGGTTGTGATAAAGTAGAGATTGTCAGATAAGAATGAAAGGGAAGAAAGAGAAAATGCTTTATGGATGGGATATGGGTAGGATGAATGCTGAGATGGAGAGCAAAATATCAAAGTTAGATAGGGCCCTGCACATCTAAAAATCTGGAGGATTTTTCAGACATTCCATGAAACCTGATGCACCAAAGCGTTTAAACAATTTTTCTACGTCAGCATGTATTTTATTTAAGTTATTGTGCCATAAAACAGTGAATCTCTATCTTATCCCCATGCAAAGCAACCCTATCAACATTAAACAATGACAATAAACAACCTAACTTATTTTTAATCAGAAATCAATGATAAAAATAACAGTTAAATTCACTATTTACAAGCCTTGATTTTAGATATTTTTTCTACACATAAGTTAAGAGTTTTTATCATATATTATCACCCTATCCTAACAATAAGACATCAAATTCCAGCAGTATTTGATAGCATAAAAGATGCACAGGCTTACAAGACACACCCTCACTTCAGGGGGACAATTCCAGGAGAAAATGTGTTCACAGTCCATGAGTAAGCACAGCACTTTCAAAACAGCAGACAAGG
This sequence comes from Ceriagrion tenellum, assembly GCA_963169105.1. Classification (NCBI taxonomy): domain Eukaryota; kingdom Metazoa; phylum Arthropoda; class Insecta; order Odonata; family Coenagrionidae; genus Ceriagrion; species Ceriagrion tenellum. Next base: position 84,592,027 of record OY720644.1, read on the forward strand.
GTTTTTATGACAAGAAAGGGCCACTAAAAAAAAACTTTAATTAAAATAAAAGAATACAATTCCGTTTTTACATCATCATCTTCACCTCAGAGGTTAGGTCAAGTCGCCTGTCTCTGAAACTGCCTTTTCCTAAGTCGGCCATCAGCATGATAGCCACTAGGCTTTTCTATTTCTGGGCTCTAATTTTAAGGTAATTCTGGAGAGACAGCTCCACAGCATTCTTTCAAATGACAACACAGCTTAGCTTAACACTATTATTTATTTTCTCAAATGATAAAAAGACACCTCAAAAGCCTGCAGCCTATTCACGTCCTCCTTTCTGAAATGTAGACTCTCAGAAAGGAGGACAAGAATAGGCTGCAGGCTTTTGAGATGTGGGTGTGGAGAATGATGGAGAAGGTGAGGTGGACGGAGAGGAATACTAACGAGGAAGTGCTTGAGATGGTGGGCGAGGAAAGGAAACTTCTGAATGAAATCCGAGATAGGTAAGGTAGATGGCTGAAGGAGGTAATAAAGGGTGATGGGTTGCTGAAGAATGTGATTTAGAGAAGGATGTTGGGCAAGCGGGGAAGGGGAAGAAAGAGAATAGGTTTCATGAATGGGATGAAGAAAGACAGATCGTATGCAGAGACGAGAAATGTTATACTACAGCAAATTTGGCCCCTGAATGTGTAGAAAACTGGGAGGAGATTCTCTGACATTCAACAAAACCTACATTTACCGGTAGAATACATTTTTTTTATATTATAAAAAGTCCTAAATTCTGTCTCATAATTTCATCTTTGCAATCATCTCATGAATTTAAATATAATTTCTGTTGAGCAACTTTTTTATTGTTCTTCAGAATTTCATTTCAGCTGGCATGATTTCATTTACCGCTCCTATTTTCATCTGATGCTGCCACTGTCATGAAAATACAATGTGTGAGTGATGCATGTAGTGGCAAAATTTAAAAGAAATCTGTAAACAAGAAACTGTAGCTTAACGCAGTCAGCATTGGAAGCAGAGAGATGGGCATCCTCATAAGCAACACAAAGTTGGATGCAGGAAAACATACCTTTATCCTTGACCCATATCTTATGAGCCAATTTTAGAACATTTTTATTTACATCTGCATCTACATACTACCCCACGAACCGTCACATGGGCATGTGGCAGGGGTTGTTAGGATACCAGCCATGTAAAGATGTAAAATTTTTGGAGGTGAAATGGTGACATGTACTATGGGAGTGAATTCAGAGGAGCTCAGTTTTTATTGTGGTCACTTTTGTGCACGGAAAGAACGAGTTTTTGTATCTTTCTGTTTGGCAGAGTATCTCTCTTATTTTATTGCATCTGTCAGACCTAGAAATGTAGTGAGACGTCATGATAATATTCTCTGTGTCGCTCTGAAGCACACCAGTTCTGAATATCTCAAGCAGCCTATGCCTAGTGAGCAGCCTCCGAGTTTCTAGGGGCTCCCACCTCAATCCCTATTTTTTATTGTGGTCGCTTTTGTGCACGCAAAGGACGAGTTTTTGTACCTTTCTGTTTGGCAGAGTATCTCTCTTATTTTATCGCATCTGTCAGACCTAGAAATGTAGTGAGACGTCATGATAATATTCTCTGTGTAGCTCTGAAGCACACCAGTTCTGAATATCTCAAGCAGCCTAAGCCTAGTGAGCAGCACCCGAGTCTCTAGGGCCTCCCACCTTAATCCCTCTACCAGTTGTGTAACACTATAAGTTCATTCGTAACAGTTTTTAACGAAGCATGCTGCTTTTCTTTGTATTTTGTTAATTTTTTTAGTTAAATCTTTATGACCAGGGTCCCAAATGCTCACGGCATATTCAAGGTGTGGTCTAACCAGAGCAAAGTAGCATCTCTCTTTTACTTTTTCATCTGAGGACCTTCCTATTATACGCTTGACCTTAAAATTTAAAAAATAATTCAATTTAAATATAATTTAAAATATAATAATTAAAAAATATTTATCATTAAAAAGAGTGTTCAAAGAAGGGCTGAGACACGTGGTAAGTTTCAGCAAACTGGGCGTTATTAAATGAGCTGAGATGACCCCAGAGTTTATGAGTTAAAATTGAAACATCTACCAGTAAAGGAAAAATAAGTACAGATGAATACAAAAGAATGGTCAGGAAGAACTGCATAGATTCCAAACTACTCACCTAGCTTTCTCCCTTGCCAATTCCAAGCGTTCCTTTTCTTTCTCCTGCTGTTCCCTATCAATCCTCTCCTCTCTCTTTCTCCTCCTTTCCTGCATTTCCTCCAACTTTGCCTATTGTGGAGAAAATAATTTTTCTCACTCGTCACAACAAAAAACAAACATGTAACATGTAAATGCATCCTATTGAAACCTAATTTGATAGTTTAAAAAAATTCTGGTCGAGGTTCCTAGGGAAATATAGAGACACTTCTTCAGATCTTGAGTGATATGATCCTAAACAACTCTGGCAGGCCTTACAGGTTGCCAAAACAAAAGCTCATTCAACAAGGACAATTACTACGACTTGTATGTGACTTGGAAAAGAGTCCTCCACCAAAATAGGTAGGAAATGACACACTGATCATAAAACTTAAGCGAGCTGAGCAGTGATTATAATATAATAGGCAAAATTTGATTGACGTCTTCAACCTATAGAAGCTAGTAGCGTTACAGGAAAAACTGTGGTAGTAATAAATAAATGCATGAGAGAACCAAAAAATGGAAGGATATGTAAAAAATGGAATTTGCTCAGCTGGATTTTGTTTAAGATTTGGTAAAATTGGAGAATTAACAAGTTCCAGAAGAGCCCACGTCAATAATAAAGTCTTGATTGAAGAAAGGCATTTAATAATGTAAGATAAGACTAGTTGTTTTATGATATTCAAACAAGAACAGAGTAAAATCAAGACAAAAGATGAATAGAAGTTTAAACATTCATCATAAACTCCCACAAGAAACATTTATAAACCTGACCTGAAATTTAGACCACAAATTATTGCCAAATAAAAATTTTGCTGCAATAAATGAATATTAATTAACAATCTAAATAGCACAACCAGAGAGCATTTCAATTAATTTCCATGACAAGATCTCAAAAGAAAAAAAATCATGGCTGTAACCGAGGTTAGCCTTTTCAATAGGGAAGACACACATGTGAGTCATTAGCATGGGTTTTTCAGGAGTGAATGACCTACATGTTGAATTAAAATGTTAATCAATACCCCTTAAAATTAGAGATGAGTAAATTACCGTAATTTTCATTTGAGGTAAATCACAGTAATTTTTGAAAATGATTGTAATATTTCAGTAATTTTTAATTTTCTGCAATTGATAGCTACAAGAGGATTTAACAGGAAAGCCAATAGCAATTGCAAGAGGTTAATGGTATTTAAACCATTAAAATTTCCACATTAATGCATTAGAAATAAAGAAAATTTAAAAACAATATGGCAGCCCACATGCAATTCAGATTTTCTTTTGTTTGATATGAGAAATTTTCTTTCCAACAGTAAAAACAATAGCCCCAAAAATATTCCACAAATGAGTAGTTAATGCCTTAATTTAATTTTAAGGTTGTATTCATTATATATAGACCTAGCTAAAAATAATATGTTTAAAATATATTGGTATGAAAAATTTCAAAGACAGAGGGGAGTGTTACTGAAAATTATGGTAACTTTCAGGGGCTGCAGTAAATTACATAAAATACCATGGTAATTAATGAAAATTACCATAGTAATCTCTGCTTGAGGCTTTCGCAGCACTGAGGTGTGGGTATTTCCATTTCTTTAGGGTTTCGCTGTTACGTTATCTTGGAGATGAATGTTTCACGATTGAGTTTTGTGACTAATGTTTGCCATATCTTCAGATCAGATCCGAATGCCAACTAGTGGCGAGTTAATATACTGTCTTCAGGGTGGCTTTCCGGTATTGCGTCCAATCAGCATCAAGGACCCTGATTTTGGCACGCTTTTGCTCAAAAGTCTTTTCCATGTGTTGTGGAGCCTGTGTCCATCGTCTCCACGACACACGAAAAAGACTTTTGAGCAAAAGCACGCCAAAATCAGGGTCCTCCACACTGATTTGACACAATTCTGGAAAGCCACCCTGAGGATGGTATATTAACATGCCCAATTCCATGAGTCAGCATTCGGACCTGCTCTGAAGATGTAGCCAGCATTGGTCACAAAACATCCTCTCCAAGACATCATAACACAGCAAAACCCAAATAAATGGAAATGGTACTCTCTACTTAAAAGGCTGCCATACTCCCAGGAGCTAATGTTTTGTTTTCTCCACCATCAGCTATTTGAGGCTTCTTATTCTGATCTTCTCCATCATTAAAACAGGTCAAATTGAGCTGTGGAAGGATGCATATAATTTACCGGTGGGCATCATCTTGTTTTTTTGTAATGTTTTTGTGGCTAATTTTTTTAGTTATGATTACCCACAGAAACACCCTTGGGAAAATAATTCTGCCCTGGAAGGTTTTTTAAAATAAAATACCTCCCGCATGGAAACAGTGTTTCAATAGGCAAAATACTTGCCTGTCTTTCAGCCTCCAAAGCCTTTCTTCTCTCCTCCACAGCAGCTTCTTTGGCAGCTTTCTCCTCTTGTTTCCTTTGTCTTTCTTCAATAATCCCAAGAAGCCTTTCCTCTTGTTCCTAAAAAAAATTACTTATGAACTTAAATCATGGTTTGAGGAGTAAAACCTCACTATGATATTTTACTCCTTGTATCGTTAGCTTGCTTCATACTTTTGCATGCAAAAATTTATTTATTGAATCCTTTAGATGGAGATATTTCTTAGGAAGATCCATGTTTCTCATCTTCACGAATATGTACTGTATTGCCCAGCCTATAAGACGCACCCATACCGGTGCATAAGACGCACTGTGATTTATCAGAATTGAATTTACAAAAAATACTCCTATAAGAAGCACTATGATTTATCAGGTTGGAATTTACGAAAAATACTTCGATAAGGAAAAGAGGATCAAACTATTTTAATGATAACACAAAGAAAACGGAACTGTCACATTTAAAAATTGCAAATATAATAGCATTTATTCACAGTAGAATCTCATAAATTCGTCATCAGGACTGCTAAAATCACATATGCAGCTATTTTCCCTGGAGTAGACACTTTCCTCATACACAAAGTCATCTTCATTTCCATCTAACACATTGTTAATTCCACACTTTTTTCAAAGACATTATGATTGTCTCCATTTTAACTTTCTGCCTGAAATACTTCTGATGAAAAATACTTCGATAAGGAAAAGAGGATCAAACTATTTTAATGATAACACAAAGAAAACGGAACTGTCACATTTAAAAATTGCAAATATAATAGCGTTTATTCATCGCAGAATCCCATAAATTCGTCATCACAACTGCTAAAATCACATATGCAGTTATTTCCCCTGGAGTAGACACTTTCCTCATACACAAAGTCATCTTCATTTCCATCTAACACATTGTTGATTCCACACTTTTTTCAAAGACATTATGATTGTCTCCATTTTAACTTTCTGCCTATGATCGTAAGATTTATTAAGGATTTGTTAAAGATGTACTGTCAAGGATTCTGTCAAACTCTATTGCTTTCGACTGTTATTTCGACGGTGTTATTATCAACGTTTGTTAATGAAGGTAACCAATTTCTATGCCTGATGTTAGAAAAAATATTTAAAAGTATCTTTCCCAGCGAATCAGCTCGCGTCTTAGAGGACGAAGTTATACTCTCGGCCCATAAGACGTGCGCTGATTTTTGAGCACATTTTTGAGTAAAAAAAGTGTGTCCTATGGGCCAGGAAATACGGTACATATTTTGATGAATTTGAACTGATTAAATTCTTTAAAAAATGCTTCTACAGTCTTATTTACTTCCTTGAAAAGATACTGATGAGTATCCAAGAAGAAAATCAGGGATTGGAGGTTCCATAGATAAACTTTGACTGGTCACTGTCTATATACTACTCATGAAGCCATTAATCCATGGATAAATACTGGGAACAGGCAAGCCAAGCCTCAATCATTCTCAATGGTTCAGTTTAATAAGTCCAAAATATATATTAATTAGGTAGTCAGGATGAGCAACAGTGAAATTACTTGGTAATCTACCATAGAGCCCTTACACATGTGAAAATATTATTACTTCCAGTGCAATACTCAAAGGAATTTAACCTATGAAATTAAAATTTTTCAAAATCTAAAAAAACATCAGTCATAATCTTTCCAACAGCAGAGAAATTTCAAAAAGTACCTATCATTAGTACCGCTGTAACGGTTTCGCCACAGGTTAGGTCGTGGGTCGGGGTTCGGGTGGAGGAGGATGATAGTTTGGGCACCAGCACAGATAGGGGTAGGTAAAAGGGGATTCTGCCCATACTCAGAATCGGGAAGGTAAACTGGGAAAAGGACCCTGATTGGGGCCAAGTGATTGCCACAGAGAGTCGGGTGGATCGAAGGCTCGATCAAGCAATACCCTGTTTCATCATTGGGAGCTGGAGGAAGGGAAAGGGGAACAGGGAGAGGGTAAGAGAAAAACCGAAGGGAAAACAAAGGAGTAACTCTCCGCCCATGGGAGTAAGAAACCGAAAGTCCTAATATCATAAAACAAAAAAAACGGAACATTTCGTTCCGTTTTTCGGAACGAAATGTTCCGTTTTTTCCGTTCTGAAACCAAACGTTTTCGTTCCATTTCCATCCCGGCTATCGCTCTCACAGCTTGACATGTCGCATACCCTCAGCCCACAACAAAAACAAAACCCCCCTCACACTGCTCACCTCGCCCAATACGGCCCCCGTGGCCGACGAGGGAACAAAAAAAAACAAAGAAAAGCAGCGGGTGCAATAGCGTGAGCAAAACTAAACGTCACACCGCTCATCCATATTATTAATTATTTATGCAGTACGACTATAAATATGTGATTAAAAAAAGCAAAGCCTGAGGACCATACCTGACAAAGGGCCATAAAGTCATGCCGCTTATTCTGTGCTTCCAGCTCATTTATGAATGCAATTTCCTTCAGCTTTTCCTCCTCATCGTGAGCTTTCCTCACTATACCTTGCAAGTGACGCTTGCGTTTTTCTTCTGCCCTCCTCAGCTTCTGTTCCAGTTGTTCTCGCTTGGCCTCGATGTTCTGCACTTTAGCTTCCCTGACCTCTCCAATCTGAGAAAAATCAAAGAAAACAGAACAATTTAATACACATTCCTTAACAGTATATACAGTATACTACAGTATGCTACAGTATACTACTTAACTAACAGTACACTACAGTTAACAGTATACTACAGTATACTACTTAACAGTATACTACAGTATACTGTTAAGTATAGGAAACAGTATACACATATTACAGTATAGAAAACAGCAATGTCTGCAATTCAAACGCTGTCTGCAATTCAAATAATGATGTTTACTACCAGATGTAGATGAATTCCACAGTTAGGCCAAAGACGGAAAAACTTTTATTCCATAAGTTTCAAACTCAAAACTTCTGAAAAAAATTATTCATAATACCACAGAGTATATCTCTAAATCTCCCTAGGTCTAATCTCCCGGAATCATCTGGCCCCCACAAGACGCAAAAAGCACGTGGCTACTGAGTACCGAGACGTTTGTGAGGAGACCTTTCCCTATCCCTCGTCCCTCCTCTACCTCGCCCATTCCTCAAATTTCCCCTCTCACCCCTCTCAATCCAAAGCCAGCGGGCGCTCACGAGAACGCCCGACTTCTCACGCGCCCAGTCGGAGCAGGCTGCGGCTCGGAACGAATTCAAATTGGCCGCTCTACTATGGAACTGATTGACCACAGAGACCACTAGCGATCGGTTCCTGAACTTCTTCAAAAACGCATACGCTCTTTAGCACGGGGGCGAGACCTCTATATTACTCTATGATAATACTTATCCAGGGGTGATGCAGACAAAATTCACAATGTGATACCATGTAAAACACAAAAAAAAGATTAGGAGGGGTAGGAGGGTATGAAAATTGAATACAGAGGCAATGATGCAAAGTGATAATGTACTCATATTTAGTTAATTCATCAGTGAGAATTTTTATCATATCATATTAGGGATGAGTCAATTCCTCTTTTTTTCAATTCCGATTCTTTCAAATCGATTCCCGATTCTCGAATCCAATTCCATCGATTCTTATTCCTAACAACAGGTGAGATATTGATATACCAGTAGCGTATGACTATTATTCAAATTCAAGTATTGGCTGAAATAATATAACAATGACAATTATGTCGCTCAAAAAGTATATTTATGAACAAATAGCAAATATATCCTCAGCTTACTGAGGTAGACAAAAAGTACAAATTCATAGCCTATACCCAAAATTACTTAGACAAATATGATGTGATAAATGAAATTTGATTTGAATATTTATCCGTCTGGAAGCGATGGAATCGGAATTGAATTTAGGCGATCGATTCTCGATACCAATTCTAATCCTAAGAATCAGTGGAATGGACAATCGACATTTGGATTCGACTCATCCTTAGCCGTGACGATATTGGCTGGTGCCAATGACATAAAATGCCAAATGATTAGGGATGGGCAGATCCAGGTTTTTTTTCGGATCCAAATCCGGATCCTTCATTTCGGATCCCGGATCTCAGTTCTTATTTTCGGATCCTTGGATGTATTCAACGGTATATACAATTCACAAATGATAATAGAATTTAAGCCTTGGAGACTTTATTGAAAATAAACAACATCAAGTTTTAAAATGTTAAACTTAAATAAAAAAATAAAGACAATGTCGATTCCACAGTAATAATAATCCTTGATTGTTGTCACGTTTATGCAATGACTGTTGTTATACCATATCTTGAGATTTAATTCTTGAGAATAATGAGATGGATAATAAAGGGTGAAATTGATTTAAATTCAACAAAAGCCGGTTGTCGAAATTAATTACATCAACAGCATTCAATTTGTTCGGCAGAAAGCTGCCGATAGCCGACGACAGCCGACACTTCAATCGCTTAAAACTCCCTGATGCATATCTGATTTACTGTAGTATTTGGATCCGATATCAGTATCTCATCCTATGTAAAGATCTGCAGATCTTTGGATCCGCAGATCAGATCCGACCATCCCTACAAATAATTATGGCATAGGATATTGAAACTAATGGTGAAATACACTCATTAAGAGCACAAAACAGCAACTGTGTTTCCCCTCCATCACAGAACAGTTCCACCACTTCAGCCCTGAATTGTTACTTTACATTTCAGGATTCAAACCCAGGCCCTTTTCATAGGAATTCGCCCTAAAGCTACAACAGCAACCTGAAACCCACAGCCATGATACACACTATTAATACAAGGTAGGACGTTAAGCATCAATTGGGTCGAACACAGTGATTTAGTTTGAATTACTTCAAGTACTAGGAAGGTATAGAGAGCATTGCTAAGTACAGAGATACTTGTGAGGTCTTAGCATACAACAGTAATGCCAAGATATTTATGAGTGAAGAGAATTTTCACAAACGTCTATCACAAATATATATATCTAACATTGTTGCATCTGTATGGATGACATGGATACAACTTTGCTGGAGACAAGACCAATTCAATGTTTAGAATGGTAAGAATTCCAACTTTCATTCTTAAATAATATATGTTTTATGTTTGAATATTTATCTATCTGGAATCGGTATCAACTTTAGGCGATCGATTCTCAATACCGATTCTAAACCTGAGAATCGGTGCAATTGAAAATCGACATTTGGATTCTACTCATACTTATATAAAATACATAATAGCTTTGCACCATAAATACTACCACATTTATTTCATGCTTCTGAAGCTGCTTAACCCATTAGGGTAAAGAGCAGGCGAATCCCCAGTCACACAAAAAACTTATTTATTCCTTTATTTGTTTATAACTAACGTGTGACTAATGAGATGTGAACAATTAAACTATTTTTCATTCATTAAAAATGATATAATTTACCCACTGAAGAAATTTCATTCTGAAAGGTGCTCTACAGCCAAAGATTAAAAATGAAAATGAAACGAAAATTTTTTGAAAATTAAACAGGAACTTAGGACCAGAAATTCCTAGGAAAATTAAGAGGCGAATGGATTAAGTCTAAAAATAAAATAGGAATATTGTCTATACTATGAATGAGGAAAAGTTACGCTCAAATCACCTTAATTGATGACAGTTCTCCATTAGATCAAGAGCAAATCCAAATATCCATACCTTTTTGAAGAGTTCACGAAGTTTGGTGGCCTTTAGCTCTTGAAGTCTTTGCCTTTTCTCTTCTGCCTGGGCCTGCTTAGCTTGGTATCGACGCAAGGTTTCAGCAAGAGAGCGCTTACGCGACGGAGACGACAGTTTTTGGTGAAGTTCCAATGCACGACCAGGATGACGAGCGGCCATCGCTTCCAGCTGTTCCAATGCTTCCATTCTCTCAGCCCAAGACATTCCTGCGATGATAAAATTTGCGACAATTCCACGTTTAGAAACCAATGTGAGAGCCATGGAAATGATCGGTATGGTTAAAAACCAAGCTAGATTTTTTTAGAAAATTTTGATATTGTCTCAGCTATTAAAATGAGTGGCCATTGAGTCTTAAATGAATTTCTAACAGGAAATTTGTTCCCTTTTTTAACCATCACTCTCCCCTTGCTTAATCTTTGACGTTTTCATGCATTCTAGTAGGGATGGACCGATACCAGAAATTGCCGATACCAATACCAATTCTGATACCATTACTGATACCGTTACTACTTCATTCTACGTATAATACAAACTCAATATTCCACCACAAACCTTTTAAGCTGGCTCAATCAACTAAGAAACCAGATCACCGGAACTACCATTATTACGCTAGTATATGGGATCCATACGAGGAAGGTATGATAAAAGAATTAGAGCGCATGCAAAGGAGATCCGCTAGGTTTATGGTTTAGGCTGTTATGACAATTGTATAAGTGTTACCAGTTTAATAGAAGAACTAGGATGGGAATTACTATCAGAACGCAGGTTAAAATTTAGGTTAAACCTTTTAAGTTAATTCGAAACCGATTTGTTCACAGATGACGTTAGATATACATTAAGGACCCCTGCGTATTATGCTAGGTTTGATCATTTTAACAAGATTAGAGAGATAGATTGTCGTACCGATAGATTTAAAATGTCATTTTCCCGCGTACCATAAGAGAGAACAATAGGCAGCGTAGAAAAGGGATAGGTAGTGAAATATAGTTAGAGTAGTCTGTAGTGCATGATGCATGTAATAACAACCAATAATCCCTTTCTTATTATGTAGATACTAACCATATAGCTGCATGTGACCCTATTATCTAGCATGTCTCCCTTAAATATCCTACTTGCATGGCAATAGTGCATGTTTGGTGATCTTCACCCCCTTCCACACACCCTCGAGGTGGCTCGCAGGGTATTACGTAGATGTAGATGTACTACACAGGTAAAACACTAAATTCACTGAAAACGTTTTGTGAAGAAAAGTGATCGAAAGAAACGCACTCTGTCTTACGTTGAGCTGATGGCGTTCAGTACCAGAGCACTCTAGCTGTAGAATTCGACACCTTGTTAAATTGGCCGAATTGGCAGTGTAAACCTGAAAATTAAAAAAATCTGAAAAATACTGACGTGACTGACGATACCGATTCTACCAATACCATAAGTATCGGCCGATACTTCATTTTGGCATCAGTATCGGTCCATCCCTACTTTCTAGGTTAAGCATCAAGAGCACAAAAACAAATTTTGTGCTTCGTCGGAACATGAGGAATCTCTAAAACATCATTGCTATGATTTGGTACGTTCTAATCCTTGGGATGTTTGCTCTACGTCAGCCCCCTTGATTTAAATGACCCATGACTGGAGTTGGATAGCACACCAATGAAAAACCACCATTCTTCTAGCCTCAGATGCCACAAAATTTCAACATATAAAGCGAACATGACGACACAAAAATTAATTTCTCCCTCCCCTAAAGAATTATAAGCCAAGTAAAATTTAAATAATACTTACCCAAGACATTTAGCTACAAAATATAAAATATTAGCAAAATCAAAGGGGCACACGTTTTAAGAAAAATGCATTTGAAGTTTTCAAAATAAAAAATATGCATTGCAGAGCATAATTTTTAATTAATGACATCATAGTATTATGCACTGTAGCTTTTTCTTTCGAAAGAGAATCTGCCCTTTGACATAAGTATTTTAAGCCTAGAGTTATAGAAGATAGATATTATAAAAATTATGAAAAACTCTACATTCCATCCTGCTATAACTAGGCAATGGATGTATATTTTCCAAAACAATTGGGCATGGTTAACAATTTAGTAAAATTGAATATGTCCTGCAAATTTGGTCACAATTTCAGCAGTCAAGGGTAAATCATTGTTCTCATGACCTCGCAGTATTTCAGGCATGCCAAAATTAATTAAGGAGTAGTTTTGCCAATGATAGATTTTCGAGGAATTTCACTCATTCTATAATAATTTGAGGTTATAAATTAGTATTTCAAGTATTTTTACGAGATTTACTTTCCCAATAATTCAGCTAGAACAGTAACAGCCTCATGTGCATTGAGTGTAAGATTTTACCCAGCTATGGTTTTCCTCTGCCTCGTTAACTCGCCATAAATCCTTTTTTTCTTTTAATTAATGACTGCTTGGTGCAACCTGACTTCTTCACTGATCTGAATTTTTGTTATAGCATTTTAAGGTACTTACAATTTGCTAACTTTCTGGAGGAGAATCAGTTTTGTATTTACATTTTTTTTTAATCACTCCACTCTAACGGCAAATGTTCTCACGAGTATTGCAGTATTTTGAGTAAAATGGGGATGTATGTACATTTATGTGAATAGGAATGCAGGTAGTAAGTGAGAGAGGAAGCGTTTTAGGAAGTTGAGGGCACACCTGGTGGCGATAAAAAAGAGAAGCGGACGGTAGGGAGAGAAGTGTCGTGAAAAAGATTTCTGGGGCCCACAAATCCTTCATCCGTGAATGCAAAAACCAAATCCAAGGCGCCGCTAGCGCCAACAGCTTGAAAAGGTTCTCAGGGCTTAATGCACAAAGGGTCGGCAAAATGAAGTGAGAAACAAAACGCAATCGGGTTTCTGGCTGTGCGCGTTTGGATGGCGAATATATGGATTGGTTCCATTTCATCAAAGCCACTCAGGAGTGACAAGGGGTGGTTTCCTAGCTATGGGATAAAAAGCCTTTTGTCCAGGAATTAAAAAAAGCACCACTTTTTCATTCCACTCAGGGAGGTGAACAAAGAGATAGGTAAGTAAATATATACACATACATACATACAGGGAATATTCCTTTGAGCATTTGCTTAACGTACCATTGGTTGTGTTCACCACATGAGCACAGTTTTCTTCACAAGAAAACTCAATCAAGACAAAATAAGGATGACGAAGCGTAAAAACACGGTGATGACAAAATAGCTATTTTTGGTACGAAACTAATTTCGCTGGAGATAACCATCTAGCCAAGATTGCGAGGTAGTTTTGCCAATAATACATTTTTGAGGTAACGTACTCGTGTTTTAATAATTCGAAATTATAGATTGGAATTTTAAGCATTTTTTCCAAGATTTTCTCTCCCAATAATTTGGCAAGAACAGTCACAGCCTCATGTGTACGAGTGTAACATTTCACCCAGCTATGGATTTCCACCACCTTTTTTACAGACAATAAATCCTTTTTTTTCACTTTTGATTGCTTGGAGCATCATTGAAACCTCCACCAATTTGAATTACATTTGCCCCTTCCTAGGGTTGCCAGGTTTTCTAACTGAAAATAAGGGAGAGACTGAAATTTGCTACCACATCATACAATGTTCACACTTTACTATCGGATGTTTTCTATAGTATTTCAAATTTAGCTCTGATGAGTACAGTGGGATTTTAATCCTCATACACTTAAAATATTTGTACTGTATCTTCAACTTCCGGTTCTAGAACCTAGTACCATGTAATGGTCATGGGACCATATTACAATATGTAATGGTAATAGACAACATTAAATAATGCAAGGATGTTGGGAAATAGGTTCCCATAGAAATTTCTGATAGTGAAAGCCCTCTACGTGTCCTCTAGCCATAGGGACATCGAACCTAAGCTCATGGACTCTGAACGTCTGGGAAGAGGAGTAGGGGAAAGAAGATAGCGCTGACTCCTCTTCAAAGAAGTGTACCCTGGCGGTGTAACAGCCCTCCCCCTCCTCATACAGGTCAAAGGTCACACGCTTGGGTAACCTGGTGTCGCTGAGAACATGTGCACTTGAAATGGTATATTGCATTCAAAGCTGAAAAGCTATATAAAGCCCCCAAGATGTGTTCGGGGGAATTTGTGACTGAGCAGTTAGGGTGTCACTATGTAGGGCGGAATACTTAAAATTCTCTTAATGTAATCTCAAAACTTGTACATCTCAAAACTTGCAAATCTCAAAACTTGTATTAAACTTTCTGATCTAAATCTAATCCGAGTTTCAACTCCTAAGCCCTCTAAAAACCCACTGGAATTTTAGAAGCAGCCACTCGATTCTAAATTCCATTCTTAATTGTCGCGATCTCCGGATCACTACAACCAACATAAACTTACATACATGCACATTTAAGTATATGCTTGTAAAAATAATTTACTATTGGCAGCTATGATGCCAATGTACAGTTCTATATAACGCTCAGAATATTTCGATAATCGAAGTTGAATTGTTATAAATCAAAAAAATATTGTACTTAAACCACACAATATTATATTAGAATGAAATATGGGAGAAATGTTCTTAAATACGTGAGACGGAAGACTGAAAAAAATAAGGTCAAAATATGTGAAAACCCGGGAAATACGGGAGACCTGGCAACCCTACCCCTTCCACATCCTTCTCCTATGGTCAACTCCCACTCTCCCTCACGCGACCCTAGTTTCCTGTTGTTGCCTTTATTTTCTCCGTGCATCCACCTGTTTATTTTCTCCTTGCATCATTAGTTTTTCTCTGTTGAGTATTGATTTTATCTGTGCGTCCTTAGTTTCTGTGTTAGTAAATATTGACCTTTCCTAGACATCCTTGGTTTTGTACTGCTAACTTGTAACTGATCATCATATTTTACTATTTTCTTCAATTATAATAACCCTCTTAGTGCTGACCCCTGCCAGTGGTTCTAGTGAGAAATGCGGAGGGTAACTAGAATGAAATGTATCACTCTAGGAAAATTAATATTATAAATTTATTGTTTAAAATATCCATATGCAGTTTTTCTTATTGCGTATGCATTGAATTAGGTAATAATAAAAAAATGCTTGTACTTCGTACAAAAAATAATTGTAATAATGCAAAAGTTAAACAATATTTTGCCTATGAGCCAATATATCGGCCCACCGCACTTTACGCCTGAGATGCCAAAGCCGATATATCGGCCCGCCGCACTAAAAGGGTTAACTTCCTGGGCCCTGGAATAGCCCTTTGATTACAAGGGATTACATAGGAACTTTTCTTATCACTGAAATTCACCTAATAAAATATAGTTGTTAACCTTACTTGCCCACAATGAATGAAAAAAGAGCATTTTTAGGTACTCACAATTTGCTAACTTTCTGAGGGTGAATAAGTTTTGTCTTCACATACATAAAATATCACTCCACTCTAATATATTTACGGATGTATGGCACTTACCTGCAAGCATATTTTCATACTTGGCTTCGATAGTTTCTCTGTCTTCTGGTGTCACCACTTCCAAGCGATCATCCTCCTCATCTCCAGGACCAGCACATGCTTCACCATCTGTTTCCGTTTCCTCAGTTTCAGTGTCCACCTACAGTTTTTAAATGAACATCATCTATTAATAAATCAAATTTCCCAATTTCGGCCCACCATAGCCATGTGGCTACACCGTGACGAGCCGAGTGTATTTATTATATGTGTTAAGAGCATAAAAGACTATGTTATATTAAGTATATATGCATCAATATGAGAATGAGAATTTCATCTAATCACAATATGATGATTGAGAGGCATGTGTTGAGCAAAAATAATTTTATTTTGTAATACATAATTACTTTAATAACTGCAGAAGCCAATTAGATTCATTTCTTCACTTGGAAAATATAAGTTTTGCCAAAATGTAATAATTTTCAGGCCAGTGACATAGGGATATCAGCGGTCAGAATCAGTTTTAATTGGAACAATGGGTATATTGTTGACCAACCTGGCACCTTTCTTTTATATTTTATGTATATTACTAACTTTTAGATATGCTAGCCTTATGGACCAGGAAATCCACTACTGAAGAAATGATACAACCGGAAACAGAGATGATGAAATACCGACTACGGTACTGATTTTACCGTGCAGCAAAAAGCAATTAGATTCCCTCAAAAAACATCAACATGACAAAGTTTATGAATGTGCATAACTACACACTGCAGCAAATTTTCAGGCCACAATAAAAATAGGAAAAAATCAAGGGATAAAAACTTGGAAAAAGTAAGGGGCAATTCTCAAATATTATCTAAGTCAAGAGGATTCTTGCGTATTTCAAGGAGTTTTCCCAGTTCTCACCGACATCAAGGAGAGATGAAAGTGGTCAGATGCACTGTTCACCATGCACTTATCAATTTGAAAATATCATCACTAAGCTTACCTCAATTTCAGTCTTTTCTAATTCCATGATTTCTTGCTCTAACTTTTCTTCCTCAGCACTTAATTCTTCTGATTTCCGAAGAACTTCATCATTTATGAGAGTGCTGTCGGACTCTGTTGATTTCCCATCAGGAGATTCTTTTCCTCTACAAAAACCAATAATTAGAAAATTTAAACAAACTAATAACAATAATAATATATTTGTCAATAAATGGTATACACCACAAGAGACATCGTCAAGTTAAGGCATTGGAAATAACTTCCATACGTTTATACATTATACAGAACATATTTCATTATCAACATCTAAAAATTCATCAACTGAAAAAAACGCCTGACAAAGTAACCATTTATGTATTAAATTTTCTAATTTCAGCAAATCCATCCCTTTAATATTTTCAGGTAACTGATTAAAAAGCCTGGGTCCCATGAATTTTAAAGACTTGAGTGTTTTCGTTAGTCTACAAAATTTATTATCAATTTTATTTCTATAAACTATAAATCAACAAAAACTTTTCAACGTCCGGTGACTTTTAACACAAATACATACCCTAAGTCTTCCATGATCTTCGTTTCATCATCATCATTTTTCTCATCATCAATAGAACCATTCATTATAATCTCAACTTTTTTGGTTATATCAATAAGGACGTCTTCCTCTTCATTCCACAATTCACATTTACTCTTCATGCCGTTATCCTTTGATTTCCTCCGCTTCTCAACATCTCGCACAGGAGACAGTTCTATTGCCACACTTTTCAAGGAATCAGGACTTGATTCCTTAACAGCACTTTTCTGATTGTTGATGTTATTCAAGTTGGCCACCTTTTTGCTAATGGAGTTCACCTTCCCATTTCCAGAATGGCTTTGGCTTTTCTGTAATTAGGTATGGAAAAATGTTAGTGACAATACTAGCAGTGCAATTCATCCATTTTCAAAAAAACAAGTGCAAACCACAATAATTTACCACAATTATCTTTATAAGAAGCAATTAACCACTATTTACTTTGACTAAAACATAGAAAACCTAATTGTGCAAAATTCCACAGAGAAAAGTCATCCGCCTTGACCAGGATCCCGGTCAATGCGGATGATTTTTTCTCTGTGTAATTTTGCACAATTATGCATGCGAGTGACACTGTAAAAGTGAAACTCCATGGCTAGTCCCGGATAGATTAAAATCGATAGCAAACCTAATTCTTAATATTATGAATATGCAGCATTAATAATTATATTTCATACTTCTGCTATAGGTAATTAAGCAAAAATGGAAATGTTATTGAAATGAAAATTAAGCTTGACATTTAAGGTTTCATTGGGTGTAAAATCTACTTAATAAAATTTTGAAAAATTCTGTTTTAATAAAAGAAATTTTAGCACATCAAATACAATAATTCATTGTACAGGGCATTCAGGAAATTAGTGCTGTACCTGCAAAAAAAGAAGCACATCCCCTGATAATTCAAACAGCCTAAAAAAACAATTAATTTAGATGATTATAGAAATATATCCTACATGTGTGCACATTCAAGTTATACATATGAAATACATAGGAAAGTATTTGATTCATAAACGAAGCTTGTGTGGAGCAGCAACCATCTACAATGTGTACTCTGTCTTCAACTTGGCTTCAAGACAAGGGCAGATTGAATTATTTTGGCAGAGTGATGAGATTATCTGATATTAGTAGTATGATATAGCACCATAGCTGGCACGTGGTATGATTTTAAAAGCTTTCAAATTTCTCCCCTCGGTATAATTATTCAAGATCATGAATAATTTCCAGAAGTCAAGGTATTTGAGTATTCACGGATAGTATTCACCCATCCGTACTTACTTATATCCACAGAATACAGATCTTCAGGACAGTATACATACAAGATTAAGCAACATTAGTGCACCAAGGGGAAATTATCTTGAATTACCTTTCCATTAGCACGAGATCTGCTTTCCTTTGGAGGTGAGGGGGAGTGGACCTTAGAATTGCCTCCAAGAGATGTCAAAGCCGGTAATGAAGTGGCTGAGCTTGGACGCTGAAATCGAGTTTGAGGGAAACTTCTCCTGGCAGGCTCTTTGACTGTCCCATCAATGGCCAAGGAGCCAGCTTTCTGATCCTTTTTTGCTAACACCTTTGTGATGTTTCCAGCACTCCGGGAAAGAGATGACCCTAAGCCACCAGAATTTTCAACTGACGACGTTTTCAGTAAATTTGCATTGAGGGAAGCAACTTTGCTGGCAGGAGAGATTCTGGATCTTGATGATCTATTTCTCACAGTTTCCCAACCCTGGGAGTCATCTATTGATAGGAAGAGGTTCCATGGATGTATTAGCCACACATTAAAAGTATCAGAAACAGAAATTTGCCACTAAAACAGCAGAGATGGTAAGCAATCAGAATTTTACCGTTTTATCAACAAAATATCACTCAAACAGCTTACTAAAGTTCAGCTCAAATAGCTTGGACTAGAGAATTCAAAAACTAAACAAGTTCAGCATTTTTTACCTTTAAATTGGTCTAAAGAGCTACCAATAAGTGCACATCAAACATATCCAATCACTACAAATCAATATAAAGTTAGTAAATCAAAACTTCATCAACAGTATATCTACAGAAAAAAAAACATAATGCTCAATTACAGAACATCAGAACTGACAGTAACATACAAGGATGGGCTGGTAGCTAAAATTCAATACTCGATTCTTAATATAAAATTTTCATGACATCATTATTTTTTAATTCTTGATTCTAAAACCCTTAAGTATGGTCACAGATTCCATGTGTACAGATTTTCCTCTAAACTAGTAAAAATACATTTCTTACCATTAAAATTGATTCTAACAAATACATATCAAGGGGTAGGCAATGTCCAATATATTAAAAAATATTTCAATATGATTTCTTTTATATTTTGAATACTGCACCGAAACTCTAGTTGCAATAAAAATTAACAGAGGAAAATGTAAACAATAATTCTTTTATCGTATCTATTACTGCATGTATGATAAGCTCAAACACATTAACACATCAACGTTAATGTAATGTGGCTGAAACTTATTATTATTTTCAACTTATTCAAAAATTATAATAATGTATGCAGAAGGATTCACGATTACCACTCAAGACACCTTCAACTCTTCTGCAGGGTTGCTAATTTCACATACACGATTCAGATTGGCACAGTTGGCAAAGGAGATACAAAAATGGACGAAATATTGAAAAATGAACCTGCTTTTTGAGCTTCGGCAAATATACTCTGGACAAACTGTCGAACTGGTAGTCCTATCATAGGTGTCCATGGTAGATTTTTGGGCTCGCTGCATAAAAGCATTATGTCTATTCAGTCTTGTGTGACACAAAGGGAATTACTTGCAGTTCGCATACAGAAGGCCATCATCCTTAGGCCATTCTCTTTACTCTGTGCACAACCCAACTGTACTGCACTGGCCCAATTGCAGCCATTGTCACTAGTCCAATGGCCATTGGACATGGCTACTAAAACTGCCCAACCCCGCTCAAGTCCTCAGCCATTATGAACGCAATGAAACCTGATGCTTGCTGGGGACTTGAAGGGCATTGTTATAATTTAACGCATCATTATAATGTTTACAGCACTGTAATTGCATATGCAGCAGTATATGTCCATATGCAACATATTTATTCTAATAGGAATGTGATTCATCTCTATGTAACTTGGTAAACATAGCATTCCTTGTAATCACTGTTCATTATGCTAGTTAGAGCTGTATTATATTTTATTGTATGTTGGTTCCCACTTTGCTACTGTGATAGCTTACCAAATAACAAGCCACATACAACTAACGCCAAAAGGTCCAATAACGTTACTTTCATTATTTAATTCATTATAATAAATGTAATATTTATTTTAAAATGCAATAAAAAAATAAAATTTAATAGATTAGGGCTATTGATTATTCCTTTTTTTTGTGACAGCTCCATGTCAAGAGATAGGTGAATGATGCATCTGTCAAGTATTAATAACAACTGTGGTCTTATTAAAAATTAAATTAAAAAAAAAAAACAATTAAAATTGAGAGAAGCAGGATATAAGTAAACCCTATCCTATTATATCTATACAGTCACTAGAGAGATATGATTTAATAAAATAGAACAGACCATCTTCACCAGCATTAGGCTTCTTGGTTGTTTCAGAGTTGGGTATTTCACTTGAAGATTCCTCCTTCAAGTTTGGGCTTGCTTTCGTAGAAGGTTTGGATCTTCCCTCCGGCCCTCCCTTCACCTTGTCCGCCCAACTCCTCACAGTTGACGCAGAAGAGGTGGACGAAGCAGAACTGTGCAAAGATGAATTGGAGGCACTCTTCCTCCCACCTCTCGGATTCTGCTGCTCAGCAAGTTTGCTGCTGCCACAATGGTGGACAGCCCATGAACTGCGTGACTGTAGGACGTGTGCATCAAAGAAATACTCAGATGAATATTCAAAATACAAAGATTTTTCCAAATAATAATGCATCATGTCTCATGCAGAAAAAGAATAGTTTTAAATCAATTGAAGAACAGTAGAACCTTGCTTATCTAAAATAAAATGGGCAGAAGTGTTTCATATAATCTGTTTTTTGTACAACTGATGGTAGTTTTGAAAAGGTCACTATGGTGAAAATATGTACAACTGTTATTCTCCATGTTATTTCAATTACGTATTCAAATTCAAAAACTACACATCATAAATAAAGCATTTCTTGAAAGAATCAAAAACTCTCTTCTTGCCTTTTCTTAGCAATGGCCATAGGCCGCCTTACCTCTCTAACTCATGATGGTTTCTGATAACTTGCTTTTCCATTTGGTGGGGTCCTGTTAAACAGGACTCCACTGTACTTTATACAAACAATCATAATTGAAGTTTAGCACCAATGCAAAAGCATCAAGAAACAAGTGATTCATTTACATCAAAATGGAAAGTAAAAAACTTTAACCCAGACAAAAACAAAAGGGAATTTCATAAACAATGCCTCCAAGACAACACTACATTCAGGACCAGATTCATGGACAGCGGCACCCTAGGCCAGAGACTTTTTGGCACCCTCCACCCGCCACCCACACTCTCGGGAGTATGAGATGTAGTGTAAAAAGGTCCAATAACGCCCCTCCCTGAGGGCCCAAGCCTACCTGGCCCATGCATAAATCCCGCCCTGACTACATGCCAACACCAAGAGAGAGCATTTTCCTTCCATCTGGTATTAAGAATAAAGTAAATCACTTTTTAAAACTATAATAACAAACGACAACTGCAAGGATACAGGTATGTGCAGCCTCAAAAACAAACAACACAATTACCCAGCCGCTTACAATGACAAATAGAAATATAAATTTCACTACATCTCATATTCCCTCTTGGGAGTATGAGATGCAGTGTAAAAAGGCCCAATAACGCCCCTCCCTGAGGGCCCAAGCCTACCTGGCCCATGCATAAATCCCGCCCTGACTACATGCCAACACCAAGAGAGAGCATTTTCCTTCCATCTGGTATTAAGAATAAAGTAAATCACTTTTTAAAACTATAATAACAAACGACAACTGTAAGGATACAGGTATGTGCAGCCTCAAAAACAAACAACACAATTACCCAGCCGCTTACGATGACAAATAGAAATATAGGCACCAAAAAATACTAGCTCTACTTTCTTAACATGTCTCTGATAATGCTGAAAGCTATCATACACACGCCTTACACACTAAGCAGAAAATAAAAGCATATCCCAGATCCATAAAAAAGTTCATGCCATGATAACCAATATTTTTCCATTCATTAGATCCTTTATGTTGAGCCCTGAATGCCTACAGCTAACTGACACTAAACCTGATTTCCTAATTCTCACAGAAAGGAGAAACTACAAAAAAAATGTCAATTTACCTTCAGAAAACATTCATTTCAATGTTGCAGAAAGTTATAGATCATAATGATATGCTTTTACCTAAATTAAATTAACAAGCTCCCCTTTAAAATGTATGTACATACTTCATTAAAACTATGCATCCATGAATAATGTCCCAATTTCAGACAACTACCTCTTCAAATTTCCCGAAGGACATTATCAATGAATTTGGAATTCCAAACTCTTGAAATTTCTGAGGGATAAGTTTTGCCCCAAACACAAAAGCATTTCAAGCACTCAACACCATTCGCACAGAAGACTCCCACTTAACCAACCACAACAAGAGCAAACCCTTCGCCAGGTGAACAAATGGGGATTCAATTCATAACTACATTAAACTTTCATTCCACATATGAGCGCCTAATAAAATAATTGACATTTTTGTGAGACATTTTTTTTAAGAAGAAGGGATTGTAGGAATTAAAATTAGTTAACCAACTTGGCTCTGAAGGTATTGAAGAGAATTTTTTAGCATTCCTGTAGCACTTCATCATGTATTTAGATAGCTTATGTATTACAACCCGAGGGGAATTTGAATTCATGAAGCCACAGACACTTATAGCATGACAAAATAGAAAGTCTACAAGGGAATGATTTGTCCAAATTTCTAACCAATTTCTCTGAACATAAATTCCTACAAAAACATTTAAAATTAAATGTTAACACTAAAAACTAGAATTACCAACAGCTATCACCAATTACAACATAAAAATACAAACTTGATACAGTTAAGTGCCAAACTTCTGGTCAATTCCATGGTAGGATTGGATATTTGGGGAGGTGACCAACAGCTAAGGTCATTTGCGCTATAGGGGATAGGTAAGGGATGAAGGGTGGATAGAAACCCGGCATCAGCATTAGCCTACTCTTAACAAAAGGCGCCAAGGGGACCGCGATTTAACGTCTCTTACAACCGACGGAGTACTGTACTTGAAGTGCCCTCCACAAGACACTCACGTAGGGATTGGGTTTCCTCCTAAAAACATCCTCCTCTTCAGGGATTTGAACCCTGGCCACCCGTGTGGTAGGCGAGTACTCCAGCCACCACACCAACCCGATCCCCGCAATTCCATGGTTTAGCAGAACTTTTGAGTTAAACCAGACAACTGACATGTATCAGGAGCAGTAGAGCTAGAGAGATTAGGACGCTGTCCCATGATTCTTATCTTTGTAATTCTGCCTCCAAATAATTTCCCATTATGAAAAACTAAACTACTGTGATCAGCAGACAACAAGTGCACGATACCACCGAAAGCCCAGCAGCGTCAAAAACATAAACATTAGTGAAGTCTTTGCCACAACTTCATCAGAAATGGGAATCAACAATATTCTTGTCACAATTGCACCTGGGACTTGTATCTCAGAAGTGCAAGTCTTTGGAATACATGTACACTGCATCCTCCATGGAGGAAACAGTTTCAGGCTAAATTTAATGGAAGTTATCAATCACAGAGGAAATGAGAGTAACTTTGTAAGCTCCACTATGAAATAATTTTTAACAAAAATTTATGTACTCCAAGAGAGAACAAGGAGCTTCATTCAACCCAAACCCGAGAGTGACATGGATCTAACGAGTTAATACTAACCTAAAGGAAATGAACACAACTGGAGAGAAATTTGAAATCTTAACTGTTCCAGGAATAAAAATTGAATTTCAGGGTTTACAGAAGAATGCAGAAAGACTGAAGTGGACATGCTAAGGTTTGCGGATGACATAGTGATCTTAGCAGAAAGTGAAGAAGAACTACAAAGTATAGCGAAAAATATGGAAGATATAACGGGAAAGTAAGTAAGTAAGTAGTTTATTGGTCCCGGAGACATAAAAAACATATGTATAGGACAAGACAAGGAGAAGAAAAAGAAAAAATAATAATAAATAAATAAATCCTCACCTCCAGAGGAAACACAATACATAAATACAAATCCTCACCTCCAAAGGAAAACACAATACACAAATACAATCACTTATTCAAGAACTCATCGACTGAGTAAAAAACGTTGTTCAATAGAAGTTCTTTCAATTTCTTTTTAAAAACAGGAATACTACGGGTCTTGTTTGATCTCACTAGGGAGACTGTTGTACAACATGCAACCTGCATATGACGGTTGCCTTGTGAAGGACACTAAATTGTGAGACACCACTTTAAAATCACCATTTCTTCCGGTATTGTATGAATGAACATCATTGTTCAAGGGCAATCCAAGAGCCAGATGATGCTCTTTAACATACATAATTGTATAGAAAATATATATACATGGGAATGGGAAAGGAATACAATATGAGAATTGACAATAATAAAACGAAGGGAATGGCTTGCAGTAAAGAGGGATATGTCCATTGTAAAATAAGTATACAAGGCAAAAGCATGCAAATGGTCAAGGAATTTAAATACCTGGGGGCAATAATAACAAGCGACGCAAAAAGCAAAAGAGAAATTAGAAATAGACTATACATGGCTAAAAGAGCTTTCAACAAGAAGAAAAAACTTTTTACTGCAAGAAACATCAGCATAGACATAAGAAAGAAATTGATAAAAGTTTTTGTATTGTGACCGGTCCCATTTAGACGTTACATAATTAGGGGCGAGTTGAGCAGGATTTGCCAAGGGCTAAGGAGAGCCTAAGTGATTTTAGTGTTTGAGTGAACGTGGGGATCGCCAGTGTGTAAATGCGACCTTGTGTGAACGGGGAAGTGAGTGTGATCACACATTCCCCTCCCCGATTTTTGTTTCTACCCCCTGTCGAATGTGACCCCTCCCTTGGCCAGTGATATGGCCCCATTGAGTGATCTCCACTGTTTCCACTCCACCCCCTCAATCCTCAATGAAGAGGAAGTGTTCCCCTTTCCACCCCCCCTCTCTCCGGCACCCTATAAAAGACGTGTGCCGGTGTGAAGCAGGGTTCTTCCACTTCTTCTTTCTGAGTGGTAACGTGAAGCGAGGCAAAGCAGGGCTGCAAAAATGGCGGACAGGAGAAGTCACGAGAGGCGGATCAATTCCCCAAGAGGACGGAGAGCTAGGTGGAGGAATGAAAATTTGAGCGGCTGGAATTGGGAGGAGAGCCACTCAAGTCTCTGCCATCTAGGAAGCCACCCTCTGCGACCGTGCAGCCACAGCCACCGTCAGGAGAACCATCGCTATCACCGGTGACATCATAAGAAAATGTGACCTGATAAGTACTGTACCCTGCCCACAAATCCCCCGCCGCCATTTCCCGAGTGAAGAAGACATAACTGTAGACTAAGAAGAGACGACATCCATATCATTTTGTCCATATTTTTGTATATTTTTCCCCCTTTCCTCCCCTGTCATGTCTGCCTGAATGTCATGTGAGTGCGTGTGTGCATTTAGAATTTGTGAGAATTAGTTGGGACGTTTTTGATTTATTGTATTGTGTAAAATCTCATTTTTGGATACACAAAATATTGTTTCCGCCTGGGGAAAGTTTAAGAACAATAAGACCAGTGTTAAAAGGAAGTCTTTTGTTTAATGTTTTTTTTTAACTTCCACATCTCCGCAGAATCTAAAAAAAAAGATTGTGTTAATATTAGGGATGGGCAGATCTAGGCTTTTTTTCGGATTCTAATCCGGATTCGGATCCCGGATCTCAGTTCTTATTTTCGGATCTTAGGATGTATTCAAGGGTATATACAATTCACAAATTATAATAGAATTTAAGCCTTGGAGACTTTATTGAAAATAAACAACATCAAGTTTAAAAAGGTTAAACTTTAATATAAAAATAAAGACAATGTCGATTCCACAATAATACTAATCCTTGATTGTTGTCACGTTTATGCAATGACTGTTGTTATACCTCTTGAGATTTAATTCTTGAGAATAATGAGATAGATACTAAAGGGTGAATTTGATTTACATTCAGCAAAAGCCGGTTGTCAAATGAAGTACAATGACAGCATTCTGTTTGTTCGGCAGAAAGCCGCCGATAGCCGATGACAGGTGGCACTTCAATCGCTTAAAACTCTCTGATGCCTATGTGATTTACTGTAGTATTTGGATCCGATATCAGTATCTCATCCCCTGTAAAGATCTGCAGATCTTTGGATCCGCAGATCCGATCCAACCATCCCTAGTTAATATGTATTTTCTTGTTTGTTCTTTATAATCTCGATTAAAATGTTGTGCAAATTTGATCGCTGTGTCAAAGGCTCTTCTAACCCGACGCAATACTCCTCTCAAATCGCACCCCACCCCTCCTTCCTTTTTTTGTATGTTTCCCAGGTGCACGGGATTTCCCCCCTCGTCCCCTTTCACCACTTGCCCCATGTACCTCAAACCCTCCCACGCCCTTTCCTCCCCCTGGTTGTGACCTCCCCCCACCCGACGGCAGAGTGAGAGGCCACAGTATGGAGAATTGCACTATACAGATGTGAAACCTGGACCATTGCAAAGGAAGAAAGAAGAAGACTGGATGCTTTAGAAGTGTGGTGCTATCGACGAATGCTGGAAAACGGTTGGATGGACAGAGTTAAAAATGAAGAGGCTTTCAAGAGAGAGAGAGAAGGGGAATGAACTATGGAAGAATATTGTTAAAAGTAGAGCAGAATTGGTGGGGAATACATTGAGACACAAGAGTCTAGTAAAGCGTGTTAGAGGGAATTGTAGAGGGGGTACGATACAGAGGGAGGCCAAGGGAACATTATCTGGCACAGATCAAATACCTGCTCGCGTATATAAAACATTGGCCTCAGACATAGCGCCTTACTTAGAATTAATATTTACCAAATCTTTAGTAGATCACGTAGTGCCTAAGGACTGGAGAGTAGCAAATGTCACACCTATATTCAAAAGCGGCGACAGGGAAGACCCTAGTAACTATAGGCCTATTTCTCTCACATCCATTTCCTGTAAGGTATTTGAACACATAATTGTAAGCTCCATTATGAGTCATTTAGATGGGGAGGGATTATTAATAAATAACCAACACGGATTTCAAAAGGGTAGATCTTGCAAAACCCAATTGGCCCTCTTCGTTCATGACATCTTGCTCTCCGGTGAAAATAATGTTCAAGTTGACGCGATATTCCTCGATTTTAAGAAAGCTTTCGATAAGGTACCTCAAGTTAAGTTACTCTCAAAACTAGAAGCATATGGAATAGATAAAAACATTATTAGTTGGATTAATCAATTCTTACATGAGCGGGAACAAAGGGTTGTCACAGACAGTATCATGTCAAACACAGCGTTACATCGGGTGTTCCTCAGGGAAGTGTCATTGGTCCACTTTTATTTCTCTTGTACATAAATGATATTAGCAACGCCGTTAAAAGTAAGCTTAGACTCTTCGCCGACGACGCGGTTGTGTTGGATATTAACAATTCCGAAGATAGCGACTCGTTAACAATCGACCTACTTGCTATTCATGCTTGGTGCGAAAAGTGGCAGATAGAACTAAACATAAAAAAGTGCGTAGCAGTCAGCTTTTGGAAAAAGAAAAATAGGCCAGGTAGGGCTTACAGAATGAATAACACGGAAGAGAGAAAAGAAATAGGTTGATATATGGACAAAAGAAAGAATGGCCATAAATTATACTGATAAAAAGTAGAAAGAATGTAAATCACGAATATGCCAATTTAGACGGCCAAATTTGAAGTAGGAAAGGAGAAAAAAATTATTATTGGAATTCACAGCTATTTTCAATTCCTCTGCGCATTCTCCAATCAACTAAAGTTGACAAAAATAGCGCCCAAAAAACAGTAGGCTACTT
Source organism: Ceriagrion tenellum (assembly GCA_963169105.1). Classification (NCBI taxonomy): domain Eukaryota; kingdom Metazoa; phylum Arthropoda; class Insecta; order Odonata; family Coenagrionidae; genus Ceriagrion; species Ceriagrion tenellum. The sequence continues at coordinate 84,620,306 of OY720644.1, forward strand.
TCCAATCTAAATATTTAATAAATCAAAACAAATTTAACAATATTCCTGTGGGATTATCAAAAGCATGCATACAAGTAAAATGCATAACAAAACACCCATTATGAAGCTGTTCTTGAAGTACAAGGGTGGTATGATAATTAATGAGCCTTGAAGTGATCTTTCAACAATGCATCTTAATCTTGTTGTTTATTTTGACCATCTTTGAAATGGCCACGATCACAATTTCAACCAATTCTGTAGAGTAGTTGCTGTGTGGCAGCTGTTTAAAGTGGACAAAGTTGTTTATATTTGTAAAATAGAAAAAGAACAATATCGGTCGCTGATTTGCTTTCTGTTTTTGAAAGGGAAGACGCATGAGGAAGTAAAAATCGAGTTGAATAACGTGTATGGTGATGCCTCACCTTTAATTGCCACCATTAAGCGATGGTATAACAAGTTCAGAAATGGCCGAATATCGGTGTTTGATGAGGCTCCTCCAGGACACCCAAATAAGGTCACCACGGAGGAAACCATCAACAATGTCCGTGACATGTTGCTGAACGACCGCAGATTGAAGTTGAGGGAGATAGATGGGACACATGGCTTGTCATTAAAACGTGTGCAAAATATCGTGCACGAACATTTGGGCACGAGAAAGCTGTCGGCCCAATGGGTACCGCGTTTGCTAACTGTGGACAACGAGCAGAATCGTGTGACCACTTCCAAGGAGTGTTTGGCCCTGTTGAAGCCCAATCCGAGGGACTTCTTCATGCGTTATATAACCGTGGACGAAACATGGATCCTCCACTACACACCAGAAACCAAACATCAGTCGAAGCAGTGGACTTCTCCCGGCGAAAGTGCTCCGAAGAAGGCAAAAACGGTCCCATTGGCCGGGAAGATAATGGCTAATGTTTTTTGGGATTCTCAAGGTGTGATCCACATAAACTATTTGGCGAAGGGACTAACGATCACGAGACAGTATTACAGTGATTTATTGACCCGACTCGACGAAGAATTGCAGAAGAAAAGGCCCCGTTTGACCCGCACAGAAGTTCTCTTTCACCAAGACAACGCCCTGGCCCATTTGTCCCGAATCGCCACAGCCAAATTGGTTTAATTGGGCTATGAGGTACTGCCACATGCTCCATATACTCCAGACCTGGCCCTGTGCGACTTATTTTTGTTCCCATACATGAAGAATTGGCTCGGGGGTAGGCGTTTCACGTCAAATGATGAGATCATAGCGGCCACAGGTAAGTATTTTGCAGAGTTCCCGAAATAATATTTTTATGAGGGCTTGAAGAACTTGGAAGACCATTAAGAAAAGTGTATCACTCTAGAAGGGGACTATGTTGAAAAATAAAACAGTAAAAATAACAAAAAACAATGCTTTCATTGGTAGGCTCATTAATTATCATACCACCCTCATACACAAGCAGCCATATTCTTTCAGAAAGCCATGCAAAAGGAAATGGGCCTCATATGTGCAACTTTTGTTTCATGAAATAAGGAATAATCCAACTATATGCTCAGATACAGCATCTAATGCAACATTTTTGCCACTAAAGCATTAATTAACACCAGGCTAAACAAACAAAAAGAATAACAGACAACACCAGGACACATAAAGAGCGACAACGCTTTTGGTACCTGTATGTTGTTCAGAGATGAGTGCACACCAAGTGATCTCACATCTTTCCTCACTAACCCACTGAGGTGAGTTCGACCAGCGGTCACACCCCCAGCAGGAGTGCCACTAGTCGGTCGCAGCTGTCAAAACAATGATTTTTATGTTTCTACATGGTAGCAGTGAATCCACAAAGCTATAAGGTTTAAAATTTGTATCTTTTCCACTGAATAAAAAATTATGTGAAATTTTACAATATTCATATACTATTATCACTCACATCCAATCAATCTTCAACAAAGATCTAACACTGCCCCTTTCTAATTGAGGCGCTTAGAGAAAAATATAGAGAAAGAGAATGAAGTTAAAATTTACCAACACCTATAAATTTCCATCACCTTGCAATCAATTTTTATATACTCTTTAATGTGCATTGAAATTAGATCGCTAATGGAAATGACAGAAAATGGAGATTAAAATTCACGCTCGTTTCTAAAGTGCTTGTTCCCTTACATCAAAGAGCTGTGATACACTGCATTTGCCCAAATAGCAGGCAGGCTGTAGATACAGCCCAATCTCAAAATATTCAACAGTTCTAAACAAAGTAATAACTTAGTAAATATTCTTAGTAGATAATTGTTAATTGCTGGTACACTATTCAGTACATATTAATCAGAGTTTGGAATTACATCTAAGTTTAGTCTTTTAGAAAGTTAAATAATCCATCACGGAACTCCAACATGAAAATTACTGAGCCCATGAGCAAGGTAAGGAGGGGCACTGACATCAATGAACATTACTTTGATTAAACCATTTTTAAGAGCTCTAATTCAAGGCATTACTTGAATTTATCAGGATAAATATTTCCAAAAGCAATGGGTTTATTATAGGGCAAATATGACACCCAGTACTGGTAAAATGACATCATAACTACATACTTGCATTAAACTTCTTTATACATATAAGCAAACTACTTCCCATCATTATGCCTGTCACTTATGATACAATTTTCCATAAAAATTTGCCTAAAAGCAACTAATTATTTTGACATGAGCCTGCTCATGTTAAAACTATCATAAAACTATTATGAAATGGAACTGGTTCTATTTAATCATTTCACCCAACATCCAATGAGAGACGCTGAACATCACTGTGATTATTATACCCTAAAGAAAAGCATATCATAAATAAAAACAGGTGTCCATTATCAAAAACTTAACCTTCATCTGACCATGCCCTGTCCCGCAGTGCCACCGGGCAAGTGACAGTAATTTAATGAACAAACCTTTTAATTTTGCACATAATTTTTTAGGCAATTATGTACACCCGCTCTTATGAGACTGTAAACTAATGCCTGTATATAGGTTAAGAACAATAATTACTAACACATGTGGGTCACTCAACCCATAATTTCATGAAGTGAAATATCTATCCCACATATGTAGAGCTGTGTAAATGCTTCGAAATCCATTCGAATCGTCTCAAATCAGGCTTAATTCAATGAGATTAGCCTGCGATGCTTTGATACTGAATGATTTAAAATATTTGAATCTAATAGATTCATCTTCAAGTCGTTGAATGCATTCAAACATGGTGTTCATTCCCAAACGGCAAGCCGTCCCTTAAGAGGATGTTTTCCTCACACGAAACGAAAATTTAAATGACCACATGTTCTGTGCTATTCTTTGTGCCACCATAGACGTATAGGCTAATGTAAGGCCCTGAAATACCATGAAAATCTTTAAAACATTAACTGTGCATAAGCTTTTGCATTTTATTTAGATTCAAATTCGATTCACAAGCAAATTTTTTGGGCGATTTTATTTGCCACCAAAATTAAACAATTAATTCGTTTCGATTTGATATTATTTTGGGAAATTCAATTCAGTTCGATTCAAAATGAAAATCTGTGATTCGCACAGCACCACACATATGGCAATTCTTCCCAAGAAATAAGGAAGTAAATGATAGGATCAGTAGCAATACTAAGGAAGGGAAATTTTCATGTGTACAAGCATATATAAGGTGAACAACTTAGAACTAATAATTACCTGTCGCATCACAGATGGTGATGGCCGGCTGATCCTAGCTGTGCTCTCAGTTGACGACTGCCTCTTCACCGACCATGAACTTGATGAACTCCCTGTGGTCCCTTCAACGATGGTGCGGCTCCTCATCAGTTTCGGTACTTGACCGGTTGCCGGTACAGATGGGGATGAACGGGCAGCTACACCAATAGCAGGTCCTCCCAGTACTGTCCTACCGGTCACAGATCTTGATGGCAAGGCCCTGGATCGTGTGATGTCGGCCCTCCCACGTCCTTTTGACACCTCAGGTTCACTTCTTTGGCTTCCCCTCAAACCCGGAGCATCAGAACTTTTTGCCGCGCCAATCCCCACATAAATGCCACCAATACCCCTTCCCCTTCCTCCCACCCTCGGAAGTACACCCCTGGCTGTCGGAAGATCCTTGCCCAACCCAACGGCAAGACCCTGATCTTCGGATTTGCCGGGCAATGTTTTCTGTCCAACCACTTGCAACACTTTGTTTTGACCGGGCAACACTCGCGAGATTTTTTGCGATTCACTGAGAGTCTGAGATGAACTAGCAGCTGGTTTGGCAATGGATGGCAGAGGACCCAGTAGATTAGGATCGGGTTGGGTTGAGGAGTCAGTGGTGAGCGGCATTTGGGATTCCAACGGAGCAGCAAGTGACGCTTCCCATCCGGTTTGTTCTTCCTCTGTTTGGGAAGCTTGGCTGACCATATTTTTGGGCAAATATTCTTCAGAAATGGCATGAGTTAACGGACTATAAGAAGGGCAATCACTAGCGCATACTTCAGTTTCAACCTGAGCATTTCCACTCACCAAATCCTTATCCTGAACAGTTGACAGTTCAGGAGAATCTTTACCACTCTCTTCAACAGCTGACTGGTCAGCAGTGCCTGTGCCAGTATCATCAACAGAATCTTTACCAGCTTCATTAATGGCACTGTCAGAAGAATCAGTATGCTGAGTGGTTATCGGGTCATCAGTCTTAGCAATAGTGAGCAAACTTTCATCAGGATGGATTTGGCCACTTTCTCCTTTGCTGAATGATTCCTTTTTGGCTTCATCAACCTCAGACAAAACACTCAATGCAGATACAGGTTCTGGGTTATCGTCCGTGGTGACATCTGAAGCATCACTTACACATTTTCCAGACTTTGATGGCTCCTCTGTCTTAACTCTCTCCTTGGGTGGATTTGATCGGAGAGGAGGTGAATGCATGCTCATTATTCTGGCAGCCAAAGATCCCTCAGCAGAGTCTTGTGAGTTACTGTCACACTTTACAGTGTACTTATTAGAAACTCCTTTTTCAAACGTAGATAGAGTATGAGCCTGTAAAACAAAAAAAAACGTCTAAGTACGCTGAAGACATTTATGAATGCTTAATGCCATCCTTCACTGAATTGTATGTATTGATTCACTAAGTATCAACTGGTTAAATGCCAAGACATTTCAAGTCAACTCAACTAATTTATAGCCCCGATGCCCATCACATCAGATTATTCCTAACTGTGGTTGATTTCAACCTTATTTCAGAGGAATCTAAAATATTTCAGCTCCAATTCAAACACCTTCTAAGATAGTATTAGCAGACACTAAGGCAAAGTGGAAATATCTGCCTATGAGTCAAATTATTCAAATCAACCATTTCTTTAGTCCTGTAAAACTATAACAAGGGAGCCATTCAGTGAAGATTTTAGACATGAAAAACATTTCACTCTACTATTCTAACATGCTGTAAAAAATATTCTCACATGAAATTCTTTGTCACAAACATTCAAGCATGGTAGTTACAACTGAATGCTCTATGCAGAGGCAACTGAGAGGTTTTTGCTTAGCATTACACACCCACTTAAGTCTTTTCAAAAGCTCAACAACTTCTTAAGTGGTTACAAACCAACCAATGCTCACTGATTTTTCCAACAATCCTGTTATTTTCTGACATGACAGAGACATTAATCACAAATAGCCAGATACAAACCTTTCCAGGAGAGGATTTCCTGATTTCCCAAGTGAGAGAGGTAGGACGCTGTGGAGGAGGTGTGTTCTCAAAGTCCCACTTTAATTTGAACCATTCAATCAAATTGTAGAAGTCTCTTGTGTAGTTTTCCAAAACCATGATAACTTCCTTTAAAAACAAAAAAAAACTTGTTAACTATATGAAATTTTGGCCAGATAAACACTGAAAATTCTACTTACTTTACATTCCGTGATGCTTTCATCAGATTCACAGGTTTGGTAGATATCATCAACTGCCCTTTGAAGATTACCGAAGAGGAAAGCCCAGTAACGAGCTTGAAGCTCTGCAATTGGGATAAGCATTTTTTTCAATATAAACATAAAATTGGGACATAACTTTGGGGATTACCAAAGTTCACAGGGGATGTACTTCATAAATTCTCAAAATAATCTTTAAGTTAAATTATACGTCTTATATATCAACTTCAACCTAGCCACTTATGCCAAGACAAATAGGACCATAACAAAAAAGCAACATTGACAGAAAATGTGCATTGAATCAAAACAGAGTATGTAACCTTGGCCCTTGGAATCATTCTGTGATATCAAACCAAAAGAATAATACAAAAACATAGTTCTAACCTGATTTTTTGTCACGTCCGGTTGATGCTGATCTCACTCTGGATTTAGTTAAAGACGATGATCGTTTGGTTGGCCTTAGATTCTCCTCCTTCTTTCCTTCCATAAAGGGCAGTCTTGGGGATGTGGGAGGCTTCTTCGATGAGACTTTGGCTGCATATGACAGGGAACAACGATAGTTAGCTTTCAACACCGGAGCGGAAAGATAAATGGCATAAAATAAAGCCATTTTCTCACTAAGCATCCCCAAAATCAATAAGCAAGGGATAATAATAAATAACACGGCCCCAGTTCATTAAAAATGACGGCGTAAGATCCAAAATCATTAAACAGGAATAATAATTCATCCACACGTGAAACATACATGTTTCTGATTGAGACTGATCCACAGGAACACTGAAGGCAATCAGATTCCTCGCAGCTCGCCCCTCTTCCTGGACCAACAAACGAACTTCTTCCATTGCTAGAGTTTTTCTGAAACTCTGTTTTAAACGTAACGAATCTGTCATTTTTCACTATCATTCGTTACGCTTTCATAATTAAAAATCAGTACTAAAGATTACGTTGAACAGGCATGCTAACGTTCTCTTTCATATCTCTAACTCTATCTTGTTCTTGAAAATGACAGATCTAACGCTGCTCAACGAAAACAAAGTCTGACTGCATAGGGACACCAAACACGACAAAAACAAATGTTTTCACTTTCGTCTGAGCACACATGATCACAGCTGTTCTTAATGAAGAGGAAACTTGAAATTTTTGGGATACGCACCCGGAATAGAAAGATCTTTTCTAGTTAACAGCATTAAAAAAGCTCCCCTTTCTATGCAAAACTCCCTTTCATTATTATATTACTTTTAATTAGGAAAATATATAACTAAGTATATATGCAAACCCGACCGATGAATTTTTCATCCGCTGCTGCACTTGCAGTTCGATTCGTTCGATAGAATTAAACAATTGAACTTAAAATGGCCGTAACGCCCGCCTTAGTTTTCAAATGTGTCAACTACGACGTCAAGATGACATTTTTTATTTATATTCTCTTACGGGAAACTGATAAACATAGTACGTGTTCGCCACTCTAGTTTTTTATTGTAGGTTATGTTTTTTCATCATATTAAGAGACTTAACATTCCATTTAACATTATTTCAGTAATTGATGATCAAAAAAGTTGTTTGAATTTCACTAATTTGAATTCATTTGTTCAAACACTATACATAGATTCTTAATGATTCTTTATAATTCAATTTCTAGACCATGCGATTTTCTTGCCTTTTAGTTTAGTCTGGGCTCATAAAACCGAAATTACCCTTACTATCATAAGTTTGAAAGAAAAGTAATGCATTATTTCCATAATTTATATAACTGATACAGCTGGACTTGCTGGAAATTGTCAATATTCATGATGAATAAAACACTTACTGAAAGTTTACGGAGTGTTTTATTCAAAATAATCATTTCATATTATGTATTCTCATCCTTGGTTGATCTACCCCCCACACAGCACAGCTTGCAGCAGCACATGCATCACATCATGAAATATTACCATAATGTTGCAGCCGAAAAGTTGCAACCTTGCAGGCTTCTTACATATTCAAGGTTAAACCTTGAGGCAGCATGGTAGCAAGGTTTATAATGCACATTTTGTAACATTGCCGCAAGCTCGCCTACTTAGTTATCTAGGTTAACAGTGCAATGCTGTGACAATGTTACAATTACTGCAGTGTTGTAGCAAGGTTAACTCTGCAATGGTTTCGCAATGTAAATTCTTCATCGTTATGAAAATGTTAATAGGTACTTAATGTTTTAGCAAGGCTAATATTCAGACATTGCATCAAGTCTGCCTTTAAGATGTTGCTGGAAGCACCATACTATTTCAAAAATGGCAACATAACTGCTATTATAACCAGGTGAGTGAGCAGGTGGCAGAGTGAAATAAATGCTGAAGAAATCTGACTTTATCCATTTTATACGTTGCTCATCTATGATTCATCTATGTTTATTGGGCTCTTTAAAAAAGTATTACACTTTTTGAGAGACTCACGAATCTAAATACCATTTTTTCAATTTATCCCTTATTCTATCCCATACTTTTTGCTATGCTCTTTTCTGCATTAAACTATCATCAATTTCCTTGAAATAACCGAACAAATAAACTACACTCTTCAGAATGCTCTTCATTATGTGACTGCTAATTCGATTAATAGTTTAATATATGCATTATAAATCACTAGTCAAAACATATTCATATGCATATTTTACATCCCTTGCAATGGACAAGAATTTCCAGGTCAACATTGTGAGAGAACGTTACATTATATTATTTAAATTTCAATGTTTGTACTTACCCTTACATTTATTCATCTTTTCTCAATGCTAATTTCTCACCTTACTCTCAAAATATACATTTTTTTCAAATACTATAGTATTGCATTCATTTACATTCTTCTCTTTGACTTTAAACATGCCTGTACATATATTCATATATTTTGAGTATTTTTGAAAAGACATGTTTACGATCAGGTCTCTTTGAAAAGTAATTATACACAGTTCCACAGTCTTTGTTTGCAGTTTTTACTTCCCTCTGGCCTCAATTTTCCAAAACCAAAAGATGCCTCTTTTTACTGCTGATAACCTTGAATAGGGACAAAAAGTAACTCACATGAAGTACTACATTTATTGTACTATTTTGTTGATGATATCCCAAATTTTGTTTTTATAGTCAGTCTTGGTGATTATCCTGATAATGGCAGCTCTAAGGAACAAAATACACGCAAGTCTTCAGCTAGAATTAAGCTTCATCGGATGAATATAACATTGTACGGCAATTTTATTTCCAATGCAAATGCTTTCCTGATCATGTATTGTGACTGTAGATGTATAAAAGTATCAGTATTAGGGCATAATCTATTTAAGAGCAGTTTTATTCATAAGCTAATGTGGTGAAAATAAAATAGGTAGGTGAATTTACATTTTGTTGCATGAGCTATTTCACCAAGCATTTCATGTACAACATTTTTGCGTACATTTTTCAGTTGTGTCATTTTTACTCACAATTACCTACTTAAATGACGAACATATCATTGTCTTCAAGAGGCAATATGACCCTGATGGTATTACAAACCACAGACTTACCATCAAAAGAACAATACAAAACTCTTTGAACAAAGGCTGAATATAATTTGTCTGGATCAAATTTTGGATTTGCTGAATATAATCAACTGGAAAGGCGCATACGGGTTGCACAAGGACACTGCGTAAACATAGCATTGTAGAACTGCTTGCTAAAAGCCCTGTGAGTATGTATAAAGGCGTCCTCACTAGGTCAGTAATGGATTGACGCTGGGCATATCAGTCCAGCTCTTCATTCCAAAACCAACAGTGTGTGGGGCCACCCACTCTAAGCACAATGGCCCATCATGCCGCTTCATGCCAGGAGCAATGAATCCAATCAGTTAGCATTCCCGGAGTGGTGACATGCTAAAAGTAACCATGTAGGGGTCTCTGCATTTCAGGAATGACTAGTATCTACACATTGTAACCTTTTTAGCTGACTAATGTGACAATTTGTCATAGTTGCTCTGACAGTCTACATGTCTAGCTCTCTTAAAGCGTTCACAATTCTTTACCTAAAATAAAAGAATGTCTTCCACGAGTCTCTAGAATGTGAACTTGGTTGAATTTACAACAGTTCCTGGCTCAGGACTGAAGGATATGGCTTGACACGTGAGTGGCGAATTCCTGATGTGCCTGGAATGACATGCCTGGATTGTCATGCTCAACATCAATCCACAGCTGACCCTGTATGGGCACCTTAAGTTAGGTATAGTGATGAAGCTCAGTAATACTAATTCAACATGAGTAAAACAATCATTTATTTTGGCAAGACATTTTCAACTACACCTAGTTTAAAAAAAACAATATATATGTAAGAATAAATATTAATTATTTACAATTAAATATCAAGAAATACTGAGGTAAATACTAATGAATTAACTGCTTTATGTATATGTGAGAGATCTCAATGATGAGGGGTGCAATTCAATCTTTTCGCGATGTTTCATGCAAATTTGCCTCAGTTGAAATTGCAGGAACAGAGGAGGGGCTCTCTGAAGTTTGGATTTCAGACGTGCTGTTTTGACCCTCAGAATTGTTTGATCCACCAAAAGTGAGACCCAATAGGTTACTGAAGAAAGCAATGCCTTCCTCTGCTGATTCGTTTACAGCAGCCAACAATGCTGCTTCGCTTATTCCTCCCTCTGCAACCGTAGAATTATCGTTGGAAGTTTCGTTAGTAGCAAGTGATCCAATCACTGATTCAACCACCTCTATCGGAGGAGGAGTGTCGAAATTAAGTCCTGAAGGACCCATGTGAAAGCATCCCACAGGATACTGAGTCTGGATCTCCCCTAAAAGCACAGGCTCAAACTGCAAACAGGCTTTCATTCCATCATCAGCAGGAGAAAGGTTGTTGAAACGTGCACAGATTTGTGCCCAATCAGATATTATGTTCATGCATGAAGGTTCTGGGTTTGGACCTGCAAAAATAAGTAAAAACTTTGCATTGGTTGAATTCTTTGAGGATTAGTAGAGGACATTAGCAGAAAAATAAAATGACTTAGTTTACTCCACTTGAGATTACCTAATTAATAAAATCTGGGTTTTGACACTGTGTCATAAAACAGTATCTTTGTTTACTTGGTGGTATGTTTCAATAGACATATTTATTGATAATATTGATTTTTTGGTTAAATGAAAGTTATCAATAAATATGACTTTGTGTCATCTTGAAAGGATGAAGATGACAAAAAGTCATCTGAAGATAACGCTAAGTGTTGAAACCCAGGTTGTATTAATAAATCAAAAGTGGAGTAAACAAGGTCATTTTATTTTTCCGTAAAGGATAACTTCCACAAAGTAAAGCCTGCAGCAATTTCCTTTGAGAGGACATAAGATTTGCTTTTTATACTTGCAGCAGGGAAGTTAATTTTTTTAAGAAACTTAATAATCACTTGTATACTGCAATTAACCATACTTATTAGAGTATATGTTGCAGAAATGCATAAACCACACCCCATTTATGAAACAATACACAGCAGCTGGTTAATAGACTTTCAAGTCAAAAATGACCCTAGTAGCAGAGGACATTGATGTAACGTTCAGGCAACGTTACAATGGGAAAAGGTGCAAGTCAACACAATGTTGATGTTAGTTGCGATAACCTTGCATGCACGTTGCCTCGACATCCAAATTTCCCAAAAAAACAACATTGCAGCAAAGTTGCCAGTGCAACATTTAAAAAATAATTGGCGTAGCAAGCTTTGGAAATCGAATAAATTCTCATAATTATGTATTAATATATTACCGTCCATCTAAACTCAATGCCTACAGATTTTTACACGGCATACTACCCAAAAACAGAATATTTTCTCCTCAATTGATTTAAAATGGCATGTTAAATGCAGAAAGTATCAGGTAGTTTCTATTTTCACTCAAATTTACCCCTTATAACTTAGATTACTCCAGTTACAACGAATGTGACTGAGCAGGCCCTTATTTCTCTGATAATATTGCATGTTTATTTTGCACAGATCGGGAGTCGGAAAAAATTTGAGATGGAGAAACAAGCTCTACAGCCAGGCAGCTACGGGCACCTAACTGGCTCCTAACCTTTCTAACTTGAACAAACTACATTATTCTGAACAGGAAAGCATTTTTAGGTCCAAGAAAATGCTGACATGCATGGATCAAAAGAGCTGTATTTTGCTATCCCTTGTTGGTGCTTGATAAAGCATACATTATAAAAGCAGCTAAAGTAAAAGTTGCACACACGTTGCCTCAATGTGAAACGACAACCAGTGGTGGCGCTAGTCGACGACCGCCAACGGCCTCGTGCCTGAGGGGGCCTTACAAAAAAGTTAAACAATGTCATTAAAAGTTTAGTTGTTCGTATATATTTCCGTATGCATGAGTAGTATTTATCCAGAGAGAATTTATTTATATTATATATGTAATATCAGTTTTCGGTATTAAAAAATATAAGTAATAACTACTTGATACATTTTTTTAATATGTCATACTATGAAATGGTTGCATCTGATATCACCATTCCTCTAATATGCTGCCAAAATATGTAATAAAATGGCAAATATATTGACCAATTGAAAATAAATTAATAATAATTTAAGGAAAGAATTACTCTTGAAGTAAAGGATTCCAAACTCATGACTAATACTACCAGGCGATTAAAATTCAAACAGACCTTTAATCACATCACTGTGTAGAATACTCCCTCCATAAGATACATTTACAGCCATGGACTCCAGTTCAGATGAATATTTCATCTGAACACAACCTGTAAAACATAAGAAAATTTAAGACTTAGATTTAAACACATGTACCCAAAAAAAATCCATCAAATAAAGCTATGCCAAGCTATGAGATAAGGTGCACCACCGTCTATGCATGTATGCAAATTAAGACATTTTGGTCACAAAAACAGGGAATTTTGATCATACTTTACCCTAATTGACCATAGTTTGTATTTATATTGCCTTTTGATTTTTCACTTTTTGGGATAAACATTTCCAAACTGTAGTAGATCTCAGTTTTTAAGTGCTCTAACTGGTAATGCTACATTACTGTGTCATATCTAAGACCTTAATCTCAAGTACAACACATTACTCATGCCTGATAACTTGAAGCCAATGTATATATCTTCCATTTACCAGGACAGTGCATTACAGTGGTTGTGAATTATGGAAACAATTGTATTGAATACCCTCTTCAGACGAAGGTTCCATTGTCTATAGATTAACTTCATAGAGGGATTCATGCAGCCTTCGTATTGAACTATCATGGTACCTCAAGAATAGAGCAATTGATAAGTGATTTAAATTTTAAAATTAATTAAAACTGTCAATGAAAACCAAAAAATGTTTACTCCAACGAATGTAGTAAATGTAGTTTATGCACCACAGTTCACTTCCTGCAAAAGTCACCACACAAATGCCATACCTATGCTGTGGTTGGAGTAAACATAAAATCATCAGATACAGTAAAATATCTTGGAATTACCTTAACTTCTGATATATCTAGGGGAACACATGTACAAAACATATGCAGCACAGTATTAAACAAACTTGGTTTTGTTAAGCGTATAATAGGAAGGCCCTCGGATGAAAAAGTAAAAGAGAGATACTACTTCACTCTGGTTAGGTCATACCTTGAATACACCACGAGACTTTGGGACCCTAGCCATAAAGATTTAACAAAAAAAATTAATAGAATACAAAGAAAAGCAGCATGCTTCGTAAAAAACTTTTACGAGCGAACATAGAGTGTCTCACAAGTTTTAGAGGGATAAAGGTGGGAGCCTCTAGAGAGTCGGAGGCTACATGCTAGACTTAGCTTGCTTGAGAAAATTCAGAATTGATATGTTTGATCAAATCGACACAGAGAATATTGTAATGATGCCTCACTACATTTCTAGGTCTGACAGAAGCGATAAAATAAGAGAGGTACACTGCTGAAAAGTACAAAAGAGAGTAGGTAGATACAAAAATTCGTTCTTTCCACTCACAATAAGTGACCACAATAAAAACTGTGCTCCACTAAATACACTCCCATAATATATGTCACCATTTCACCTGCCAAAACCTTACATCTTTACAAGACTGGTGTCTTAACTCCTGCCACACACCCATGTGGTGGCTCGCAGGGCAGGGTAGTATGCAGATGTGTTTAAGAAAGGGTACCAAAGGAGAACGTTGTATTTTCATTGTTTAACAAAGAATATGTAAATGTAATCAATGCATCACTTATAAAATTCTAAAAAAAAATATGTAGGTAGTTTGCAGCCAAGCAAAATTCTAAGCACTGCTGTATTCCTTCAGAAGCAAAATAAAAATAATTTGCAATGAACGTCAGTCATAATTGCACTTAAAGTCTAGCACAAAAGTTTGCTCTTAATTTTTTAACTTTTATTTGGAAAATTAAATGGATGATTCATCAAAGGTCAGAGTATGACAGTTTTTGGGAATGGTGGATACGTGCAGTCAGTCAAATTATAGTTATTAGAGTCAATTTTAGAATACTATATTTTAAAAAGGTAGAGAGCATCTGAACATATGGCATAATCTGCTGCTATTCCTTCCAGCTTCCTTATTCTAAATTTGAATAATAAATAAATTTAAATGATAGCATCTTTGTAAGGTAACATTAACCCTCTTAGTGCTGACCCCTGCCAGCGGTTCTAGTGAGAAATGCGGAGGGTAACTAGAATGAAATGTATCACTCTATGAAAATAAATATTATAAAGTTATTGTTTAAAATATTCATATGCAGTTTTTCTTATTGCGTATGCATTGAATTAGGTAATAATAAAAAAAAGCTTATACTTCGTACAAAAAATAATTGTAATAATATTTGTGTGCAAAAATTAAACAATATTTTGCCTATGAGCCGATATATCGGCCCGCTGCACTAAAAGGGTTAAAAAAAAGAAAAGGATTGTAGGTTAGAACAAAAATCTTTTTCTTTTATCCCAACATTCCTATTTTTTATATATTCATGTATAATATTTTATTAATTTCCTTCTTTCAAGAAATTTTTTTTCCAAATCTTTCCCACATCCTACCCAAAAAATAATATTTAAAATGCCTCAGATTACGTTTGTCACTTTCGTCGGCCAGATTTTTTAATTTAATTTTATTTATTTTTCCACCTTTGTCATTAATATAATTTTTCAAAATTTTTATGCCCCAAAAATTTCAATGGTGCAATTTGCACCATGTAATCACCACATTGGCACCGCTGAGAAGGGGAGTGTCAAATAGCCGGGTCTCAGATTTTATTCAAACTTAGTAGTTGTACAGACCGCTGTACGAGGTTCATGAATCACCCCACATATAAGGTTATATAGCCAATAGTTTAAACAAAAAAGGCCTTTAAAAATTTCAAAATTCCCTTCAGACGGGCCACCCACACGGGACGTGCTCGTCTCCAGTCTAGAGACACGGGTTCGATTCCAATACGGGGTATGTTTCGGTCGAAGGCAGCCTTATAATTATGTCACTTCCTTATCTTTTCACAACGTATTTCCATCATTCCTTCATGCACATGATTTCCATTTTCTATAATTATTTTATAATATTCTCTTCATATTTTTACAATTCAAGCATAATTCTTAATAATTTTCAAATTTTTCGTAGCTTGTCAGTTATGTGGGTGGCCCGTATCAAGGGAATTTTGAAGTTTTTAAAGGCCATTTTTGTTTAAACTATTGGCTATATAACCCTATATGTGGAGTGATTCATAAACCACATACAGCGGTCTGTACAACTACTAAGTTTGAATAAAATCTGAGACCCGGCTATCTGACACTCCCCTTGTGAGTGGTAAGTTGCACGGCAAATTACCAAAATTGTTTAACAGTAAGTTGATGCAAGGAAGGCTTTAAGGCTAACTAAAACAAAACCTTACCGAGAATTGTTTTTGTTCGGAGGAGGGACACTTTAAAATTTTTTTTCTAAATTATGTAATTTGCAGTAATTCTTTTCAACGTGATTTTATTGGTCATCAATGTTTACTCTATTTTGATTGGTCCTATACGTGGAAAGCATATCCATCAGTGACCAATAATATTTATCATAATTATTTTTATTACTTTGTATCAAGGAATATATTTACCTGGTCCAGTAAACTCCACCAAAGGTAATTCCATGCAGCATACACAATTAAGAGCACTTTGACAGAAGCAATTCCTTGGAGGTTCCTCGTTCTCTCCGTCCCTCTTCTCCTTAGGAGACAAATCCATTACATAGTCCAGACCCCATGATACCACATCTGAAAACAAAAATCAATGTGTAGCTAAAATTGATTTGCTCATTTCATTAAATTCCATCCGCTTTCCTAAGGTATTTGGTTCAATTACACAAAAATACTGAAAGCTGGTATTAACCTTATTTTACGTATTAAAATGCCTACTGGAGGCACTGCTGGCCAGATATAATTCTGGGCATTCAGAACAAACTGTATGAGTTTAAATACAGAATCTAGTTGGCATTTCTCCCTACTAATGCCGGAGGAACCTCTGTTATTTGATAGTTTGCTGCTCCTTCAATGGTTCCAGATATTTTAACATCACCATAAAATTTATAACAGGAAATAATATCATCAAGCATGTGAACATTACAGGTACATTTTTCTGCTTATAAAATGGCCTTCTACTGAGTTCATCTGATTTAACACTAGGACGCCCGGACTTTTCAACATCATTCAACGCCCAAAGCGGGTCATTTTGACCCACTGTAATTAATGAAATAATTCCTCACTTTGCACTATTAAGTTTACATTTTTACAGTTTTTACTACAAACTGCCACTCTTTCTCTTCAAATTAATCGATTATTTCACTTTATAAGTTTCATAACTTTGACAATATCGATGATTCATTGATATATAAACTTACGGCATTTGTGTCAATTTATCGTTTTTTCAATTTTATTTCATTTTTCTTGCCTTTTGTGTCATAGCTCAATATACTACGAAGACTTTTCACATTATTTAATAAATATCTATTATTTTTCAAAGTTTGGTGGCAATAAATAAGCTCAAAATATTTTTTTTCGGTCGAAGTAGGAATTTTCCCGAAAATCAATAGTAACTGAGGGATTCTTATTATTGCAGTGATGCACATTTATAAACCTGATGTATTAGGAATAAAAATACATTGTATTGTGTATTGTTTATAATTATAATTTTACTGTTTTTTGTTAATGCATTTGGCACATGAGTATACAATTTTTTTATGGCACACTTTCTGCTGGCCTCAGAGTTCTTCCCCCATCTCTTATTCATGTAACCATTGCATAGTTTCTCTGCAAGTTGTTGGATGAAATTTATTCATGAAATTTTCCTCCCAGTGACGGCCTTGTATATCACAGCGGAATTGATTGCTGCCAGGTCTAGAATGTTATGGAAACTATGAATAGGCCATCTTATTGATAATGCTTTGACTATGTACTGCGTGGCAATTTTTTCCACTATGTCCACCCCATATTCGTTGCATTATAGTGCAACACAGGGTGAGGAATATTTTCTCAGAATTAGTTATACTAACACTGGAGTGAAAAGAACCCACTATTTCCTTGCTAAATCCTCAATGTGACATTGTAAGATTTCAGTACTCTTATGGAATACAGTTCTCCATGCACTTTTTTTGAGAGATCGGTACTTCTCTTCTAGAGTGATTTACAGTTCCAACTAAAATAGTGGATTTTTCCTTGAGAAATTGAGCCAAATTTGAGATGTGTAAAGAAGTTGTCTGTGTTCATATTTCTGCATTGGAGAAGAAAAGGCAGCATGAGATGCATACTACATAGTCTGAAATTCGTTGACTATTTAGACGGTTATCTTCAACTGCGTTGTCCTCGTCCTCTACATACAAGATGTAGGACTGTTTTATGACAAAATTTTCGTCCTATCAAAATTAAACATACCTATTACAACAAAATTGTGAAAAATATGAATGTATGAATGAAAATAATATAGATCATTTTGCCATATATTTAGCTCATCTTTAGATACACTCTTTCTTGTGTCTTGACCGCATTCATCGTCACTTTAAGTCACTTGTGAAGAATCGGTTGATTCTTCACAAGTCTCAAATTTCTGCTCATCATTGGAGCTGTGAATTAAAAACTCACCACCATCTGACTCATCCTCCTGAATCATTTGCAGCTCCGCATGAATTTCAACGATCATAATGAGCGACTCAGAGACATATTTAAATACAGAGAACTTCAAAACCACTATCACCATAAAACTCAAAATTTTAGCTACAAACTTTACTCTATGGAACAAAGAGGAATACTGAAGTTGTATTATCCACTTTTCATTCGGAGAGAAAAAGTAGAGCTGGTGGCAACAAAGTGAGCATAGTCCATGTGTCAGTGAGGAGCAATATTGTATTCTCTGCACTCTAAAATTGTGATAAGGTACACTGTTCACTGCCAACAATTTAATTACTAAATATGCCATGAATCGACCGGACGAAAAATGAGTAGGGTGGGGATACGAAGTGGAAGGACGGAATATGAGAATATTTTTGAAAGGTAATTCAGGCATTGAAGGTAACCAAATGAGGAAGATAGGGCAAAGTGGGATGGACAACATGTGCAGCAGAATAAATAATGAATATAAATAAAAAAAAAGTTTTGGTGATGATACAAAGTGCAAATACATATCTTGGTCAAAATGACCCATATGGGCGTTCTAGGTAAATTCTAAAAAACTAATGTACGTATTACTCCAGGAAGGTGATAATGTTTGGACATAAACACATGTTAAAATGAATGTTAAAAGTCACAGGAGGAAATCCTGCTTTCATTGAAAATGAAATAAAAAAATGAATTTAAAATCACGTTTGGGCCAAAATGACCCGCCTGGGCATTCTAGTGTTAACAGAACACAAAATTCCCACACCAACTAGTAACAAGAAGGTAAATAACAAATGTTTGACTTTAAGCATTAATAAAAAGATGTGATGCTGATATAAATGAACCATTGACAAATTTGGAGATTCTGTGACTAGCTGCAGTAGTACTGTTCTGTTACATAGTCACAGTACAAAATGAAAGGAGTAATTCCCCGGAGGAAAATTCAACTGCCTTGACCAAGATTTGAACCACAACCCCTGCTGAGGAGGATGGTTTTTATTGAAGGAATTTTGCACTGATTTGAAAGGTAGAGACAGGATTGACAGGTAGAGTCCAAATAAATAGAAACTAGTCATTTTTCCTTCCAATAAAGAACCCAATAGGACATATATTTTTGAAATACTTCAATGGTAAGGAAATATACATGAGGTACTTTGTCCAATTAAAATGAACTGAAACCAAGTTAAACATATGCATGATGAGGATTCCCTGAAGAGAGAGAGGTTTTCTTCCTTCTGGGCAGCTTTGCACAATGAACTTTATTACACAAATGAATGTGTCATAGATTGTACAAGAAAATGCATGGAAATTAGAGCAGGTTCTTTTTCACGTTCAGTAATTCTGACAATCATACAATTTACTGCATTACATGGTACAATTTTCCTCATGAAGGAATTCATACATTCATTTGCACAACAAAATGTACAAGTAAAGCGGCCTTAGGAAATGAGATGGGAAAGCTGAGGTGGTACAATAAATTAATTTATATTGGTAAAGCCTCAGGTGAAAAATATGCACTCTAAAAGGCATTCTGAGCCTTAGAGAATAAGAACCACACTACAAGTTTTAGAAAAGGAAAAGGAGGGATTTCAATGGAATTATGTATCTCCCATTCAATTTTTGATCTTCAACGATACATAGTTACCTGCAAGTAGAGGTTCAGGTTTGGTTATAGAAGAAAGTATTTAGGAGGAGAGAAAGACACTAAAGAATGGAGCCAGAAAGAAGAGAGTGTTCTACACAACATAGCTGCTAAACACCAAAGTGTCTTGTCCAACTTGTCATCACCACTTGGAAGACTTGGTGGTCCAACTGACAAACACATATGATCAGCAATTGAAAGATTGAGGTTCAAATCCCAGTCAAGTCCTATGATTTTGTCACGGCAAATTTTGCCCATTTTGGTGTACATCTTTGCACCTATGAAGATGACTGTGTACCATATCATTTGTGTATTTCTCAGTGATTTAGAAATCCATAGCTACAACCATTTACCCTCGTGACCATAATTATAATGACATAATTATAATGACATTTTTAACAGATTTTGGTGAGAAAATAGTATTTCTTCCCATATCTCCTTGAAAAAAGGATTACCATTTTACTGTTTAATTTTGTAAATACTGGTTTCCTTCAACATTTCATCTGATCAAAATTGGTTGCATAATGGAGCTGTAAGGGTATGGCATGGAAATGTAGGAATTTTTACCTTGAAAGATTGCCTCGCTAGCATTGATGATTATGTTTCAATGATCTATATATTTGGTTTGATAACTTCAGCATAAATGTTACATGACAAAACCTGGTTAATTCAAACTTTGGAATACCAGACATTCTAAATTCCTATCATCTCCGATTAGCAGGGAAACTAATTTTTTCTTAAAAGTTCACCCTTTGAATGGATGTGACATTTTGAATTAACACTTCTTCATCTTTTCTGAAAGCTTAAATTTGGAAAGACATATATATGTATATCAAATAAGTTATCTTTTCTATTTTCTTATATAAAACGTAAAGTTCTAAATCCATGTAAATGTGGATGTGTAAAATATATTGTTTAGATGCTGTATAGCCAATACATATTTTGTGGGATAATAGGATACCCTAATGGGTTAGTTTCAGACTATCTTCCATGGTGAAGGCAGTGAAGTCATATTTTAGTACATACATGTATTGGAGGAATAAATCAATCCCAATAAGTATCAGAGTAATTAAGTAAAAAGCCAGCAGAAATAACCTATATAACCCCTGGCTGTCCACTTCAGAGAAAAGATTTCAAAATCTAGATTTAGCACATGAAAAACACAAGAGTAAACCTATGTAAAATCCATATTTAATCTAGATTAAATCATTTTCTGGTTCATAAGGCACAGACCAGTTTCAGAGAAGATACAGACCAAATATCTTACCAGGGAGGTTTTATGAGGTGAATCATTCTAGAATGACAAAAGCAAAACTCTTGCAGTTTATCACAGATAAAAAAATTATTTTTGCTAAACCATTTCATAATTAATAATATTTCTTTAATGGAAAGTCGCAAGTGTTTTGCTTCTGTCAGCACAGATTCCATTTACCACGCGGATACGATTTCAAAGCCGGCAAAAAAAAAAGAAATTCATGCTCACACGAAATCAAAAGAAAACACACCGCACTTCGAAACTGCGCATTTACACACTAACCTGTATCATTTTCTTAAATCATCATTAAAAAGCGGCCGACACCCAAACAACCGCCAGTCCCCCCTTTCCAATCAATTAAATCCGCGCCAAACCCGAGGTGATTGGCCGTTCAAACGACGTGGTCATCATCCAGACCGACGGCGGAAGACCGGCCCAGACCGCGGCCCCCAATCTGGGCCCGTCAAAATTACGGGTCTCCAATGGCCCGCTTTCTTTCCGACCGCCAAATCCTTTCCTCCCCCACCACACTCACGCACTCGGAAAGGCAAAGAGAGCTACCAGGCATAAAACGTTCCCGGCACGTCTTCCGAAAAAAAAATACCATCCGCGCTTATGTCCATCACTCATCATTTTCTCTTTCAACTCCTCCTACCGCGATTTTCTATTTGCGTCCGACTTGCGAAAGCAGCAGGAAACACCGCGCGTTCGAAAAAACCTGTGGATTAAATCTTTTACGAAAGTTTGATGTGGACTATTTATACCTGACGTTCAATATACTTTGCTACAGCCAAACTATTTTGTTAGAGATAAAATCTCTAACGAAAGTTTGATGTGGACTATTATTCTCCGGACGTTCAACATATTTTGCTAGAGTCAAACTATTTTGATAGATTTTAAATCTTTTACGAAAGTTTGATGTGAACTATTATTTTCCGGACGTTCAACATATTTTGATAGAGTCAAACTATTTTGATAGAGCCAAACTATTTTGATAGATTTTAAATCTTTTACGAAAGTTTGATGTGGACTATTATTTTCCAGACGTTCAACGTACTTTGCAACAGCCAAACTATTTTGATAGAGGATGAATATTCTACGGAAGTTTGATGAGGACTATTCTTTTCCGGAAGTTCAACATATTTTGCTAGAGTCAAACTATTTTGATATATTTTAAATATTTTACGAAATTTTGATGTAGACCATTTTGTGCCGGACGTCCAACATTGCTACAACGTCCATCATGCTAGAGCCAAACTATTTTGATAGAGATAAAATCTCTAACGAAAGTTTGATGTGGACTATTATTTTCCGGACGTTCAACATATGTTGCTAGAGTCAAACTATTTTGATAGATTTTAAATCTTTTACGAAAGTTTGATGTGGACTATTTTGTGCCGGACGTCCAACATATTTTACTAGAGGCAAACTATTTTGATAGAGTATGAATATTTTAACGAAGTTTGATGAGGACTATTCTTTTCCGGAAGTTCAATATATTTTGCCAGATCCAAACTATTTCGATTGAAATAAAATCTTTAACGAAAGTTTAATGTGGACTGTCTTTTGCCGGAAGTTCAACATATCTTGCTAGAGCAAAACTATTTTGATATAGATAAAATCTTTTACGAAAGTTTGATGTAGACTATTTTTTGCCGGACGTTCAACATACTTTGCTGGAGCCAAACTATTATGGTAGAAACGACAGGCATAAGATTAAGGAAATAGACAGAAGAACATATAGATTTAGAATGTCATTCTTTCCACGTACAATAAGGGTCCATAATAGTTGCCATAGATCAGTTCTATGATTCTTTAACCCTCACTAGGTTAAGTAGGTTTTTCACTTGTGCTAAATATCTTAACTTCATTATTATGAACAACTAAACCCACATGAAATATCCGGCATAATTTTGCTTTTGCATGATTTTATTCCCCGTAGTACTATTTATCAGTCGCATTAACCCTTTAACGTCAGGTGTGCCGAATTGGGCACATACCTCCAGAATCGTTGTGCCTCAAAAAACCACGTAAGTTATTCCACTGTATCTCATTGGGAAACACTTTTTTTATTAAGTAGAAAAATTGTTGTCCATAAAGGGTTACTAAAAATAACCACTAGTTGCATCTTAACTGGTGTACCGTATGGCAGCATATTAGTCTATTTGGTTCCCTCATGCTTTCTGGTCTGACCGCGCATTGTTATCCTGACTGCTTTTGGCCGGCGCCTATCGGCCGGGGGAAAGTGCGAGGTTCTGATTTCAGATGGGTTGAGTGCTGCATGCCTGGTGTGGAATCATCCCTTGCCACACACACTAGTGGTGGCTTGCACGATATTTCGTGGACATAGATGAAATCAATCTCCCTCTGTAGCTACCCCTCCGCAGATTGACTTGTAGCAAGCCTGCACTAGCCATTCTTTTCATTTCCGCAAATTCGAATCAGCAGAGGTTTTCATATTATTTGATTTAAGGTAGCGCGAGCGAGATAGTTCCCTAATCATAGTAGAGACCATATTCGAATCATACGTTTTAATTTCACCAGCTGCGAAACACACGAATTAAATATTGCATTGTTAATGGTGCAATAATATAGTTTTACTTGACAGAAATTGTAAGTAATCAAATGAAAATATCTAGCTTAGTCTTTAACTTGACTCATTTTTTTTTCACGCGGTACGTTTGAGACTCCATCAAAACGGAAAGTTTATTGTGATCCCGAAGAATTTACTGAGGTGACAATATGATCCATTTTCAAAAACATTTGAGAAAACACACAAACTACACGCTGTTGATTTTTTGACGAGATCTAAGTGTGGGGAATGCCTCATTTTTAAAAAACTAGTTCTCTCTGGAGTGCATACATTTCCCATGTAAAAGAGCTAGTGTATTATGTCAAATATCTCGGAAAGTAATGTGGTAAGGGGTTGAATTGTTTACGCCAATGGAAGGGTGAGATATTTTTCTTTAAAATGAGACAAAATTCATTGATTTCTAGGTTAAATGGTATTTCGCTTAAGCTATCTTAAGTACCGAAGCCTTGCTCTTCCCGGAGGTTTTTCGCTTCCACAATCTTTCCAAAACGGTTTAAAAGATTCAATGCTTTTCTGGCGATTTCTGAGAGTAAATTCTTCTCAGGTTAAATTTCTGGAATATCATCGGGTTAAACACGCGAAAAGAACCGGTATTTCGACAGGGACGTCAGGGAAAAAATGTCGTCGGTACTTTTTTTTTACCAATTCTACCCGATGGAATTCCCGAGAATAATTTTTCCCTCCCCTTTCCCTTCCGTTTTCCGAAAAAAACTCGTATTTACGTACTGTTTTGCTTAAATTTCGAATTCCGCGCCTGAAACCCAAGTCGTGACAATGATTTATGTACACAACCCTGAAGAGGAGATAGCCTAACGTTATTTTTCAATCGTTAGGCCTCATCTGGAATATGCTGTTAGTGTATGGGATCCGTACGAAACGGGGTTGATATCAGAGTTAGATCGCGTACAGCGAAGGGGAGCTAGGTTTGTGAAACGATGCTACGATAAGTTGGCTAGTGTGCCTGGACTGTTAGAAGAATTAGGATGGGAATCGCTATCACAGCGTAGATTAAATTATAGGCTTAACCTTCTAAATAAATTTCAGGAAAATCATTTCACTGACGACGTAAAAACCATACAATTAACCCCCTCGTACTACGGCAGATTAGATCGCGCCAATAAAATTAGAGAGCTAGATTGTAGAACCGAAAAAGATAAAATGTCATTTTTTCCGCGTACCATTCGGGACCATGACAGATGTGATCGTCGTCATGAATAGTTCGAGTAGTGACAATAGACAGACAGTAAATCTTTCTCATTATATTCTCTACTCTCTTATTTATGCATGATGTAAATATTGATGTTCTTATTTATGCATGATATTTTGAATCTGTAGTTATAGTCTTTGTATCCCTTGCATGTTGGAACGATTGAAGATAGAATGTTTCTCGGGTATTAGATTTTTAATTGGCGCTTTGCATGTGTGGTACGCGGGTTTCAATGTGATTTCGGTGTTCTACCATATCATTCATGCATGCCTGGTGTGGAAGCACCCCCTGCCACACACCCTTTGGGTGGCTTGCAGGGTATGACGTAGATGTAGATGTAGCCTAAAACGGGGTCCACACTTGTTGCGTTTGTTATTTTGTATTTTGTTTAAGTGTGGAAATAAAGGTATTTTAACTTTTAGTTGAAACGCACCATTTACATCACTTAAGTGAAGTGTGTTCAAAGAATTTTTTTTCGACTCACTTGAGGAGTAAATATAATGTGCCCTCAACGACACACGATCCGCGCCCCAACAATTTTAAGTTGCTAAGCAAGCTCCTGCTTACTCAAACTCCACATATCGAAGGTGCCTAATTTTCCTCTTCCCGCCACCTCAATCGTCCAACTTTCCAAAAATTGATATTCGCATGGTTTCGCGGTGAATAAGATCACCGTCCATTGGAATGACTTTCCCACAATCGGTCAAAAAAGCGGTCAAAATTTGACACAGTAAATTGACACCACAGCACAGAAAAAAATTTTCACGAGCGTTGAAATCACTCACATTACATTGAAAAAACATCGAAGGTTTTTTGTAGGTTATTTGGCGGCGACTGGAGTAATTTACATAATTTGGAAAACGTGGGAATGTTAATGGGGTTGAACGCAATTTGATTACTTTACGGGTTGAAGAAGGGATTGGAGAGAAACCCGGCGTTAGGTGTTGGCCGACGTGAACCGATGAAAGCAGCACGCTTCGCTAAAAAACCTGCTGCGAGCGAACGTATAGTGTCTCACACAACTTTTAGAGGGATTAAGGTGGGAGCCCATAGAGACTCGTAGACTACACGCTAGGCCGAGGTTGCTTGATAAATTCAGAACTAGTATGTTTCAGAGCGACACAGAGAATATAATCGTGACGCCTCACTATTTCTCTAGGTCTGACCGAAGCGATCAAATAAGAGAAATACATTGCCGAACAGTTAGGTATTCAGACTCTTTCTTTCCGCGCACAATAAGCGACCACAATAAAAATTGAGCGCCATTAAATGATTCCCATGATACACGTCACCATTTCACCTCCCAAAACCTTACATCTTTATACGGCTGGTGTCCTAACACCCCCTGTCACACGCCCATGCGGCGGCTCGCAGGCTAATATGTAGATGTAGATGTAGAAAGAATCCATAAGGGTCCACAGGTCTTACGTTCCGTCCCGGACTTGATACCTTAGTTTAGAGGCACCGGAGCCGTAGTATACCGGGTACATTGAGGGTATTAAACGCCTCCCCAGCTTGATTGAACAAGCAGAGGAAAGGTCAAGGAACTGTACTCCAGGATTGTAAGAAATACCGGAGCAAGGCTCCGGCAGAAATGAAGCCCAGGTCCCTTCTCGTAGTTTTGTGTACCCGCCAAGTTACGAAAGCACTTTGTATTGCACACCCGAGTAGGGATAAGGAGATACCTACGTAAAAATAGTCACCAACATGTTCGGGATTCGAACCCGATACCGGAGCAATGCCTCAGCTGAAATTAAGCCCGGGTCCCTTCACGTAGATTTGAGTACCTGCCAGGTTACCAAAGCACATTGTATTGCACACCCGAGTAGGGATAAGGAGATTCCTACGTAAAAATAGTCACTAACACATTCAGGATTCGACTCAAGTCGTTAGAGTAACCCATCCTTCTGAAAAAAACTGATCCCTAGAATAAAAAAATGATCCCTAGAATAAAAAAATGATCCAAAATTTCGTTTTTTTATTGGATTTTTTTTCACCTCCCAATTTTTTTTTCGTTCGAAGAAGAAGGAGGAGGATGGGTTTGGAATACGAGAGGATGAGGAAGGGAATTGGTTGGAAAAAAATGAAAAAAAAGAAATAAAACTGAAGGATGGATTTGAACCGGTTGACACCCATAGGCGGGATACCGCTGGGAGGTCGAAGGTAGGGGGGGCGCGGGGAGGGGGAGAACGCGTGCTTTTGGAACGAGAAAGGAATCATCGGTATCTTTAAGGAAGCAGAGAAACAACGTCCCCTTTGTGGCTCACCCAAGATGCCGGCCGAGTCGGAGGGCACGACCATCAGCGCCGCAAACAGGGCGCCGACCAGGAGGAGTCTCGGCGGCGGAGAGGACATCATCCCGCGGTGCGCGCGGTGCTGTCGGGGCCGTCCCGGTGGAGGTCGTGAAGATGTGCGCGGCAAGACGACGATCCGAAAGGCGCCACTCTTTAGGGAGAGCGCAGGAGTGTGTAGAGAGGCTGGCTGGCGCACGTCGGAAAACACTCGTCCCGTCTGTCCCGTCCCTCTGGAGCGTCCTCTCTCCCAGCAGGGCACCATCACCTCCCTCCTCTTCCTCCTCCCACGCCGGTCTCCGCCTCCTCCCGCCCCTTGCCTCCCCCGGCCCCCGCTAACCCGCCATTGCGGGTGATGACCCAGTTGTAAGTGGCGGATGGAAAGAGAAAGAATAAGAGAGAGAGGAAGGCCCAGAGTCTCTCGCCACACCACCAACAACGCCTCCCTTCCTTCGACCACCTCCACCGCCACGCCCATCTTGAAAGAGGGAGGGATTCCCATCCTTGTAAAGTGCACTCCGAGAGCCTTTCTCCATCAACAACTTATCCGTCTCACCTCCCCCCGTACAGTGTATGGAGCGAGCCCCCAGCTCACTGTCACCACTCGGGAAAGTTTTCCCAGACTCGCGGTTTACAATGGTTACATGTATGATTTTACACTTTCCCGGCGAATAATATTTGCGTAATTCTCTCGTGCTCGCCACCGGGTAAGGAATTTATAGGCAGCCGACGTTTCGGGTTCCGACTCGTAGCCTTGAGAATGGGTAACGAGTCGGGACCCGAAACGTCGGCTGCCTATAAATTTCTTACCCGGTGGCGAGCCCGAGAGAATTACACGAATGGTTACATAGTTTGCGTGAAAGAAAAGCTGTTTATTTAACTAAATCCCTGGATACACGATACATTTAACCCGTACGAGTTAATATGCGAATGCACGAACGCGTGAATGACTGCAAAAATTCACCGTGTAACCACACCAACTTGTACGAATGCCTGAACGCACGAATAGGAAAATAGAACCTGCTCTATTCGGTTCATGCATTCGTACATGAACTTGTACATGAACACGTACAGGTTAATGTATCATGTACCCAGGCATTAAGCCTAATCTAACCTTATTCCAAATATGTTTTGTATATTCCAAAGATGCTGTATATACCGGCCTATATCGTCAACATCACTTTTATGCAAGAGCTTCGAACACATTGTCGTTCGTAATATTATGATATTCCTGGATAATCGTAACTTCTTACATAGCAGTCAGCATGGCTTCCGTAAGGGCAGGTCCTGCCAAACACTGCTTGCGCTCTGCATCCATGATATCCTAAAATCAGGTGAATCGATTAAGCAAGTCGACACGATATTCCTTGATTTCAAGATGGCATTTGACAAGGTTCCTTACTAAAAACTCATTTATAAATTGCATTCATGCGGAGTTATCAGAAAAATAGTGAATTGGATAAGAGACTTTCTCAGTGATTGAAAATAAAAAGTGGCTATTGATGATTTTAGCTCTGATATGGTAGAAGTCACATCCGGTGTTCCTCAAGGAAGTGTGATCGGCCCTCTTTTATTCATTATTTATATTAATGACTTAAGTTCTCGAGTTAGCAGTAAGTTAAAATTATTTGCGGACGATACAGCTATCTACTGTGAAATAAGGGAAGACGCGGACTTAGAAGTTCTGTCATCTGACCTGAGCAACGTTCATTCATGGCACCAGGAGTGGGGGTTAGAATTAAATATTAGCAAATGCACCACAGTTCACTTCCTGCAAATTCATCACGTAAAATGCCATACGTATACTGTGGGTGAAGTAAACATAAAAAATTCAGATACAGTAAAATATCTTGGAATTACCTTAACTTCTGATATATCATCTTGTTTCGCGTGCCAAGGGTTGCTTACCATTGCTCCTTGGCATTACCATTCGACCAAACACGAGGTGTAGCATGTTATGTTGTTGTTGGTTCCTCTTATTTATTAGCTTTCCTCATTTCCATATGGGGTTGGCGTTTTTGGGAAACCTCCTTTACTCCTCTCCGTTCAAATACTCACCCCATTAAGGCCTTTACTTCTCAAGCCCTTTCCTGAACAGTCCCTCCACCCAGATCTAGGCAGTGGTGTTAGGAGATAAACTTTGTACAGTCCACGCCTCGAAGAAGAAATCCTTCCCAAAACAAGTCACCATTGAGACGATTGTGTACAAACCTTTATCGTAGATGTGGTTATAATGTACCTGGGCATTTTATGACAGCTATACCGGCAACTAAGTGCCGAATTACTGATTTTATTGTTCACAAAATTAAAAAAAAATAAAGGAACTTACCGACCAAGGTGTCGCAGAAAATCGGTTTGACGGGGGGCTTTGAAATCATAATCTGATCTTTAAAGTACGTTTAATATGATTCTTCTTCATTTCATTTTGGAACAATGCCATCTTCAGATTTCACCTAGGTGTTCTAGTAGAATCTTCTAGCGATAATTATTCAAACCTCTTCGCCGGGATCTGGGCCCATAACCTGTCGCAGAAAATTGGACTGACGGGGGGCTTTAAAAATCAGATTATCATTTCAAAGCCCCCCGTCAAACCAATTTTCTCCGACACAAGGTTTCGACGTCCAAAGTAACTTCTACGAAAATTAAGGGCGCTGATTTAGAACGAAAACTTGAGATCTATGAAGTGCAAATCGCAACAATTCAGTTGTAACGATGTTTCCAGGTTGAGGAATCACAAAATTGGATGCAGATGATACATAAGTGGTGTTAAATCGCACGCTGATATAAAAACATTCTCCCCTAGCCTAGGATGCCGCGAAACTTGGACGTAAAAAGCGTGTATGAGGACTCTTAAAAAATTGTATGGGCAAGGTATTTAGCTATTTAGCTAAAAAATATTTTTACAAGTGAATAAAATTGAAGGGGGATCGCGTTTGGAGTATTCAAATTAACAATTCAAGCTCACAAATGCAACATCTGAAATTAATGACGTCGCAGTATTATGCGCCGATGCTTTTTCGTTCAAACGAGCATTTACGCTTTGGTATACGTACTAAATGTCCGGAGATATCGAAGACGAACCAAACACATGTTTAGGAAGAACTCAGTTTTTCATACTCCCGTAACTAGGCGACGGATGCATGTTTTTCAAAACGATTGGCCATGGTCAACAATGCAGTGAAACGGAATATGTCCTGAAAATCTGGTGGAAATCGAAGAGATGAAGGGCAGCTCGTTGTTCGAATTGACGTTGAGTGACCCGATTGCGGTTTGTAGGAAAATGAGTGTGTTTTGAAACTGAATCCGTACGTCGTGTGACTGGTTGGTATTGTTGGGGAAGCGACCTATGACAGTCGGATCAATGGGCAGGTTCGACAGGGAGGGTTTAAAGAAACTATGGAAGGCTGCAGAGAATGACAAACTTCGACAGAAAAAATAGGAATAACTGCTCCGCTATTTCATCTCACAGCCATTAACCTTCTACTGCCCACATGGACGAATTCGTCCACTAATACGAACATGCTTCT
The DNA here is from genome assembly GCA_963169105.1 of Ceriagrion tenellum. Lineage (NCBI taxonomy): Eukaryota > Metazoa > Arthropoda > Insecta > Odonata > Coenagrionidae > Ceriagrion > Ceriagrion tenellum. The sequence goes on from OY720644.1 coordinate 84,650,798, forward strand.
ACATTGGACACTCCAAGTTTACTCCAATAGGTCGCAAACAATTGAAAAACGGTAAATGCCGTCAGATGCAGGTAGGATACAACTATCAGACGAAATCATCCGTTTGGGAATTGAAAGACGCGTGTCCAATATAGAAGCATGTTCGCATTAGTGGACGAATTCGTCCATGTGGGCAGTAGAGGATTGATCATGAATCTAAAGGTATACACACTGGACATTGTACGTTACATACAATATAGCATGCTACCGTCGATCGGTGCTACTGGTTCAGAGGAGTATTTACTTATGGAGGAGGTATCGTGATTCATCAGAAAATCCCAATGGAATTTTATCCTATCTAAAAAGCATAATTTCAATTAAGTATTAAAAAATAAAAGTTTAAAATGAGGACAAAATTCCTAAGTAAGCAAAATACATCAGTAATGCTTAACTCTTGAGCAGGCAGTAATTAATATATGTACATCATGATCATCATTGGTCGTTCAATCCTAAGATCGGTTGACTGCAGCCCTCCACCCTTTCCAATCAAATACTAGTTCCTTTACTCCTTGGTACCTTTTCATATGTGCCTTCCTCTTTATTTGGTCCATGAATTTTTTCCTTGGTCTTCCTCTGGAGACTTTTCACCCTATTTTGACTTACATTATGTTCTTCACAAACCCATTGTGTCTCAGGGTGTGTCCAATCCATCTTGTTCTTCTCTTCTGTATGGTGCTCCTTAAGGCCCTTTTTCATCTTCTACTCTTCTGTAAACTTCATCGTTTTGTATTTTGTCGGTCCAGCATCCTCCTCCAGCACCAGGTTTCGAAGGCTTCTAGTCTCTTCTGGTCAGCTTCTCCAATGGTTCTTGCTTCCGGTCCAGCGAGTGCCACGCTCCACACTAATGTTTTCATATGCTGCCTCCTAGTTTTTTCTTAAACTTTATTTTTCTAATTCTAAGGAAAGTCATCAACGAAAGGAAAATTGTCTAAAAAAAGCAAAGAAAAGGATGGAGTGGAGTGCCATTTGTTTTGACACACAATAACGCAACGGAAATTCACCTCGGGGTCCACAGTTTAACGTCCCATACGACGGACAGAGTACGTCTCTTGAAGTGCCCTCCACAACAAGCTGAGATATGTCCTAGTAGGGATGGTTATTCCGATGGCAAATATCCGCCACTGCTGGGATTCGAATCCGGGTCCTCCAGATAGGAAGCCAATGGTTAAGTCTACCAAACTAACCCAATACCTCCTTCTGGACAATATAATTCTACCGTCAACTCCCGAAATAATGTTTCCCAACCTCACTAAATACTCTAGCATTCCACCTGGAGGGTAATCCCATGGGCATCTGGAAGGCGGTGATAAAGCATCGGCCATAAAACGTTAAGAAGCAGGGGAAATAGATCGGAAGAAGGATAATTATAGACAAGTGTTGAAGTAGAGTAGCAGACGCAATTATTTTTATTTGGGCGCAGAGGGAGGACTATAAAACATAATTTGTTCATCTGTTCGAGGATTGGTTTCACTTCAGTTAACATATTCCCCGACGATTAGAGAAATTTCTCAAGAAGGTTCCAGCGCGACTGCGTGAGTCAAAACAATTACTCAATAACAACGTTCAGGAATTCATAAAAAACCTGACCTGATGATGTCGACTATTCGAAGAAACCAATCGTCTAATAAATATTCTACGTAAAACATGCAAAATTTTTGTTTAATTCCTGAACATCATGGAAAAGTTTTAACGAATTTAAAGTTGAAACAATTGAATTTGTTAAATTACAACGTTTTTTCAAATGGATTTAAACATCCTGCTTTCGCGGGAGGATTGCGTTTGCTATCTAAAACCAAAATTTAGGAAAAAAATTATGCCAATATTTCCACGCAAATAGAATTTTTTTATGAACACTTTTCCATGGCCATTGACGCCGATTGAGCGCCATTTCTATGGAATCACCACATTTAGACATCAGTTTTCGCAGTAATGAACCAAAAACTCAAGAATGTATACTGTAAAATGAAATTATTTTATTTTTATTCGATTAACTGGGAGCTTTCACATCTTAACAACTGTTTTCCGTGAAATTGGCATTATATTAGACACAAAAAAAAACAAGTTCTCCTCGAGTTATCCCCATTGTCCCATTCAGCACAGTGTAATATAAAGTTCAATTTGTGAGGATAAATACGCCAAAAGGTAACATTTAGTTGCGCTTGTCTAAGAAAGGACATATTTTTCAAGAAAAATCCATAATATGCATAAAATGATATTGACGTGCCTCCTCGGTAGAACCACCATAATGGATCTGCATCCATGGAAGAAATAATGGCGCAGAAGTATTATTTCCATGATGGCTTCCGCGGCGTTGATTTAACTGAAAAGTTTCCTGCGTTTCAGCATTTCAGTGAACACCCGTTTCGTCGGCATCTTTACATCTACATCTACATGATACCCTGCGAGCCGCCGCATGGGCGTGTGGAATGGGGTGTTAGGTCACCAGCCATGTAAAGATAAAAGTTTTTGGGAGGTGAAATGGTGACATGTATAATAGGAGTGTATTTAGTGGAGCTCGGTTTTTATTGTGATCGTTTATTGTGCGCGGAAAGAACGATCTTTAGTACCTATTTGTTCGGCAGTGTATCTCTCTCATTTTATTGCATCTGTCAGACCTAGAGATGTAGAGAGGCGTCAGGATAATATTCCCTGTGTCGCTCTGAATCACAGCAGTTCTGAATTTCTCAAGCAGCCTGAGCTTAGCGTGTAGCCTCCGAGTCTCTAGGGGCTCCCACCTTAATCCCTCTGAAAGTTGTGAGACACTATATGCACGCTCGTAGCAGTTATTAATGAAGCGAGCTGCTTTCCTTTGTATTTTATTAATTCTTTTGGTTAAATATACTTGACCCGGGTCCCAAATGCCCGCGGCGTATTCGAGGCATGGCCTAACCATAATGAAGTACCATCACTCTTTCACTTTTTCATCCGAGTACCTTTCTATTATACGGTTAACAAAACCTAGTTTTTTAAATGTAGTGCCGCATATGTTTTGTATGTGTGTTCCACAAGATATATCAGAAGTTAGGGTAATTCCAAGTTATTTTACTGCATCTGAAAATTTTATGTTCACTCCACCTTTCCGTCGTATAATGAATATGATTTAGATATGATGATAGACCTGAAGATGACACGAAGTGTCGAAACCCGGGTCGTGTTATTAAACCTATAGTGGAGTATACAAAGTTTTATTTAAGTTACTATGAATTACTTCCACAAAGTCAAGCCTGGAACCATTTCCTTTGTAAATATGATTTCTAAGAATGGTGCAATCTGTCGGATAGAAAGGTCAAAAATTAAGATGGTCGTCATGAAAAATAATTTTTTCTATCGGCAGATACGAGAGGCGATCAAAATTATATAGAATCCCAATAATTGTATTAGCGAAGATGGCTACTCGCTCTCCTCAGCGTACAAACGGAATTTCATTAATTCCTCGAACATCGTACCTTTCAGCCAATGAGAGCTCCCCGGACTTAAGGTAGTTTGAGCGAAATATCATTTTACCAAGAAGTCAATGAATTTTGTCTCATTTTAAAGAAAAATATATCACTCGTCCATTGACACCAAAAGTTCAGCCCCTTACCGCACCTCTTTGCGAGATATTTGACAGAAAATACCAGCCCTTTTACATCTGAAATGGTACTTTATGCACTCTAGATAGACCTTATATTAAAAATGAGGAATTTATAATACTTAGATGCCAAAAAAAACTAACAGCGTGTAGTTTGTATGTTTTCTCAACAATTTTGGATAATTAATCATATTGTTACCGCAGTAAATTCTTCGGGATGACAATAAACATTCCGTTTTGATGGAGTTTTAAACGTTCCGTGTGAAAAAAATGAGTCAAGTTAAAGACTTATTTAGAGTTTCTACTCCTAAGAATTTCCTCAACCACATTCAACCACAACTTTCTCGGCCTACCTCTACCTCTCACACCATTCATTCTACTCTCATATATCTGTTTCGTTAATCGACTCTCATTCATTCTCTCAACATGGCCAAATCAACGAAGCACACTCCTTTCATACACGTCCATTACTGGAGCATTTAACCCACATTCATTCATGACCCACTCATTCCTGACCCTATTCAGCCTACTTTTGCCACAAATACTCCTCAGATAACTCATACCCACGGCGTTTAGTCTACTCTTATGTCTATCCTGACATACCCATGTTTCACTACCATATAGCAAAGTGGGGAGAAGTACACTTTTGTACACGGCAATTTTCGCTTCCTTAGACAAGCACTCATTCCTTGACATGCTCCACATGCTACCTACCACCTTCCTTCCAGCATTCGCACGTCTCTTTATCTCCTCATCTATTTTTCCATCTTTCGCGTACATCTTACCTAAGTACACGAAATCATCCACTTTTTCAATTACTTCACCATTTGCCCTAATCATACAGTTATTCTCCCCATTCTCCTTATCAAAAACTACTACTTGAGTCTTGCACGCATTTACCTTCAATTCAATTCTCTCCGTCGATGCACAAAAAGATTCACAAAAGTTTGATTCTTGTTTGTTTGTTTATTTTCAATCAAACAAAAGTTTGATTGAAAAGTTTGACTCCGTTGATTCACAAAAGTTAGCTTCATTAGTTAAGTTTTAACTTCTATTGCCAGTCCCGCGACTGCCACCTTTATTGAAGGGCCATGATGTGGGTGTGGAGGAAGACGGAGAAAGTTCGGCAGACGAAAAGAAGGACGAACGAAGAATTGCTTGATGTGGTGGGCGAGGAGAAAAAGCTTCCGGAGGAGATTTGTGAGAGGCTGAATAGGCAGTTGGAATATTTAATCAGGATAAGAAAAGATGCTGCAGGTCGTGATAAAGGAAAGGATGTTGCATAAGTGAGGAGGAGTGCATTTTTATTGTGGTTACTGGGAAATCAACAGAACTTCTGTTCCTTAAACATACTTATCAACTTAGTAAAAAATATAAAAAATACGTAACATTACTATTATTATTTTAGTCAATATTATGTAATGATGATATAAAAATGTATTCTGAAATTTTAATTTAGTTATTGTAACGGATGTAACAAGTTTAAATCCTTTGTATTAAGCACTATATAGTGTTTATTAATTTTTTCGATCACCTATGTTATATTTCATTCTTGTATTCAAAATAATGCCACTATATTAAGTTCATACAATAATAATGTTGTTTAAAAAAATGACCCAAGAGTATTTTTTTCTGTTTTCTGGTTTATTATTTGTTATTCTGCCTACCGAGTCACAGTAAATGTGGATGTAGAAGGATGAAGAAGTAGGGTGGTTAATAGCAATAATACACTGTAATTTTTCTCATAATGTAATGAAGTCATATGTTACACAGATTGGCTGAAATGTGGAGGAGAATGAAGAAGGTGCCGTGGACGGAAAGAAAGACGAACGACGAAGTTTTTTTTGCGGTAAGTGAGGGGAAAAAACTTCTGGAGGGGATTAGGAGTCAGATTAGGTGGTTGGGACAGGTGACAAGGGGCGAGGAGATGATGAAGACCGTGATGGAAGGAAGGATGTTGAGCTAGCGGTGAAGTGGAGGAAAGAGAATAGGTTTCATGGACGGGATGAACAAGGGGAAGACGTACGCTATGCTAAAGAATTTAAGCATGTTTGAAAATAGGGGCCTGCGCCTTTAGAGGACTGGTGTATGTAACCTTTCCCATTTAAACATGGTTTTACCGTTGGATATCCACTAATACTGAAGTCATTTTACAAGTACTTACGCAGCTGTATCTCTGACGACTTTGATTTTGTGGTTATCACCTTAAGTGAACATTTTAATCTTCCTGTGGTCAGCTATTGTCATGCCCGACATCTGCTTCAGATCCCTGGTATAAGCTGTCTTGCCAAACAACCTCATTTAGATTTTCAGGGTCCTCAAGCTGGAAAAGAGACGGATTTACAATAAGATGAGTAAAATTATTTTGCAGACTATTGGTTTTGAATCGGGTTAGGTTTTTCAGAGCATTAAATCCCCTCCTATAATCGTCACGTTGCAATATCATAGACAAAGAATCTAGTAGAACCCCGAATGTATTTATGCAAACAGAAATACCCCTATCAAACCAAAAAATTGCGAATGAAATTGTCGGTTTATCACTGATCACTTCCATCCTCAATTCCCGACAATTATAGCAATATTTCGGTGAGTAGAAGAGACCTGCTTTGAAAAAAAAAATATTGGGCTAGGCATCCTTTTTTTGCTGGATAGCAAAAAGTAGGTCCAATAAAACTTACAAGAGCTCACTATCCACTTTGAATGGATATCCTCCAAGTAATCTTCTACGTCACAGTATCGGTCTTTACGACGCTTGGAAATGGCTTAGGGACATCTAGTTCGATCATATCGCCGACTCCTTTGGTAGCCATTAAGCTTTTCGTCAAGGTAACGAACGGTGGAAGATTCATCTAACAGATTAAGGCATAATTTTTTGTAAAAGGTTTTCGCGGCGATAAAGTATTCCATTAGGCAGGTTTCTGGGATTCATCCGCGTCGACATCTTGAAAGATGGCGACGTTTCGCCTAATCTGCTGTAGGCGTCCTCAGGTCAGGCTGAAGATTCAGCTATTTTTTGAGAATAAATGGATCACCCGTTACAAATAGATTGGCTGAGGGATAGAAGGATCAACTTTGCAATTACACATTGTAAAAGATTTATTACGACCGGTTTCGCCGCAGTGCAGCATCATTTTACAATGTGGAATTGCAAAGTCAATCCTTCTATCCCTGATATCAAGGAATTCCACCAAGTAAGGTCTGAAACCATCGTTTAGATTGGCTGACTTAAACCTCAAACCCTAGCAGTATGTTATCATCTCCTTACCACAGAGTCCACGATTCTGCACCATACAACGTCTCTTTTCGCCTTAGAATCTTTGCCTGCCTTTTATTTAGATAATTACAGAATTTCCATTCATCAGCTCACTCCTGATGGTTCTATCCTCCTTATTTAACTCAATTGCCCTTCTATCATCTTTACCAACATGTTAATTTTCCTTCAATTTACTACCCCAGAATATAAGTGTCCAACTCGTTCAAGTTAGAATATTCCTACTTTTAAGATAAACCTCGCCCTCTCTGTCGTAAGAAAGTGTCTCTATTATTAAAAGACTTCATTACTTGTCATTCTGTTTGACAGTAAAGCTCTTCCCGAAAATTATTTTTCTCAGTGAATGAATTCACGATCAAAGCCTCGCGGAACCTATCGAGAGGCGTGTTTGTCATTTTTAAAGTGATTTAGAACCTTCGTAGAACGATTTAAACAAGGTTTTCTGGGAGTTTGGAGGCTTGAAAACCTTTACCAGGGTTTTCTGAAGACAAATAGTGCACCTTAACAATTTTTTTTGACAATTTTTAAGCTATCCGGGACTAGCCACGGAGTTCCACTTAAAAGGAGTCACCCACAATGCACAAATGTGCGAATTTCCACAGAGAAAAAAATCATCCACCTCGACCGGGATTCGAACCCGGATCCCTCGATTTCCGGCCGAGTGCTTAGGCCAGTTAAGCTACCGAGGCTACCGTGTGGATTTTTGTGACCTTTACGGGACTAGATGTTCTCGACTGCCGGACATACAATGTAACAATCAGTCGCTACTGAGCGCTTAGCGCCACTGTCCACGAGGAAAGATCGTACTTTGAACACATAGAGGCGTTCACTCTTATTTGACAAATTTTGACAATTTGACAAAAAAAATCCACAGTGGGAGAGGACGGCTCGGTTGCTTAACTGGCTAAAGCACTCGACCGGAAATCGAGGGATCCGGGTTCGATTCCTGGTCAAGGCGGATGTTTTTTTCTCTGTGGAAATTCGCACATTGGTGCACCTTAGTCTCAAAAGAAATAACGGTGTTCGAACCCGCGACCTTCGAGGAAGTCGGTGAGGGACCAACTCAGTAATCAATCCAATAACAAGTTGGTGTCTCAAAAGCAGAAACGGTCTCAAAGGTTGATTTAGTTTTGAGTGACAGCTTTTTTATTAAATTCCGAATAGGGAAGCAATTTCGCACCGTTTGGCATAAAGATTTTTTGCTTCATAATCGAGATTCTTTGACCTTGTTGAGGCTGAGCACCTGCTCAGGCAAACCGGTCGACTACTCCGGGTCAAGAGAGCAGGCGAATCAAAAGCAGGGAAATTTAACTGGGAACGTCTACCTCAACGTTTTATATTCCTTAAAACCCAGAAGGGTGGAGGGATACAGTCAAACAATCTTAGGATTGGGCGGCAAATGATGACCCCAAAACATTTTTAACACGTTCTCGCACCATTGGAAGTAATTCTCGCACCCCATTCAAGTAATAGTTTATTTGTGAATAAATCTATAGGTTACCAAAAGAAATTTATATAATATATGGTAGTGAAACATGGGTATGTCAGGATAGACATAAGAATAGACTAAACGCCGTGGGTATGAGTTATCTGAGGAGTATTTGTGGCAAAAGTAGGATGGATAGGGTCAGGAATGAGTGGGTCATGAATGAATGTGGGTTAAATGCTCCAGTAATGGACATATATGAAAGGAGTGTGCTTCGTTGGTTTGGCCATGTTGAGGGAATGGATGAGATTCGAATAACGAAACAGATATATGAGAGTAGAATGAATGGTGTGAGAGGTAGAGGTAGGCCGAGAAAGTTGTGGTTGAATGTGGTTGAGGAAATTCTTAGGAGGAGGAATATTAGGATTATTAATTATTATTATTTTAATTATTATTAAATTAAATTTAAAATTATTATTATTAAAGGATTATTAAAAACAGGAGGGCGTGTATGAAACAGTGTATGGGGGTAAATGAGGCAAAAGAGGTTTGCAAGGATAGGTCAGAATGGAGGAAATTATTGAAGCAGAGTTAGGTGTACAATTATGTATTAACGAGGGAAACATTTTGACTGTGCCTACCCCGGAAGGGAACTGCGTGATGGGTATGTATGTATGTATGTAATTATTAGTAATATAAAAACAAAAAAGTGTGGAAAAAAGAAATATTACAGCTAAGGAAAAGTTGCATAAACACATTTAGGTAGATGTACATTGCGAAAATGGTGGGCTCTGGTGGTCAATGGTAGAAGCATGAATATACATAAAGGATTCAAATGTTTGGAATCGTTGCCTAGGCTACGGGTTGCCTGAATTTCCACATTTCGTTCACCCAGTCCTTGGCGCGACTTAGAAAGAAGTATTTTCAATTTAATCGTAAATGGCCGAGGTTCATTATTGTTAACGTGAGAATGTGTGAAATTACATCCCGCGTATGGTACTACATTTTCATCCTCTGCATTATGATTACTGGTACTTGGAGACTGGACGACGTAAAAAACTTACCATTAACCCCCTCGTACTACGGCAGATTAGATCGCGCCAATAAAATAAGAGAGCCAGGGTTGAAATTCGCTATGAAAAAAATCATCTGACTTGACCGGGATTCGTCGAACCCGGATCTCCCAATTGCCGGTCAGGTGTGTTAGAACTGGCTAACACACCTGACCGGCAATTGGGAGATCCGGGTTCGAATCCCGGTCAAGTCAGATGATTTTTTCATAGCGAATTTCAACCACGGCGTATATGCACCCGTGCGAGTGACTTCGTACCACATCATTTGTTACATGCAATGTTTGGAAAAATAAGAGAGGTAGATTGTAGAACCGATAGGTATAAAATGTCATTTTTTTCCGCGTACCATTCGGGACCATGACAGCTGTGATCGTCGTCATGAATAGTTCGAATTGTGACAATAGGCAGACAGTTAATCTTTCACATTATATTCTCTACATTCTTATTTATGCATGATGTAAATATTGATGTTCTTATTTATGCATGATATTTTGAATCTGTAGTAGTAGTCTTTGTATCCCTTGCATGTTGGAACGATTGACGATAGAATGTTTCTTGGTTATTAGATTGTTAATTGGCGCTTTGCATGTGTGGTACGCGGGTTTCAATGTAATTTCCGTGTTCTACCGTATCATTCATGCATGCCTGGTGTGGAAGCACCCCCTGCCACACACCCTTTGGGTGGCTTGCAGGGTATGACGTAGATGTAGATGTACTGGTTAGTAAAATCGGCAAGACGTGTTTATTTACAATCTGTCGACTGTATTTACATTTGAACTGCCGTATTTCATCACTAGGCGGCGCCACAATCCAAAAAGTTGTTTGTTTACGGAATTCTAGACAAAATTTTTTGGCGACGAGTCAACAATCCATAATGTATATTGATGGCTAGAAGCAATGACGGGGGCGTGGCGTGCCCATATCTGTTAACCCGGATTTCCCTTCAGCGCTAAGCGACTGAAAAACTAATTTTGCAACTTTTCGATGTTTTCCATCGAAAAATTATTAGAAATCAGCATGACCTTACATCCCTAATATGGATTCTTCTGCCATATATTATTCATTTATTTAAAATAATAATGATTCATATTCCCGTTGATACTAAGGAAAAATAGAGCAGAATCCACCACACTAAAGGCCGTATTTATAGTCGTTACCCGAGTGTCCCTCAGGTGTAGGGGAACCCCATGGCTCAGAAATGGTATTCATAGTCGTTATGCAGGGGACTGCTGTACCCTAACCCTCCCCCAGGGCGTCGATTTCCTGGGTAGGGAAGGAAGCTTCCCGAATCTCCAAACCCAAATCTCCCCTAACGCAGTACTGCTCCCCCGCGTGGGTCGAATTGATACTACTGTACAGAAGGCAGTTCACGATAATTCCAACAACTTTCCATAGTCACGTCTTCTCTTTGTAAACATGGGTACTTATCGAAACACCCTCGTATTCCTCATCATTCAAATTATATAATTATTAGAATAATATCATAAACATTCTCTTGTATTCCTTCAATCATTTTCCATCAATATTGTGAAATATTATGGTACATTATTGTTTATAGCGCGCTTGGTTACGGTGAAAAATGAGCATCGAAAACATCGATAACAGTTCAGCGGAACCGTTCAACCCCATTCCTTTCCGGAAAACACTCCCTTATCAGAAGCCCCTAATTTAGGTTCCCCTGCCGTTCCTCCCAAAATTAGTTTGTTTTCCAAACCACCATTCTTAGCGTAAGGTTACTATCGTAACAATATATAAATAAAAGATTAACAATTGTACATGGAGATAGAGCTAGCTGCGAAACGCGTTGTAAATTTACAATGAATAACTGTGGAAAATTGTAACACTTATTTTCAATATAGATTCTAAAATGTAGTACTTTAAAATTAGGTAGTATTCAAGGAATCCATCACCAAAAGTTACGTTCACTGTCGCTGATTTTCGAGTAAATTAGTCTTAACATATTCTCCGCTATCTGCCAGACCACATGTCTGTGATTGCGTACGTATTAATGATCCCATGTCAAAAGCATATTAAAAAAATATTATACAATATTCCCGCTCATATCTATGTTTTAGACCTGCGTATTTGTTTAAACTGAAAGATATTAAATGAACATTTCCTGTAATCACGATTACTCTTTCCAATTCACGCGTAAGTTAGTCCACATTCGATAAGCTATAAAAACAGTGGGGAAAACTAATGAAACGCTGTTTTATATCATATTTACGCATCTCTTGCATGGGACTCACACAAGAAAGGAGAGGTGATGAACTTTGAGAAAGTGCAAAGAAAAAGCGACCAGGTATGCGCTAGGGAAACTCAATAAAACAGACAGCGTAACAGAAATGCTTAAGAGCACTGGGGTGGGAGAGTTTACAGGTGAGGAGGAAAATGAGCAGGCTATGCGGGATGTACAAAATAGTGAATGAGGGAAAAGCTTGGGATGAATTTGGGAATGACATAATAAAGCCAAACTTTGTGGGAAAAAATGATCACCGGTTCAAGATGAAGTTCCGATCACAAACGGCAAATGTAAAGCAGCTCTCCTTCTTGAAAAGCACCATACAGGACTGGAACGACCTACCAGCAAAAATATTTGAGCCCTTCCCAAAAAAATAAAGTATTTTGTTAAAAATAGGTTAAAGAAGTACCTGTAGGATTTCAAGGTTTATGGCTGTATTCATAGTCGTTACCTAGGTGTCCCCCAGGTGTGGGGGAGCCCCTTGGCTCAGAAATGGTATTCATAGTCGTTACCCAGGGGACTGTTGTTCCCTAACCCTCCCCCAGGCCGTCGATTTCCTGGGTAAGGCATGAAGCTTACCCAAAGCTCCCCTAACGCAGTACTGCTGCCCACGCGTGGGACGAATGGATACTACTGTACTGATGGCAGTACACGATAATATCAACATCTTTCCATAGTAACGTCTTCTGTTTACAAACACGAGTACTTATTGAATCACCCTCGTATTCCTCATCATTCATAATACATAAATATTTAAATAATATTGAAATCATTCTCTCATTTCCTTCAATCATTTTTCATCAACATCGTGTAACAGTATAGTAAATTATTGTTTATAGCGTGCTTGGTTACGGTGAGAAATGACCATCGAAAACATCGAGAACCATTCAGCGAAACCGTTCATATGTATTTTGCGTGGGATTGTTGCCAAATCTCTTACCCAGGCGTCCCCTGGCTGGGTGTTACCCAGGTAAGGATTATGAATCGCTCAGCGTAGGGGACCCCTAGGTGCTACCTGGCTAGGGGATACCCAGGTAACCCCTAGGAATACGACTATGAATACGGGCATTAGTCTTTTCACTCGACTGTTTTTACTGGTACCACCAGGCCTGTGGCCTACTTGTAACTGTATAATTGTAATAAAATCCACACTCGTCTTACATTCTTGTATCCTCTATCTCCTTTCGTTCATCCTCTCAATGACTACGTTCATTAATCGGACTCTGATCGATTTGGCTGGTTTGGTTCGGTGTGGTAAACGTAACGGGCTAGCGAGATCGATATGAGAAGAGGGCTAACTCGGATTTCAAATGGATATGAACCGATTCAAATCGATAATTCAATCGATTTCGCATTAGTAAACCAAGCAATCTGAGTCAGCTGGCTTAAAATGTTCACATCGGTCCGAGTTCATATCGATCTGAGTTCGATCGGTAAACGTAGTGTATATGTCCAAACCATCTCAACATATCTTTCTTAATCTTATACACTACATTTTCTTTCTCTCCACAACGCTCACTAAAATTAACTTAATAAACTTTATCTAAAGTTTTAAGTCTTAGTTAAACTATAGGTACGTAGAATAAATTTTGATATCATACATCACAACGATGTTATTTATTGATAAAATTAACTACGTGCGCGCTCGCACGTGGTATTTTGTGGAAGAGGCCGAAGAGCCGCATGTGGCTCGTGAGTCGCGGTTTGCACATGGATTAAACAGTGCATTATTAATGGTGCAATAATATAGTTTTATATGACAGAAATGGTAAATAATAAAATGAAAATATCTAAGTAACTCTTTAACTTGACTCATTTTGTTCGCGCGGAGTGTTTGAAACTCCTTCAAAACACGTTTTTTTGTGACACTCAACAATCTATTGCGGTGACAATATAATTAATTTTCAAAGATAGTTGAGAAAACATACAAACTACACGCTGTTAGTTTTATTACGACATCTAGGAGTTATGAATTCCTAATTTTGTAAATAATAACTCTCTGGAGTGCATACACGTGCCATGTCTCACATGAAAGGGCTGGTATTTTTTGGCAAATATTTCGGAAGGTAACGAGGTAAGGGGTTGAAAATGTAACACAGTTCTCCTCCTTGAACTGGACCATACGGGAGTGGAACGATCTACCAGTAAAAATATTTAAGCCCTTCCCAAGAAATGTATGCATTTTTCAAAGAAGGTTAAAGAAGTAGACGGTTCCAAGGTTTATTCTCTTACTCGGCTGTTTTTAATACTACCACCAGGCCAATGGCCTACTGGTAACTGTATACTTGTAATAATAATAATAATAATAATAATAATAATAATAATAATTATGCAGGGGACTGCTGTCCCCTAATCCTCCCCCAGGGCGTCGATTTCCTGGGTAAGGCATGAAGCTTCCCAAATCTCCAAACCCAAATCTCCCCTAACGCAGTACTGCTGCCCCCGCGTGGGTCGAATTGATACTACTGTACAGAAGGCAGTACACGATAATTTCAACAACTTTCCATAGTCACGTCTCCATAGTTCCATAGTCTTTCCATAGTTGTACCAATAATAATATCCGCGACTGGTGTAATACCAAAAAGCTTGCACAAAAGCTTGGAAATAAGAGGAATAGAAAATCATTTGTACATGAAAATTCAAAAAACCGCAATAATTAACACGTGCTCCATAGTACGAAGATTTTTAAATGAACATTAAAACAGTACTTGAGCCTAATCCCTTTGGAGCCTTGCACCCGGGATAGGTGAATGTTTCTCAGCCCTTAAAAAGGCTGAGAAGTGAAGAATTCATAATAATAATAACATCATTTCATATGAATATGATGATACGGAAAAAGTGAAGTGTTTTTGTGTTTTTTTCGGTGTTGTTGTGTCTAATTTAAAAAATGTTGATTTGAACTGGTGTTGCAAAATATTGAATACATTTTTTAAAATGTAACTTTCTATTGATTTCTTAGCATTACTACAGGTATTTCACAGACATATTTACCTTTCTAGCGCTATAAACCCTGTACCATTGAGAAGGAGTTTTTTTATTATTCTTGTTTTCGATGAAATTTCTTAAAAATTAAATTCCCGCTATTTTTGTCACGAAAAAATCATTTTGGGTTTGGATATTTGGGGAGGCGACCGACGGCTAAGGTCATTTGCGCCACAGGGGACAGGTAAGGGCGGAAGGGTGGATAGAAACCCGGCGTCGGCATTAGCCTGCTCTTAACGAAAGGCGCCAAGGGGACCACGGTTTAACGTCTCGTCCGACAGACGGAGTACTGTACTTGAAGTAATACAAGTTCTTTGTTAACTTTGTGGTATCCTATATTTTTTCTTTCAGAAGATTTAATGGTTACATTTACAAAACCACAACTTAAAAAAAACACACGACCCGGGTTTCAACGCTTGAGCGTCATCTTCAGGTGCTTTTTCCGGGTTTTCAAAGTCTTATATATATACTTGGTAGGAGGGGGGTGGAGGAGAGTGATTAGGGTGGTGTGGATGCGGGTTGGTCAGGAACAGTGATTGGCGGGGAGTTTAGCGGGGGAGGGGGGAGGGAAATTCGGGAGGCGGCTGTGAGGATAGGAGATAAGGACGGGTAAAAATACTCATTTAAAATCTTCTAGTCAGGGTCATGCAATGTCTTTATAATTTCCAGCTGCTCATGTGAGTCTGGGTTGACGAGGACTACTGAGAGGTGGGATGTACTCACTCTTTGACCTGAATTGGTCCGAATTGACCCTCCATGGGTCCGGTGATCCCCGCCTTGAGGACGTACTCCGGCATACCACACGGCGGCAACCCATAAAGTGTGCCAGAGAGACACCCCATCCCAAATATTTGGGAAACGGGCTCTCTCGGTTCGCAGAGATGTGTGGTAGGTTTTTCGCGAAAGCGAAGCCGACGGTAACTCGTCTCTGTTGTTTGGGGTAACCAAACTAATACGAGCACTTCGGGGAGGCGGAGGCCAAATTGAGGTCCTTTTGACCTCAATCCGCCTCATTGGTGTCGGCCTCGAAGGGGCTGCGGTTTCGCTAACCTTCCCTACCCGTCCCTTCCTTCCACCTCTTCCAAGTCCCTGGGTTTAAGCGCAAGCTTGCAGACCGGGGACGGAAGTTGTAATCCTGCGGCGAGAGCCGAAACGCCTGCTCAAGTGAGTCAAGCGCACGTCTATGGGTTGCAAAACATAAAATGTCGAGATTAAAGTCACTGTGGTGGTCATGGTTTAAAAGGTGAGCAATTTTTCCAAAAACCTTTTAAACTATGACCACCACAGTGATTTTAATCTTGATATTTTATGTTTTGCAACCCATAGACGTGTGCTTGACTCACTTGAGCAGCTCGAATCGAATCGAAAAACTCAAAGACATTACATGACCCTGACTCGAAGATTTTAAATGAGTATTTGTACCCGTCTTTATCTCCCATCCTCACAGCCGCCTCCCGAATTTCCCTCTCCCCCTCCCCCGCTAAACTCCCCGCCAATCACTGTTCCTGACCAACCCGCATCCACACCACCCTAATCACTCTCCTCCACCCCCTCCTACCAAGTATATATATAAGACTTTGAAAACCCGTAAAAGCACCTGAAGATGACGCTCAAGCGTTGAAACCCGGGTCGTGTGTGTTTTTTTAAGTTATGGTTTTGTAAATGTAACCATTAAATCTTCTGAAAGATAAAATGGAATACCACAAAGTTAACAAAGAACTTGTATTACTTCAAGTACAGTACTCCATCTGTCGGATGAGGCGTTAAACCGTGGTCCCCTTGGCGCCTTTCGTTAAGAGCAGGCTAATGCCGATGCCGGGTTTCTATCCACCCTTCCGCCCTTACCTGTCCCCTGCGGCGCAAATGACCTTAGCCGTCGGTCGCCTCCCCAAATATCCAAACCCAAAATGATTTTTTCATGACAAAAATAGCGGGAATTTAATTTTTAAGAAATTTCATCGAAAACATGAATAATAAAAAAAACTCCTTCTCATTGGTACAGGGTTAATAGCGCTAGGAAGGAAAATATGGTTGTGAAATACCTGTAGTAATGCTAAGAAATCAATAGAAAGTCGTTCGCCTCCCCAAAATCGAAAATCAAAACTGATTTTTTCATGACAAAAATAGCGGGAATTTAATTTTTAAGAAATTTCATCGAAAACAAGAATAATAAAAAAAACTCCTTCTCAATGGCACAGGGTTAATAGCGCTAGAAAGGAAAATATGTCTGTGAAGTACCTGTAGTACCTGTACTTGAAGTGTCCTCCACAAGACACTCCACAAGAAGGGATCAGGGTTTCCTCTGAAAAATATCCTCCTCAAAAGGGATTTGCACCCTGGCCGTCCGTATGGTTAGCCAGTTCTCTGGCCACCACACCAACCCGATCCCAAAAAAAATAATTTTTAACAATCAAGTCGCACTAAGGAGTTTATGAAAATACCACTAGGGATTAGTTAAAGTGAGAGATTGTTTAAACTACAAAAATATAAGTGGAAATTTTTTAACCCTCCCTTGGTCCAGGGAGCAACCGAATAAAGGTTGGACCTGGAAGGGTTAATTTAAATTGTATGTCAAATAAATTAAGAAAATGTATTGAATTAACGAAAAATTATTTGAAAAAAGACAAGTCCCACACTCTCTCTCCCTCCAGCCAATCTCCGAGAGTACTCCAGTTCCCCTCCAAGAGTACTCTAGTTCCCCTCCAAGAGTACTCTAGTTCCCCTCCAAGAGTACTCCAGTTCCCCTCCAAGAGTACTCCATTTCCCCTCCAAGAGTACTCCAGTTCCCCTCCAAGAGTACTCCAGTTCCCCTCTTCTCGAGCGCATCTCACTCCCTCAGTTCTCACTTCCATTGGACGGTTACAAAAAACCAGTTCAAGGCTGGATTCCGGTCCCACCGCCTCCCCGCCAGAACATACCCAAGGTACTCGGATCAGCGGCAAAAGGGACATTAATTACGAGAGAATTTCCACGAATGTCACGCTATCGAGTTCAATATTCGCATCAATTTCTTTCCATCGGAGTTACCGGGGTCACCAACTTCCGAAGGTTAAGGTATGTGCGAGCGAGATAGTTCCCTAATCATAATAGAGACCATATTCGAATTATTCCTTTTAATTTCACAAACTGTGTGACATACGAATAAATTACAGCATTATTACAGGTGCAATAATATACTTTTACATTACAGAAATTGTAAGTAATCAAATGAAAATATCTGGCTAACTCTTTAACTTGACTCACATTTTTCACGCAGTACGTTCGAAACTCCATCAAAACGGAAGGTTTATTGTGATCCCGAAGAATTTACTGCGGTGACAATATGATTAATTTTCAAAAATTTTTGAGAAAGCATACAAACTACACGCAGTTAGTTTTTTTTAAGGCATCTAAGTGTTAGAAATTCCTCAATTTTAATATAAGGTCTCTCTAGAGTGCAAACACGTGCCACTTCCCATGTAAAAGGGCTGGTATTTTCTGGAAAATATCTCGGAAAGTATTGTAGTAAGGGGTTAAATTTTTGGTGTCAATAGAAGGGTGATATATTTTTCTTTAAAATGAGACCAAATTAATTGGTTTCTAGTTAAAATGATATTTCGCTCAAACTACCTTAAATACGGATCGGACTGACGCACTGGCGACCATTGCATGCCGAGAGAAAAATTATCTCTAGTATGAGTGTACTGTACATAAGATTAAATTGCTCCAAACTCGGCAATTAGTGCAGTTAAGAGTCCTCCTTACTGTACTGGAAAGTACTTTGGTAGTTATTTACTAAAGCTAATTGTTAATGATGATTTGCCCAGGAAGTGTACTGTAGAGACTGATCTGTATATACGGCAGAACTGGTGTGTTTCAGATCGACACACAGAATATTATCATGACGCCTCACTACATCTCTAGTTCTGACACAAGCGATAAAATAAGAAAGATACATTGCCGAACAGATATGTTCTAAAGATCGTTCTTTCCGCGCACAATTAACGATCACAATAAAAACTGAGCTCCACTAAATATACTCCAGCAATACATGTCACCATTTCACCCCCCAAAAACTTAAATCTTTACACGGCTGGTGACCTAACACCCCATTCCACACGCCCATGCGGCGGCTCGCAGGGTATTATGTAGAAGTAGATGTAAAGATGCCGACGAAACGGGTGTTCACTGAAATTCTGAAACGCAGGAAACTTTTCAGTTAAATCAACGCCGCGGAAGCCATCATGGAAATAATACTTCTGCGCCATTATTTCTTCCATTTATGCTGATCCATTATGGTGGCTCTACCGAGGAGGCACGTCAATATCATTTTATGCAAATTATGGATATTTATTGAAAAACATGTCCTTTCTTAGACAAGCGCAACAAAATGTTACCTTTTGGCGTATTTATCCTCACAAATTGAACTTTATATTACACTGTGCTGAATGGGACAATGGGGATAACTCGAGGAGAACTTGTTTTTTTGTGTCTAATATAATGCCAATTTCACGGAAAACAGTTATGTGAAAGCTCCCAGTAAATCGAATAAAAATAAAATAATTTCATTTTACCGTATACAATTTTAAGTTTTTGGTTTATTACCTACTGCGAAAACTGATGTCTAAATATGGTGATTCCATAGAAATGGCGCTCAATCGGCGTCAATGGCTAAGGAAAAGTGTTCATCAAAAAATGTTCGTTCTTTCCGCGCACAATAAGCGACCACAATAAAAACTGCGCTCCACTAAATACACTCCCATAATACACGCCACCATTTCACTTCCCAAAATCTTACATCTTTATACGGCTGGTGTCCTAACATCCCCTTCCACACGCCCATGTGGCAGCTCGCAGGGTAGTATGTAGATGTAGGTGTAAGTCATGACTGTCATCCTATTTTTCTCAGCTTCAAACAAATTGAATTCTGTGTGAAATTCTCATGGGATTCCCACCGGGTTTAATTTTTGGCTGCTGCCAACGTTTCGATGGATGACACGTCCATCTTCATCAGGGTAATGACCCTGACTATCCTGATTACCCTGATGACGATGGAGGTGTTATCCATCGAAACGTTGGCAGCAGCCAAAAATTTAACCCGGTGGGAATCCCGAGAGAATTTCACACATAATATTCGCCAGGAAACTACAAAATCGTTTATTAAATTGAATTCTGTATTTTTTTATTCTCCCAGTCAGTGAGTCAAGGGTGCGGCGGTGAAACTTGACTTGGCTGAAGCGGAGCTCGCAAATGCTTTTCTCCTCCGTTCTCGCATCCCACCTCCGCCCTACTCTTCCACCCCGCGACCGTACTTTCCAGAAACCGGCCGGTTTGAAATGGTGAGTAACGTGTCTTTTCGAGCCAGGGCACAACGGTTCACGTCCCACTAAGGGCATCGGAATGGAGCTGTGTAGCTCAAAGCTTCGAAAGTCAGTCAAACAAATCTCCCAACACTAATTACAGTTGTTCCACCGATACAGTGTGAGTCGGCACAAATACTCACCACCAACTTCTCACTTATATTAAAAAAATATATACGAGGTGTGTTCAAAAAGTAAGGTGACTTTATATTTTTATGAAAAAATATTTATTTATTCTTCAATATTCAAGTTGTCCCCTTCAAAGTAATCCCCCCAGATATTTAATACACTTGTGCCAACGCTTTTTCCAATCCTCGAAGCAATTCTGATAAGCACTTTTTGGTATAGCCTTGAGCTCTTCCAGAGATGCAGTCTTTATCTCCTCAATCGCTGCAAATCTCCGTCCTTTCATAGGTCTCTTCAGTTTTGGGAACAGAAAAAAGTCGCAGGGGACCAAATCCGGTGAATATGGCGGCTGAGGCATGATTGTGGTGTTGTTTTTGGCGAAAAAATCTCTCACAAGCAACGATGAGTGAGCAGGTGCATTATCGTGATGCAAAAGCCATGAATTGTTTTTCCGCAATTCCGGACGTTTTTTTCGTATTGCTTCTCGCAAACGGCGCATAACTTCAAGTTAATACTCCTTATTGACCGTATGACCTTGTGGTAATAACTTCTGATGCACTACGCCACGGTAATCGAAGAAAACAGTGAGCAAAACCTTGACATTTGATCGAAATTGGCGTGCTTTTTTCGATCTTGGTTCCCTAGGTACGTCCATTGGGACGATTGGGCTTTGGTTTCGACATCATAACCATATACCCATGATTCGTCACCAGTTATGATCATTTTGAGCAAATCAGGATCATCATTGACGTCACTCAACAGCTCCTGAGCGATGCTCATGCGACGGTTCTTCTGGTCAAAATTAAGCAGTTTCGGAACGAACTTCGCTGACATACCCAAAAATCTAAAAAAATGCATGGCACGAGCCAACTGATAAGCCAACATCCTCAGCAACTTCTCTTATAGTGATTCAACGATTTTTCAAAACACTATTCTTCACTGCTTCAACGTTTTCATCTGTTGTTGACGTGCTGGGGCGACCAGAGCGAGGTTCGTCATTGGCATCTTCTCGAGGACCTTGGAAGAGCTTGTACCACTTATAAACATTTTTTTACTCAGAGTAGACTCATCGTATGCCACTGTCAACATTTGAAGTTTTTTGGAGCACTTAATTCCATTTTTTACACAAAGTTTGATGCAAATTCTTTGATCCATTTTTTTTACAGCAGACAATCGCCGAGCACACCAAAACACGTCTAACATTTGTATCTGCCAATAACAAACTAAATATGATATATTGTTGAAATTGATAGCAAATGTTTTGAACATCTTCATCAACACAAAAAAACAAAAAAATTGAAAATCGAATGCATGTTTCGCGCGAAATTTGAAAAGTCACCTTACTTTTTGAACACACCTCGTATATTGCTCTCATTGAAGACAGACCTCAGCAATTCAGGGGATCAGGTTGGTGTGGCGGTTAGAGTACTGGCTAACCATATGGGCGGCCAGGGTTCAAATCCCTGCAGTGGAAGATGTTTTTCAGAGGAAACTCGATCCCTACTTGAGTGTCTTGTGGAGGACACTTCAAGGACAGTACTCCGTCTGGGGGATGAGACGTTAAACCGTGGTCCCCTTGATGCCTTTCGTAAAGAGCAGGCTAATGCCGACGCCGGGTTTCCATCCACCCCTCCTCCCTTACCTACCCCCTATGGCGCAAATGACCTTAGCTGTCCCCAAAAATCGAATCCAAGAAGTAGGATTAAGGTAGAACGTATGCAGACATCCACGAATATACTTTTGAAGAACAATTTTCCAGCATGTGTTTTATGATCATACAAACGATCAGTGTAAAAGGAAATGATGAATAAACAATGGCAAAAATGCAGAAGATTGATAAAATAAATAAAATAAGATACATTTTATGAAGTGGCGCATGAATTATGAGAAATTTAGAAATAGGCTACAAATCTTTGATTGAAAGGTATCCAAATTGAGGGCTCTTTTTTACCTCATCTGTGAGAGAACCACAGAGTTGGATACTGTTACTTGAAATGATTAATGAAAACAGTTTTTTCGATGAAATGAATGGTAAAGGAACTTTACACCAGTTCTCCTAGTTACATTGGTGGTTTTGGACATTTGTTTGAAGTAAACATACAAGAATTCGTGCTTTTGATTAAGAAATAATGAATAGAGAAATGAGGCTAGGAAATATTTCATAGAAAATGGAAGTGGATTTTTTAAAGGTAAAGATACAAACATTCGGGCTCTTGATTAAGAAATATTGAATAGAGGAATGATGCTAGGAAATATTTCAGACAATGGAAGTGAAATTTTTTAAGTAAACATACAAACATTAGGGCTTTTGATTAAGAGATAATAAATAGAGGAATGAGGCTAGGAAATATTTCATAGACAATGGTAGTGGACTTTTTTACCGTAAAGATACAAACATTCGGGCTCTTGATTAAGAAATAATGAACATAGGAGTGAGGCTAGGAAATATTTCATAGACAATGGAAGTGGACTTTTTTAAGTAAACATACATACATTAGGGCTTTTGATTAAGAAATAATGAATAGAGAAATGAGCCTAGGAAATATTTCATAGACAATGTAAGTGGACTTTTTTTAAGTAAAGATACAAACATTCGGGCTCATGATTAAGAAATATTGAATAGAGGAATGAGGCTAGAAAATATTTCATAGACAATGGAAGTGGAATTTTTTTTAAGTAAACTTAAAAACATTAGGGCTTTTGATTAAGAAATAATGAATAGAGAAATGAGCCTAGGAAATATTTCATAGACAATGGAAGTGGAATTTTTTAAAGTAAAGATACAAACATTCGGGCTCTTGATTAAGAATTGGATTGGATTTTTGGGGAGGCGACCGACGGCTAAGGTCATTTGCGCCATGTGGGATAGGTAAGGGAGGAAGGGTGGATAGAAACCCGGCGTCGACGAAAGGCGCCAAGGGGACCACGGCTGAACGTCTCATCCGACAGACGGAATACTCCACTTGAAGTGCCCTCCGCAAGATACTCAAGTAGGGATCGGGTTCCTCTGAAAAACATCCGCCACTGCAGGGATTTGAACTCTGGCCGCCCGTGTGGTAGGCGAGTACTCTAACCACCACACCAACCCGAACCCCCTCTTGATTAAGAAATAATGAATAGAGGAGTGAGGATAGGAAATATTTCATAGAAAATGGAAGTGGATTTTTTAAAGGTAAAGATACAAACATTCGGGCTCTTGATTAAGAAATATTGAATAGAGGAATGATGCTAGGAAATATTTCAGACAATGGAAGTGAAATTTTTTAAGTAAACATACAAACATTAGGGCTTTTGATTAAGAGATAATAAATAGAGGAATGAGGCTAGGAAATATTTCATAGACAATGGTAGTGGACTTTTTTACCGTAAAGATACAAACATTCGGGCTCTTGATTAAGAAATAATGAACATAGGAGTGAGGCTAGGAAATATTTCATAGACAATGGAAGTGGACTTTTTTAAGTAAACATACATACATTAGGGCTTTTGATTAAGAAATAATGAATAGAGAAATGAGCCTAGGAAATATTTCATAGACAATGTAAGTGGACTTTTTTTAAGTAAAGATACAAACATTCGGGCTCATGATTAAGAAATATTGAATAGAGGAATGAGGCTAGAAAATATTTCATAGACAATGGAAGTGGAATTTTTTTTAAGTAAACTTAAAAACATTAGGGCTTTTGATTAAGAAATAATGAATAGAGAAATGAGCCTAGGAAATATTTCATAGACAATGGAAGTGGAATTTTTTAAAGTAAAGATACAAACATTCGGGCTCTTGATTAAGAATTGGATTGGATTTTTGGGGAGGCGACCGACGGCTAAGGTCATTTGCGCCATGTGGGATAGGTAAGGGAGGAAGGGTGGATAGAAACCCGGCGTCGACGAAAGGCGCCAAGGGGACCACGGCTGAACGTCTCATCCGACAGACGGAATACTCCACTTGAAGTGCCCTCCGCAAGATACTCAAGTAGGGATCGGGTTCCTCTGAAAAACATCCGCCACTGCAGGGATTTGAACTCTGGCCGCCCGTGTGGTAGGCGAGTACTCTAACCACCACACCAACCCGAACCCCCTCTTGATTAAGAAATAATGAATAGAGGAGTGAGGATAGGAAATATTTCATAGACAATGGAAGTGTTTGATGGATTAAAGGAATTTTTTCTTGCCCTTCTTCGTGGAGCTATTTTATATCACGTCTGACACATATGCTCTACATCCATTTCTCGTTCATCCTTCCACAACGGTTTCTGTACTCGTCCTCCGCGCTAATGCCTCCCCAAATGTCTCCCCGCTTTCCCTTCCGCCCTTTGTTTGCCTTAGCGACTCTCCTCCCGACATGGAAACCCCTCCTCATCTCCATACTCTCAACTTCCTAGCACAATCCATTCCAGCTCTGCTCCAGGGCCGCAGCCTGAACAAAAAATGATATATTTACTAATTTTAAGCTATCCGGGACTAGCCACGGAGTTTCACTTTTACGGAGTCACCCGCAATGCACAAATGTGCGAAAATTCTGTGGAAATTCGCACATATATTTACTAGACTCCTAACGGGATCGCACACGGATATATGCGTGATTCATTCATTCGTACCTATCACCCCATTACCTATCGGGGTAGACAGGGTCAAAGTGCTTACTTACGGCTGTTAGGCTGAAGACTCCGGCTGAACTGTAACAATTTCATTCAGAATGCCCTATCTTACATACCTCTTTCGCTTCTTTTTAGGGATGGACCGATACCAGAAATTGCATATACCGATACCAATTCCGATACAATTTCTCCTCCCCTCGATACCGATATTACTTCGTTCTAAGTATAACACAAACTTAATATACCACCACAAGCATTATAAGCTGGCTCAATCATCTAAGAAACCAGATTACCGAAACAACAATTATCACACAGGCGAAACACTTAAGTCACTGAAAGAGTTTGGTGAAGAAAAGTGATCGAAAGAAACGCACTGTCTTACATTGAGCTGATGGAGTTCGGTACCAGAGCACTCTAGTGGTAGAATTCGACACCTCGTTTGATTGGCTGAATTGGCGGTGTAAATCTGAAAATTGAAAAAATCTGAAAAACACTGACGAGACTGACAGTACCGATGCCACCGATACCATAAGTATCGGCCGATACTTCATATCAGTATCGGCATCGGTCCATCCCTACTTCTTTTACAGTCTACATCTGTAGACTACCCTGCGAGCCGCCGCTTGGGCGTGCGCTAGGACACCAGCCGTGAAAAGATGAAGACCACCGAGCTACCCAGTCTACAAAGAATCTACTGGAAACGGCGGGGGTTTATATGCAGGGTGAAATGCAGCCCTGGCGCCATCTATTGGCCGGTCTCGTGGGTCATGCCTTGGGGAGTGTTTGTTCATATTAACCCCCGCCGATTCCTGTAGATTCTTTGTAGACTGGGTAGCTCGGTGGTCTGAGCAGTGGACGCGACATCCAAAGGTCCGTGGTTCGATTCCCGGTCCAGTCGAATTTTTTCTGCTTGGAATCGGCCATCATTTCATCTTCACACCACCATTGTGTTTGTAAATTTTATGTGTTCCTATCCACTTTCTTTCTACCTTTCTGTATGAACATTTATGTGAGTATTTGCCGCTGAGCGGTCTGAGTGAATGAACGTGCGATTGTATGGCCTGAACGGCTCATTTCCTACTTGGGTTAGCGTACCCCGAAACGCCTGTTCTATATCTTTCACCACTGTCTGTGTGCTTGAGTTATTCTTTCATTTTCGCCTTCTGTGTATGTCATTCTCTCTCTGACGGTGGGTGAAATGCAGCCCTGGCGCCATCTATTGGCCGGTCTCGTGGGTCATGGCTTGGGGAGTGTTTGTTCATATTAACCCCCGCCGATTCCAGTAGATTCTTTGTAGACTGGGTAGCTCGGTGGTCTGAGCAGTGGACGCGACATCCAAAGGTCCGTGGTTCGATTCCCGGTCCAGTCGAATTTTTTCTGCTTGGAATCGGCCATCATTTCATCTTCACACCACCATAGTGTTTATAAATTTTATGTGTTCCTTTCTACTTTCTTTCTACCTTTCTGTATGAACATTCATGTGAGTATTTTCCACTGAGCGGTCTGAGTGAATGAACGTACGATTATATATATATATATATATATATATATATATATATATATATATATATATATATATATATATATATATATATATATATATATATATATATATATATATATATATATATATATATATATACACACACAGGGTATCACAAGGGGAAGGAAGTAAGGAGGAGGATGGGAGGGGTAGGAAGGATATTAATAGAGAGGTGAAGGTTAACAAAGCGAGAAAACGGGAAGTGTAAAACCAACAGCGTCAAGAGTTTAAAGAGTAGAATAGAATAGAAATAGAATAGAAAACAATTTTATTGTCCTGGGGCAAAGTCCCTTAGGACATTGAATTAGTTTACATGCCCTCATGAGGAGTGGAATAAAAAGACAAAATACAAAGCCTTACAAAAAAGGAAAACAAACAAGCAACTTTCAAGTCAGCAGAGAGATATAAAATGAGCGAGGTAAATGAAAATGAAAAAACAATCTCAATATCAATACTCGAAATAGTATGTTAAAACAAAAATGTACAATCTGTAATACCTATTAAAAAGAAAAAATGAAAAGCAAACTAACGAATATTTTATAAGACAGAAAAACAGCAAATGATTATAGTGAACAAGTAACATGTAACAACATCATCTCATATAATTTTGTCTTCTCATATAGAGGCGAGAGAACATTTGGGAGACAAAAAGTCAACCATACTCCTCTTAAATTGTGAGACATTCCCAGAAAATTGAATACTATCAGGCAACGAGTTCCATAATTTACAGGATGAGATGTGGAAAGTATTTTCATATTTTGTTGTGCGGTATTTGGGGATGTAAAATGTTTTTGTTATACGGGTCGATCTCTTGTTAGTTCGGGCATTAAAAATCAAGTTAGGGGAGTAGGTCAAGATCATGAGTAGGGGAGGGGCACAGTAAAATGGGACGACAATTTGTCCGGAATAAAATCATTTATCGAGGTACGCATGAGAATTCGCATCTATTCACGCATTAGAATGTGGATTAATTCGCGAAACAATGCGCATTGGTACATGCATCGGAATGTGCAAGGGAATTCCCCACGCATAAAACTGCCTGTAAAGACGTGCGCTCTGGAGAAATTGGGGGTAGGGCAGAGAAACGAACGTGGCGAGGCAGATGCGCGAGAGATCGTGAAGGGGTGAGGTGGACGGGAACAAAAAAAAGGTGAGCATTCCATTCGGACGATCTCGCTGCGTTGTTACGATCGCGTCCATTCCCTTCCGCGAGGAGGTGGCAAAAAGGCACGCTAATCGAAATGGAATTGACGCCCGAGGGATAATTGGATCGCGTGTTATTTTTTTCGCAGGTTGAAACACGGTGATTTGTAAGCGTTCAACAGCCGAAGCAGAACGCGCACGCAAAAAAAAGACTAAAGACAGGTGCTGTAATGAGTACCCCATAAATCAAACAGATTTACAGATCGTCCGATTTACGAGTGTACCTCAGATCAGCGAGATCCCAGAAAAAGGGCGTTACGATGATTTGGTCAATATCCCAAATATCTAGTAAGAACTTGACAGACTGTGATATTTAACCCTTTGAGTGCGGCATGACGTGATATCACGTCATCAGCACCAGCGTTAAGACAACCATGACGTGATATCACGTCATGCCACACTCAAACGGGTTAAGATCAGAACTGAGGTGACATTTCAGACAAAATCTATTAAGCCACATCCCCTTGCGACTGCGGGAGTTAAATAAAAAAATCATTTATTTAAGGCGACGCATCACACCCGCTCGACTGGCCGAATTTGTGATGATTTCCGACCCCAGATTTTTTGTTAAAGTCTTACGTCATCAACTTGAAATTTTTATAGTATAAAGAATAGACCTTTGCCAAGGGAGGCTCGTATCTGAAACATGAAAAATTTATCCCAGAGCATAATTAAACCAACGAGATAACGGCAAGATGTAGGGTATATTTTTACAAAAACTACTATTATCATTGACATATCTTAAACTAATGTAGATGTATCAATCCGTCTTCTCTCAGAATTCCTAGTTACAGTCATCACGGTTGTAAGATGAAATCTGTAATTGGTATCTTTCGACAAGCTACCTGAATGGTTTTCGGCCATGATGTGCTCGGACGGTGTCGCAAATAATTCAGTCTTCTCTCACAGATCTTATGTCAGCGCTGCCTATACTTACGTGCCGGAGACTTGGCTACATCTCACCGACGACTGTTGCCTTGTGCGAGAGTTACCCTGTAGTAAGAGACTCCTGACGCCAAAACGCCTCGGTCGGGTGCGAGTGACGCCATCTGGTGGATTTTCGACAGAACTATTCCTTACCGCAGGGCATGATGCGTCCTCTTAATGACCCATGGAATGTTGTAAATAGTAAAAATTGACTATATGCTGACGAAACGGATGTCTTCATAGAGATTATGAGCACAGAAGACGGGGATATATTAACAAAGAATGTTGAAACCACCCTAGCCTGTTGTGGAAAATTGCCTATGGAATGAAGTCAAAATAAATACTAGATCCTTTCAGTAGATGATCTCCCGGTTCACGGGATGGATGGTGGAAAGTTCACGTTATTTTGACACTCGCTAAATGAAGGCATGGGGATATTTAAAGACGCGCGACGAGTGGGTAGCGAAACTCCTCATTTTGCTCTCCTTTCGACACAGCAATTCATAATAACGATGATATTGAATGCTCTCTCTTTCCTACTGCCCTTTTGTCTAAGATGAAATCATAGAGGTCAATTTGAAGGGTACAGAGTGAGGAGAAGTGGGGAAATTTTGTAAGTTGATGAAGTAAAAAAAAATAGCCAAAGCTATTGCCGTTAATTTCGGCCCGATCCTCATGTTTGCGTCGTCTTGGTAAATTAGCGGGAAGCCACGTATCATATCCCCTTTTGAAGCAGTCGTTTCGTATCTTGTGTGCGGGGGAAGGGAGTAAAACATACAAATGCTGAAAAAAATCACTTGCTACAGTGAACTAACGGAGGGGAATGTCTGCTATTAAAAAATAAATTCAAATCGATTAAGCAACTTTCCATGTGAATATGGGAGTATAATCAGACAGTGAAATCCACCATTTCGGCTGTTTTGTATAAGGTAGTTTAAGTGAAAAATTATTTTACCCAGACATCAGAAAATTTGATCTCCTTTTAAAGAAAAAATATCCAATTCTTCCGGATATACCAAAATATCTGCTCATCACCTTACTACTTTTCGAGATTTTTGACGAATAATACCAGTCCATTTATATAGAAAATGGTACGAATTAGCCCTCCAGAGAGACTTTATTTGAAAAATGAGCAATTTTTAACAAATAGATCTCGTAAAAAAAATTGACTGCGTAGTTTGTACGTTTTCTCAACTATTTTTGAAAACAAATCATATTATCACCTCAGTAATTTATTTCAGACTCTACAAAAACCTTCCTTTGTGAATGTAAGACAATGTAAGATTTTCCCAACCCCCTCCCCTCCACCCTCTATTTCTTACGTAAGACGTTAGATATTTGTATTTACTCTTCGTTAAATGCTCACTTTCTACTGTTTCATCTTTCCATGGAAGCCATTGTGCAGCTTTGAGCACTGGATATCATATAATTTTGCATTGTTGGAGTACGAAATTCATTAACGTTAAGAGCGAAACAGTACCACAGCTGATGATGATGTGAAGAATCACAAGATATTTGGAAAATAAACTCAGGATATTTGGAAACGATACAATGTTTCAAGACGGAAAAAAATCATACGTAAATTGGTTTCAGACCTCCTGCTCCCCTCCTCATAAGAGAATGTAAGATGATCCCAACCCCCCACCCCCAAAAATGTCTTACATAATACTTGAATGGCCCCTTAATTAATTGATGAACATCAGTATGAATGACGAGGAGTATTTGAGAGGTAAAAGAAATTCGGAATTTCCTAAATTTAAATATTCGTCGCTCGACATTTTTATATTTAAAGCTACTCCATTTCGGTGCAAAGTTGACGGTCGGTGAACCAACAGCTTTTATCAGGAAACACACTCAAAACATCACCAACTTTAGAAGTGAATGGAAAGCCTTAGAAGGACGTACATTAGGGATATATTCCCGAGGGACATGTCGTTACCCAATGACTACTTTACCGAGTTCGGCTCTCGTCCATTCGGCGAGATTTCACACTGACAAGAGAGGCAACTTCCTCGCGAGGCTCCGCGGACCGTTAATTTGCAGAAAAACAACCGCTCCAGATCTGAGCCGGTGAGTTTTCATCCTCATGATAAATACCCTGTTACTTCTCAACAGTAAACTCTCCTGGGCGGCTGCTCTTCCGAAGAAGCAACGCATCTGTCACATGTGACCAGAACGACAATCGCGTTCGACCTCGGGCGAGCATGTCCCATCATTCACAGTAAAGAGACTAACGATAAGGAAATCTTTCGTGGTTTTTAGGGAAGAAAGGGCCTACTATTTTAAATTGAATTATGGCATAATTTCATGGGGAGGAGCACATTTTAACGCAATTAAACCAGCTACCATCCTTGAAAAAAGGTTTATCAGGGTGATAGATATAAAGTAGAGTTACAAATCTTCCTTTTTCCTGTTTAAACATTTTACGATATTCCATCTGAAAAAATACTTTATTTGGCGCTGAAAATCCCATGGCTCAACTGTAAATTCTCGCCATTCTCTTAATATTAAACATAGAGACTATCAACTGTGATATCAGTTAGCTAAGTATTTGATGAATATAGATAAGGAAACAAATGTTCATACGTTGAGTTTTAATCGAACTGCTTCCAAAGTTGTAATTTCGAAACTATCGATGCGAGTTAGATTTGAGTCACATCGTTGTTAACGCAACAATGCTGGCATTGAAAACCTGCCAAGGGATGAAACAAGAGTTGGACCAGTGCCGGGTAAGGTATCGTTTGTAACGGGCGCGAGATTATGGCTGAGGGTATTTATGGATTCCTCAAATTCTGACTGCAGTGGAGATGATTTAATTCGTGATGTTCATTCTTGAAGTTATGCAAGATTTTGTATGGTTTACTTTTATTGACATTACCCTGGATTGGATTGGGATGGATTTTGGGTAGGCGACCGACAGCTAAGATCATTTGCGCCAAAGGGGATAGGTAAGGGAGGAATAATGGATAGAAACTCGGTGTCGGCATTAGCCTGCTCTCAACGAAAGGCGCCAAGGGGACCACGGTTTAACGTCTCATCCGACAGACGGAGTATTGTACTTGAAGTGCCATTCACAATACACACTCAAGCAGGGATCGGGTTTCCTCTGATCCCCTCAGCAAAAACATCCGCT
The DNA here is from genome assembly GCA_963169105.1 of Ceriagrion tenellum. Taxonomy (NCBI): domain Eukaryota; kingdom Metazoa; phylum Arthropoda; class Insecta; order Odonata; family Coenagrionidae; genus Ceriagrion; species Ceriagrion tenellum. The sequence continues at coordinate 84,682,271 of OY720644.1, forward strand.
TCTACAGGGATTTGAACCCTGGCTGCCCGTGTAGTAGGCGAGTACTCTAGCCACCACACCAACCCGATCTCTCATTTTACGATATTTTCTTTGAAAAAAGACTTTTTTCGGCGCTGAAAATCCCATGGCCCAACTGCAATTCTCGCCATTCTCTTAATATAAAACATAGAGAGCAGCAACTTTGATATAAGTTAGCTAAGTGCTTCACAAACTTACATAAGGAAACAAAGATTTATACGCTAGGTTTTAATCAAGCTGCTTCAAAAATTGTAATTTCAGAACTAATAATGCGACTGAGGCTTGAATTAAACCGTTTTTAATGCAAAGACGCTGGCATTGAAGATCTCCCAAAGGAGAATAGAAGAGCTGGACCAGTGCCGGAGGTTTTATCGTTTGTAATGGGCAAGAGATTATGGTTGAGGGTATTTATGGACCCCTCAAGTGCTGACTGCAATGGATATGACTTAATTCTTGACTTTAAATCCTTGAAGTCATGCAAGCTTGGTTTACTTTTATTGACATTACCCTGTCAAAGTCAAATATCTGGAGAGCAGATATCCGAGTCGAAATCTTCCTCAAGGATGGAACGACTTCTTCATGGTGCTTTAAAAACATAGTGACAATCACCTGCGCTTAGTGAGACGCTAATAAGGGGAAGACACAAAATGGAATGCTAGCAACATGAACAGTAGCCAAATCACCTTCCTGAGAATTAGCAAGACTTATTATATTGCCCATTGAAGTAGAAGGTAGACATTACGTCATCAAACTGTAGCCTGACATCCAAAATAACAGCCATATTCGCAATCTCTGCTCGTCCCTAACTTTCCTTTGGATAGCATGATGGAATGGACGAATTAACGGATGTAAAGAAAGAATATCAACCATCTGTCAGAAATTTAAGTAAAGTAACTCTTGAAACATAAATTTGATTAGTGCTAAGAATTTTGCTCGAGTTTTCACAGGAGATAAGGATTATTATTAATTTAAAAATATATGAGTGCCTGTCTAAGGAAGCGAAAATCGCCGTGTACAAAAGTGTACTTCTCCCCACTTTGTTGTATGGTAGTGAAACATGGGTATGTCAGGATAGACATAAGAGTAGACTAAACGCCGTCGATGTGAGTTATCTGAGGAGTGTTTGCGGCAAAAGTAGGATGAATAGGTTCAGGAATGAGTGGGTAATAAATGAATGTGGGTTAGATGCTCCAGTAATGGACTTATATGAAAGGAATGTGCTGTGTGTGGAGTGTGCTTTGGCATTGTTGAGAGAATGGATGAGAGTAGAATGACGAAACAGATATATGAGAGTAGAATGAATGGTGCGAGAGGTAGAGGTCGGCCGAGAATGTTGTGGTTGAGGAAATTCTTAGGAGGAGGAATATTAGGAGTCTTAAAAACCGGAGGGAGTGTATGAAGCAGTGTATGGGGGGCAAATGAGGCAAAAGAGGTTTGCAAGGATAGGTCAGTATGGAGAAAATTACTGAAGCATTTGAATAGCATGTTCAAAATTAGGTTCAAAATTAGCTAGAGTTAGGTGTACAGATATGTATTTATGAGTGAAACTAATGAATCTGCCTACCCCGGAAGGGAAAGGCGTGATTGGAATGTATGTATGTATACATATTTAGTGAGAATGCATATTAAAGAAGAAAAAGCATGCTGATAAGGAAATTGAATAAGACAAGTGTGAGACAAATCAGACAAGTTGTTCAACAATGAAAGAATGCAGACAATTTATCTCCCGAGAAGTGGAAAAATCGAGAAGAAAATGCGAGGATTTCCAATTCCAACTTCATGCCTTGGAAATTTTGCAATTCAGCGGCATGGAATGACCCGTGGAACAGTACTTCTTGGAGCGTATCAATGACATTACAACAGCGAACGGAAATGAATTAGTGCGAATGATGTATCGAAATAGGAATCGGGATGCGAGAAAGTAAAGCTTCCTGCTATACAAACGGACGGATTTTCACGCATTGATTGACAACGAAGTCCAGCAGGTGCACATGACAACAATGGTCTGCATAGGAAGATGATACAGTGAAGCCTAATGCGGGAAATTCACTGCAAAAGGTTTATTTCCTATGCCGGTTGCGTTTGAAATTCGAACGAAAATTCCCGGGCGAGAAACATCGTTGAAGTTTCAAATGTTCTGGTATATCCAATAACACACGAATAGTCTTTATCCTTTCAAACAAAGTGACAACCTTTAATACTCGAAGTAGAAGGAGCGTGCTTTTCTCGCGACAAGAATTCATTTTTGTTACATAATTACCAAAAAAATACATTTTTGGTAACTAGTAAACAACATGAACAGCAACAGTAATTAAATACCAATATACACATACATACATACATACCTACCAATCACGCCGTTCCCTTTCGTGGTAGGCAGTCGTTAAGTTTCACTCATGAATACATAATTGTACACCTAACTCGGCTTCAATCATTTCCTCCATGCTGATCTATCCTTGCAAACCTCTTTTGCCTCATTTACCCCCATACACTGCTTCACACACGCCCTCCCGTTATTAAGACTCCTAATATTCCTCCTCCTAAGAATTTCCTCCACCACATTCAATTACAACTTTCTGGGTCTACCTCTACCTCTCGCAACATTCATTTCACTCTTATTTATCTGTTTCGTTAATTGACTCTCATCCATTCTCTCAACATGGCCAAATTAACGAAGCACACTCCTTTTATATATGTCCATTACTGGACCATTTAACCCACATTCATTCATGACCCACTCCTTCCTGACCCTATCCATCCTACTTTTGCCGCAAACACTCCTCAAATAACTCATACCCACGGCGTTTAGCCTACTCTTTTTGTCTATCCTGACATACCCATGTTTCACTACCGTACAACAAAGTGGGGAGAAGTACAATTTTGTACACGGCGATTTTCACTCCCTTAGACAGGCACTCACTCCTAGATATGCTCCACATGCTACCTACCACTTTCCTTCCTTCATTTGCACGTCTCTTTATCTCCTCATCTAAACGTCCATCTTTCGGAAACATCTTATCAAGTACACAAAATCAACCACTTGTTCAATTACTTCACCATTTTCCCTAATCATACAGTTATTCTTCCCATTCTTATCTCACAATATACACATAAATAGCAAAATACATCAACGTCTTAGCCTCTAAACTTTCGTCATTGCCTTAGTGTGTGATATGGGTGTGTTTGGTTATGGATCGAAACATTACGAGTCTCTTAATGATATCCTCTTCAATTTATTTTTCTCATATATTTCCATCTGAACGAACCTCTGTTTTATATGAATAACAATATCCTACTTTTCTGTGCGCTTTTAATCCCAGTTTGAGCTAAAAAATAACACGATGTTGAATATGAGATATATATTGCAGATATAGTATTTTTTTCTTATATATACAGGGTATTTTTGCAAAATAAACTAAAACAAGATGAAGTTAGCAGAAAATTAAAAAAAAGGCAAATAACCCTTCCTTTTTGAGTAAATAGAAAGTTACTGCAATTCCTAATGGTAGTTAAATCGTCAATTCTCTTAAAATTGCGCAGCAATCGGCTCCTGTGGCTAAAAATCGTGTTCATGACAAAGAAAGTCATCAACTAATGTGGTACTTGTAATGACAAAACTTAAATGAGCGTCGCTGTTGCGAAAGGAAACTGGGAAATAAAACGCGAATTTATTTTCAATCATTTGGCCGTTAAGGTGGCTCTGGCTTCAGGGTCTCTTATTCCAGCTTTTCTGAAAACTTGATTGTATCGTCTTTGAAGTGAGTTCTATAAAAAAAGATGAAGAAAAAATAGTTACTGGGCTATTTTTACTGTAATTCAGCTTTGAAAGTGGAGATTTTAACATGGTTTCTCATGGATATTGCTCAGATTACAGCATGGAAACGTCAATTTGAACGAGAAAACATATTCAAGCTTTTGATATAAACCTTTTCTTTTAGGAGCAAAAAGTCATGGGAAACTGATAAAAAAAACGTAGATATCTTACCACCTATTTTATACAAGTTATTAGCGAATTACAGCCGTAATTGAAGTCAAATTGCGGCAGTAACACCTAAAGTGCGCTGCAGTCGGTTCCGAGGGCTGAAGAATTGTCGTCGTTAAAAAAATATATATTCGCAGAAAAAAAATGTGCGTATTTTTTTAACTTTAATTTTTGTTTTCAACATGCAATCCATTTTATAAGTAAAAGCAGGATTTTTTTGAACTGAAGAAATAAAAATGCGTAAATTAGTATTCGTTTTGACTCACTGAGTCAAGCCCGATCTATCTATACTTTTTCCGTGGGTGGAGTAAACATAAAATCTTCAGATACAGTAAAATATCTTGGAATTACCTTGAATACTGATATATCGTGGGGAACACACATACAAAACATATGCGGCAAAGCATTAAAGAAACTAGGTTTTGTAGATTGTATAATGGGAAGGCACTCGAATGAAAAAGTAAAAGAGAGATGCTACTTCGCTCTGGTAAGGCCACACCTCTCGCGAGCATTTGGGACCCTGGTCATAAATACTTAACCAAAACAATTCATAAAAGACAAAGAAAAGCTGCACTATTCGTTAACAATTACTACCAGTGAACATATAGTGTATCACAACTTTTAGAGGGATGAAGGTGGGAGCCCCTAGTGACTCGAAGGCTGCACGCTATGCTTAGGCTGCTTGAGCTATTCAGAACTGATGTGTTTCAGAGCGACACAAAGAATATTTTCATGACGCCTCACTAAATTTCTAGGTCTGACAGATGCGATAAAATAGTAGAGATACACTGCCGAACAGATAGGTACATGAACTCGTTCTCTCCGCTAACAATAAGCGACCACAATAAAAACTGACCTCTTTTACATACACTCCCATAGTACATATCACCATCTCACTTCCAAAAATTTTACATCATTACACGGCTGGTGACCTACCACCCCCTGCCACACGCCCATGCGGCGGCTCGCGGGGTAGTATGTAGTCGTAGATGTATCTTTAATCAACATTAGATGCAATTGAGACGGCAGCTGTTTTGGCCATCTGCAGATATTGATTAATTTATTTAATAGTATATACGCTATACGATAAGAATAAAGATACCGCTTCCTTGCCAATACACGTTCAAGGACTTTGTGAATCATTCCACGGATCAAATCATAACATTCATTTCCCTTTTCTGGTTTGACAACAGCTGGCGCAACGACTGATGAATGAGGGGATAGATAATTTCAGAGAATAAGATAAAATATTGATTTCGGATGAAATCAAATAAATAGTTTCCAGACTTTTAATCCATTCGCAACATGGTTGCTGAGCGGTATTCCTCAGCTACATTTCACTGGAAGTGCCTTCTTCAATGACATCGTGGGAAACAGGAAATTAGAACACAATTTTCAAGATGGACATAGAAACTGAAAGAGTAAGGACTGGTTCTCCATTTACAATCCAATGAAAGCTGTTGCTCTACATTAAAGAACATCTTTGAATTTGAAAATCCACGTTTCTTTCGTCTTAATCTCATTAAACGGCGTCAAGTTCCCATCCGAATGAAACAAGATCACCGATTTTGCGGGTATGAAATTCAATTTGATTGCAGGGTTTTTGTAATGAAACCAAACATGTACAGGAATAATATGAGCGCAGTCATTGAAGTTTCTTCGAGCGGAACTCAAAATTGACGGGTTTGGGATTAGTTTAATCCACAAATGATGCAATTTAATGTGGTTGGAGTGCGAATCGTGAGTCGTTGAGGGCACATTTTCATAAATTTTCAATAATAAATTGAAAAAATGTGAAAAAACACTTCTTTGTTCACACTTTACCTCAGTAAATCAATTTACACGTTGGAAGTAACCGATTTGTTGTAATATTAATGATACGAGAATCACATTATTAAAATTGTCTCAACTTTGCATTGCTACGATATGACTTAGGTTTATATCGCGGAATTAAAAATGTAAAAAATTTAATTGAATGACAGATTTAATTCACTTTGATTTCAGTGTTCTTGTAATGAAACCAGGTGTGCACAGGAATAACATGGATTCAGTCGTTGAAGTCTCTTCGAGCGGAACTGAAATTAGTTTAATCCACAAAGGAGGCTACTCAATGTGGTAGGAGCGTGAATCGTGAGTCGTTGAGTGCACGTTTTAATAAATTTTCGAGTAACTCGAAAAACACTTCTTTGATCACACTTCACCTAAGTACATTAATTTACAAGTTGGAAGTAACCAAACATGTTGTAATATAAACTATGCGAGAATCACATTTTAAAAATTATGCCTCGACTAAAGCATAACTACGATATGACTTAGGTTTACATCGCGGAATGAAAAATGTAAGCAATTTAATTCAATTTAATTGAATAAAAGATTTAATTCACTTTGATTTCAGTGTTCTTGTAATGAAACCAGGGGTGCACAGGAATAACATTGATTAAGGCGTTGAAGTCTCTTCGAGCGGAGCTGAAATTAGTTTCATTTACAAAGGAGGCTACTCAATGTGGTTGAAGCGCGAATCGTGAGTCGTTGAGTGCACGTTTTAATAAATTTTCGAGTAACTCGAAAAACACTTCTTTGATCACACTTCACCTGAGTACATTAATTTACAAGTTGGAAGTAACCAAAAATGTTGTAATATTACCGATGCGAGAATCACATTTTAAAAATCGTGTCTCGACTAAAGCATAACTACGATATGACTTAGGTTTACATCGCGGAATTAAAAATGTAAGCAATTTAATTCAATTTATTTGAATAAAAGATTTAATTCACTTTGATTTCAGTGTTCTTGTAAAGAAACCAGGGGTGCACAGGAATAACATGGATTCAGTCGTTGAAGTCTCTTCGAGCGGAACTGAAATTAGTTTCATTCACAAAGGAGGCTACTCAATGTGGTTGGACCGCGAATCGTGAGTCGCTAGTAAGTACATTTAATAAACTTTCGAGTTAGTCGAAAAAAAACATTCTTGGATCATACTTCACTTGAGTAAATCAATTTAAACGTTCGAAATGACCAAACATGTTGTGAGATGAAAGATGCGAGAATTTATTTTTTTAATTGTATCTCAACGAAAGCATTACTACGATATGACATAGGTTTACATCGCGGCTGTAAAAATTTAAGCAAAAATTTTATATAAATACGTGTTAATCATTCGTCGATTCTGATTTAATAATTAACAGGAACCATTGCAATAATTTAAAACGTAAGTTTTCGCGTTCAGGAGAAAATATGTTCATACGGGGTGATTCAAAAGTTTGATCATGATCACGGAAAAACAGCACTTTTTTATTTTTCAACATATATACATGAAACAAAGACGAAAATGTCTTGGTTGAATTCTCCTATCGTGCAAAAGGGTACCGTGCTTCAAATGGAGATCATATTGAACATTTGTAGCGATAACAAATAAAAATTGACGTATTTAGTAACATTTTCATAAAATTAAAAACTTCTGTCTTTCCCAAATCGTAACAAGACTTTTGAATCACCCTGTATTTCATTGCATTATTTCAAAATATACGCCAATTTCCATTAGGCTCTTTGTTAAAATGTAGAATACCTTCATATTAAACTGCCTTTGTTAATTGCTAAAAATTTAATTTCTTTATTTGTTTCTCGTATAAGGACACACATAGAGGTATAATATATATATACTATAAAATATATATATATACTATAGAATAGGTATATACTATAAAATTTCAAAACGAAGGACTCGGGTTCCACTTAGGATAACATCCTCTCTCAGAAACCTCAGAATTCCTCAGAATTTAGAATCCTTAGAATTCCTCAGAAACTTTAACAAACAAAATTCAATTTGATTTCACTGGAAAATTGCCGCTTCTATTATTCATTAGTTGCAAAAATGCTACAAGAAAGAGATCAAAGCCATTTAATGGCGTAAACCATCTTAAAACTATGGTCTTTTTTTGGAATTTTTTTTAACATGAGACCAGAAAACTCAGATGGAAATTTTTGGGAAAAATTGAATGAAGAGAATTCCGTTATTTAAGGTAGTTTGATCGAAATATCATTTTACTTAGAAATCAATGAATTTGGTCTCACTTTAAAGAAAAATGTCTCACCCTTCTAATGACACAAAAAATTCAACACCTTACCACATTACTTTCGGAGTTATTTGCCAAAAAATACCAGCCCTTTTACATGGGAAATGGTACGTGAAGTCACTCCAGAGAGACATTATTTACAAAACGAGGAATTTTTAACACTTAGATGTCGTAAAAAATATTTTTATGCAGTTTGTAAGTATTCTCATCAATTTTTTTTGTAATTAATCATATTGTCACCACAGTAGGTTCTTGGGTATCACAGAAAACCTTCCCTTTTGAAGGAGTTTCAAACGCACCGCAAGAAAAAATTGAGTCAAGTTAAAGGCTTATTTGGATATTTTCATTTGATTGCTTACCATTTTTGCCATATAAAACTGTATTACTGCACCATTAATAATGCAATATTTAGTTCACGTGTCCTACAGCTGGTGAAATTAAAACGTATAATTCGAATATGGTCTCTAATATGACTAGGGAACTATCTCGATTGGGCTACCTTAAGTGACTTATAATGTTCCGGTTCACTTCCCAAATTTTCCAGCATCTCTATTGCTTCTCTTCCTCTTGCATTCAGACCACCTTTTCACCACACGCGCATTTTTGACTTCACCATTGTTCAACGGCAGAGAATAGCTAACGCTTCCGTGCTTCTTTTTCCTCAGCGATCCTTCCCTGCCTCACTCATGCGCGTCACGACTGGAGTAGAAAAGGCGACTTAACGTTGGAGCTTCCTATGCACGCCTTTGAGTCCGGAGCATTGTCAAAAAATAGACCGTCGATTCATCCTAAAGAAAGCCTTCGGCGCTTCTATTGTTCGGCGATCCAATTAGTATTTTTATTTCTGTGATGAATACTCGTGAAAAAAACACAGTGAGCTTCAAAGCCAAATAAAATAAGACATTCTAACAGAAGAGGTGTCAACTGACAGCTACTGGCACAAGTCTGAGAGTGAAGAAGTCGATTATTAAGACGTATTGGGAGCATGTTCTTACATGGCGATGAAGGCTAGACAATGACAGCTGCTGAGCAAAAGAATCAGAGCAACAGAGTGCCATAGATACGTCAAGCTGTCAAGGAAATATCGAGGAAAATCACCAGCGAAGCATTTCTACGAAGAGTAGGAGAGAAATTAAATATAATGATAGCTAGGGGAAGGAGAATTCGGGACAACTTTACAATAAACATTTTGAGGGTCCCTGACGACTGAGAGAGACAGACAAAATAAATGTATCGCTCCAACTTTTCTGATCCCATTTTTAAAAATTCTACTTTTTCTTATGACTTTTCTTATAGTGGAATAGCGAGGGAAGTCCAGGTCCTAGCTATTCCACTCCCTCCTCCCCCCCCTTGTCATCTCCTTCCCCTCTTCCCGCCCCTTCTCCTCCTTATCCCGATTTCCTACACCTTTTGTACATATACTCCTCTTTCTCTGTTATGTGTGCCTGATGATGATGTAGTACATCGAAACCTAGGTTCATTGAAATTATCTAAAAATAAATGGAAATTTGCATTACTTTCATCCTTTATGATGGAATTCTTTCACCACATTAAGCCTGAAACTTCTCTTCTTATTTGATCAATTGTTTTGACTAAAAAATTGAGGAGGAACCTCGTTAAAGTGGCTGAATATATAATTGTGGGTCACTGAGTGCACATTCTAATTATATCTAAATCTATAAAAAACAAATTCTCGGAAACACTTCCCTTAAATGCATCTCTTTACACCTTGAACAGCATCGTACAAGCAATCATGAAAACTTATATAAAATTTGCTTTTTCAATTTACTTTAAAATATTCCCTTAATTAAGGTATATTATGACTAGAATTGTCAGTGTGTACTCGAAAGCAGTTAGGATCACAATGTGGGGTAAGGCCAGATATGTAACACAAGAGTGTTACGTATTCATTAACATGATATCTTACAACGCACCGTTCAAGATAAACAGCTGAATGAGCATAACCAATACAGTTCTCATGAACATTAGGAGATACCAATTCATGATCGAAATGCGAGGGTAAACCAATAAATAACTCGCAAAACTGGATAGAGGCAATAAGAATCAAAGAGACTTCCTGTAATTTCTTTCACTTATCTACATATTCACCCTGTTTACATTCAGACACGTCCCATTTCTTTGATCCAAGTTCTTGATAGCCGGCAGCAAAGGAGTCTTTTAATAAAGTCTTCTCGGGTTTTCCACCAGGTTAGGTAATTGTTGGCCGACGTTTCCATGGCTTCAATGATCGTCCTCATGCCCTGAGGACGATGGCGGAGGGAGCCATCGAAACGTCGGCCTACAATTACCTAACCTGGTGGAAAACCCGAGAAGACTTTTTGAGTATCATACGCCTGGAAAAACCAAATCAAGAAGTCATTTGTTTGCTGTCTCAGCCAACGAGTAGCATCTTGAATGATATCGATTAAACCCGGAAATACGGATTTAAACAGCTTTGCAAGCAGCAGATTAAAGCAATTTTGTTAACGTCGAGATTCGCGAAACACTTTGCATGGGTGTACGGTCGGATTCAAATGTATTGCAAAGAATCGAGCTTACGCTTCGGGCTTACGGGCGCCACTTACGCTTCTCAAGGAAATTGAGTTTCACTTACGGCGCTGTTATTCTTTGCTACGCAACGCTATCTATTCATCTGATTATTTGCACGTTCACAAATAGTAATAGTTGACCAATTTCCTATATTGTGCTAATTTTTTATTACACTTTCGTAATGGTTTTGATCTACGAATTGAGCATGGATAATTATTATTTATTAATCACAACTGTTACTCTAAATGATACATTACGTAGTATTTGCCGTAGGTATATTGTTTGCCAGGAACGATCTGTGTTTAATAATAAAGTTTGTTATTTCAATTAATCAATACGTCGCAGCATGTCATTGTTATTCGAGCTGATCGTATTATTTAATAACAAGTTAGCACAAAACAAGCAATTGCTCAACTGATACAATTTAAATTCTTTCTCGATGCTCGATTCTTTGCAATACATTTGAATCCGACTGTACATGAAATGCACGAAAATGTTTCCGACCGCCCTAAAATCGATTCTGTTTGAATCGGGTCAAATCGGATCGAATGGGACGGTTACGGAAACGCACGGCGCCCGACCGGCGACGACACTCCCGTTTCGCGTCGATTTCCCGCCCGCCCACGCCTGCTCCATTTGCTGAATTCGAAGTCACGACCCAGTGGCCCTGGCGATCTGGCACACAAACACTGCTCCGCCTCCGCCGCCGGCTTATCGCGCTAGGGCGAGTGCGCGCACCCAGGACCTCGCATAGCAAGGCAGGCACAATGCCCTGGCGAGCGTGGGTGGACGAGTTGAAATGGCGGTCGATGGACGTGTCGTCCGGGGAAGAGTCGAGTCATGTGCCCTTAAGCCTCTTTATCCCTCTCCCACTCATTCCTTAACCCTCATCCCCCTCCCTTGTTTTCCACTCCGCTCATCTCGAGGGGTACGCAACTTCCAAAACAAGCGCACACCGCATTTCCATTTCAGCCATTTCTATCCATTACCATTCATTTCTGTCCATTTCTAACCATTTTAATCCATTTATAACCATTTCTGTCCATTTCTGTCCATTTCTATCCATTTCTCTCCATTTCTAGGTATTGCTGTCCATTTTTATCCATTTCTCTCCATTTCTATCCATTTCTGTCCATTTCTATCCATTTCTCTCCATTTCTAGCCATTGCTGTCCATTTCTGTCCATTTCTATCCATTTCTGTCCATTTCTATCCATTTCTGTCCATTTCTATCCATTTCTGTCCATTTCTAGGCATTGCTGTCCATTTTTATCCATTTCTCTCCATTTCTATCCATTTTTGTCCATTTCTAGGTATTGCTGTCCATTTTTATCCATTTCTCTCCATTTCTATCCATTTCTGTCCATTTCTATCCATTTCTCTCCATTTCTAGCCATTGCTGTCCATTTCTGTCCATCCCTGTCCATTTCTAGCCATTTTTGTCCATTTCTATCCATTTCTCTCCATTTCTAGCCATTGCTGTCCATTTCTGTCCATTTCTATCCATTTCTGTCCATTTCTGTCCATCTCTGTCCATTTCTAGCCATTTTTGTCCATTTCTAACAATTTCTCTCCATTTCTATCCATTTTTGTCCATTTCTAACAATTTCTCTCCATTTCTAGCCATTGCTGTCCATTTCTGTCCATCCCTGTCCATTTCTAGCCATTTTTGTCCATTTCTAACAATTTCTCTCCATTTCTAGCCATTGCTGTATTTTTCTGTCCATCTCTGTCCATTTCGAGCCATTTCTGTCCATTTATATCCATTTCTAACAATTCCTGTCCATTTCCGTCCATTTCTCAACCAGCGTACACCATTTATCAGAGTTTAATTCCTCTCGGCTCATCTTAAGGTAGTCTGAGCAAGATAGATCCCTAGTCACAATAGTGTCTATACTCGAACTATATGTTAAAATTTCACCAGCTTTAGGACACATGAATTAAATATTGCATTATTAATGGCGCAATAATATAGATTCATGTGACAGGAATGGTGAGTACATAAATTAAAATATCTAAATAAGTCTTTGACTTGACTCATTTTTTTCGCGCGGTACGTTTGAAACTCCTTAAATGAAGAGGATTTATTGTAATACCGAAGAATTTACTGCGGCGACAATATGATTAATTTTCAAAAATAGTTGATAAAACACACAAACTACACACTGTTGATTTTTTGACGGGATCTAAGTGTAGGGAATGCCTCATTTTTAATATAAGGCCTCTCTGGAGGGCACGCACGGACCATTTCCCATATAAAAGGGCTGGTATTTTTTGGCAAATAACTCCGAAAGTAATGTGGTAAGGTGTTGAATTTTTGGTGTCATTAGAAGGGTAAGATATTTTTCTTTAAAATAAGACCAAATTGGGTGAGATGATATTTCGCTCAAACTACCTTACGGTAGTTTTTTTATTTTTAGGGTTCTTGGGGGGGTTGGGACGAAAGTGAATCAACAGCTAAAGACTGTTCAAGTCCTTCGACAGTTATTTGCTTTCGAGTCTGAATCTGCTCTAGAAATGCACTAATCCTCTTATTCACACACGCTGTTCAAACGAAATGATTTCGGATGCAATTGCCTGTCAACATCACTTAGGCACGATTAAGGTGAGACGGTTGGTCAAATTGCATTTACGTGTAGTACCTAATTATGGTCGGGAATCGCCTTATAGTGAAGTGACTGCAAGTGACCTTTTGTGTTTGTTAAACTGTCTGCATTAGTGCAGAAAGTATAAAAAACACAATACAGACAGTATAACAAATACAAAAGGTTACTTGCACTTTTGCACAATTCTTGCACTGACGTCAGAATGTTTAAACTCGCTCGTGAAGAAGTAGTGTAACTGACTGATAGATGTCGCCTAGCCGCTCGTTGATTCGATCGTCTACTCTCAAACCGTGTTCGTATATTTTGTGTGTTCCCAGTGACATAACTAGGACTTGGCTTTGGTGGGGGGAGGGGGGATGGATCAGATTGAATGGCACACCACCGGGTAATAATACATGAAATTTTGCTTTATAACATGAATGTATTTTATAAAAACATGGCTACATTTAATATTTGTTACAGAAAGTTACAAGTGTACAAAAACATTTAATTACTGTATTTCAAACAAGTAGTATTGCTATGATACGAATTTTTTTTTATTTTTAGGGTTCTGGGGGGGGGGGTTCTATCCCCCTCATCCCTCCCCCCATAGTTACGCCACTGTGTGTTCCTATCCACTTTCTTTCTACCTTTCTGTTTGAACATTTACTCACACACAAATCCAATTATTGCCCTCACTTGGTTATGAGATCCATGCCTAATATTAAACGTCGCCAAATAATTTTCCCAGCTCCTTCGAACAAGGTCATTTGACGGAAAGTGCAAGCGACGTCTGGCGTCTCGCCCTACGCCATAGCTGCACGCCGCCATGACGAGACCTGTCCCGGTCACGTAGGACTCGCGGCGGCGTCTTCCCACGCACCTCGAGTTATTCCTCTCGGACAATGTCGAGGTCGCGTGCCATGAATGGGGGGAGGGGGGGGGGGGCTCTCCTCATAGCTCGACGTCCGAAATGGAAGGAAGCGCCTCAATACCCAAACGCTGTAATCTCCCCACTTTGGAACGCACTGCGGGTGGAGCTGAAAAAAAAATGACTGACTGATCCCGACTTTCTCTTCTCTCTCTGTGGTCGCCACCTCATTTCTCTCGAATGCCGTCCACTCCTTTCTCTTCTTTCTCCTTCCTCCCTTTCCCTCTTTCGTCGAGTGTGGCGCTTGTGTCCCGTTTCCACTACGCTAATCTTACACCGCGCAGTGCGCTGAAATCGAAAAAAAGCTGGCCAAAAATGACGCTTTTCATTCTTTATTTTATATGAGGCAATGGCAGTTTATAATGGTACAATATTCAAACAACAATATCCTAAAATCATTACAGCTTTAAGTGATTTTTAATGTCAACGGAGACCGTTGAAGTTTAAGAAAAATGGTCACAAATTCCATCCGCCATTTTTTCGTGAGAAGAGTTAAATGATTTTTGCTCCTGACGCGTTGTATGATCAAATATATGAATTCTTCCAATGTATAATATGAAAGTGTGTATTCTATATAAGAGGTTGAGAAATAATTTTTTATCGCCTGCTGTTTTCACAACTTTAAAGTAAATATTTAAAAAGTAACACTTTTTTGCGTGTTCATTCAGATAGTGAAGAAAAACTCTCTGTTCTTGGCATTTTTACGCAACGATATTCACACCAAATCACAGAGTATTACAGTTTAAGAAAGAAATCCTGCCCCAGCCCACCTTCAGAATTCACCAACCCTTCCACAACAGGATAAGGACGGGCAGCCGTCCGACGCGGAGTTGAGACGCGTAAATTTCAGATTTTCTTGTAGCCAGCGTTGCAAGGAATCGATTTTTGGATTTTTACCACGTCCGCCATTTTGTTGAATAAAAGGCCACGTATCAAAATTTTGGCAAAATATCTCTAAATTTACATTTGGAAGCCTAAACTTGATCAACTAAGATTTCGCCACATTGAATAAAAACTATGGGAGACATGATTTTTGGCTAGCTTTATTTTATTATTTTTTTAGTTTCAGACCACTGTGCGCCGGTTGTTGTTCCAGAATAACATGTATTTCTGTGACAACATTCCTAGCTTATGTTTCGAGTCATCATCAAATGTATTCTTGGAAAACACTCAAAATTATGCTATTATCCGTTACACGAGTTGATCATTTTAATTTTGTTCGACTATATTACGGTCAACATGATAAACATGTACCTGAACCAATGTAAGCTAGTTAATGGAATATTGATCCTTTTGTACATACATGAATACATACATACCCATCACGTCGTTCCCTTTCGGGGTAGGCACAGTCAAAATGTTTCACTCAATAATACATAATTGTACACCTAATTCTGCTTCAATAATTTCCTCCATACTGACATATCCTTGCAAACCTCTTTTGCCTCATTTACCCCCATACACTGCTTCACACACGCCCTCCTGTTTTACAAGACTCCTAATATTCCTCCCCCTAAGAATTTCCTCAACCACATCCAACCACAACTTTCTCGGCCTACCTCTACCGCTCGCACCATTCATTCTACTCTCATATATCTGTTTCGTTATTCGACTCTCATCCAAGGTGGCTCAACTGCCTTATAACGGTGCGGTAGGCTTAATTAGAGTATCAATCGTTCCAAGAGATGGTTCATTCATTCTTAGAAATAATGATTTAAAAATTTAATGCAACATATGAAGTAGTAAATTAAATAAAACTTTGTATACTCCACTATAGGTTTCACAACACGACCCGGGTTTCGACACTTCGTGTCATCTTCAGAACTGAAGATGACACGAAGTTTTATTTAATTTTATTTAATACAAAGTTTTATTTAATTTAATATGAATTACTTCCACAAAGTCAAGCCTGGAACCATTTCCTTTGCGACATATGAAGGTTAATAACATTTTCAATTAAAATTTTATTGTAGATACCTTCTATAAGGTAGAATTAACCAAGAGATTAGTGCTTACTTAACGTAAAAATGTTTGAATGCCAGTATCAAATCTCATCCATTTTGTCTTTGATCTTTGAGGGGGGAAATGATCCAGAAAGGTTCAGGAATAGAAAATGTTACATCTCTTAAAAGGTGCAAATATAATAATATCACAAGTGATGTTGTGCCGAATGGACAGGGTCTACGCTTCATCAAAGAATTTTTAATCATCCCTTAAATTTTAATCTCACTTTTTACGGAAATTCGGGAATAAGTGACACTGACGCGGCGATGAAACCTGGGTCGTAATAAAGTAAAAAGAAAATCTTTTATGGAAAACTAAGTAATGCATCATTTCATTCACCAGAATCACCTTAAGACTGTCCATTTAGGCAGATGGAGAGGGCGCTTGCCATTGTAGTCATAGCTAGAAACTCCCCGCCATCTTTGTTAGCTTCGATTTCACTACAGTGTCAACGTGTGGACGCACTAATTTTGAAATTATGCGATGTTATTCTTGCTAGAAAACAACAAGTTGCTTTGTAAAGATTTTTATAATTAGGACGAAAAAAACTACGACTGTTTAATAGAAATTTTGTTTAGAAAATTTAGAAAAAAAAACATTTAGAAAAAAAATTAGAAAAAAAAAATTTCTCTTGGATGTAGACTCGATGAAACGCCTTTGAATGACCTACGGGACGAAAGTTGGGCACTTGACCACTAGTCTCACTCGATTCATGTTTTTAATTGAATGAAGTGGTAACTATGTACGGTAAAATGAAGTTGTAACCATGGATCCAGGGAAAAGTGAGCTAAGGAAAAGCATATAATAATAAGGAATTCTGACCCTTATATCTAATCAAAAAATTAAGTGTGTAGTTAAAATATTTTGTCAACGATTCAAAAAAATAAATCACATACGTAGTTACCGGAGTAATATTTACAGGATCGTAAAACATCTTCCGATGCGAAGGAGTTTCAAACGCATCGCGTGAAAAAAAGTGTCAAATTAATGACTTGTGTACATTTAAAAAAATTGTATTCCACCGGTTAAGGTGGGTTTTTGTTGTATTTCCGAGAATCTCCTCCCGGCTTTCGGCCCTTTGAGGGGCCTATCTCGCTCTAGTGTAACCAGGGGGGGGCGACAGCTCCGTAAGCCCAAAGCGTATAAATTTCCCACCAGCGCCACTAGTGAGTCGGATGGCAAACTTGTCCGAAATATATCGGTCAACACATTGAGGTAGATGGCTTGCCATTGTGGCCAAAGCTAGAATCTGCGACGTGGCCAGGGCCTGTCCGCCATCTTTGTTAGCCCAGATTTCATTACAGTGCTGACGTGTGGACGCACGAATTTTGAAATTATACGATGTTTTTCTTACTAGAAAACCACAAACTTTAGTTTGTTTCCAAAATTAAGCCCCGTTCACAACAAAGTTAACTTGACCTAACTTGGCTTAACATGGCACGACTTGTTAGTAGTTGTGTCTGTGAGAAAGCAACACACTGGTTCACAACAACTAAAAAAGGCTTAACTCGACTTGGCGTTGTCTTGGAGTTGAGAATTTCTCAACTTCCTCTTAATTCTAGCCAATAGCAAGGTTTACTATCGATAGTGCGGAAGTAATCGATTCCTACTATCGATATAAGTCGCGCCAAGTTAAGGCAAGTTAAGTCAAGTTAAGTTGTTGAGAACGGGGCTTTAGGTTTCCATCCAAAAATAAGTTTGTTCTCCAAACCCCCAACCCCAACTTATTGGCGTTGGTTACTATCGTAACTATCGATAAATGACATGTAAACAATTGTATCTACCTGAGGATGCAGCAAGCTGCGAAACGCGCAGTACATTAATAAATTGAAGTGGAAAATTACAAGGATTGTTTAAATATGGATTCAAGAGTAAAATACTTCCACGAACTGACGCCTGAGGGTGCAAAGTTTATTAAATTGCCAATAAACCAAATCGGCAGCATGCAATTTTTTTCTCTTCTATCCGTACATACCTACTGCTAATGAGTACGTGTCTGAAGTGCCATGCAAATCAGAACACAAACGAAAACGCTGCTAACTATCTTGACGGCACCATTCGAGAGCAAATGCGTAATTAGTTAGGGAAGGTAGACTGAATGCAGCACACGGAGAAGGCAGCGGAAGCGCGGAGTGGAACGGGTGGTCACGGCCACTGTCTCCGGGAAGGTGAGAGGCGACCGCCCTTGACCGCAGCGGCGAACTAGTGAGGTCTCACGATCACCGCATTTCATGACCAAGGTCGGAGATATGTCACCGAAATACGCGCGCGATTATGTCCTCGATTCTTTCCATTCGTTAGTTTCAGTTCATAGGCGACACTTTATTCCAGTTTTCACAAAATGGACGCTATTTTGACGCGAGGAACCAAGCGAAAGAAAATGTCTTCCTTCGTCTACATCTAAATTATACCCTGCGAGCCACCGCATGGGCGTGTGGCATGGGGAGTTAGGTCACCAGCTGCGTAAAGGCCAAGAGAGATTACAGAATTTCCTAGATAACTTTTGTGAATCAACAGAGAGAATGGATTTCCAAACATTGCATTTAACAAAAGATGTGGTGCGAAGTCACTCGCACGGGTGCATATACACCAGGGTTGAATCGTGCCACATCATTTGTGAAATACAATGTTTGGAAATTTGTCAATTTCGTCGTTTTAATAACGACAATGTTGGGTTTATCCACCGCGACAGTGGCTTTGTAAGCACGACTTCGTCTCATGTGCTACAATGTAGACTTGAGGCCTGAACATCTAGTTCGCATAAACCCCCCTCGAAATTCGCCTTGAAGGAAGATGGCTTGGTGTGTAACTGGCTAACACACCTGACCGGCAATTAGGAGATCCGGGTTCGAATCCCGGTCAAGTCAAATGATTTTTTCATAGCGAATTTCAACCCCAGAGAGCATGGAATTGAGGGTAAATGCGTGCAAGACTAAAGTAGTAGTTTTTGATCAGGAAAATGCGGAGATTAACTGTATGACAAAGGCGAATGGTAAAGTAATTGAACAAGTGGATGATTTTGTGTACTTAGGTAAGATGTTTACAAAATTGGACGGATAGATGAGGAGATAAAGAGACGTGCGAATGATAGAAGGAAAGTGGTAGGTAGCATGTAGAGCATATCAAGGAATGGGTGTAGTTCTCCCCTCTTTGTTGTATGGTAGTGAAACATTGGTATGTCAGGATATACATAAGAGTAGACTAAATGCCGAGGGTATGAGTTATCGGAGGAGTGTTTGCGGAAAAAGTAGGATGGTTAGGGTGAGGAACGAGTGGGTAATAAATGAATGTGGGTTAGATACTCCAGTAATGGACATATTTTAAAGTAAAGTGCGTCGTTGGTTTGGCCATGTTGAGAGAATGGATGAGAGTCGAATAACGAAACAGATGTATGTATAAGAGTGAAAATGATGCGAGAGGTAGAGGTAGGCCGAGAAAGTTGTGGTTGAATGCGGTGGAGGAAATTATCAGGAGGAGGAATATTAGGAGTCTTAAAAATGGTAGGGCGTGTATGAAGCAGTGTAGGGGGGTAAATGAGGAAAATGAGGTTTGCAAGGATAGGTCAGTATGGAGGAAATTATTGAAGCAGAGTTAGGTGTACAGATATGTATTTATGAGTGAAACTCTGTGATTGCATCCACCCCGGAAGGGAACGGCGTGATTGGTATGCATGCACGTAATACGAGGACAAACTTAGTTCCTGATTTTCAATAACTTTTTTGTCAAGAACGCTTCGTATTCCTACTTCTTTCCTCCTCGTTTAGTCAAAAAAAACCGAGCCTTAACTTCTGGTAACTTTTTTACGGGGGAAAGAAAGAGAGAAAGAAGTCTCCTTGTTCGCAACACAAACACGCCAACTCTTAACTCTTGGTCACGCAAAAACCGCGAACAGCGCCCTCACCGCCACGAAAGTAAACATTTTCTTCCAATTTTTTTTCTCCTTTCAGTGCTCGCGCTGGGCGTGTCGAGCACTCAAAAAACAGTCCGACCATACAAGTGGGTTACGAGGTCAGCGCGCAGGAAGAAGGAGAGTTAGGCAGGGAGAGGTGACAAGAGCGCTTCGTTCCTCTACTTCTCCTCGTTCAGTCCAAAAAAAAACTAAAGAGACTACCTTTTATACTCGTTATTTTCTTCTCGTCTCCCACCACGTCGAGAGCAGGGAAAAATTTGTTCCAACGTACCCTTTATAAACTATTTTCCAAAATCTAACCAAAAACGAACTTTTACAAAAACTAAAGTTTGAAATCCCTTATTATAGATATAGTCACTTTCACCTATTTTTCGGTGCACATCTAACCATAGATCACGGAAGAGGGAATACCGATTCCGATTAGCAGAAATAACCGATTTCCAATAAATCATAATCTCTCTTGTTCCTGACCACGAGGAATACATGCTGACCATTCACGCAGTTCCCTTCCGGGGTAGGCAGAGTCACTAAGTTTCCCTCATAAATATATATTTGCACAACTACTCTGTATTATGCTTCTCTGCTTCAATAATTTCCTCCATACTGACCTGTCCTTGCAAACCTCTTTTGCTTCCTTTACCCCATACACTGCTTCATACACGCCCTCCAATTTTTAAGACTCCTTATACTCCTCCTCCTAAGAATTTCCTCAATCGCATTCAACCACAACTTTCTCGGCCAACTCTACCTCTCACACCATTCATTTCACTCTTATATATCTGTTTCGTTATTCGACTCTCATCCATTCTCTCAACATGGCCAAACCAACGAAGCACACTCCTTTCATACACGTCCATTACTGGAGCATCTAACCCACATTCATTTATTACCCACTCATTCCTCACCCTATCCATCCTACTTTTGCCGCAAACACTCCTCAGATAGACCATACCCACGGGGTTTAGTCCACTCTTGTAGATCACGAGGAGCTCCATAATATATTCTAATTTTGAGGATTTTATGAAATTAATTATAGCAGGTGCCTTTTCCCACGTTTTGATCTAACTGGAAATCTTCTTTAAGGCTCGACAAGAACCACCGACAAACTCAACTTTACAAAAATAATGGGAAGCTTTATTGAACTTCAAACAATTTTTGTTTTGTAAATGAAATAATGTTAAGGGAACTAGTCGAGCCCAGAAGAAGATTTATAATCAGACCCATATGTCGGCAAAGCAACTGATATATTTAATTGGGGAAAATTTTTCAATGGGAGAATACATTACGTAAATCATAATGTATGTTGAATCATCAATTTACAACATATTTATGCGCTTACGGGATGGTCTAATTAAAGTTCAATCCGCCTCTAACGTAACTTTTTTAAATAAATATTTTACAATAAGAAGTACTTCCCAATGTAACCATACGATACGATAATGCCAGGGTTTTAATCCGGGCTGGAGCGTAGCTGTGGTATCTTTTACAATACACTAGTGAAGCTCTGGAATCTATTGCCAGTGCATCTACATCTACGTGATACCCTGCGAGCCACCACGAGGGTGTGTGGCAGGGGGTGAAGATCACCAAACATGCACTATTGACATGCAAGTAGGATATTTAAGGGAGATATGCTAGATAATAGGGTCACATGGAGCTAGGTGGTTAGTATCTACATAATAAGAAAGGAATTATTGGTTGTTATTACATGCATCATGCACTACAGACTACTCTAACTATATTTCACCAACCAATCCCTTTGCTACGCTGCCTATTGTTCTCTCTTATAGTACGAGGGAAAAATGACATTTGAAATCTATCGGTACGACAATCTATCTCTCTAATCTTGTTAATATGATCAAACCTAGCATAATACGGAGGGGTTCTCAATATATATCTAACGTCATCTGTGAACAACTCGGTTTCGAATTTACTTAAAAGGTTTAACCTAAATTTTAACCTGCGTTCTAATAGATTGTACTGTAAATAATGGGATCATATCACAACCCCCATTACTTTCACAGCTCCGGTACTTTTAAACATAGAAATAGATGATTTGTGTGAAGTGAAATAAGTTGATTGTAACAAAGGACTCAATAGTTCTAAAATTCGCTCAACAGGCAGACATAATTGATATTAACCTTTGGAAAAAAACAGGGTATTGACGCTGTTAAACTGCACATTCGACCAAATTGTCCAATCGACCGTGTTGATACTAAACCGAAGAAGTGGGTATTGGTAATAGCATAGTACTCGCCGTATCGCTGTTTTTTCTTCAAGTTCACAAATTGTAAATAGGTTCTAAAAATGAACGCATCCATTTACGAAATATGCGGACCAATCACATCCTCCTCTGCAGGGAATTGAACCCGGGCCGACCGTACGGTAAGCCAGTATCAAATCCTTCGAGATTTTACCACATGACTCCATAGTGACAAGCTCGGAATCATTCCGATTGGTTTCAAACACAACCCCTTACGAGAACCACCTATTTTTTTCTGCTGTTGTTTAGGTTATCACTGCATTCAAGACAACATTTAGGGGTGAAAAGTATCCACAAATTAATTTTAAAGAGAGAAATGAACACCAACTATGAAGTATCCGCTCATAATTTTTAATCATTATGAATTAGGTTTCAATGCATTGTTTCTTCCTCATCATGAAACTTACGTCGCAAAAAATAAACCATTTATGTGAAATCTAACTAATCTTGAACAACCAATGAAGATGATGATGTATTTGCATGTACATAAACCCATTTTCTTCAAGCTACCTGCTAATGTCATATGAATCATTATTCGCGAATAATCATGCATCGCTTTCGTTCGTCAAGATCGAAATACGCTAATACGCGAATACCCTATCTGCTCTTCTCCCCGATGCATATAACCTTCAGCGAAAGGGTTATTACTTCACGACGATCCTAGGTTGTTCTACGGCAACACGAGACGAAAAACGGGCACAATTTTCAACTCATACCACAATATCTCGAGATAAACAAAATAACTCACTAACTTCCGGCAAACTATGAAAAAGAGAAAAGAACGAGGCAAATCATGGGAGCTTCCGGTACAAGTTTTGAAGTTAGCACACATGCAAACACAAACGGACTTCAGCGCTTACCAACGAGGTCGAATGAAACGATATGCGCTAGCAAAATGTTTTGTTACCTGCTAGTATACAGCATTTTGTGGGTGAACGACATTAAAGGCCGAATGTTTTGTATAAAGTTGCTGAATTCGTTTGATATTAGCATTTTAAAACATAAGTGTTTCATCACAAAGTAATTATAAACTTCACGTTATGCATGTTTGACGTCTTTAATGGAAATCAACAAACTTGACAAGAATCACGGATGCCATAAATGACGTTCTTTGGTTGTTTAGCTCAAGTCAACACTGCTTCCGATCTGTTTCGAAGTGTGCTAACAAGTGCGCAGGATCTGAAACAAACGGAAGAATTAAAGAATTAGAGCGCATGCAAAGGAGATCTGCTAGGTTTGTTAAAGGCCGTTATGATAATTGTATAAGTGTTACGAGCTTAATAGAAGAACTAGGATGGGAATTACTATCAGAGCGCAGGTTAAAATTTAGGTTAAACCTTTTAAGTAAATTCGAAACCGAGTTGTTCACAGATGACGTTAGATATATATTGATATCCCCTGCGTATTATGCTAGGTTTGATCATATTAACAAGATTACAGAGATAGATTGTCGTACCGATAGATTTCAAATGTCATTTTTCCCTCGTACTATAAGAGAGAACAATAGGCAGCGTAGCAAAGGGATAGGTAGGTGAAATATAGTTAGAGTAGTCTGTAGTGCATGATGCATGTAATAACAACCAATAATCCCATCCTTATTATGTAGATACTAACCATCTAGCTCCATGTGACCCAATTATCTAGCATATCTACCTTAAATATCCTACTTGCATGTCAATAGTGCATGTTTGGTGATCTTCAACCCCTGCCACACACCCTCGTGGTGGCTCGCAGGGTATCACGTAGATGTAGATGTAATGCTCCGATATGTTGAGTGGGGTGCTTTCTAATCACCATTCCCATGTTAGCTGCGCACATCGTAGCGGATGGGGACACATGAG
Organism: Ceriagrion tenellum; assembly: GCA_963169105.1. Taxonomy (NCBI): domain Eukaryota; kingdom Metazoa; phylum Arthropoda; class Insecta; order Odonata; family Coenagrionidae; genus Ceriagrion; species Ceriagrion tenellum. The sequence continues at coordinate 84,706,428 of OY720644.1, forward strand.
CGCACATTAAAGTCGACATTTGGAACGATCTACGCTGAAAGGTGAACAAAATGACGGTATATTCTTCAGCATCTTTAATGAAATAGTCAAAAAAATCTCTTGAAACGGGTAAAATTCTGAATTAATATTATTTTTTATTCCAACAAATATCGAATTTCGATTAGAAATGAAGATATTTCAGTTTCTATGACGACGTATTTTCTCACCGTCACAATTTCGACTGCGAGCACACATGGTGACGCAGACAAACTGCGGTGAAGCTGTTGACAATTGTTCAACTTAATTAACGCTGATGACATCACAAATGTGATTGGAACAGGCTCTGCGGTGAACAGATTTTAACGGGAAAAAACCTAACCATTAAAATTCTCGAGTTTTCATTTAAACCGACCAAGGGTTCAGCTCTCCAAATTCATTTTCAAGCTGCTTGAAAATGACTTTGTGCGATAAAATTGTAATATTCCGTACATCTACATCTACGTGATACCCTGCGAGCCACCACGAGGGTGTGTGGCAGGGAGTGAAGATCACCAAACATGCACTATTGACATGCAAGTAGGATATTTAAGGGAGATATGCTAGATAATAGGGTCACAAGGAGCTAGATGGTTAGTATCTACATAATAAGGAAGGGATTATTGGTTGTTATTACATGCATCATGCACTACAGACTACTCTAACTATATTTCACCTACCTATCCCTTTGCTACGCTGCCTATTGTTCTCTCTTATAGTACGAGGGAAAAATGACATTTGAAATCTATCGGTACGACAATCTATCTCTCTAATCTTGTTAATATGATCAAACCTAGCATAATACGGAGGGGTTCTCAATATATATCTAACGTCATCTGTGAACAACTCTGTTTCGAATTTACTTAAAAGGTTTAACCTAAATTTTAACCAGCGTTCTGATAGTAATTCCCATCCTAGTTCTTCTATTAAGCTCGTAACACTTATACAATTATCATAACGGCCTTTAACAAACCGAGCAGCGTAGTTTTTATGTAAACCGACGCAGGTTATCACTTCAGGAAATCATTTCAAGGTCCTTGGAAATGGCTTGGCAAAATTCCACTGTTTTTATTCAAGCCACCCAGATGTCAACCTTATAACCTTTGCATTTACAAAGGCTAAGATCCCTACTATGCTTCACCATGTGTAGTAGCAAACGAAACTTGTAATGTGAGAAAGTACGTCGTTAAAGAAACAGAAATATCTCAATTTATTATCTAAATGCGCTATTCAGTGGAAAAACATTAATATTAATTCTGAGTTCGACCTAACGAGAGTTATCAGTTTGACTATATCTTTTAAGAAGTTATATTACGCACCGTCATTTCGTTAACAAATCAAAGTACACAAGCAGAGGCACAGAAGGTCCCTGACAATGAATAAATTAAGTTTAAAACTGCGTTGATTTACATAAAAACTGTGGAATTTTACAAGTGATGTTTTTCTTATTGCTATGTGTTTCCACAAGGTAGAGTCCTCTATTATGATATAGATTTTTACAGTTTAGCGCAGATAGCTGATTGGAAAACACCTGAAGTTGTCAGCGCAACGGAGCGAATGGGAGGCACCTGGTGATTCAAACCCCCCAATTGATGTAAATCGGTCCAGACGCCTTCATTCCAGAGGAGTTCACGCACGAGGTTGTGCACACAGGGTAACTAAAAAAAATCTCATTTTTCAGCTTCCTGCTCCATGTCTCTGGCTGGCCGCCTGGCGAAGCGGCAACAGGTCGGTTGGTATTGCCGACGGCGTGACCGCGTCTTGATAACGGAACGTCCCTCCTCAGTGTGAGGTGGGATGAGGGAAGAGGGGAAGTCTGGGAGGCTGAGTGGGAGGGGGAGGATTGGAAGGGGAAGGAGGGGAGGGAAGGTGGAAGGGGAAGCGTCGACGTAGAACTGGAAGTAAGGAGGAGGGGGCGAGAGGGGAAATACCAGAAGAGGTGGGGGGGAGGATGGCTCAAAGAGAGGTTCGAGGCTTCTTTAAATTCATTTATTTTTTACCGAGCCAAAGTCCGTTCTCTAAAAAATCGAATTGGCCTTGGGTTTTCCCGCGAGCAATGCTTCTGAACGCTGCTTGAAATACATCTACATCTACGTCATACCCTGCAAGCCACCCAAAGGGTGTGTGACAGGGGGTGCTTCCACACCAGGCATGCATGAATGATATGGTAGAACACCGAAATTACATTGAAACCCGCGTACCACACATGCAAAGCGCCAATTAAAAATCTAATACCCAAGAAACATGCTATCTTCAATCGTTCCAACATGCAAGGGATACAAAGAATACTACTACAGATTCAAAATATCATGCAAAAAATAAGAACATAAATATTTACATCATACATAAATAAGAACGTAGAAAATATAATGAGAAAGATTTATTGTCTGCCTATTGTCAATACTCGAACTATTCATGACGACGATCACAGCTGTTATGGTCCCGAATGGTACGCGGAAAAAATGACATTTTATACCTATCGGTTCTACAATCTATCTCTCTAATTTTATTGGCGCGATCTAATCTGCCGTAGTACGAGGGGGTTAATTGTATGTTTTTTACGTCGTCAGAGAAATGATTTTCCTGAAATTTATTTAGGAGGTTAAGCCTATAATTTAATCTACGCTGTGATAGCGATTCCCATCCTAATTCTTCTAACAGTCCAGACACACTAGCCAACTTATCGTAGCATCGTTTCACAAACCTAGCTCCTCTTCGCTGTACGCGATCTAACTCTGATATCAACCCCGCTTCGTATGGATCCCATACACTAACAGCATATTCCAGATGAGGCCTAACGATTGAAAAATAACAACGTTATTTCACTTTCTCATCAGATTTTCCTAGTACTCTCTAGATAAAGCCTAGCTTCCTGTATGCTTGACCGCATATTTCCCTAATATGTTTTCCCCAAGAAGTACCAGATAGATTGGACATACTCTGAGGCACAATGGGTTTGTGGAGAACATAATTGACGGTAAAACAGAGGGAAAAGACCCCTGAGGAAGATCCAGGAATAAGTTGGAGTACCAAATAAAGAGAAAAGTACACAGTAGTGCAGTGCGAATCAGGGATTTTCATTTCGAATCGAACCGAATCGAATCTCCCAAAAGATATTTCGAATCGAAAAGAACTTTTTTTTTTAATTTTGGTAGCGAATCGAATCACCCTAAAAATTTCGCTTGCGAATCGAATTCGAATCTAAATAAAATGCAAAAGCTTATGCGCAGTCAAAGTAACAAAGATTTTCACAATATTTCAGGGCCTTACATTAGCTTATATATATATATAGTGGCACAAAGTATAGCACAGAATAACTTGTGGTCGGTAAAATTTTCGTTTTGCGTGGGAAAAACATCGTATAAACGGACGGCGCACCATTTTTGGAATAAGCGCCATGTTTGAATGCATGCAAAGATGCGATGGTGAATCTATAAAATTCGAATATTTCGAATGTTTCGGTTTCGAAGCATCTCTATTCGAGGCGAATCGAATCGAATTAAGCCTGATTTGAGTCGATTCAAATCGATTCCGAAGTATTCGCACAGCTCTAGTACATAGGAAGAGTTATCAGAAGGTCATCATCATCTGGTGTTCTGTCTGCTGACAGGTCCCGTACACCACTGCTGTCTCCATCCGCTTCTGTCCCGAGCTTCCTTCTTTGCTTCATTATAGCTGATGTTCTTCACCTGATCCACCAATTTAATTCTTCTCCTTCCTCTCTTTTTCTTTCCTTCAATTGAACCCTCAAGTGCCACAGTTATTATACTTTTCCCTCTCATCACATGCCCCAACCAGTTTCCTTTCCTTTTCCTTATTTCCTTGAGGAGCGATCTTCCTTCTTTTACTTTGCTCAAAACCTCTTAATTTCTCATCTTATCTACCCACCTTACTTTTTCCATCCTTCTCCACACCCACATTTCATAAGCTTCTATTCTATTCCTTTCCCTCTTACCTAATGTCCACGCTTCACCTCCATACATGAAAACGCTGCATGAATAGCATTTAGCTAGTCTCTTTCTCAGCTCCAGATCCAGGCTTTTATTGCATAGCAAGTTTTTCTTCTGGCTGAAGGCCTCTTTTGCCATTGCTATACTTGCTGTTATTTCTGCAATACTTCTCCAGTCGTCTGTCACCATCGTTCCTAGGTACCGGTAGCTTTTCACTTTTCCTAATAACAGAAGGTAAGGAACCAATAATTAGAAGGGGAAGGATGGTGGGCTGCAGTCAACCAATGTTAGGATTGAACAAGGATCGGATATTTGGGGAGGCGACCGACGGCTAAGGTCATTTGCGCCATAGGGGATAGGTAAGGAAGGAAGGGTGGATAGAAACCTGGTGTCGACATTAGCCTGCTCTTAACGAAAGGCGCCAAGGGGACCACGGCTTATCGTCTCATCTGACAGACGGAGCACTGTACTTGAAAAGTCCTCCACAAGACACTCAATCAGGAATTGGGTTTCCTCTGAAAAACATCCTCCTCTGCAGGGATTTGAACCCTGGCCGACCGTACGGTAAGCCAGTATCAAATCCTTCGAGATTTTACCACATGACTCCTTAGTTACAAGCTCGGAATCATTCCGATTGGTTTCAAACACAACCCCTCACGAGAAACACCTATTTTTTCTGCTGTTGTATAGGTTATCACTGCATTCAAGACAACATTTAGGGGTGAAAAGTGTCCACCAATTAATTTTTAAGAGAGAAATGAACACCAACTATGTAGCATCCACTCATAAGTTTTATTCATTATAAATTAGGTTTCGATGCATTGTTCCTTCCTCATCATGAAACCTGCGTCGTAAAAAATAAACCATTTCTGTTAAATCTGACCAATCTTGAACAACCAATGAAGATGATGATGTATTTGCTTCTACATAAACCCATTCTCTTCAAGCTACCTGCACATGTAATGAAAATGCTTTATATGCTCCAGTGTGTGGCCTCTAACTTTAATCTAAACGCGTGTTTATGGGTTTTCCCGCGAAAAATGCTGCGGACTGCAGTCAGAAGAACCAGATGGATTGGAAACACTCTGAGGGCCGTATTCATAGTCGTTACCTGGGTGTCCCCCAGGTGTGGGGGAGCCCCTTGGCTCAGAAATAGTATTCATAGTCGTTACCCAGGGGACTGTTGTCCCCTAACCCTCCCCCAGGCCGTCGATTTCCTGGGTAACGCATGAAGCTTACCCAATGCTCCCCTAACGCAGTACTGCTGCCCACGCGTGGGACGAATAGATACTACTGATCTAATGGCATTACACAATAATATTAACATCTTTCCATAGTAACGTCTTCTGATTACAAACACGAGTACTTATTGAATAACCCTAGTATTCCTCATCATTCTAATTACATAAATATTTAAGTTATATTGAAATCATTCTCTCTTATTCCTTCAATCATTTTTCATCAACATTTTGCAACAGTATACTGTATTATTGTTTACAGCGTGCTTGGTTACGGTGAGAAATGAGCATCGAAAACATCGAGAACCATTCATCGAAACCGTTCATATGTGTTTTTGCGTGGGATTGCTGCCAAATCTCTTACCCAGGCGTCCCCTGGCTGGGTGTTACCCAGGTAAGGTTTATGAATCGCTCAGCGTAGGGGACCCCTAAGTGTTACCTGGCTTGGGGATACCCAGGTAACCCCTAGGAATACGACTATGAATACGGGCATGAGACACAATGGGCTTGTCATCATCCAAGAGGATAGGACTACAAACCAGGAAACAGTATATGAAATCATTCGTGTGGAGCGTGGCACTCTATAGATCGGAAGCATGGACCATTGGAAAAGTAGACCAGAAAAGAATAGAAGCCTTCGGACCCTGGCGCTAGAGGAGGATGCTGAAGATGAAATGGACGAACAAAATAAGAAACGATGAAGTTTACAGGAGAGTAGAAGAGGAAAGGACCAGATGGAACACTATAGAGAAAAGAAGAACAAGATGGATTGGAAACACAACGAGACACAATGGGCTTGTGAAGAACATAATTGAAAGTAAAACACAGCGAAGAGTCCTCGGAGGAAGATCCAGGAATAAGTTCATGGACGAAATAAATTGGAAAGCACCAAATGGATTCCTTCAACTATCTCGGAAGTACATCTTCCAGGACGGAAGAAGTACAACGGACATCAAGCTAAGAAAAGATCAAGCTACTTAGGCGTTCACTGCAAAAAGACAACAGCTGTGCTCAAAAATGATAGGACTACAAACCAGGAAACAGTATGTGAAAATATTCGTGTGGAGCGTGGCACTCTATGGATCGGAAACATGGACCATTGGAAAACCTGACCAGGGGCCTTATTCAGTAAGGAATCGACGCGGTCAAACCTCGGTAAATCCGTAGATGTGACGTCGAATTCTCCGACAAATCTCAACTTTCTAATGCTCCCCTTTTGAATTTTACATGGCGCTGACGTTAAAATTTCGTCACTGTCGAGACTCGGAAATCCCGAGGATATACAGAATAGACCCCCAGAACAGACTAGTAGCCTTTGAAACCTGGTTCTGGAAGAGGATACTATAAGATGAAATGGATTGGACACACCCTGAGACACAATGGGTTTGTGAAAAACATAATTGAAGGAAAAATAGAGGGAAAAGTCCCCGGAGGAAGACTCAGGAAAAAGTTGATGGACCAAATAAAGAGGAAAGTACATAGAAAGAGCTACCGGGAAGTAAAGGACCTAGGATTAGATAGAAGGGCTGCATTCAACCAATCTTAGGATTGAACAATGACGATGATCGTTTAATATAAATCAGCATTTTAGTGTGAAGATATCGATGCCAGCCACAAAGAAGGCGATGAAATACAAAGGGATTTCCAAGACAAATAATCGACTCTGACAGGACCCATCCTCGACTGGAGCAAGTCACTCAACCCACACTAATCGAGGAAGTACCTTCACGTGGAACGGAAGAAGTAACACGGACATCAAGCTAAGAATAGCCCAAGCAAAGAAGGAGTTCATAGGAAAAAGATAACTGCTGTGCTCAAAGAAGATAAGACTAACAATCAGGACAGAGTGTGTGAAAATATTCGTGTGGAGCGTGGCACTCTATGGATCGGAAATATGGACCATTGGAAAGACAGACAAGGAAAACCTCGAAACTTTGGAAACCTAGTACTTATTGCAAGTGACAATGAACTCTTCAATGCGCTACATACATGACCTCAAAAAATGGGATAGGATATCTCACACTTACGTCCCATTACGCTGGTTGAAACTAAAACAGCGTCGTTTATACCATGTTATTCTGCTTACTTATAAAATTTTATCCACTCGCAATCCCCTTTACCTATCTGCTAGATTTACCTGGAAAAAAGATCTACATACAGTACCCTCTAGGAATCATCCCGTTGGCCTTCACATCCCTCAACATAGCACACTTCACGTCACTAAATCCTTCACCGTAACCGCTTCTAGAGTATGGAACTCTCTACCATCTAAAGTTAGAAATATTAAATCCATCCATGCTTTCAAGTCCAAGGTGTATCATATCCTAATAAATAATCCTAAAATGTTGTCTGTCTAAAATTGAAACGAAGTAAAATTAAACAAATGTTAAATTGAATGCCTTATACATATTGAAGAAGAATTAATCTATTGAACATGAATGTATTCAACTTCATACTTGTAATTATTACTGTTATCATTAATTACCTTTTTCCTCACGGTTTATATGCTTATCATGTATTTAAATGTTATCCTAGTAGTGCTCTCTGCAGTAATATGTTCGGCTGTATTACGAATTCCAAGCTTACAATGAGTTTTTTTTATTTTTTCTTTTGCCTGTCATCATTGTATAATTAATTCGATTTTGTATATTGAGTTTCATCACTGTATTATTAATCTAACTTTTTAATTTCAAAATTGTATTAGTTTGAAAAATTGTACTTCATTATCTCAGGGGCTAAGAGTAGCCCACGATAATAAACGTTGTTATTATTATTAGTACTGGAGAAGAGTGCTGAAGATAAAACGGACGGAAAAAGTACGAAATTATGAAATGAACAGAAGTAGAAGAGGAAAATACCATACGGAACACTATACAGAAAATAAGAACGAGATGAATTGGACACACTCTGCGGCACAATAGGTTTTTGAAAAACATAATTTACAGTAAAATAGAGGGAAAAGTCCCCAAAGGAAGACCAAGGAATGAGTTGATGGACCAAATAAAGAGGAAAGTACATAGGAAGAGATACCAGGATGTAAGGGAACTAGCATTGGATAAGGAAGGGTGGAGGGCTGCAGTCAACCAACCATAGGACTGAACGACCAATGAGAGAGAATGCTGCTTATTTAGGTAGTCCGGGAGAGATTTTTCCCTGGTCACAGACGAGGCCATGTTGAAATATATATATTTTTTATATTTCAAATCTGCACCTACAGACTACCCTGCCAGCCGCCGCATGGGCATGTGGCAGGGGGTGTTAGGTCACCAGCCGTGTAAAGATGTAAGGTTTTGGGAGGTGAAATGGTGACATGTAGTATAGGAGTGTATTTAGTGGAGCTCAGTTTTTATTGTGGCCGCTTATTGTGAGCGGAGAGAACGAGTTCATGTACCTATTTGTTGGGCAATTTATCTCTCTAATATTCATCGCTTCTGTCAGACCTTGACATGTAGTGATGCGTCATGACAATATTCTCTGTGTCGCTCCGAAACACACCTGCTCTGAATTTTTCCAGCAACCTAAGCGTAGCGTGTATCCTCTGAGTATCTAGGGGCTCCCACCTTAATCCCTCTAAAAGCCGAGAAACACTGTATGTTCACTCGTAGCAGTTTAAAACGAAGCGTGCTGCTTTCCTTATGTATTTTATTAATCGTTATAATAAATATTTCAGCAGCTGTAATAGGCATGACGTATCTATCTTTATGTCAATAGCATAGAAAACAGTTTCATTTTACTGAAATTTTCAGTAATTAAATCAATTGACCTATATGTCTTACTCCTGATTCATATTTTACTTGCCTTATCGTGAAAATGCATTCACAACGTACGCACTTTTTGGAATTCTGTGAAAATTACTGCTGTGAATATTTTATTTATCTTTACAAAGTTGAAAAACATAAAAACTATGCACTGTTAGATTCGCGATGATATCTATTGGTAAGAAATTCTTCAATTAAAAATCATATCACAGTGGAGAGCTTCCGCGATTCTATATCCAAAGGAAAACAGCTTCCATTTAGATGTAATAATTTAATAAGTATAATATCTTATATTTTTATTCTTAATAATCTTAGGGCTGTATTTATAGTCGTTACCTGGGTGTCCCCCAGGTGTGGGGGAGCCTCTTGGCTCAGAAATAGTATTCATAGTCGTTACCCAGGGGACTGTTGTACCCTAACCCTCCCCCAGGCCGTCGATTTCCTGGGTAAGGCTAGAAGCTTACCCAAAGCTCCCATAACGCAGTACTGCTGCCCACGCGTGGAACGAATGGATACCACTGTACCAATGGCAGTACACGATAATATCAACATCTTTCCATAGTAACGCCTTCTGTTTACAAACACGGGTACTTACTGAATCACCCTCGTATTCCTCATCATTCATATTACATGAATATTTAAGTAATATTGTAAAAATTCTCTCATATTCCTTCAATCATTTTTCATCAACATTTTTCAACAGTATACTGTATTATTGTTTATAACGTGCTTGGTTACGGTGAGAAATGAGCATCGAAAACATCAAGAATCATTCAGCGAAACCGTAAGTACATGTAGCTATTACTGTCACTTACCGCTCGCGCAAAAATTTAACAGCGCCTCTATAGGAGTCTTTACAAATATCATCCTTTAGATACCTCGGAAGTGTCATAACATGGAATGGAGACTGTACGGAGGAAATAGTAAGTAGGAAAGGAAACAAGGAAAGGCAGCCTTCCACAAGGAAAGGCAACCTTCAATTAAGTCATATGTGTTTTTGCGTGGGATTGCTGCCAAATCTCTTACCCAAGCGTCCCCTGGCTGGGTGTTATCCAGGTAAGGTTTATGAATCGCTCAGCATAGGGGACTCCTAGGTGTTACCTGGCTAGGGGATACCCAGGTAACCCCTAGGAATACGACTATGAATACGGGCATTAGTCCCTGAAATATTGGTAGCATATAGTATGGTGCAAGCCGGTGAACACTCACCTCGGCAATAAATGGTTTCTGCCCATGCATCAATACTGGTGGTTTAAATAACATTTTTGTAGGCGAAAACTCTCTCCCTTTAGAGTAGCTTACGGGGTTATAAGTACATATAGCTATTACGGTCTCTTACCGCTCGCGCAAAAATTTAATAGCGCCTCTATAGAAGTCTTAACAAATATCATCCTTTAGATACCTCGGAAGTGTCATAACATGGAATGGAGACTGTACGGAGGAAATAGTAAATAGGAAAGGAAACAAGGAAAGGCAGCCTTCCACAAGGAAAGGCAACCTTCAATAAAGTCAACCAACTACTTTCAGCTAAAGAAAGAAACATAGGCGTAAGGAAAAGAGTTGCTAAATATTTTACTTTGAGTGTTGTGCTTTGTGGAGCAGAAACATGGACAGTCGGGAGGAAAGAGGAGAAATATATAGAGGTTTTCTAAATGTGGATATGGAGAAGAATGGAAAGATTAAAATGGAGTGATTAAGTGAGTAACAAGGATGTGCTAGCTAGGATGAATGAGAAAAGGAATACCGTATTTCACCGCCATTTATCTCATTTAACATGTAACGTTATTTATTATATTACAATCATCTCATAGACCATGATTAAAGGTGGGCAATCCCTTAAATTATACATTGGATTTATGGCTTTTTATTACTCTCTCCTTGATGACAACCTGATTATTTAGCTTATTTAGCTCACAGATTGTATGCCTGCGTTAGTGCATTTGAGCGATTTTCACATTTCATATTCTTGCTGAGAATTCCACGTCCTTACTACTTCCCTTCGCTGATTCTGTACCGAGAGAATACTCGGCCAATCATAGCGCTCCGGACTGCCGTATTTCACCGCATAATCGTCGCCATCGCACCATCGTCGCGCGCCCTACTTTTTCAGTCCTAAAATTGGTTCACAACTTTTCATCGCATAATGGTCGCACGTTAAATCTGTTCGTCACGACACTTGCTGTAAAGGGAAAAATTATCTAATTTTGCACTCTACTTAAGATAAATTTCTACCTGCCATTCACAAATACAGAGTAGGGGATGTACTAGTACTGTATGAGTAGTGTACTAGTACTGTACTTGTAATAACAATGTGTTAAATTTTCTGTATTAGTAGTGTACTAGTACTGTACTTGTAATAATAATGTGTTAAATTTTCTGTATTAGTAGTGTACTAATACCGTACTTGTAATAATAGTGTGTTAACTTTTCTGTATTAGTAGTGTACTAGTGCTGTACTAGTACTGTACTTGTAATAACAATGTGTTAACTTTTCTGTATTAGTAGTGTACTAGTACTGTACTTGTAATAATAATGTGTTAACTTTTCTGTATCAGTAGTGTACTAGTACTGTACTTGTAATAATAATGTGTTAACTTTTCTATATTAGTAGTGCACTAGTACTGTACTAGTACTGTACTTGTAATAATAATGTGTTAACTTTTCATTTCGGGCCGGAAAAAGTACGGTATACGCTAAACAGGATGAAAATAATGTTGATTTGCTGTCTTAAATTTTAATGCATTGTATTTAATGTAGGCCTACCATTCGTGAGAATCCAGCTTTGCAATAAAGGCAGTTAAGAACGTAATAAAGTACCTAGGTATGTATAACTAATCCCGGCGCAATTTTATTTTTATTTATTTCCCCTAATAATGGTCGCACCCTACTTTTTAGCGAAAAAAATTGGCATAAAATATGAGACGATTATGCGGTGAAATACGGTGTATAAATTCAGAAAGAAAGAGGATGGGACGTTCTGAGGAAAGATTGCCTGCTGAAAAGGATATTAGAAGGAAATACGAGGGAAAGAGGAGAGGAAGACGGAGAAATAATATGTTGACTGATATTATGAATGGAAGGAGTTACGAAGAGCTGAGGGAGGCAGCACAGGATAGACGAGCATGGAGGGAGCAGTTCAACTGAATCCTGTCTGAGGACAGATTCACCTTAAGGTAGTCCGAGCAAGATAGTTCCCTAGTCATAATGGAGACCATATTCGAATTATACGTTTTTATTTCACCAGCTGTACGACACATCAATTGAATATTGCATTATTAATGGTGTAATAATACAGTTTTATATGACAGAAATTTTAAGTAATTAAATGAAAATATCTGAATAAGTCTTTAACTTGACTCATTTTTTTCGTGCGGTGCGTTTGAAACCTCTTCAAAACGGAAGGTTTTTCTAATACCCAAGAACCTACTGCGGTAACAAAATGATTTATTTTCAAATATAGTTGAGAAAACGTACAAACTACATGCTGTTAGTTTCTTTACGACATCTAATTATTATAAATACCTTATTTTAAATACCTTATTTTGTAAATAATATCTCTCTGGAGTGCATACGCGTACCGTTTCCCATGTGAAAGGGATGGCAAATATCTCCAAAAGTAATGTGTGGTAAGAGGTTTAATTTTTGGTGTCATTAGAATGGTGAGATATTTATCTTTAAAATGAGACCAAATTCATTGATTTCTAAGTAAAATGATATTTCGCTCAAACTACCTTTAAAGAAGATATCTTTAAGCAGTGCAGTTAGTGGCTGGTATTTTGGTCTCCTTGGGTAGATGAGACTTCTTCTTTGAAAGGAGACCTTATGCATTGATTTTTAGGATAACGGTATGTTGCTCAAAATTCCTTAACGTGATGTAGGCGGAATGACTTTGAGGAGTTTCAAACACAGTAACAAAGGTTTCCGTTGAATTCAGTTTTCGTCGGTTGACTCCGATTTCGCCGGCGTGTCTACGTGACCTCGCTGCTAATTTCGCGCAAAAAATTGGCGACTCACGTGTTTTCCTGCTGAACGTGGCGTTGTTTTTCGTTGTGTGAGCATCACCCCGGCAGCAACAGACCTCCATCAGACAGCTTTGTCGTGCGACATGGGTCCACTAGGCTCTGAAGATCGCTTCGCTCGCGAAGGGGACACTAGACCCATTTCAATCTGGTTTTTGTCAAGCTTTCAGTACACAGTCCGCATTACTCTAAGTCACGGATGGCATTCGTAGTGCAATGGATAGTAGGATGGTAACCATTATGGTCCTTTTTGATTTTAGTAACGCCTTTGACCGTGTTAATCATGAGCATCTATTGCGAAAATAGAAAAACCTCAACTTTTCTTGTTCTGTTTTGAATTGGTTCTACTCATATCTTGATAACAGAACCCAGGCAGTACTAGGTGCAAACAACAGCATATCGTCTTGGCGGACTGTGCCATCTGGAGTGCCTCAAGGGTCAGTACTTGGCCCTCGTTTATTCAGCCTTTACATCCTTGACATAGCAAAGACCCGTTTTTAGTTCAAAGCAGAATTTAATGTGTGTTTTCTTTTTTTGCTCTTATGGGGAAAACCAGAGCATGATAAAACTTATTCTATTATTATTTTATATTCATTTTCGTTCCAATTAACATTTTTGTACAGTAATCTGAGGCATCTCCACGAGAGCCCATTAATCAATCTCTGATGTTATGACTGAATAATTGTAAAACTAGCCAGAAAACATTATTTTTCATCTGAATTCATAAAAATCACTTCGTAGATGCTACGTTAAAGTTTCAAAAACTTCTGAAATAAGTGACCCTGAGGCCTGATTCTTATCAATCCATATGTATAGATAGTATATCAAACAAATTAGCATTTCGTAAGAGGTTACAAGAAAAACTGAAAAATAGTAAGCAAATCACCATTCAGAACACTTTCCACGAACGAATGGAAAACTGACATTTTCGTGAGTCAAGAAAAACTGAAAAAATAGTAAGAAAATCTCCATTCACACACTTCCCACGAACGAATGGAAAGCTGACATTTTCGTGAGTCAAGAAAAACTGAAAATTAGTACGCAAATCTCCATTCAGCTCGCTTTCCGCGAACGAATGGAAAGCTGCTATTTCCGTGAAATATTTCCGAAAAGAAAAATGACGATCGAGTCTCATGAAGACGCGCGTTCGAAGAAAATTTCCGCTCACTTCCTCATTCCCCATCCGCGAAGAACTTCGCTCGAGATAATGAGCAGCTTTCCCCGTTTCCCTTCATGTTTCGGTATGGCGGGTCACTCTCGACTGAGAAAACTTGAAAGAGACCCTCGAGACAGAGACTGGAAACCGGCCATTTTGGATGGACCACTATGGGCGTTTAGTTTAATAAAATATTTTATAAAATGTTCGATCAAATATTTCATTATAAAATTGTTAATTAAATTAATTTAATATGCATAATTACTAAATATTTGATAGTGATGTATTCGAGGTTTAGTGCTTTCCATTTAAAACAGTAGCCGTCAAGGAATCACCCCATGCCACACGTTTATTGAAGTATGTTGCATTATACCTGATAGATGTAGATTAGGTTAAAGTTCTTAACAGGATATGTTCAAGTAAAGTACTAAATTCGATCTTTTCACGAGAACTAACTTGTGATGACGAAAAATTTGATTTAATTAAATAATTTATTTATTATATATAAGGACCCCAGAAGTCAAGGGGTCTGAGTGACAAAATCGTTGTTTTGAGAAAACTTAAGTCAAAGTTGAAAATGTTCGGTACAACCCACTAAATAGTTAAGAGGCTTTACCCTAGATAGCATCACCTGTCAAGAAAATCACTTGGACCCCTTAACCAACTAAAAGATTTATATTTTCACGTCCCATTCCTGTACATAACTTGTTTTTATTAAATGTCACTTCGACCCCTTGACTTCTGGGGTCCACATATATACTTAGCTGAAACAATAATTTATCAAATATACAATTTTATTAAACGTTTTGTCATTAAAAATATGATTATATCAAATAATTAACAAATCTTTAATTTACTAAAATAAAATTAGTCATTAATTTTCATATTAGAGGTTATGCTGTAAAATATTTGATGTTTAAATATTCAATTATTAAACATATTTAGACTAAACATTTCATCATGAAATATATTATTTTATTTTATTATAAATTATTAAAAATATGATTACATCAAATACTAAAATAAAAAATGTCTGATTTATTTTAATAAAATTTGCAATAAATAATACACCCGCATTGAAGTAGATGTTATGTCGTTAAATATTAGGTACATAAAATTTTTTAGAATAAACATTAAATTATTAAATATATTATTTGATTAAATATTTCATAATTAAGATGATTACATCAAATACTTAATAAATAAATGCCTGATTTATTGAAATAAATTTGCAATAAATAATACACTTGCATTAAAGTAGATGTTATGTTGTTAAATATTTAGTTATTAAACATGTTAAGAATAAAAATTTAATTTTTAAATACATTATTTGAATAAATAATTCATAATTAAGATATGATAACATCAAATACTTAATTAATAAATGTTTGATTTGTTCAAATAAAATTATTGATACATAATACACTCGTATTAAAGTGGAGATTATGTTATACAATATTTAGTTATTGAACATGATTTGAATAAATATTAAATTATTAAATATATTATTTGATTAAATATTTCATAATGAAAATATGATTACATAAAATTTTAAATCATAACGGTTTGATTTAATTAAGTTAAATCAGACATAAACATAAATCGTATTAGAGGTTAGGTTGTATTGTTGCTACTTTGATGGGTATCATATCCATCAATCTTGGGGCTGGCAGCTCTTGAAGTATCAATAAAGCCATGGCAACGAGGAATTAGTTTCAAAAGGGGGAGAACTCATGGGGAGAATGTTAAGCCAGGAGGTGGTAGAAGTGAGTAGAAGTGAAATTGTGTGGAATGAGAAAGAAGTGTGAGACGGTGTTGAGTGAGTTGAATGTAAGACGGGGTTTGAGGAAGTGTACATTAGATATTAAATATTTAAAAAAAATGGAGAAAAACTGGGGTTAAATTATAAAGAAATAAAACGAGTGTCACACTACAAATCAATGTTTACATTATGTATGATTTTACACTTTCCCGGCGAATAATGGTTGTGTAATTCTTTCGGGCTCGCCACCGGGTAAGAAATTTATAGGCAGCCGACGTTTCGGGTTCCGACTCGTTACCCATTCTCAAGGCTACAATGAATCATTACTAATTTTATTTTTTTGAATCGAACGTTTATTAATTAAGTATTTGATGACATCATATTTTGATTATGTAATGTTTAATCAAATAATATATTTAATTATTAAATTAATATTCGAAACATGTTTAATTCTCAGTAGCCTTGAGAATGGGTAACGAATCGGAACCCGAAACGTCGGCTGCCTATAAATTTCTTACCCTTTGGCGAGGCCGAGAGAATAACACAAATGTTTAAATTAATTGTCCAGCGCCTTATTGAGAATGCGCGATTCTCATAGGCACTGCCACATTTCGTGGCCCACCAACCAAAATGGGAGCCGAGGCTTCCAGTCTCTGACTTGAGGGTTTCCACGAAAATTGAAAGAAAAACATTCCAGTGTAATTCTGCGTCGTCGAAAGCTTTCTCTCCCCCTTTCTCTCTTGCCTCTCATCTTCGATTCCGCGAACTGTGCCCGGACGCTGCAGAGATTGGGAGTCCGCATGTGGGCCGGAATCAGCATACATCCTTTTCCATCCGAATGATTTACTCTCGCGGAACTGGTCACAAGCCCGAGTCGAGCGGTGAGATGAATTCTCGAAGGAGGCTCGAAGCGGTTTCAGTAACGGCTCGCCGTTTCTTGCCTCACTGCCCGAATAGAAGTAATCGACAAATATGGAAAAGTCCCTATTCTGTGAAATACGCAGCTTCTTTTAGAAAAAAAGGCTGAAAATACGATTAATAAGGGTTTACACCACCACTGTGTTGGTCGAAACACGAGCCAACGGAATCTCAACATCTCGGTTTATAGCACGAATCTCGTAAAGTGTTCTCATCGGCAACAGGCATAGTCCACGCTTTGGGTCTTTAGTTCACAACTGTCCTAAATGAGCGTTTGTATATTTTAGCTTTCAACTATGTGAATGGCAGCGTTGACTTAAAAAGCTTTAATTTGGCAAAGTAGGCTCCGCCTCCTGCCTTGATCCTTTCATTATTCATCTCCGATACTGAGGGCTCGTAATTTAAGGTTGTACCAAGAAAACTGGTAGAATTTACACCAAAATTGTATTTGAACGAGAAATCATAATCCAAATTTTAATTAAATAATATATTTTTATATGACAGAAATTGTAAGTCATCAAATGAAAATATCTAAATAAGTCATAAACTAAATACTATTAATATAACTCCAGAGAGACATTATTCACAAAATGAGGAATTTATAACACTTAGATGTCGTGAAAAAACAAACAAGGTGTATTTTGTATGTTTTTTCGACTATATTTGAAAATAAATCATGTTGTCCCTGCAATAAGTCCTTGAGTACCACAAAAAAACCTTCCGTTTTGGAGGAGTTTCAAACGTACCGCGCGAAAATAATTAATCAAATGGAACACTTACACGGATATTTTTATTCAATTACTTACCATTTCTGTCATACAAAACTATGTTATTGCGCCATTAAAAATGCAATATTTAATTCATGTGTCCTATTGCTTGTGAAATTAAAAACGTATAAGTCGATTATGGTCTCTATTGTGACTGAGGAACTATCTCGCTCGGACAACCTTAAATGCCATTTCCGCAAAGAAAAACCTTTTAAAAGAGTTATTCGCAAGTAACTGAAAGGAATTATGCCAAAATGAGTCAGTACCTAATAAATATAGTTGCAGTTAGATCATATGGTCAGAAAAGCATTTGCTAAAATGATAATGTTTATCATTAATAAGAAAAACTACCACTTAACCCGTTTCCGCCCACCGTGGCCATATGATTACACACTGACGCGCCGAGTGTATAACGCTCTGAGGGAAGAACTGCGAACTTTTAACGCAATCAACTTGGCAACACTGCATCGTTCAAGGTCACGATCACCAAAACAATTTGCATGAGTACTAAAGGTGACCATATGTATAATAACAAAAATTCGTAAAGTAGGTTTATAGGGAAAGAGTGGTCTTCATTCACCTCCAATGTAATTTTTCCTCTCATCGTGTTCCCAGCCCTCTTTCATCAAGTTCATAAAACATTCCTCCATATTCCCTTCCCCACTTGCCCATCATCTTGCCCCTCCATCACGGCATAAGGTAGTCCAAGCTAGATAGTTCCCTGGTCATATGAGAGAACATATTGGAATTCTACGTTTTAATTTCACCAGCTATAAAACAGATCAATTAAATATTGCATTATTAATGGCGCAATAATATAGTTTTATACGTCAGAAATTGTGAGTATTAAAATTAAAATGTGTAAAATTAGCCTCTATCTTGGCTCATTTTTTTCGCGCGGTGCTTTTGAAATTCCTTCATAACGGAAGGTTTTTTGTGATACCCAAGAACCTCCTGCGGTGACAATATGGTTTATTTTCAAAAATAGATGAGAAAATACACAAACTACATGCTGTTAGTTTAATTACGACATCTACGTGTTAGAAATTCCTCATATTGTAAATAATGTCTCTCTGCAGTGCATACACGTACCATTTCCTACGTAAAAGGGCTGGTATTTTCTGGCAAATATATCGGAAAGTAATGCGGTAAGGGGATGAATTTTTGGCGTCATTAGAAGGGTGAGATATTTTTCTTTCAAATGAGACCAAGTTCATTGATTTCTAAGTAAAATGATATTTCTCTCGAACTACCTTAGGCAATCTTTTGCCCCAAATAAACTCCTCCAACAACGTTCTCTGCCTCCTAATTTCATCCAGAAGCATCCTCTCCTCACCCAGCACTGCCTCGATCGTCTTCTTTTCAGTCCACCGAATCTACTCCATCCTACTCCATGCCCACTTAACGAGCCCATGCTGCCTATCCTCCTGTCTCAGAGTCCACGTTTCCGCCCCTTACAACACTACACTCCTTATTAACCTCTTCGACAACCCCTTTTTCCGAATGTTCCCCTTCGTCAGCTTCCTTCCATTGCTGAACGCTTCTTTCGCCCGCACTATTCTCTCTATGCTGTTAAGCACATTTTTCCCTAAAAAAACCCCAAGTTTTTACTCCCTCTTCTTTCTACAGCTAGTGATCTCCTGCTTTTATGGCCAGCCTCAATCGCATTACCCTAGAAAATCTCGTAGCTTTTTATCAACAACATTTAGTTTGCTCATTCTCACGTCCATTGTAGTGATCCCTGATACTTTTTTGCATTATACCCGTTAAGGAGCAAGAGGATTGAGGTAGAAGTAAGTGCACGAGCTTCTAAATGATAGGTAATAGGAAAAGTGGAATGAGTGAGAAAGTGGGATTAGAAGTGAGTTTTCCAGAGACTGCTTTCTCGATATATTCTCGTCATTGCATGCAAAGAACATGTTAAAGAAAGTGCATCTCTCGTGCTCTGTCACTGCTTATGGTATAGATGTTATTTATGGATGAAATCAAGATGACCTGAGTTGAGTGTGTTATAGAGGACCGCGATCAGCATATTAGATTAATGAGGATAAAGAATTCATTCATTCTTGATGACCGGAGTGGGGAGTTAGAATAAAATATCAGCAAATACACCACAGTTCACTTTCTGCGAAAGTCATCACACAAATGCCATACCTATACTGTGGGTGGAGCTGTGGTGTGGCTGAAAATCTCATTAAACTCCCCAAAATGGCTGCCGAAATCATCACCTCTTATCTTCAATTTTCGCTAAAAACTGTATTTTATCATTTTTTTCAAAACTTTATTCACCTAAAACAATCCGGATTCATGCCTTATCTTCCCTAAAAATTTCACCGAAACACACCCATTTTTAGGGGTTTAAAACATTTTTTCACGAATGGAGTCGAAACTATATATTTATCCCAATCAATTATTAGTTGGAATTATATTGGGCCCAATTTACAAGGCAAGCTTGGACCTATCTAAGTTGACAAATAGGTTCTTATCCTTTTGGTTCTCAAAGAATAACAGGCAATTAGTTACTATAGGTTTTCAGGAAGAGACAAAAGGTGTTCTGTGCGAGATTTAACAGAATTAAAATTTTTAACTTTTTTCTTATGAACGGCTATTTGGGTGCGAAAGTTCTTCTTCTATTTGAATTACTGGTTGTGTTTCCACTTATCCTCCCCGGATCTCCTGCCTCCACGCGAGCGGCCAGTCTCGTTCCCTCCGCTGCCGTCCGGGGTTACATTTTCTTTTCCTCTCTCGTCCTCTCCTAAACTTCCGCTGCAACCCAAACCACTGCCTCTATTACCGCGGTCTAACTATGCCGTCTTCTTCCTCAGTATATCTCCGTACGTCGATTTTCCTTCAGTTTCGTCTCTCTCTCCTCCCTTCACGTCTCTTACCCTCGACTGCCTCTTTCTTTTTTCTTTCTTAATTGTTTGCCCAAGCGTCCCTAGATTCCTCCTCTGTTGGATTATTTACTCTGGTATTCCCAATTACGCGTCCCTAGTGACGGCTTTTGACGCTACGGGTATGCAACTCAGAGAAATGGTGTACGCTTGTTGAGAAATGGCGGCGAAATCGACAGAAATGGCTAGAAATGGACAGAAATGGATATAAATGGACAGAAATGGATATAAATGGACAGAAATGGATAGAAATGGACAGAAATGGATAGAAATGGATAGAAATGGACAGAAAAGGATATTAATGGTCATAAATGGATAGTAATGGACAGAAAAGGATATTAATGGTGAGAAATGGATAGAAATGAACAGAAATGGATAAAAAATGGTCAGAAATGGATATAAATGGTCAGAAATGGATAGCAATGGACAGAAATGGATAGAAATGGACAGAAATGGATAGAAATGGACAGAAATGGATAGAAAGGAACAGAAATGGATAAAAAATGGTCAGAAATGGATAGAAATGGACAGAAATGGATATAAATGGTCAGAAATGGATAGCAATGGACAGAAATGGATAGAAATTGACAGAAATGGATAGAAATGGACAGAAATGGATAGAAATGGACAGAAATGGATAATAATGGACAGAAATGGTCGGAAATGGACAGAAATGGTCGGAAATGGACAGAAATGGATGGAAATAGTTAGAAATGGATAGAAATGGCTGAAATGGAAATGCAGTGTACATTTGTTTTTGAAGTTGCGTACCCCTCGTTGTTCGGCTGACCTTGCGGCCATATTTACACCATTACAATAGGCAGGTAAATAATTCCTCGTAAACTGTGTAAACGTTCCTCCAGAGATTCGGCATTTAACATTTGTACGGTACAAGGAGTTCATTGGAGCAAATGGACCACTATTTCACTCCCATAATAAAAGGATTGCAATCAGTGCAGGGGTTTATTTTACTTTTTTCATTGACTTGAAATCGCGACACAGGATTGAAAATTTCTATGTCGCACGGAATAAATATTTAAATATTTCACGATTAAAATTGCTTTTGTTACACGCGTCATTTTCGTTTAAAAATTACGTTTTCAAAGACAAAATCTTCAATTATTCTAAGATTTTAGCTAGAAATTCCAGGTACCAATGTTGAAAAATGATGTACCATCCTGTGAGAGCTTACCAGGGTCAACTTCAACATCCTGATTAGTTCGCTTATTACTCAAGGTCCCTCTCCAGCTATCAACCAATTTCTCAAATGCCAAGGTATTTTACTAGAGAAATATAATCCATGAATAAGGTTTAAATCACGAAAGTACTTTACGAAAGAGGCTATTCAACAGATCGCTTCTTTGCTTCCTCGCATATTGGGCGAAAAAATACGTTCATGAAAGTTCATCGAGACGCAGTTCGGTCAAGAGCTCGATTCGATGGCATAAAAAGAAATGATCTATGATTGAGCAGCCGAGAGAGAGCATTGACGGCATTAAAAATGTTTTTTACAAAAAAAAATTACGATGTTTATTCGTTCGGCTCACGTAACGGTTCGCTCGCATCGCCTTCAATTATTTTTTGTTGGAAAATCAAATTTCGAATCGAGTGCGCCTATTCATTCGGTCCTCCGGCGATTTTCGCGTGTGGCGATGGGAGACGCCAAAAAAAAAAGGAGGAGTTGGGGTGTTTTTGGTCGTTGAACCAGTTGAGGGTGGATTTCGTGGCCGACGTGGAAATAAACATTTCCGTTACGATGGGGAGGGATTTCATTATGAGAAGGCCATTGGACGTTCAATTGGTTGGAGAGGGAAACAGAAAAAAATACGAAGGATGAAAGGCACGTGGCAGAAGATAGCGTGCCGAGTAGTGCGAGTGCGAAGCCAAAAGTGAAGGACGCGCATCGATATGAGACCATCAATTGTTTTTATCAAAATAACCACTTCAAAAGGCGGGATTACATATGGAAGTCGCTTCTATGACAGTAGCCATGAATCTCATCCGTATACATTATTTCTCAAAGGTGCTTTTTTGTGGATAGGCCATAACTCCCATAATTCTTCATCAAAATTAATGATTCAAACATCGTTTTAAAGCTTACGTTCCCCGCTATTGACGAAAAATAGACAAATAGTTTAAAATAAAAGTTTTTGTTAAAAAATATAAAAAAATGATTAAAAACTAAGTGCCATCTGTTGACAATATGATCAACTAATATGGTTATGGCTGCGTGATTAAAAGACTGCAGTAGGCGCCATCTATTAACATATTGTTTAGTTAGATTGTTTACATTCTACATGCAATCAGTGTGACCGTTTACGTTTACGTTATGTATCTTTAATACAAACATAAATAACATATACTTGTCCATGGGAAGAAACAGGTAGAAGAACAGGAAGAAAGAAGGAAGAAACAGGAAGAAGCTGCATACTGTGCGAAATATTCGCGCGGGTCAGCTAGTATATATTATTTCTCAAAGGTGTTTTTTGTCACAACGCCATAACTCCCATAATCCTTCATCACAATTAATTATTCAAACATCGTTTTAAAGCTTATGTTCCCCGCTATTGACGAAAAATAGACAAATAGTTTAAAATAAAAGTTTTTGTTAAAAAATATAAAAAAATTATTGAAAACTAACAGTGCCATCTCTTGACAATATAATCAACTAATATGGTTATGGTTGCGTGCCTAAAAGACTGCAGGAGGCGCCATCTATTAACATATTGTTTAGTTAGATTGTTTACATTCTATATGCAATCAGTGTGACCGTTTACCTTATGTATCTTTAACACAAACATAAATAACATATACTTGTCCATGGGAAGAAACAGGTAGAAGAACAGGAAGACAGAAGGAAGAAACAGGAAGAAGCTGCATACTCTGCGAAATATTCGCGCGGGTCAGCTAGTATATATTATTTCTCAAAGGTGTTTTTTTGTCACAACGCCGTTACTCCCATAATTCTTCATCAAAATTAATGATTCAAACGTCGTTATAAAGCTCATGTTCCCCGCTATTGACGAAAAATAGACAAATGGTTTAAACTTAAAGTTTTTGTTAAAAAATTTAAAATTAAAGTTTTTGTTAATAAATAATACAGTGCCTTTGTTGGCAATATAATCAACTGATATGTTGACTATGGTTACCTTTAAAGACTGTAGGAGGCGTCATATATTAACACATCGTTAAATTAGACTGTTTACATTCTACATGCAACCAGTGTGACCGTTTACCGTTTACATTAACGTTATGCATGTTTAACACAAACATAAATAACACATAATTGTCCATGGGAAGAAACGGGTAGAAGAACAGGAAGACAGAAGGAAGAAACGGGAAGAAGCTGCATATTGTGCGAAATATTCGCACGGGTCAGCTAGTAAGTACATATGAATTGTTCACTCGTCGCCAAAAACTGTTGCCTTGAATTCCGTGAACAAACAACTTTTTCGATTGAGTCGCCGTCTATTGATGAAAGACGGCATTTCCAATGTAAATACAGTCTACAGATCGAAAATAATCACGTCTTACCGGCTTCACTCACCAGTAATCATAATACAATGGATTAAAAATGTAGTACTACGTACACGCGGAACGTAAATACACACTTTTTAAATATTGTCCGGTCTACAGATATATTTCATCTCTCTCCAAATTTAATAACCCAAATGCACAATTAACTTCTTAGCACTTCGTGAATATCGTTCTACGGCAATTTAATAATAATACGAGGTGTAAAAAGTGGAATGAATTAGAAGACATTTACAAAGTAACTGTTAGGCCTAAAAAACGGTCAGCTATTATTCACAGCGTCAAGTAGGTCATATCTCTTCAATCGTTATGGAATATTCACCACAGTCTCACGTTAACAATAATCAACAACGGTCGTTAACGAGTCGGCTGGGAAGACTTTTTTCCAAGTGGCGCCAAGGACTGAATGAACTACAAGTGGAAATTTAGGCAACGAGTTGCCTTGGCAACGATTCCAAACATTTGAATCCATTATATATATTCATGAAAACAATGTAAATTTTATGCCATTAAAATACCTCTTGTTAATTTTGAAGGAAAAATTTTGATGAAAAAACATTGAGCATTAATATACTCACATTATGGATTCAAATGTTTGGCCTCGCTGTATGGACTACGCTGTTTCCCCTTACTTCCAAAACATAATTCTCCCGTAAGCAGCGAAAAAATAAGTAAACACTTCGAATGACCGGGGATGGTTACCTTCCTAGATGGGCCATCGCCGGTAATTTTACCGAGCATTTTATATTTTCAATATTTCCTCTTTTTTCGCATATAATACGTAATTAAATTCGCAAATTCACATTATATGTACGATTCATAAACAGAAAAGTAGTTTTACTATAAACTCATCTTCCATTATTCAAAAATTTGTCACCACCAGCTGGCGAGGATGAATGAGAAAAGGAATATTTTAAGATGAATAAGAAAGAGGAAGCGATACAATGGAGGCTGGAACAAGTTTAATCGTTGGTTTTCATTACGAGATAAAAATCTTCGTTTTAACGCTTTATTCTGAATGATTTTACCCAAAGAAGTATCTATACATACATACCTATCATGCCGTTCCCTTCCGGGGTAGGCACAGTCACAATGTTTTACTCATAAATACATATTTGTACTCCTAACTCTACTTCAATAATTTCCTCCATATTGACCTATCCTTACAAACCTCTTTTGCCTCATTTACCTCAATATACTGCTTTTTACACGCTCTCCTGTTTTTAACACTCCTAATATTCCTCCTCCTGAGAATTTCCTCAACCGCATTCAACCACAACTTTCTCGGCCTACCTCTACCTCTCGCATCATTTTCACTCTTATACATACATCTGTTTCGTTATTCGACTCTCATCCATTCTCTCAACATGGCCAAACCAACGAAGTAATCTCCTTTCATATATGTCCACTACTGGTGCATCTAACCCACATTAATTTATAACCCACTCATTCCTGAACCTATCCATCCTACTTATGCCGCAAATACTCTTCAGATAACTCATACCCACGGCGTTTAGTCTACTCTTATGTCTATCCTGGCATACCCACGTTTCACTACCATATAGCAAAGTGGGAAGAAGTACACTTTTGTACACAGCGATTTTCGCTTCCTTAGACAGGCACACATTCCTAGATATGCTCCACATGCTACCTACCACTTTCCTTCCGGCATTCGCACGTCTCTTTACCTCCTCATCTATCCGTCCATCTTTCGCAAACATCTTACCTTAGTACACAAAATCATCCACTTGTTCAATTACTTCACGATTCGCCCTCATCATACTGTTAATCTACCCATTCTCCTTATGAAAACTACTACTTTAGTCTTGCACGCTTTTTCCTTCAGTTTCATTCTCTCTATTGATTCATACAAATTATCTAGGAGCGTCTGTAACCCCAGTTGGCTCTTTGAGATCAAAACAGCATCATCCCCTTACAGGAGGATTAGCACGTTTACATTTCTAATCAAAACACTGTCGTTTTTACTGAGAGTATTATAGTATTTATATGAATGCAAAATATATACAAGGCAACACCTGGACAAAAATTTACTCATTACAGCAAATGTTATACGTACATTATAGAAAGAGAGCTTCAAAGCGTTGGTTCTTCCTTCCGGTGAGCCTGAGGTGGTGATTCTTTCACAGTTCATCTACATCTACATCTACATACTACCCCGCAAGCCGCCTCAAAAGGCGTGTGGCGGGGGGTGTTAGGACACCAGCCGTCAACAAAAAAAAATCAAAGTTCCGCCTAGCATTTATTAAAGTCCTTAATTGTTCGGGGGAAAAACGAATTCCCATACCTATCCGTTCGGCAAAATATCTCCCTTAATTTATCGATTCTGTCGGACCTGGAAATATAATGTGGTTCTAATATGATGTTCTCCGTGTCGCTCTGAAAGATATTCATTCTCAATTGCTCAAGCAATCTAAGCCTAGCGCGTAGCCTCCGAGTCTCTAGCGGCTCCCACCCTAAATCTTTCAAAATCTGTGTAACGCTTTCTGTACGGCCGTAGCAGTTTTTCACGAATCGCGCAGCTTTCCTTTGTATTTTATCAAGTTCATGGACTAGGTCTTTCTCCGCCGGATCCCATATGCTCGCTGCATATTCAAGGTGTGGCCGGACGAGTGCGAAATAGCACCTCTCTTTCACTTTATCATCCGATAATCTTCCCACAACACGCTTGACAAATCCTAACTTCTTCAGGGCTCTGCCACAAATATTTCTTATATGTGTCCCCCACGATAGGTTCGAAGTTATCGTAACTCCCAGGTATTTCACTTCATCTGTCGCATTTATGCTAACGCCATCCACAACATATACATGGGGATAGTTGGACGACCTACACAAGAAATGCACCGCCGTGCATTTGCTCAGATTAAGTTCTAGTCCCCACTCTTTGCTCCACGCATGAACGTTGTTTAAGTCCGATGACAGAATTTCAAAGTCAGATTGATCACTAATTTCGCGGTATATGACAGCGTCGTCGGCAAATAAACGTATTTTACTGCTAATTCGGGAGCAAAGGTCGTTTATATATATAATGAACAAAAGTGGGCCAATAACGCTTCCTTGCGGGACACCTGATGTCACTTTAACTATATCAGAGCTAATTCCGTCAAGAACTACTTTTTGCTTACGATCACTCAGAAAGTCACGTATCCAGTTTACTACTTGTTCGTTTAACCCGCATGACTGTAATTTGTATAATAGTTTTCTGTGAGGTACCGTGTCGAAAGCTTTCTTAAAGTCTAGAAATAGTGCGTCAACTTGTTTTTTCGATTCACCAGATTTGAGAACGTCGTGAAGAAAGAGCGCGAGCTGTGTTTCGCATGATCTACCTTTCCGGAACCCATGCTGACAATTATGCAGGAGGTTTCGACTGTCCAGAAAAGTCATGAAGTAGAAATGAAATGTCAGTTGAAGAGATACGGACCGCGTGAATTTTTTAAATGTAGCTGATAAAATGTAGTCGGTAAAATTATTCGTAAAAAAACAAAAATCCTTTGGTTGTAAATAAAATATCTCTCACACAAACAAAAATATCGTCGAATTCCTAGTGAAACACTATTCCATTTCTGGGTATTTTTTTTTGCATTATTTCAAACCGCCTACCAAATTCCCTTAAAGCAGCTTTCCACACTCCCCTGAACCTGTCAAAATTCAACTTTAACGGAAAACACCAGGGTTGAAATTCGCTATGAAAAAAACATTTGACTTGACCGGGATTCGAACCTGGATCTCCCAATTGCCGGTCAGGTGTGTTAGCAAGAGATCCGGGTTCGAATCCCGGTCAAGTCAAATGATTTTTTCATAGCGAATTTCAACCCTGGTGTATATGCACCCGTGCGAGTGACTTCGTACCACATCATTTGTTAAATGCAATGTTTGGAAATTTAACGGAAAATTCAAACAAGATAGATTATTCACGTCTGGTATTAACAAAATTAAATACCACGATGGAATGTGGTAAACCTAGGTATAAGTGGTCTCAATTCTATGATGTGCATAAAAAACAGACCAGAGATTTCATAAATATGGATTCCCACTCACATTTTGCCAAACAGCTGCTTGAAAACAATCGTGTTAGCGATTTTTAACCCAAAATTTTACAAATTCTAAAGGTTTAAAGATGGATGCTTAAGAATATATGAGAATTACTTAAGATACAAGCAATCTCTGAGCCACTATTTCCGCACCCCTCACCACTGCTTCTCGATATGATTTCTCAGTTGAATTATAACCTATCCCGCCTAACCAATCCCTGTTATACGTTCCCCTGCCTTCCGTTCCGTCATCATTGGTCTTCTGCCTTTCCTTCCATCACCAATTTAGATTTCCTAAGATTAGTTGACTGCAGCCATCCAGACTTCCCTATCCAACGTTAGTTCCCTTAACTCCTGGTATCTCTTCCTATGTACTTCCCTCTTCATTTGGTCCATGAACTTATTCCTGGGTCTTCCTCTGGGGACTTTTCCCTCTATTTTGCCTTCAATTATTTTCTTCACAAACCCATTGTGTCTCAGGGTGTGTCCAATCCATCTTGTCCTTCCATTCTGTACGGTGTTCCATATGACCCCTTCCATTTATATTCTATTTACTCTAAATCGGTCCTTATTTTGTCCGTCCATGCTATCTTCAGCATTCTCCTCCAGCATCATATTTCGAAGGCTTCTAGTCTTTTCTGGTCAGCATTTCCAATGGTCCATGCTTTGATGATTTCTCTGTAGATGTAGAACCGATAGATTGTAGAACCGATAGGTATAAAATGTCATTTTTTCCGCGTACCATTCGGGACCATAACAGCTGTGATCGTCGTCATGAATAGTTCGAATTGTGACAATAGGCAGGCAGTAAATCTTTCTCATTATATATTCTACTCTCTTATTTATGCATGATGTAAATATTGATGTTCTTATTTATGCATGATATTTAGAATCTGTAGTAGTAGTCTTTGTATCCCTTGCATGTTGGAACGCTTGAAGATAGAATGTTTCTTGGGTATTAGATTTTTAATTGGCGCTTTGCATGTGTGGTACGCGGGTTTTAATGTAATGTCGGTGTTCTACCATATCATTCATGCATGCCTGGTGCGAAAGCACCCCCTGCCACACACTCTTTGGGTGGCTGGAAGGGTATGACGTAGATGTAGATGATGTCGGCTCCAGGTGTTTTATTTTTCTTAAGGTCTTCTATTTCTCTATTGAATTCACTCCTCAGTATGAATGGGCCCCGATCTTCTTCATCGACCTATCTCTCGTTACTTATTACGTTTCAGTGGCGTCGTTCCTTGGTGGAGTTATTCGATGCATTTTTTTCAATCTATTCCCTATGTCTTCATCCTCTATCAACATATTGCCATTCACATCCCTGATGCTGTTGCTTCCCGTACTCCCAGGGAAAGATATTCACATCCATAATTTGAGTGAGAACATCGGTGGCAAAGTAAATCGACCATCGGGTTCCACAAAAAATCGATGCATAGTTAAATTACCGAACATCGACGCCCAATGGTGAGACAGGTAGTAAGGAAGCGGATGTGAGCGTACTAAAAAAAATGAAAGGAGTAAAGCAATGAAATAGCAGCGAGACAAAATGGGACGGAAGAAAATGCAATGGGATTAACGGTGGTCTCAACCTCCTCCTCAACAGATCATGTGCAAGAAAGGTTTGTCGGTGAAGAAAAAGTGCCATTATATCCGCAGGCGGGACCATAAAACTTAAAAAAAAAAGTCGTGGCACGATTTGCTGTGAACCGAGCTTTCCGCTTTTTGCTCGCCCACCCGAGGGAACTTTGAGGGAGCTCTGAGATCAGAATTTAAAAAAAAACAAGTTCGGAAAGACTCACTCGGAGCGTTTTCGGCCGCTAGATTAAACGGCCATCGCGTGATTGATTTAAATTTTCATCGCCGCCTCGGGGAATACTTTCAACTGGTGGGAGAGAACCGCAGCGGGTAGCCAATTGCTCTTGTTTTGAGAACGGTTTTACAAGAGAGAAATATCCATCAAAAATGCTGTTCAGATGGAGCGTTTGCATGCAAAGGTTGCGCGTCTCAATCGCGATAAGCCGAAAAAGTAAAACCGGTCGTGAGGGAATCACATTTATTAAGGCTAAAAATGACGTTAAAAAGGAAACGGGTGGCTGATTGCTCTTGTTTTTGGAGCGGTTTTACAACAGAGAAAAATCCATCAACATTTTGCGGAAATGAAGCGTTTGAATGCAAAGGTCGCGCCAAGGCTACGTCGCTTGCTGCGATATATCGTATGTAGTGACATAAGCGGAATCTACTTCAGGCGCAAATTAAAAAAGATCTTTAAATAAGACGATCATAGGTTATGAATTTATTAATAATTATTTAAATTGTTTATACTCAGTGAATTTGTTAACAAAAAACTATGTTATGATTTCGTTAGGAAAAAGTCACATGGCCTGCATGGTCCGCATCAAAATAACGAACATGGCGGCAAGTCGTGAATGTGAGAAGCGACCCGGGCGGCATTATAGCTCAGCCAGTTGGTGCAATAATTTTTCTGGCTGCAGATTAGACAAAAAAATTGCATTTTTCCACTTCCCGAGTGATTTAGCGAGGTAAGTAAGGTGTGAATAAGATGGTTAGATGTTTTACATTTATGACCGAAGCCTGCTCTTACTTTTGTATTGACATCTAATTAATTAATTTGGCCTACGGTCCTATAGTATGGCTGTGCGAGGATTTATGTGAATTTATGCCAAGTTTGAGAATGAATTCCACTTCATTGTTTCAAATGCTATGTTGAAGTTTTTGTAATAATGTAAATAGTGTCTTCAGTATCATTATTCACAATAAAGTTTGTGTGAATTCCATTTGGTTTCTTTTCATTGGAAATTATGTACCAAACCTAAGAAACAATATCAAATATCAGGAGACCTCGTGAATTTTCATCATTTGGACCAATATCGGAAGAATGCAGAGGTCATGTTATAAGCTATCGCTCAAGGTTTCAGTGCTTCGGTTTAAATTGGGCGGGGTTATCGTGGTTGGGAAGCGCCTGACCGCTAGAGTGCTCTGCTAGTAAAGCATTGCCGTTGAGGGAAGGGGAGCGTCGCGGTCTTGGGTCGCGCTTCTTAGTCGCAATAAACCGAAACAGTTAAACCGGTCGCAAAGAATAACATATATTAACGCTAAAAATAACGTTAAAACAGAATTTTTTAATTTGTCCGTTTTCGTTGGTTGAAACAAAGGGATTCTTTAAAGTAATGCACGGGACACAAATCCGAACAAAAGCAAATAATATCGCGTTCACTCCGATGATATATTTATTCATTCATTGGTTGTTCAATCCTAAGATTGGTTGTGGTGAAAACTTACGCGGATTGGTCTTGAATCATGACGGGTTTCGGGATAGCTTCCGGGTTCGTCATTTTGTGACGAGAGTTTTGCGAACGTTACAGCTCGCTTCTTCAGACATGAAGG
Source organism: Ceriagrion tenellum (assembly GCA_963169105.1). Taxonomy (NCBI): domain Eukaryota; kingdom Metazoa; phylum Arthropoda; class Insecta; order Odonata; family Coenagrionidae; genus Ceriagrion; species Ceriagrion tenellum. The sequence goes on from OY720644.1 coordinate 84,737,896, forward strand.
AGACAGGTCTGAAGAAGCGAGCTGGAACTCTCGCGAAACTGTCGTCACAAAATGACAACGCGGAAGCTATCCGGAAAGCCGTCATGACCCAAGATTCGTTTACTGCAGCCATCCACCCTTCCCTACCTAATGCTAGTTCCATGTCCCTATCCTGCACTTGTCCTTCCTGACTGACGCGCCCCTCCCAGTAGTCCCCGTCCGGAGATCCGATTGGGGGACTATTTTACCTCCGAAATATTTCACTGGGTGGAATGCCATCATGTCACATAGAGAATGTAGGGTAGCATCTTCTACGGAGAATAATTTGGTGGTTTCCCCGTTGCCTTCCAAATCGCAGTACTCCAGCCGATTCCGTGAACTTCATTCTTGCCCGAAGCTGTGGCTGTTGATACCAGTTCGATCTTATTGATCTGCGCCACCAATGCCTTCAGCTGAGAATACTGCCTCTCAGTAGTGGGATCAAATTCGGGTAGCGTGCAACTCTTAGCTCCATCAATTCAAAAGCGAATATGATATTTCGGGTACTTGTGTTTGGTAACTAGGTATGCTGTCCACGTTTCTCGACAAGATTACTGGACAAAAATCAATGTTCAGCAAGATTAATTTAATGATTTTCAGCTGCATAATCGTCCCTAGGCAGCTACTACTTTCGTTGGTTGGCCAGCCAAGGAAATTTTTTCCGTCGCCGGGTCTCGAACCTGTGACCCTCGTACAAGCAACCACTGGTCCAAACTGGACCCCCGAAATATTTATACAGCACATATTAGAACCACATTAACTGGAAATACAAAATAAGTCTATTTTCGCACTCGATAAAGTGTTCTGCCCCATTATTCACTCTTTTAATTGAGTTTACATGACATATACTTATCAGTTTTTAATAGCAACTCAAAAGCGATATTCGGTGATTTGGGGGTTATTGCTGGGTAACTGGGTATGCTATCAACGTTTCTCGAACTAATTATTGGACAAAAATCGATGTTCAGCAAGTTATATTTTCTGATTTTCAGCCGAAAATCATCGCCAGACAGCTTCTACTTTCGTTTCCATTATTTTGAATCGTACCAGTAGAAAAGCAGACCAGAGAAGAATGGGAAACTTTGTAACCAGATATTGGAGTAGGATTCTGAAGATCAAATGCACTAAACTCCACTTTCTCCGGCGAGATATTGTAGAACAGCATATTTACCAATGATACTCAATCGATATCTTACTGTCTGTCAAATTTATTTCAAACACTTACAACACGTGTTTCGAGTTTGAAATAAATTTGATAGACAGTACGATATCGTTTGAGTATCATTATCAAATGCACTAACTAGGTAAGAAGTGAAGAAGTTCACAGATGAGTAGAAGAGGAAAGGATCCTATGGAACACGATTCAGAAAAGAAGAACCAGATGAATTGGACGCACTCTGCGACACAATGGGTTCGTGAAGAACACATTTGAAAATAAAATAGAGGGAAAGGTCCTCAGAGGAAGATCTAGGAATAAGTTTGTGGCGACTGTCTACTGCTAGCCGGTTGGAGCGCCACGAGAGAGGGTCGACCTGAGGAAGCTGGCAGACATCACCAAGGAACGACGTAAATAAACAAGACTCACGACGCTATTGTTAATGGAACTTAAGACGCGCCATTTCTTACCTCCGGAATAAAAGCATTTTCATCGAACTTCGTTAGCTTATTCATTTTCGTTCACCAAAAGTTCATGGACCAAATAAAGAGGAAAGTACATAAGAAGAGATACCAGGAGGTAAGGGTACTGTCATTAGACCGGGTAGGATTTTCGGGCTACAGTCAACCAACCTTAGGATTGAACGGCCATTGGTGATGATGACTTGGAAGCGAGGAATTTAGACGCCACGGAGGAGGCATAGAAATTTCAAAAACCGATTTTCTCTCGAGGAATCGTCAGCAAGTTTTAGATTAGTACAGCATATTAAGAGATCGTACATTGGTCGTTCAATCCTTATATCAATCAATCAAAAATTTCTTGGGATTACCTTAACTTATGATATATCGGGGGATTAAACATACAAAACATATGTGGCACAGCATTAGGCTTTGATAAACGTATAACAGGAAGGTCCTCGGATGGAAAAGTCAAAGAGAGATGCTACTTTGCTCTGGTTAGGCCACACCTCGAATACACTGCGAGCATTTGGGACGCTGGTCATAAAAATTAAAACAAAAAAAATAATTAAATACTAAGGAAAGCAGCGCGCTTCGTTAAAAACTGCAACGAGCGTACAAATATTGTCTTACAATTTTTAGAGGGATCAAGATGGAAGCCCCTAGCGACTCAGAGGCTACACGATAGGCTTAGGTTGCTTGATAAATTCAGAACTGATATTTTTCAGAGCGACACAGAGAATATTGTCATGACACCTCACTACATCTCTGGGTCTGACAGATGCGATGAAACAAGATATATACACTGCCGAACAGATAGGTACAAAGACTCGTTTTTTCCGCGACCAAAAGCGACCACAATAAAAATAGAGCTCCACTAAATATACTCCTAAAACACATTTCACCTTTACATCTCCCATAAACTTGCATCTTTACTCGGCTGGTCACCTAAAACCCCCTCTCACTAGCCCATCCAGTGGCTCGCAGGGTATTATGTACGTATAGATATAGGATTAAGGGCTGCAGTCAACCAACCTTAGGATTGAACAGCCAATGGTGATGATGACTTGGAAGCGAGGTATTTAGACACCACGGAGGAGGCAAACAAATTTTTTTAAATCGTTTTTCTATCGAGGAATTTTCAGCAAGTTTTAGATTAGTACAACATATTAAGCGATAATACATTGGTCGTTTAATCCTACTGGCTGACTGCAGCCCTCCACCCTTCCCCATCTAATGCTAGTTCCCATACCTCCTGGTAGCTCTTCTCATGTACTTTCTTCTTTATTTGTCCTACACATTTATCCTTTGACTTCCTATACGGACTTTTCCATCTATTTTTCCTTCAATTATGATCTTCACAGACACATCGTCTATTAGGGTTCTCAATCCATCTGGTTCATCTTTCCTCCATAAAGTTCCACATGGTCCTTCGCTCCTCCAGTCTTCTGTACACTTCTTCATTTCTCAAGTTGTCCGTCTATTTGATCTTTAGCATCCATCTAAGCACCAAGTTTTAAAAGCGTCCGTTAATTTCTGGTTTGCTTTTCCAAAGGTCCAAGCTTCCGATTTATGAAATACTTCGCCTATATTGAGATTATTATAATTATAATGTTTTCTACCGGTAAAGGTAGGTTTTGTCGAATGTCAGAGAATCTCCTCCCGGTCTTTTACAAATTCAGGGGCCTATCTTTCTCTAGTATATCCTTTTTCACCTCTGCATACGATTTACCCTTCTTCATCCCGTCCATGAGACCTATTCTCTTTCTTCCTCTTCCCCTCTATCCCAACATCCTTCCCTCTATCACACTCTTCAGCAACCCGTCACCCTTTATTACATCCTTCAGCCATCTACCCTGCCTATTCCGGATTTCATTCATAAGTTTCCTATCCTCGCCCATCTTCTCAATTTCTTCCTCGTTAGTCTTCCTTTCCGTCCACCTAATCTACTCCATCCTTCTCCACACCCACATCTCAAATGCCTGCAGCCTATTCTCTTCCTCCTTTCTCAGGGTCCAAGTTTCTGCCCCATACAACGCTACTTTCTATATCAAGCTCTTCACCAGTCTCGTCTTTACATACTTACCCATTGTCTCCGTCATCAACTCTCACATGTCTCCCACATCTCAAATGCCTGCAGCCTATTCTCTTCCTCCTTTCTCAGGGTCCAAGTTTCTGCCCCATACAACACTACTCTCTATATCAAGCTCTTCACCAGTCTCGTATTCATATCCTTACCCATTGTCTCCGTCATCAACTCTCACATGTCTCCCACATCTCAAATGCCTGCAGCCTATTCTCATCCTCCTTTCTCAGGGTCCAGGTTTCTGCCCCATACAACGCTACTCTCTATATCAAGATCTTCACCAGTCTCGTCTTCACATTCTTACCCATTGTCCCCGTCATCAACTCCCTTCTATTACCAAACGCCTCCTTAGCTAGCGCCATTTTGTAATACATGCAAAATAACGCGTGATGGGATTGATTTACCAGTCAATACAAGAGAAAACATTTTTTTTAATGATATTCCAACAGTTGTGCGAAGTATTAAATAAGAAAACTTTGGTTTACACGACAGCTCTGAAGCTTCAAAATCTTTCACAGAGAGCTTTATTTTCCTTCAGCTTCCCGTAATCGTCACATTAGATGATAACTGGGCCTGCCACATTGATGGAGCTCGTGAATCAATGCACCAAAGAAGAAAATATATGAATAACTTGAATAAAAATGCCTAAGATCCTTCCGTTCAATTTCTTAGAATGGCACAGGAAAATAGGACATTACCGTACAAATCGATTCTTCTAAGACTCGAAGAGAGAACGCTTTTCCCCGAACTCTCTTACGGGCTTTAAAGAAAGTTCGCTCCATCACCGGGTTTTCTGGAACCGCAAGAAACAGTCATCGAACTCCTTGGACCGCAAATCTGAAGCATCGACAATTCTGCAGTGCGCTATAACCTTCCTCCATATAAGCTCATTGAGCATGCCGACCAGTTACAGAGGCCCAAATTTGTAATTTCTAATTTGAATATTTCAACAGTGTGAATAACGATGCTAATACGTTTTTCCATCAACTAGAGACTAATTTTATTTAAATGGCCCTTACCGTCAGCTGAACTTAAAGTTAAAGAGGATTCGCAAATGTGATAGCAAATACAGGGTATTTCAGGAGTACAGTTCGAAACTTCTGGAGGAGGTAGGGGAGGTGATTTTAAGCATTTTTTTGTCAACATGGGGTCGCAACTCCTTAATTACCGAGCTATGGCAACGCAAACATTTTTTTCAGAAGTATTTTTCAGGCACAATGAAAACACCGAATTTCAATAACGAGCATTGATTGAGGAAATTCGAAACTTTTCACAGTGATCAATAAGATATGTATCCTCCTTGCTCTGCTATCGTCATTGCTAACGGTATCTTATTTTCAAGATGGCTCTCGAATATTGGTCGAAATTGAATGACTCAAATACAAATAATGTGCGATATCACTCTTAATTTCAGAGATATCGAAATATTTGTCAGAATAAAACTTTTAGTAAATTTATCTGTCAATTCATTGCTGAAAATATAATATCTCTATCTTTTAAAATAAGAAATATATGGTAACTTGATTTATTTTATTACAACGAGGTCACAAATGTCCTTGTGGGTAAGAGCTTTAACTTGCTTTTTCTCCGCGAAATGAAAGATCAGGAGGAAAGGTCCATGGCTTTGCTTCTGATGGTGCATCAGCCAACAGGAAACTGTGGACTATTTTAGGAATACGTGGGCAACAGGGCAATGAAAGAAACTCATTTCAGCGCTGCGAAACGCATTTCAGCATTGGATCCAAAGCGACAAATATTTGCTTTGCTGGTACTCCGAATTTGATGAAGAACATCATTAACAGACTGCTTGCCACTGGAGAACTGAAAGTAAGTCTTTCGTTAAGAAAATATTTAATATTTCACTTTATTTAAATTTTGATTTCCTCATCCTGTCTGCGGTTTTCATATCTCTGAAAATTGTTCAGACTATGGATTTTATTGCAGTGGAAAGACTAATACAGTCGATGTTAGTCGATGTTAGTCGATAGTCGAGGGACGAAAAATTTGAAGAATAGGAGTGCTGAGTTAAGAGTAAGCTAATTACGCGTTCCTTTTTCTCTCCAGCTCTTCTCTATTTCCCATTAGGGTCCATCTTTTGCCACCCTTTCTTCCTTTTCTTTCACAAAAAATGAAATTCGTGAGAAGGACAATCAACAGACTGGGTGATTGGCTCCAGATGTTATATTTAGCCTGCTCTGAATAACATGGTGAATAGATTAAACAAAACGCCTCTTTATAGCACGAATCAAGTTTAAAGGTTGATAGCGGTTGCTTGTAAACATTATTTTTGTTTAAAGAGTGGGATTTGAATCGAGTTTTTTACATGAAAAACTTTTTGAGCCCTATCCTCATACTTCAACATAATTCATTAAAAAGATATAAAACAATCTATAGCTCATTCATTCAATCATCACTCTAAAGTAGAACGCAAATGAGTGAGTGGTAATATCCCAGTAAATGAATATGTGGAAGAAATGAATTGATGTTTCATAAATTCAAATTTTAAGATTGAGTTTTCATAGTTTTATTGAAGTTTTCTGCGGAGTCTTTGAGAGGAAGAGACTGTTTTTTTCCGGATCTCCTTCCACGTCTATCCATCTCTAAGGACAATATTTCGCTGGCTTTCCAGCTGGCTTCTTCAGGTCCGCTGTCGTATTGATGCAGGGTTCGGGCCACCCTTCTATGCCACTCCGTTTGGCGCCGTAGGGTAGAGGTTTCTCGTTTTCTCGTCATTGGTCCATTCTACTGAAGACCCATTTCCACGCGGTTGGCAAGGTAGTAGCCGTCCTCTCGGTTGACAGTTTTTTCGCGTTGAAATATTGTCCATAAAAATGGATAGACTCGGTAGAGGAAATGAAAAACCTTTTTCTTCAATGAACTTCCATGTTTCCAAAAAAAAATACACCTTTCGCACTCCAAGAAGGTAATGTTCACTCACTGAAAATTAACTAACCGCTTTGACTAGTGGAACAGTGTTGAGATAGGGAGACGTCAGCAGCTTGTCAATAGTGGAGCTCCGTCGGGGGAAAGGCAGCACAAGGAAACTAGGGTGGTTGGGACGATTTTTGATCACCAACAGACTTGCGGGGAACTTTTAATATACATGTTACTATTTGTTACAGTTATGGATAAAATAAAAAAAATTGGCGTTTCCAATTTGGTTTTTCGAACATTCAATGCTAATTTTAATACGCAGTCTTATGGCACTTGACTTATATTTCGAAATAATTCGAATACGTTGTAAAATCCGCGAAATCTTTTTTAACACCAAGTAATATGCTTGGTATTACCAAAATGATGGCTGAAAAACATCAAGGTATCATATCGAGTAATATACACGAGATATCATACGATTTTCGATCACTTTTCGGATTCCACGGCAAATTTGCGAACAAATCTCGCGCCAACTACAATAATACAGTGGAAACCCCTCTCAACGACCACTACCATCAAGCGACCACCCGCTCAACGACTATTTTTTATCGGAACCAGTGGTAGGTAGCATGTGGATCATATCAAGGAATGAGTGCCTGTCTAAGGAAGCGAAAATCGCCGTGTACAAAAGTGTACCTCTCCCGACTTGGTTGCATGGTAGTGAAACGGGTATGTCAGGATAGACATAAGAGTAGACTAAACGCCGTGGGTATGAGTTATCTGAGGAGTGTTTGCGGAAAAAGTAGGATGGATAGGGTCAGGAATGAGTTGGTAATAAATGAATGTGAGCTAGATGCTCCAGTAATGGACATATATGAATGGGGTTCGCTATCTAAGGAGTGTGCTTTGGTCATGTTGAGAGATGGATGAGAGTCGAATAACGAAACAGATATATAAGAGTGAAATGAACGGTGCGAGAGGTAGAGGTAGGCCGAGAAAGTTGTGGTTGAGGAAATTCTTAGGAGAGGGAATATTAGGAGCCTTAAAAACAGGAGGGCGTGTATGAAACAATGTATGGGGGTAAATGAGACAAAAGAGGTTTGCAAGGATAGTTCAATATGGAGGAAATAATTGAAGCAGAGTCAGGTGTACAAATATGAATATATGAGTTAAACTTTGTGACTGGGCCTACCCCGGAATGGAACGGCGTGGTAGGTATGTATATTTAATGAGAATTCATATTAAAGAAGTAAATGCATGCTGAGAAGGAAATTGAATCGGACAAGTGAGATTAGTTGTTTAACAATGAAAGAATGTAGACAATATGTAATATGTAAAAAACCAATGTGATTGTTATTTCGGTTGTCAGGCTCAAGTATGATGACGCAATTCCTTCTCCATCTACCTCTATGATTGTGATTGTACAATACTAGACCGCGAAGGAGTATCGAAGAAGATATAATACATTTTCTGGCTTCACTTGGTGGGACAACATTGCGATGATTTGTAGATTAATTGACTTTGTAAAATTCCACAATGGTTTTTATTACTCCCGACCTAGGTTTCGACTCAAGTTAAGTCAGTGTCAAGGTGACAATATTACACCTCGAGCCACTTAACTCGTGGTGTAATATTGTCACCTTGATAATGACTAATCTTGAGTCGAAACCTAGGTCGGAGTATTAAAAACCATTGTGGAATTTCACAAAGTGAATCCATTTACAAATTATCGAAGGAGAGACAGGAATCGATCTCTTTTCGACCCGAGAGAGAGAGAGAGGTCGCTAGTAGCCGTTGGTGCACACAATGCTTGGCTGAGGATGCGCGCATGTTTTAAGTCTGGAAGGTGGGCCGACGGTTTGACCCAGCTGGCTCGAGCAGGAAGGCACCCCTTTCCACGTGGGGCCCCCACCGCCCCCTGCCCATACTCCGCTCCGTGATTCCGGCTGGATCCTCCCCGCCACTCCGGGGTCCTCTCCCCTCTTCCCCACCTTTCTCCTCCTTCCGATGACCGAGATTCCGGGAGGGGCTTCCCAGAGGGCGTCTTCGCCGTAAAGCCGGCCAGAGGAACGAGGTTCTTGTTGCGATCGTCAGAAACGAAGCGCTCCTCAGCGCAAACAGAGGCCAAGTGACAGAGACAGATAAAGAGAAGGATAGTTAGAGAGAGAGAGGGAGAGAGAGAGAGAAAAAGAAACAAGAAGAAGAAGAGGAGAACAGTCGGACGCATTGCACACGGAAAAAACCACGTCTCGACGTCGCCCAGGTAATTGAGAACTTGATCATGTGTGTTTTCAATTTTTTTTCGTTCTTTTTTCCCTCTTTCGACCCATTCTATCTCCTTGACGAGCCAAAGTTTTCAACTACGGTTTAAAAAGGTCTTCGGGGAAGGAGAATAAACGGTTCTAAGTCCTTTCACGACGGATTCGTAAAAGGTTGGTGCCGCTCACTGTGTCCGATACACCGTCTGCTTCGTCTCGAGCATTTACGGAGACTTTTCGCATCGGCGACGGACGGGAAGGTTTTTACGACTCCCAAATCACTCTTACAAACCGCTCATCCCTAATTACACTCTAATCAGACGCCTGCTCCAATTCAGTTCGCCTCGGATGCATTTATGTTTAGTTTGCACCGGAGTTTAGAGACCTCGTGCGGGTCATCGTTCCCCGCGGTTATCTTCCATCGTCTATCCAGATGTAATGTGGTTCAGTGAAGGTCGACGGCGCAATACCCACTGCAGAGGCTCATCCCCCCACCAGAGAGACTTCCTCTCCCACTCCCAACCAACAACCCACACCGCCCCTTTACAATGCACATCGCCTCGCTCAGGTGAAAGTGGTTTGCTTCGAATTCCCATGCTGCGTATCGCCGGTTCGAGTTCCTGTAGGTACAAGCGAGATCACTGCCGCGCGAGGATTGTTTTCAGTCAGTATTTCTATTGTTCCCGTCCGCATGCCCTTAAGATAAAAATGTCACAAAGTGCCTTTCGTCTCTCGCCAGGAGTTGTTTACATGAGACATGTGCTCGCGTGAGCAATGCTTCATCAAAATTGCATCATGTAATCATCGCGAAAACGTGCGAATTAATGTTCAGGTACAGGGTTTTCGAAGGCGAAATTTTTTGTCATGAAAATATTTGATCAAGTATCGAATTTCATGCAGAGATGCTGACCAGCTAATCGATCAAGGAGAATTCTTACAGTCGAATAAATTGTGAGCATACTAACACTAACTTCAAGAGATAGACTAATCAAGCGAAATGTTAATACGCTAAAAACCATTAAAACACATCCTCTCTTTCAATTTTAGATTTGAAAGAGTAATCGTAAATTTCCTCACTAAATAGATTTAGTTAACTTGTCAATCGAAACCTAAAAGGGCAAACATTCTAATAACATACTCAGATAACTAACTAGCAAACTTAATGTTACCTTAACATAACGAATCATTGACTATTATCCTGATAAATAAGATGGACTAGACGATATTTCCAACAATCCAGGACGTTATTTCACATTTGTTTTGAAACTTCAAGCGAGGATCTGGAATAACTAAATGACCACGCTAGGATACATTCAGAATAGATTATCTTCTCTCCGAGCGAATCCGAATTATTGCCGACTTAAAGGGGAGTTACACACTGGCAAGATGTACAGTGTAAGTGTGATACTATAACCTAAAAAATCATTCATCTGCTCTCGGAGTAGAACTTAGACACCCGTAATTCTTGCCGGGTCTTTCAATCTGTCAGGTTACGCGGGCATTTCTCTCTCCGAGAATTGAAGTCTCCCGGAAATTTCATGTGTACGGGTGAATGAGGAACGAATCATTTGGAGACTTCAACGCTCGAAAATCATAAGCGTGAAACAAACGTCGATTCCCTTCATAAGTATTTGCTAGAGCAGTCATTTAACCGGCCTCTCTTTGACCGTGATATATAGAGCGAGCGATAAGGTGTCCTTGTCCTTAACCGTGACTCCTTGAGAGCGAAGTTAGGGTCTTTCAAAGAGGGTCAACGCCCGTCCCAGTGTGAGATTCTCGCCGCCGAGGAGGCGCTGGCGGCACCGGTGACGTCTCCGTGACGCAGAGGCGTCCCGAATGTAGGCCGAGGTCAGCGGAGCGCTCGAGTCACGCGCGCCTCTTGAAATTTCCAGCACAGCCATCGATGATTCAAGATCCGCTTCCGCAACAAGTGCATGCATATCCGACTTTGGAAGAGGAAAGTGTCGCGGATGAAGTGGTGGGGGGACAATACTCCGAAATCGCTCACGTTGGCATCCCTTTCTCTTAGATACTCACCTGCAGTGACCAGCGGTGGTGGTTTTATTTACTCGACGGCTGGATAACTCGTCGCGCCGTAGAGGAACTTACATCACTGGTGCGGGCCAGCGGTCTTCACCATGAAGCTGTCCTTCGTGATCGAGCTTCTGCTCATCTTCCTGCTGATAGCATTCGCGGCGTCTAGAGTAATAGGTAAGCAAGAGAATTACGGCTGGTGATTACTTACTTTTACAGTGGATATTATCGACAAATAGCTGCATCATTTAAGTGAATAAAGAGTGGAATCGGAGCAAAAAGGATTTTGTGCCAAGTTAAGTGATGCAACATGAGACAAAGAAAACTTTTGTTTCCCGTGGAACGAAATCTGGAATATTATTTGTTTTGCATTTCTTATTCGGCATAGCATATTCCGATTCTCAACTCCAAGTGGCTTTTGTTTTTAAATAGACACATCATGTGGATATAGTTGAAGGAGAAAATATTTAACGGCTTCAGTAAAGTGAAATTTACCAGTGATTAACCTCCGTCACAATTTCAGAACATTTTAAAGTGTTACACTATTTTATTTGACACAAAGATCAAATAACTATAAAGTTATCCAATTACAAATTCGATCAGTTTTAATATCAAGTAGGTTTAACGCGTCAAAATTATTCCTAATAATTTTACGATGCATAACCACGAGCTGCATATGTAATAAGGGAAAGACATGTAATATTATTGATTGATTTAATATTAACTGAATTATTAATTTAATATTAATCTTAATTTCCAGAATCTCGCAATGCTAAGGCATTGAAGAACCAGCAAAAACAGGATAATTCACCAAACCGTTACTGCTCGTGCTCTACGGACTCATGCGACTGCTGCAGGAAATTCTCCTTACCAGTTATTCCCATCGAAGGCCCAGGTGAGTTCATTTGGTCATCACTTATGAAGCTGTCAACAAAAAATTGATATTTGAAATATTGATGTGTGAAATATAGACATGGAAGCGAAATGAGTTTGAATTTCGGTAACACGCTGAACGGTTCCGTCCTCAAATCCTGGTGAAACTTTCTCCTCAGCAAAGGGGATGTTGCGCTCCAGAATCTTCTGGTAACACGAGCCATCGAATTGACAACTAAGACCGGGGAATAAGGACTAACACTCGCTGAACAAATGATTTAAACTTAAATCTAACCTTCTGAGTAATATTGTGATATTTTAAGCTAGTGAGACGTAATGTCTGATTTTTTTAAGGTTACTTCAAAGCTTTCCAAGAGCTGCATAATTCTGACAGTAACCTCTCTGTATTAATGATGGCAGCTTTGAGTAAGATTTTTTCAAGATGACTGAAAAAACAGTAATTTTCCACAGATTTATTGACTGGCACGATACGTTTCATTATACTGTGCCATGTTCATGTGCCTTGTGCGCTTGAATATGCCACAAAGTAGCGAAACTCGTCATGCCAGTCAATAAACCTGAGGAAAATTGGCAAGTTTTTTCATTCATTACGAATATTGACAAATTCTACCAATTCCAAACTGGTACGGTTAAATTTATAAGATTTTTTGATAAATTTTTTTAAATGAATTGCACAGTATGCAAAAAGAATAAACGTCAATGATCATCAGACGAGTTTTTAAAGCTTAATTCTTAACCCATCTCATGTGAGCTCATTTAATTCTTTCCAGGATGCGCCAGTCTTCAGTATCTTAAAGGAGATAACATGGCCCTTACCCTGAAGTTCGGCGACCGAGTGCTGGCTACACATACCATTTCTGGTGAGTAAAAAATGATACATTTGCAGTGTTACACTGGAGGGGGTGTGCAATAATTCCATCATTTACCTGAGAAAAAATTAGCTTCGTAGAGTTAAGAATATTTTAGACCAATGGAACCGGACTCATTGGCCATTACCACCCTAAAAGTTGCCATCACTCTGGTCCAGGAAAAATTGAATTTTGTCGCCAACTGTTTTTTAGTTTACCTCTTGATAACAGCAAATATTATATTGTAGAAGATCCAAATATGGAATATGTCAAAAATTTACTAAAACACAGAATGGCAACAATAATTAAAGAATTCTATGGTTTAATGAATTGCTCTGATTCTAGAAGTACGCATTTCGGTATCACTAAGTGAATCTGACCGTACGATTGATTCTATGCTTAAGAAACTAAACCCTTCTTAGATGATTGGAAACAGACTGCGGAAAGGACAGGTTTGAAATGTCGTTTTCTCCGCGATCGATAAGTGACCAAAATGGCAGCAGTCAAAAAGACTTAGAAGTAGGTTAATCGACGGGTATTGCAGCTGATTAATTGATATGCTCCCTAATGCTTGTTTCTTAATCTGCCATGTTCCACTAATATCATATTTTCCATGTCCGCTACATTAAATTTTGTGCCTCGTTTTCGTAGTTCATTGTGGATTAATTCAATAGTTCCTGTAGCAATTGATATCCATTTCAAAATAAGAGACAATGGTATCTTTCCACACAGAATTTTTTAATAATTACCAACCATGGTTTCAGTGCCATTATCAAAGCACTAGGTGCTGAAACCATGGTTGGTAATTTTTAATAATTATGTGTGGAAAGTTACCAATGTCTTTCATTTTGAAATGAATATCAATATCAATTACTTCCACAAAGTTGAGCCTGATACGCTTTTATATATGGTTGCTGTAGCATTGGTAGTATACCTATAGTGTAGTGTATGTTGATGAAAGTAAATTTTTACACCATCGCGCAAGTTGGTGGTAAATCACCCCCAGCCGAATACTCTTGAGGTGGCTTTCAGGGTAATGTGTAGATGTTGATTACTCAGCAGTCACTTATGACTACTTGTCTTATTCATCTACCGGTTCCAGGGCATAAAAAGTGGTCTTATATGACAGGTGATTTTTAACGACTTTAGCAAAATCGCTTACGTGGATAGTTACTCGAGAGTTACGAAATTCAAAGGTGGGAGTAAGCTTTGTTGAATGACAGCTGTTACTCAGTAATTCCACATGAAGTTTATTCTAGGTTTCGACTAATGAAGTCATTATCCAGGTTACTACTTATGTCTCCTAGGTTTCGACTTGAGAAGACGACGAGGACTTCATAAGTCGAAACCTAGATCGTGAATAAAGTTTATATGGATTACTACGTGACAGCTCTCATTTCACAATGCTAAGCGGTCCCAAACATTTTCGCCTGACACAGCCAGTGGGAGTAAGCGACGAATAATGTAAAATTTGCATAACGGAAAAGGACTTAGTACCTTACTAACGGGAAAAATCGTAAATAAAAGCCTATGTGAAATCATTGACTGCACTTAATGCCTTCAAAGATAGTGGTAATACACAGCATAGAGGAAGAATGAGCAGAGTAATGTATAAGAATCTACGTGAATGACGATTGAATCCGTCATCGTCAATATGAGTCAGAAGGATAAATCTTACATGAAAAGACAGGGAATTCCCGGAATTAGCCTAATTTTTTTAGGCAACCGATTACCTGTACTCCAGGAGAGCTTTCTCCAATAGTTTCGAAACACGCATAACTCATGTCATTCTTCTTATCAAGCCACAGAACGGCGCAGTTAGTCATCAAAAGATTGAGGGCAGAGAATCTAATTAGAAAACATTCATCAAGTTAAGTAAATTTTCTGCAAAAATATGCATCCGGCAAGAATAATTTATTCTACCAAGAAACTCGAATAATGCCATTACGACGACTCAAAATCATAAAATTTTACCGATTCCCAATCTCTACTTTTTTAATAACGTATTTTTTGACCAAGAGATAAGACTATTCTCTGATCTTCAGCCTTTAACTTTGCCCTTCGTAGAAAAATGTTTATTTCTTTGAAGTAGATGCTCACACATCTGGGGATTTAAGAGGATTTTGTGAGAATTATTTATAGATAACAGAGTAGGCAATTAGGAGGATCTTTTGTGAATTTATTTGAACTAGAGTAACACATTTCTGATCAGAAACTATTTAAGCCTCCCGTGAATCCACCAGCCATTAGAACGTTGCCAAATAAATGATTCAGACTACTATCCTACACTCTAGCCAGAGGCAGAAACTATGATAATCCTGGCTTTTGTGACGATTTGAAGAAAACAATCCAAGATGATGCTCAAGGAAATATGTATCCTATTTTACCTGACATACCTTCAATAAAATAATGGGCAGGTATGTCTAGGAAGACTTAGAATGGGATACATCAATGAGAGGACTGTTACTAGCAATGTTTAAAAAAACGGTAAATAACCTCAGAGAAGAAGTTAGCTGAGTGTAGTGCTTTCTGCAGCAGCCTAACGTCATTTTTATTTTGCTGATGATGAAAATTAAAAAAGAACAATAATATCAACCGTAAAAATAAGGAGAGAAATACTTCCGAGTAAAATCGCTTTCTAAGACTTCAAAATAAATGAGTTTAAATTTGAAAGGCATGGAAGAAAAATGGTATTCATAATGATTCGGTACGCCCTGGATTACTCGTCTAACATAGCCTATTCTGATGAAAGACTTCAGGTTATCCTAATCTCTACAAAAGAGGGGGGTGTTGGAATCGTTCGAGATAATTTTGAGCTCGTAACTAAGGAGACACTTGGTACAAAAACGAACGGTTGTAGAATTTGGTGAGCTTTACCCCCACGGCTGGATGGCTAAAGCGTCTGATATATTGGTCATTGAGTCTCAAACCGCAATATTCAACGCCATCAACAATATCCCCGCGAGAAAAACACGAATGGGATGGCTTCTTGAAATTTTTACGAGAGGTTTGAATACATCAAAACCTCAAACCCTTCCTGGATTGGATATTTGGGGAGGCGACCGATGGCTAAAATCATTTACGCCATTACGGATAGGTAATGGGGGAAGGGTGGATACAAACCTGGTTTCGGCATTAGCCTGCTCTTAACGAAAGGGGCCGAGGGGACCACGGCTTAACGTCTCATTCGACAGACGGACTACTGTACTTGAAGTGCCCTCCACAAGATACTCAAGTAGGGATCGGGTTTCCTCTGAAAAACATCCTCCTCTGCAGGGATTTGAACCCGGGCCGTCCGTACGGTAAGCCAGTATCAAATCCTTCGAGATTTTACCACACGACTCGTTAGTTACAAACTCAGAATCATTCCGATTAGTTTCAAACACAACCCCTTACGAGAACCACCTATTTTTTTCTGCTGTTGTTTAGGTTATCACTGCATTGAAGACAACATTTAGGGGTGAAAAGTATCCAAAAATTAATTTTTAAGAGAGAAATGAACACCAAATACGTAGCATCCACTCATAAGTTTTATTCATTATAAATTAGGTTTCAATACATTGTTTCCTCCTCATCATGAAGCCTACGTCGTAAAAAATAAACCATTTAAGTGAAATCTACAGAGGAAGTGTTCATTTCCCTCCTTAATGGATCGATTCTGCATTGCTGGCTGAGAGTGTTGATGTCGTACGTTAATTTCGACTTTCTCCCTCAACTTTTCAGGAAAGAGACCCAAGCCCGTGTGCATGAGGTTACCGGGAGGATTCACCAAGTTCTGCGGTCGCGTCTACGGCATCTCCCGCGAGCCGGATTCCTTCCGCGCCTGCCTCGGCCTGGAGATCCGCGCGTTGGAAGACCTGGAGGCCGCATTGAGGGTGTCCTGCTTCCGATTCAGTCCGGAGGGACTCCGTCTCGAGCCGGCGAAACCTCTGCCCGCGGAGGAAGAGGACGAAGAGGACGAGGACGACTATGGCTTCGGCGACGACGACGAAGACGAGAGCGAAGAGGAAGAGGAGGAGGAAGAGGAGGAGGAGGAGGAGGACGAGGCGCTCGGAGGAACCTCCGAGGACGAGGAGGACGACGACATCGCGGCGGGAGTGGGCGACGACAACGAGATCTCCGCAGACTACGCCGGGTTCAGCATACTCGGCGACCTGTTGGGCTTCGACGACGAGAGCGTTGAGGTTCCCGTCAAGAAGAAGCCGAACAAGAAGACGCCCGTACAAGTGCCGACCTCGACCCAGACCCCGCACAAGGTGATAGTCCAGGTGCACCACATCCACGACGCCCAGGGCAACGCGGAGGTCGTGGTGGAGGCCCCCGCACCGCAGGTCACCAACAACAAGGTGATGGACAAGGTCGAGACGACGTCGGCTCCTCCCGCGACCAGTCCCAAGCCCACGAAGGCGCCGACCAAAGCCCCCAACCGCGGAACGACTAAGGCGCCTCCGAAAAAACCCGCCACCACCAAGCCGACCACGTCCGCCCCTCCGACCCAGGCCACCACGGAGGAACCCCCGATGATCACGGTCATGAGCTTCAGTCCCAGCACGTCCTCGGAGTACAGCGTCAACGTGGTCCAAGACGGACAGAAGCTGCAGACCGTTGACGACGTGAGGACCCCGGACGCGGCGACCGAGCCGGAACACATGGTCGACATCACCACGACCATGCCGGAAGGTACGGCGGCCGAGGAAGCGGAGGAGGTCGCCGAGGTGCCCGTGGCAGCTCCGGACGCGATGGTAGCCGACGACGAGCCGGAGAAGGACGAGGACAAGCAGGACGTGGGCATCGGAGTGGTCAAGGAAGAAGAGGTCACCGCAGCTGCTGCAGCGGCCGTCGAGGAGACCAGCATGCCGCCGACCGCGGCGTCGACCGCCGCCGCTCCTCCGGCCACCTCCCCGGTTATACAGACGGAAGAACCCGCGGCTGCCCCCGCGGCCGTCGTCCCGTCGGCGACCGCGACCACCGAGAAGGATGAAGACGACGCGGACGCGGACGACGTGGTAGAGGAGGTCGAAGACGCCGTGGCGTCTGTCTTCAGCGCCGGCGTCGACGAGGACGACGACGAAGAGGACGATGAAGAGGAGGAGGAGGAGGAGGAGGAAGCGGAGGAGGAAGCAGACAAGGAAGAGGAGGATAAGGAAGAAGACGAGGAGGAAGAAGAGGAAAGCGAGGAGGAGGAAGAGGAAGAGACGGAGAAGCCACAGGACGACGAAGACGATGATGCATACGAAGACGACGAGGAGGAAGAAGATGAAGAAAAGGATGAAGACGCCGTGTCCTCAACGACAGAGAATCCTACGACGACCACTGGAGCGGAGAAGAGGTGGAGGCGGAGGAAAAACCGACTGGATCACATTTTCTGGCAATAGGACTTAGTAATGCTCATGTTATCGACGGACTTGAACGACTCGGAGGGAGGATAGGTACAGATGTTTTTTTGATTAGAAAAAAACAAACCACATACCATCCCACGCGACATATCATAAATTAGTTAAATTATTCTGATGCGAAGGACGACGATTTTTTTGTTATTTATTCCAAACACGTATTTAATTTTTTTGTACAAAGAATTGCTCATATTTTTCTTAATTTATTTTTTTAGCAGGTAAGACAATAAGCAATAAAATGCGACTCTTTTGTCAACATATTTTTTTGGAATTTTAATTTCCTAATCAAAATCTCCTTTTGTCATGGTAAGGAATTTAAATCGGGGTTTTGTTTGAACCGCTTGGGATAATTTGGAACATGTAACTAAGACTCCACGTGGTACAACTTTTGTTTTAGATTATGGTTTATTTGAGCCATTTGTAAAAAAAAACACACGCAGCCTTCCCAATAATTTTTTCTAACAGGAATCTAGTTCATGGATTTTTATATCTCGATTAGAGGCACAGTTAACAACATATTTGATGCATTAAGTGCCTTTCTGTGTGGTTAAAACTCACCAAAAATCTCCACCCATCGTAATTAACATAACAATTAGGGAAACCTACGTAGATGATACAAATTTCCCCGCCCACATCCAAATAAATATTTGATTTAAATTCCTTAACAACTTCCTGTTTTTCCGCTACAACGTCATCAGGCAGAACTTGTTGTACCACGTGACTCATTATTTACGCGATCGAGATTATCTTGAGAGGTTCAAAAACAACCATCACTTGCCACGCACCGGCTTGGTAATCTGAAGATCGTGGGTTCATATGCAATTCCTGGGATGGAAGTTGTGTTCATAAGTGGATTGGCTGAACTGGGAGGTGGACGGAAACAGGAGTCATTAACACCAGGTAGGATGAATGGGACGATTGGTGAGTGGAAGATTATTTGGGATTAAAAGGTTGGTGGAAAGGCTCCCAGAGTGTACCATTAATCACCACTTCACACTTGATACAATGGAGTCCTTAATTTAACATCCCAATCTTTCGATGGAGGTCTACTTCGGAAGCACCAAAAAAGTGGTGGAGTTTCTACTAAAATAAAAATCTCCGGCACCGCAGCGAATCAGACTAGAGCCGTGGGGATGGGAAGCCAGTCAGCCAGAAGCCATCAGAGTGTTTTGTTTAGGAATTAAAGTCATTCGCTGGAGGGTACGAAGTAACCATAGCAATGAAATAAATGGGGTAAGGACTGACTAAATGGAATTTTTAAAAAAATAATAAAATGTGCTTCAGTAAATGTTAATTTTCCATTAACATTTTTCTATCACAGTAGATTTCAACATTACCCCATCGCCATAGGATTCATTCTCAGTCAATCTCTACCTGATGACGTTGTAGCGGAAAAACAGGAAGTTGTTAAGGAATTTAAATCGAATATTAACTTGGATGTGGGCGGGGAAATTTGTATCATCTACGTAGGTTTCCCTAATTGTTATGTTAATTACGATTTAGGCTTCAAAACCTTGAGTCAACAATGTGACTGGAAGGTTGAGCATCTAGTAGAGAGATATGGGAGAGGAAACAAGCAGAGGTGTTGAGACTAGGTTGTAATGAAAAAAACTATCAAGTGGATGTTATACATTCTGTCCCCTTTTTCTCTCCGAGATGGATAAATATCACATTGTTAAGCCTGAAGTCATTAATCATTTTGGATTCAAATACAATGGTTTCAGCCTTAACTTTGTAAAACTTTTCCATAGTGCTCAGAAGTTAACAAAACTTCGTAAGTTTTACGTAGAATATTCATTGTACAACCGGTTTCGTCTAATAGTCAACATCATCAGGAGGTCCGAAACCGGTTGCACAATAAATATTCTACGTTTAACTTACAAAGTTTTGATAACTCCTGAGCATTATAGAAAAGTTTTACAAAGTTTACGTAGAATATCTATTGTATGACCGGTTTTGGACCTGATGATGTCGACTATTCGACGAAACCGGTCGTTCAATAAATATTCTACGTAAAACTTTCTAAGTTTTACTAATTCCTGAGCGTTTTGGATTCAAGTAACTTAAACAAAAGGAGAACATTTGAAAGAGTGCGGGCACTAACTCTGTGGAACTCTTAATGACCATTTTCAAAGGAGAAAAATGTTGGTACTCTGTTGCTAGCCTGTTGTTTATCCACTAATCATGGTTTCTGCACGTTACGTCTTTCTGAAGATACGCATCAAGAGCTGAAACAATGGTCGGTTGATGAAAAAAAAGGTTGGATGTGTACCTCTGTTTTTGTTTTATTTCCCTCTTCTATAGTTGAAGCACAATCTTCAGCAAATAATGTAGACTTGATAAATACGGCATTTATCTCCTGCTAAAATTATATTATTCTGCGTAAAGCGTTTTGTGTTTTTAATTCCTGAGGATTTTGGATTTAAGGTACCTTAACAGTAGAAGAACATCTGAAAGAGTGCCGACACTAACTTTTTGGAACTCTTAATGAGCATTTTGGAAAAAGAAAACATTTTTACGCTGCTGGCCTATTATTGATTAACTGATCATGGTTTCAACACGCTATACCTTTCTGAAGATACGCATCAAGTGCTGAAACAATGGTCGGTTGATGAATAAAAGTGTGTGTGGATTTGTGCCTGTTTTTTTTCCACTTCGAAATTTGAAGAACAATCTTCAGCAAATAAAAAATGACTTGAATTAAACCTATAATCAGAATTCCTGCTAAAAATTATAATATTCGCCATCATCAAGCAAACGGCCCCGCGCGTGTTCATCTGCCCCCAATTCGCAGGGGGCTACAGGAGAGGGAGGTGGGCAAGAATTCGGAAGGGGGTTAAGAAGAATATTTGGAGCGGCGCCTTTCGCGGGTAAGTAGGGTGAGGGCGGGGGGGGGGGCGAGGTGGGGGAGGGGGGTCGATGGTGTGAGGGTAGACCGAAGATGGGCGAAAGAACCCGGCGTGGGAGGTTGAGAGAGCTGGTTAAGTCCCTGTCACACAGCCCCGGAGGGCTTTTATCACGCCCGAGGATTTTTCAGCCGATTCCGGGTCAGCGTCGGTGATGGGCTTCTCCCATTCCCGACTCGTACGATTCGGCGCCAGTCTGACAGTCAGCCGGTCGTAAGCCGGCAGCGCAGCATCCTTCCTTCTCCATTTGACAAAAAAAAACGCTTTTATTTCCCTCCTCCGTCTACATCATCTCCCCACTCTCATCTCTCTCTCTGTATACCTCGCCCTCTCCTGATTACCTGCTTGCAGCCGCCGCTTCTCTGCACATTACCGCCAGTCGGGGGACGAATCTCGCGCTGGTACGGCGACGCCGGGGGAATACCCACCTTCTTGTGACGAGTCCGTTTGAAAAAAATAAATTGAAAAGGAGGTTGGTGGCAGTGCTCCGTCTCACTCTCTCGAAGACGAAAGAAGGAGCAGAGAGAAGAAGACACTCGGTTGCGTTGGTGATCGACCTTCTAAAGGCGTCTCCCTCTCTGGATCTCGGCCGAGTCGCGTCCTCCTCCTCCTTCCCGCTGGCTCCGGTCTTCGTCACCTCCGATGAAGATGTGGTTGGATAGGCGGAGGGATGTGCAACTGCTCCTCATTGTCTTGGCCGTCGTCGGTGTCTTGGAAGGTGAGTTGCAATCGCACGTGCCGTTTGGCTCAGGTTAGAAGAAAAAACAACACACACACTGCATCCCCTCGAGTGACAAGTAGAGCATGCTGATGCGCCAAAACGGATGGATGGAATCCTTTGTTCATTCTCCGTGTGTGTCTCCGCGCCATTGTGAATTATTTCTCAACGCTCCGCCGGACGGGAAACGAAACGAACCTTGCGGTCAGTCGACGTAATGCGTTAACAGAGCATATCTCCCCGTTAAGCTCGCCGCCGTTAAAGCGAAGAGCTCTTTTTTCCATTTTCGATTCATTGATTGCCCATTTCGGGTCGTTTCTTGTTCTCACTCTGTTCAGCATTGATTCGAGGTAGCTAGAGCGAGATACAGTCTCACACAAACGCATATTAATTGGGGCTGAGTACAAAGAAAAAGGTCTAATCTTGCTTACGATACCAAATTCAATTCGAGTGTTTCATGAATTTGTATATATCACATTAATCAAAAAATAAAATCACATTAATTGTGCATTATGACATCATATTATGGTAGCCAGAGCGAGATAGTTCCCTAATCATAATAGAGAGCATATTCGAATCATACGTTTTAATTTCACCAGCTGTGGGACACACGAATTACATAGTGCATTATTAATGGTGCAATAATATAGTTTTACATGACAGAAAATGTAAGTAATCAAATGAAAATATCTAAATGAGTCTTTAACTTGACTCATTTTTTTCACGCGGTACGTTTGTAATTCCATTCGAAAAGGAAGGTTTATTGTGATCTCGAATAATTTACTGCGGTGACAATATGATTAATTTACAAAAATAGTTGAGAAAACGCACAAACTACACGCTGATGATTTTTTGACGTGATCTATGTGCAGGAAATGCCTCATTTTTAATGAGGGAGGGTTTTTAATGAGGGTAGAAAATGCCTCATTTTTATTGAGGCATTTTCCTAAACTCATACCTATCCTAAACTCAATATAAGATCTCTCTGGAGTGCATGCACGTACCATTTCCCATGTAAAATGTCTGGTCTTTTTTGGCAAATATCTCGGAAAGTAATGCAGTTGCATCAAATTGTCGGTTGCATCAAATGCAATCTCAAAAAGTAATGCAGGGGGGTTGAATTTTCGGTGTCAATGGAAGGGTGAGATATTTTTCTTTAAAATGAGACCAAATTCATTGATTTCTAGGTGAAATGGTATTTCGCTCAAACTACCTTCAGCTCGCCGCGGTTAAAGCAAGTTGCTCTTTTCCCATTTTAGATTCATTGGTGGTCCATTTCAGGTCGTTTCCTTTTCTCACTCTGTTCAGCATTGATTCGAGGTAGCTTGAGCGAGATACAGTCTCACACAAAAGCATACGGATTGGTGCTTAGTACAAAGGTATAATCTTCCTTACGATACCAAATTTCCATCCACCTATTCGGTCAGAGAAGTAACACTGTTGTTTTGTGTTTTCTCAATGAACTCAAAAAATTTGTCCATTTGAATTAATTAGTAATGATAACTTTTACACTACACAGATCAGTTAAGAGGTCAATGAATTGCACAATCCGGATTTTGATGTCTGGAATCATCATCCGGTGCTCACTGACAGATCACTGGGTCAGTAGGCACCTAACGATGATGCCAGGCAATGAAATCCGGATTATGCAAGTGATTGATCTGTGAACTGACCAGAAGAGTGCAAAATTTATTTTCACTAATTAACATGGAACTTCACAAAGTTGAACCGAGTTTAATTTAATTAAAATGAATGTAATTTTCTACCTGCTCGCTGAAATATATTACCACGAATCGCAAAAAAACCTCCGGTTATGGCTGATTTTTCCGGTTAACGCGTAGGAATGAATAACTCAGAGTTAAAGCTTGAATGAAGCGTAGCTAATGTTATGTTTTCTGGAGATGTGATAGGTCCAGTTATAAATCAATCATGTTATAACTCATTTGCCGAAGTTATGCATATTTTCAGAATTTAATTTCATCAGAAAATAATTACTACTAACACGCCCTGATATTATTATCAATATCTAATGAAAATAAATTTAGAAAGAACTCTGAGCCCCAAAGAAGAATTATAAATATGCAAAGGGCCGGCGAAAAAGTTATACAATAATTAATGATAACTTGGAACTGTCTCCGCAAAATAATACAATAATGATGAAGAGAGGTCGAGGGACGATGTCATCATCATGTATAATTAGTTCATTAAGACCGATAAATTGAATCATAAAAAGTACGTTTTTAAGTAATTAAGATTACTACATTTTCTCTATGGTTCTTATAGCTGCTTGGATTTTAAAATGGAATTCAAAAATTGTCTCTGATTTAACTAGATAAAAAAGGTTGCTCTAACAACCTTAAACACCGGCTGATCTCCCGTGATTCACGGGAGACACGGGGCTCCGATATGCCACCAGCTTTCACGGCCCGTGAAAGCTGGTGGCACAACAGAGCCCCGCGTAGCGGAAGGAGTCATTTGAAACGAATAACAAGGTCGGGTTTATCAGTACGCCAGATTTGCTCAACAGGCGCAATGCACGCTGGGTAGGCATACGTGAACAAAAGATACATTGAAACCCAATTCACCAGCAGTAACCGGCTCTTGGAAAAGAGATCGTCCCGGCCCTAAAATCATCCCGCAACACATCCGCCATTACCATTCACGAAGGCAGTGTTAGTCGTCTAAAAACTGCTTATAGTGTTTCATCGCTAATTACCCTGTTCAGGACGCTCTTTACGCAGTCTTTGACCTCATAAAAGCGTAAACCTATAATATTGAACACATCAAGACCAATAAAAATTCGTGAAGCAGTGGGGAGACCAATTTTTATGGAGATTGGATAACATGTATCAATTTGCCGAGCAAATATTACTCGAAAAATATCTATCAAACGCGATTTTAGTCGTACGATGAGTGATACCTATTTGCAGTCGACACACTTTTAAAAACTTTACTTTAAAAAAACTAATTTTTCGGCCAAAAAATATTTTACTAACCAAGGGCCGCCGTTGGTGTAGTACCATTAAATTCATACCACCCAAAAATATATCAGGGGCTAAATTTCGAGAGAGGCATCGAAGATGGTGGTGAAGGAGAAGGCGAGATATCGACGTATCTGGATTCGAATCCCGGTCAAAGCGAAATATTTTCCCCTGTTGGATTTCGTACTTTCGTTTACTAGCGGGAGGCTGTAAAGGTAATACCTTACCGGTACACTCAATATTAATCACTCGTCTCCATAACACTAACAGAAAAAACACGAGTTCGATTCCAACACGGGGTATGTTTCTTCCGCTGTTTTCTTAGTTTTTCTTTCACGGCATCCTACAATGCACTCAAGATTTTTTTATTTTTACTCGAAATATTATTTTTGCGCGAGGAAAATTTTTCATTCGCATACACGACGTCAGGCTTAGTCTCTCTTTTCGGTCGAAGGCAGCCTTCTAATCATGTCACTTCCTTATCATTTCACGACGTATTTCCATTATTCCTTCATGCACATGATTTCCATTTTCTATAATTATTTTATAATATTGTCTTCATATTTTTACAATTCAAGCATAATTCTTAATAATATTAAAATTTTTCGTAGCTTGTCAGTTATGTGGGTGGCCCGTATAAAGGGAATTTTGAAATTTTTAAAGCCCATTTTCGTTCAAACTGTTGGTTATATAACCCTATATGTGGGGTGATTCATAAACCACATACAGCGGTCGCTCGTGATCAGCCCGGAATAAATGCCGTCTCAATTATCTGTATTCCCTAGATTAACCGAAGTTCAATATTGCACCTGATGTATTTATTCTTTCGTAGTGATTGTATCAAGCCAGTTTTGCTCATGCAAATGAGCGCTCTAACTCGCAGACGGATTTAATTTTCATACGCCTGGGGATTGACAACCCTATTTATTAATATAATACAAATGAAAGCAGCGCGCTTCGTTAAAAACTGCTGCGAGCGAACATGTAGTGTCTCGCAACTTTTAGAGGGATTAAGGTGGGAGCCCCTAGAGACTCGGAGGCTACACGCTAGGCTTAGGTTTCTTGAGAAATTCAGAACTGATATTTTTAGAGCGACACAGAGAATATTATAATGACTCCTCACTACATCTCTAGGGCTGAAAGAGGCGATAAAATAAGAGACACAGTCTACACTGCCGAACAGATAGGTAGGTATTCAAACTCGTTCTTTCCGCGCAAAATAAGCGACCACAGTAGAAATTGAGCTCCACTAAATGCACTCCTATGATACATGTTACCATTTTATCCCCCAAAAACTTACATCTTTACACGGCTGGCGACCTAAGACCCTCTGCCACACGGCAATGCGGCGCGGCGGCTCGCAGGGTATTATGTAGATATAGATCCCTGTATTCACTCAAACAGAAATTAGGCAATAAAGGAGCTAGCGTTTTAAAGTCAGGTCTTCTATCCTCATCGCTTCGTTTGCTCAACATAATCGCCCCTCTGCGGTAATAATTCACGGCCTTTGGTCCGTACGTATGTGTTCCCTAAAGGGTAAATGCTGAACGCTTTAGGGGTATGCAAAAATGAATTAAGCAATTACGCGAAATTAAGGCAGGAGTAACTGTAAGAATGCAAATAAACATTTTTTTTGCATTGGGAAACTTTCAAAATTGTAAGACTATTGGGTTACCTGGTAAGAAAAGGTTGGCAATATTCTATCTTTCTCCCTTAATGGTATACATCTTCTAATTTTTTCACACACATACCCCAATGAGGAATATATTTTTTTAAACACCCTTTCTACTTGTAGAAAAACGTGTTCTCTATTAGCGGTTAGCAACTACATCTTACCTTATAATGCTAACTCGTAACTCTGTGATTCCACATGTCTTTATTTAGAACGACCCGGGTGTTGGCGTTCAGCGTCATCTTATTCTGTCGTCTTATTTTTTAAATGTTAACAAAATATTAAAATGACAATCGACGTTCGTCAGCTAAAGATGGCGTTGAACGTCGAAACCCGGGTCGTTCTAAATACAGATATGTGGAATCGCAAAGTTACGAGTAATATTTATTATCTTAACAAATTCCACCGAGAATTAATCAATTCAAGAATAGGCGTTAAATCGACGAACATAACATTTTTATGTGAAAAATACCATTTTTTATCGAAAGTGAACTGTTTATGAGAAGTGACTTCTCTCAAGAAATATGGATGGTGAGAAATATAAAGTAGCAATCCACCTTAGTTTTCAGCATAATTAGTAAATAACTATAGGATTTGAAGTCCAAGGCTCATATAAATTGAATAAATTTTCCACTCAAAACCTATTAGTCGATTAACCTGCATATTGTTATCTTTCTCTTGTTTCCTAATAGCTAAAGCTCGTCGTCGTTGAAAGTCATACTTTCCTGACAAATTTAACGGTAGAAAGAAGTTCAATATTTGTTTTGACTCACAGAGTAAGGGTGAATCGTCTTCAAGCATTTAACGTTCAAATATGCTAAGTACAGGCAGCTACTCGTTAAACCTTTGCATTGATTACTGCAAAGGCTTCCGCAGTTTTCTTTTGTATCGGTAATATTCGAGTTGTCTCCGCATTGAACCATTTTTATGGACTACTGTTTTGCTGGCATTTTATTCGGCTTAATCTAG
The DNA here is from genome assembly GCA_963169105.1 of Ceriagrion tenellum. Taxonomy (NCBI): domain Eukaryota; kingdom Metazoa; phylum Arthropoda; class Insecta; order Odonata; family Coenagrionidae; genus Ceriagrion; species Ceriagrion tenellum. The sequence goes on from OY720644.1 coordinate 84,765,161, forward strand.
TCCTAAGAAACAGGAGAATTGTCTGCCGCTATACATATTGGGCTCTGATCCGTTGATTGTCCGTTGGGTTCTAGTCCGGTGCGCTATGATTGGCTGAGTATTCTCTCGGTATAGAATCAGCGGAGGGAAGTAGTCAGTGCTTCCCTCGCCTGATACGGGAGGCGATCAAAATCGCTAAAAATCCGAATAACTTCTAATCTGGAATACGCTGCCAGTGTGTGGGATCCATATGAAGCGGGGTTGATATCGGAATTAGATCGCGTGCAGCCAAGAGGAGCTAGGTTTGTAAAGCGATGCTACGATAAGTTTGCTAGTGTTTCTGGATTGTTAGAAGAATTGGAATGGGAATCGCTATCACAACGTAGATTAAATCCACCGCGCAGACGCTACACATGGAAAGCGCCTGGTGATATAAGGAGATCACAAATAGATTTTATTCTGGTGAAAAAGAGATTTAAGAGCCAGATAAAGGACAGTTGCAGCTATGCTAGTACCGACATTGATAGTGCAAATAATCTTGTAATGGCCCAATATAATCTGAAACTCGAGAAATTAGAAAAGAAAGGAATTAGGAAATGGCAACTTAGTGTACTGAAGAACAAAAATACTTCAATACAATACACGGAGAGAACAACCCAGCCCCATAGATAGCGGCAGACAGTTCTACTGTTCATTGGGACTTGATGAAGCCAACTGGAATGCCGACGAAACGGTCGGCCATAAAAATGGTTCAACGCGGGGAGAACCCGAAAAATACCTATACCTTTGCACTGATATTTTATCGTGCTCAGTATTTACTGCAACCACTTAGTTGACTGATATGCCAGAGCATTGATTGTTCGCAAATTCTTCAGCTTCCTACACTTTATCGTACTTTCATATGTTTAGTTCTCACTCATCTGGAATTAATTGATCAATCCACCGGCCTGAATGCAATAGCGAAACTGCCGTCCGTTAATATGAAACAACGCGGGAAAAACCCGAATAAACTGAACTCAAAGGAAACGTTAGTTCAACCACGATGTGCACTTGAATTTATGGCCCTCCCTAAAGAACAATAAAATAACGAGATGGGAAAGTAGAGCGAGGAATCCAGAACAAGGGGTCGAAAAGACAATTGCCGCCGATAAAACACACCCAGGATGAACCTTGCCTGTGAACTATGACGCTGAGTCACGGTTCAGTCCCAAAAATTTTACCCATGGATCTCCACGGTCTTGAAAACAAAGAAATGGTTGGGATGGCGATGACCCAGCTGTTTTTTTGTCCATTTAACTACCTGTTTTTTGAGGTAAAATATTTTTTCCCGACGGATTTTTTCTGGGAAATTGTTTGTTTGGAGATATAAAACGTTTGGGAAATGGAAACATATATTTCATACCTTTTTAAAATCACGTTTTTACGGCAGATTTAATCGAGGTCATTGGCAGTTATTGCAGTATTATCAAAATTACACTTTTCAAATGGCTCTGTAAAATTTTGGCGAAACTTTTTACCACTAGCAACAGCAATGAATATGATAATATTTACTGCGGTAATTCAAGTAATGATTGTGTTCATAAAAACTTTAAAACAAAGAAATGGTTTATGTGGAAATGACCCAGCTGTTTTTTGCCCATTTCAAATACTTTTTCTGAAGGTAAAATTTTATACCCAACGGTTTTTCGTTTGATTGTTTGTTTGAAGGTATTTAAACTTTTGGGAAATGAAAAAAAGATATTTCATACCTCTTTAAAACTACGTTTATCGGCGGATTTATTCGAGGTCATTGGCAGTTTATACAGTATTATCAAATTTGCACTTTCCAAATGGTTCTGTAAACTTTCGACGAAAAATGTTGCCACCAATGACTGCAATAAATATGATAATTTTACTGCGGCTTATCAAATGATGATTATCATCATAAAAACTTTCAGTTCAGTTTCGAAACTCGTCGATGGGCTAGGTTGGAAGCCGTTACAGATTCGGAGGCTCCACGCAAGGATTAAATTTCTTGCAAATTTAATATCATGCGAGTTTGTGTATGATTCGGTGAATATTTTTGAGATCCCTAGCTCTGTACCTAGATTTTATGGAATTAGCAAGAATAAGGGTGAAACACTGTTGAACTGGTGGGGGATAGCTATTCCTTCTTTCCAAGCTCTACGTTTGAAAAGAGGCATGACACCGAGACACTTCGTAACATGCATTCCCCCTCTGTACTCCCCACGCTTCCTTTTCTTTTTACTTTCTTTTACATGGGTGGTGTCCTAATACCTCCTGCCGTACACCTCTTTGGCGGCTTGATGGAAAATATGAGTCCAGACGCATGGATCAAATAGCTCCGAAGCCAAATTAACAAATTATTGGGCTGTGAACAATATTTTTACAAATGGAAAAATATACATTGGTGAAACAGGCCGCACTATTGAAACGAGCTTAAAAGAAAGTTTTTCTTTTTAACGCTGCGTTTCATACTGTGCACCGTAAAGCGACAGAACGAGCAATCTCCTCCACGTAAATAAACTTGAATGAGAAACGAGAAGTAAGCTTCCCAATTGTATGAACTGAACTAATATAATATCTCTTGCTTTTATCGCTACCTTGGAGAATCAACGGGCATTTCTGTTAGCTTTGGACTGGAAGCATATTTGGAACATAAGAAAGTGTCCACTGAGATTTATTCAGCAAGCTGTGAAAAACTCCAACGTTCTTATTTCATCGTAGCATGATAAACCAAAGTCTTCATTTTTTGTTACAAAACGTACAGTAGGACGAAAAAAATATACAAGTTGCGATTGACCGTCTTTTGTTTGTGTCTGCTGTTTCTGCAGATTACGAAAGTCTAAGCAAATGTGACGATTACGCTGAACTAAGCTGATGTGTTTACGAAATGCCGGCACGATATTTCACTTATTTAAAGAAAAATTCATATTCATCTCTTTGCCGATCAATATTGAAATTAATATTAATTTTTTCAATTAAAAATCACAATTGGTTCCGAAATTGATTTATTCCTGTTTTTAATTCTACATGTCGTGTCTGTATGCGCGATTGGTCGACGTGAACAAACTTCAATGAAGTTGTATTTCAATATGATTGGCGTACATGGCGTCAACAATTTGATTGGAAAACGGTAGCACTTAAACAGATGAAAACAGATTAGCACCGAGAGGTAATTGTAAAGCACTCATTATTCTCGTACGTTCAATGCGGAAGTAAGGGGATCAATCACATACACTTCCTTGTAAAACGCCTAATATTAACCATACCGTATGTCAGCTCTTTGATTTGTTGACTGTCGAACGCTGTTGCATTAAAATTTTGTTATACCCTGAACAAGTCTGAATTAACGTTAAACGATTTATTTGTGAACTCAGTTACTTACTCCTCGCAGCCTCTTTTTACAGAGTCATAGGGAAAAACCTCATATTTTGCAGGCATTTTCACCCTTCAGCGATTTGCATTTTTTTAAATTTCGTAGCGTCTTAAATTCATCACAGAGCACACAGCCTGTAATTACTCCGGGACGTCTTCTTTTTTCTTCCCTTCCTCCAAAAAAAATGCCTTTTTTTAACTTCTGAGTGTCTTACGTTACGATTTCATCAACTCATGGGTTAATGCAAATTTAAGACGAAATATTTGAAACAAGACAGGCAGGTAAATATGCATGAGACTGAAGGATGCCAGTGCCTTCACGTCACTTTCCTGTAGTTAAGGAAGCAAAATCGTCCTCAAAGACGCTCATCAAAGATTCGACCGACAAGATACAGCGATTGCAGCTTTTTTTATGAGCATCATCCACGCAAGCCGATGCGTGAAGTACTGAAATACAATAAAACATTAGACAAGACTCTATTTGTATTAAAACAGTGGGTGGAATAATGCATTCTTCGCAGGGTTTGCTCAGTCGTTACTTGTTCATGGGGTGTCGGTTTGAAAATCCAGTCACTGAAGACGAATAAATGAGACGTTAGCTCGACCACGTTATGCGCCCAAACTTAAGGTCCTCCCTGGAGCACAACAATACAACATGGTGGGAAGATAGAGCGGGGAAACCAGAACAAGGGGTCAGGAAGACAATAGCTTCCGAAGATAACATCGAGGATAAGTTTTGCATGCGAATGATGTCTTGTGAATCACGGCTTATTGTTTCCGTCGTATTCTAGAGAGTCACTCAATCCTAGTGGGCACTCACATTCGGCTCATTTGAGTGTGAGTAACTAAACAAGCAACAGGTATTTATTTCAGTAACTCCAGTTCCATTGACGGGTTTACGTGAAACAAATGACGAACGAGTTCACTCAACCGCGCAAGTAAATAATTATATGCAGTAAGCAGATGATCGCGAAATGGATTCGGTTGTAAGAATATCCAGATTTTCTCGACAATTCTTTGAAAAAAATAGCCAAAGATTAAACCACAAATAAGACACCTAAGCTGACCTAAGGAGAAACTAGAATTGTAAGTGAAGAGATATCAATTAGTCCTAGGGAACAGGAGGGCCAAGAAAACAAAAGAAATGGAAATGGACAATAGCTTCCGAAAAAATACATCCAGGATAAGATATTAATGTGAATATTGACTTTGATTCACGACTTATAGTTAGGGCCGTATTCTAGAACGTCACTTAATCCAAGTGGACACTCATACTCGACTCGTTTGAGTTGAGTAGGAGTGATACAAGTAACTGATATTTATTCCAGTTACTCCAGTTCCATAGACGAACTTACGTGAAACAAATGACGAACGATTTCATTTCGCCGCGCAAGTGAAAAGTTTTTTGTAGTAAGTAGGTGAATGCGAGAAGTATTGCAGTTGGAAAAATGTCCAGAGTTTCTTAGCAATTAATTGAAAAATATAGTTTCAGATACAACCATAAATAAGACAAAGTTGACCTACTGAGGCGATGAAATTATGCGCATTCGAGTATGGGACTGAATAAAAAAAAATAACTAGAAAACCTTCAGAAAAAACAAACCACATCATAATTTTTCTTATTTAATTCTGCGTTTTTAAATGGTAAACTTAGAATTTTTAAAATCCGATTAAATATTTTTTTACTATGCGTGTATCGTAAAAAGTAGCGTCTTTTGACGGTGTTCGAGCAAAGCTCCGACACTGATAATTTGTGATTCAAACACAAGTACTTTTATGGCAACCATATCTCAGACAATAGTAGATAAATATAATTACAGTGCATGTTGAAAATTTCAGCGTTGAATCTTTGACATGAAAAAGGTTTTTATTAATTTTGTAAAATTAATTTTATCAGTAATCACAAACTAGAATTGTAAGTGAAAAGATGTAAATTCGTCCCAACAATTTGGCACAGGGAACTGGAAGGGCATGAAAACAAAAGACATGGTTGACGAGGAGATGACTACAGTATCTTATCCATTCCAATGTCGTGATAAAAGTTAGAGAAAAAGTTTCATGTTAGAAATTTCTTTTTAATTTGTGCGTTGAAGTGTCATTTAAGGTAGTTCTTATTCAGTTGCGAAAACCGTTATAAAACTACAAATATCATACGCCACAAAAATCAGTCTAATTATCATATATATTATTACAGGTCTTTTTCTGTCATTCCGTATATGCTCCGTTAATACTGCACTTACAGTGAAAAATGAGGTATCATTTTAAACGTTGAATCACCGGCTTCTGACGAAAAATACAAACTCAATCTCAAACTTCACTATTTACCCGTTAATTTGACTTAAAATTTTCGATTTTTCCATGTCGATTACTCGCTCGAGGTATGTCGACTCCACACATCATCCGTATATATTATTTCTCAAAGGTGTTTTTTTGTCGCAACGCCATAACTGCCATAATTATTCATCAAAATTAATGATTCAAACATCGTTTTAAAGCTTATGTTCCCGATATTGATGAAAAATTGACAAATTGTTTAAAATTAAAGTTTTTGTTAAAAAAATTATACCACGCCATCTGCTGACAATATAAAAAACTAATATGTTATCAATGGTTACGTGCTTAAAAGACTGTAGGAGGCGCCATCTATTAACACATCGTTTAGTTGGATTGTTTACATTCAGCATGCAATCAGTGTGACCATTTATTGATAACGTTTTTATTATGTATTTCTAACACAAACATAAATAACATATAATTGTCCATGGGAAGAAACAGGTAAAAGAACAGGAAGAAAGAAGGAAGGAACAGGAAGAAGCTGCATACTGTGCGAAATATTCGCTCGGGTCATCTAGTTAAACCCTAATGAAAATTATCCGTTTTCAGGATTTAACAAAATCTGGATTTTAATGAAGTATGCCGATTTATTTAAAATTAGGCACAATAGTACGCTGTGATAGTATGATATGGCCATAGCTTGGAGCACGCCTTTTTATGCTGACGTTCAATTCAATATTCACTCGTTTAAACTAAATATGCGATCAATCGTCCAGAAATTACGAGGATTGCTTTAAATATGTAAAATATTTTAATGTGGGTCTTTTAGAAGTCTTGAATATAGCTCCAAAGCCATAAGATAAGATAAGATATAATTCATTGGCCCTAGGAAAGAATTCCTTTGGAGCAGGCATAAGTAATTACAACTCAGGCAAAAAATAATAACAATCACATAGAAAACATTTCACTATTTAAAAGAATCTTATCAAATCACAGCACTTGCCCACAACAAATATTACAATTCCATGCTCAATACATTGTAGCAATCACAAAGGTAGCATATTCATGAATTTAATCCAAGATATTTAACAAAATATTAACCATCACTGAGATAATAAGACAGCAAGCATTTTTTAAATCTTTCGGTTGACTTAATATTTTTCAGCGTTTGCGGAATCGAATTCCATACAATGCATGAATTTACATAAAAAGAGTTATGATACATAGACGTTCTGTGGCAGGGTACAATTAATTTGTCATTATTTCTTGGGTTTTTGGTTTTTTTGACCAAATTATCTTTATATGGCTGATAAATGTAAGAAGGAGTTTCAGTTTTTAATAATTTGTGCATAAACACACCCATTAGCAATTTTCTTCTTTGTTCAATTTTAAGAATTTTCAATTCATAGTAATACGGAATTGTGCATAAGGAATTGGTTCTTGTATTTCGTCGCTTGACATAGAACGTTACGTAAAAACAATTTAATTTAATAAGCATAACCGCGCCAACCACGCGGTGAATTCATCCCAATTCACCGCATTACGCAGAGGAAACTCAAGGATTTCTAATGATATGAAATAGGTTCATGCAGAGTTAAATTCATTTCTGGAATACATTGATATCACTAGGAAGTACCTTAGAGAGAATAAAATGAAAACAGAGGCATGTCAAAAAAACTTAGGCTCGTATTCTGTCCGGGTTTTTGCCGCGTCGATCCATTTTTGGGGGACAACAGTTTCTCCTGCCTTCCAGCTGGCTTCGTCAGGTCCCCTGCCGCTACGAACTACGAACCGTAAGGTTTAGGACTTGACGAAGCCAGCTGGAAGGCAGGCGAAACTGTTGTCCCCCAAAAATGGATCGACGCGGCAGAAACCCGAAGAGAACACGATCATTAAATAACCGCGGAAGCCTCCGTACCAAAAACTTAGGCTTTCCACCCTACTGAAAACTGTAAAAAAAATTTTACTGTCGTCGACTATATTCGCTACACTGTACAATCGTTAGGTTGAATTTAATGTATGACCGATTATGCAACGGTATAGCAAAACTACTTTTTATGTTTTCAACAGCGTGGAAAGCTGGAAAAGTTTCTTCTGGACCAAACGCTACTGTGGATGTCCACGAATTTTCGGCCTCATCCAACCAGTACTAAATGGATGTATCTAAGACGTGGCGACGAAGCAAATCGGTTACCCAGGACTCAAGTCCTGACCTTGCGAGAAAGAAATACTATTTATTTACCCAAGCCTAATTTGACTTTGTTTCAAAGAGGCTTGTGTATATATCTCGAAAAATATTTAACGTCCTTCCGAACCACATTAAGGAAGAAAAACACGTAGGATAATCTCTTAAGAAAGTAAAAACTTGGTTATTACTTATAAAAAAACATCGAGGTTTTGTTTCGTAATTTACATGAAATATTTATCGAATTAAATGTAATGAATTAAGTGATATTGTAATATCATTGTTAAAGTAAGTTCACCCGATCTTGTATTTATGTCTCTTTTTGTAACCACTATTTAATTATGTATATCTCTGAGTCTTTTTCTATTTTGAATTAGTTTCTTCACTGTAAACGTTTTTTTGAAAACTGTAAACAATTTTGTTTTTTGTTATCGCTTTTTGCATGGTTTATTTGTCAGTAGCCCCAACACAGGATATTCCTTAGGGGTTATCTATTGTAATACCACTCTGTAATTCCTGAAAAGGAATTCCATTATTACTACATTATAATGTACAAAAGTATTTTTTTGTTTGAAGGTAAATATTTAAATTCATTCGTCATTATTATATTTATGAATGATTAATGGCCAAAAAAAGAAGTATAAATATTCCTTGTTAGTTGTGAATCTTTTTTGTAACCCACCCAAAGGGAAATTACAGCGTGTAAACTATTTGTAAATGTAGCCCTCTACTCAGTTATGAAGTATGTTTTCACTGCAGACAAACCAAAAATGGCAGGTATTTTACTGATATTTAATCAAAACATATGCGAGAGCTTTTGTAAATAGTTGCCAGAAACTTTAACCGCCAGCGAAACACAAATATTAATTATCTTCCACAGAGCTGATGTCTACATTGAAGGACCAAACAAAGTCAACATAAAAAATAAAAGTAGTAATTAGAATCACTACACGCCATATATTTAGGGAATAAGAGCACGGATATTGAAACATATGGACATTGTTGATTTCTAGAGAATAAACCTGAAAAAAGTGACAATCACTCGTCTGTCTGATTAGCGTGGCCTCAACCGTGCACTGAGTTCTCTTCCCAGTTCGCGAATGTGAAACATTCTGAACTCTCCGTGTTCAGGAATAATTTTTACTGCCATTTCTACGTCTGTTACTCGTGGTAAAATATACTACTTCTTCCACGAATAGGCGAGTCGCCAGTTATATTTCTGATATTAACCCTAGTCTTGGGAATTGGATCTCCAGCTATCTTTCCATCTTTTTGGATATCTCCCTTTTCGATCATCTGCCATGAAAGACTCTACTATCTGCGATGTGGGTGAGTCAGTCTCCAGTCATTCCATGGCTGCGCGAACTCCAATATGTATCTTCGCCGCTGTCTTGACAATCTGACGACGCTGTGCAGTTATGGAGAAGTTACTCAATAGGGAGGCTCGAATAAAGATGGCGGATGTGTGATGAACCGTTTGGAGACTTAATTACTTGATAAATTGGTTATTTCGAGACGGGTGACCAGTTTGCTAACTCTTACTGAAAAATTATTTTGTGCGTTTGCAATTATGATGGATGAACTTTCATGCATTTTGTCCGGCGGTAGAAAATTGGATTAAATATTTGAAACAATTTACTAATGGTAGATAAGTCACGAAACTGGTTGCTGTGTTGATTTCCATTTCAAAATGAAAGACAATGGTAACTTTCCACACAGAATATTTAACGATTACCGACCAAATCAAGGCAAACCTTGATAATGGCACTAGGTCCTGAAACCATGGTCGGTAATCATTAAATATTCTGTTTGGAAAGTTACCATTGTCTTTCATTTTGAAAGGGATATGAATATCTATTGCTTCCACAAAGTTGAGCCTGATACGTTTTTATATATTGTTGCTATGTTCCTGCAACGCGAATATTTATATGAAGTACATAACTTCATACATTTTATAACTATTAATTCCACAGCTAAATGCTCTTGCAACCAGCCATTAGCCACCTAAATTTTAATTTCAAATTTATGGAAGTTAATGAAATCATGATTAAGTCATACACATTACTTCTAGATCTATGTAGAGATGATACATACAAACATACCCATCACGCCGTTCCCTTCCGGGGTATGAACAGTCAAAATGTTACACTCGTTAATATATAATTGTACACCTAACTCTGATTCAATAATTTCGTCCATTTTGACCTATCCTTGCAAACCTCTTTTGCCTCATCTACCCCCACACACTGCTTCATACACGCCCTCCTGTTTTTAAGACTCCTAATTTTCCTCCTCCTAAGAATTTCCTCAACCACAACTTTCTCGGCCTACCTCTACCTCTCACACCATTCATTCTACTCACATGTATCTGTTTCGTTATTCGACTCTCATCAATTCTCTCAACATGGCCAAACCGACGAAGCACACTCCTTTCATACACATCCATTACTGGAGCACTTAACCCACATTCATTCATGACCCACTCATTCCTTACCCTATCCATCCTACTTTTGCCACAAATACTCCTCAGATAACTCATACCCACGGCGTTTAATCTGCTCTTATGTCTATCCTAACATACCCATGTTTCACTACCATATAGCAAAGTGGGAAGAAGCACACTTTTGTACACGGCAATTTTCGCTTCCTTAGACAAGCACTCATTCCTTGATATGCTCCACATGCTACCTACCACCTTCCTTCCAGCATTCGCACGTCTCTTTATCTCCTCATCTATCCGTCCATCTTTCGCAAACATCTTACCTAAGTACACAAACTCATCCACTTGTTCAATTACTTCGCCATTCACCCTCATCAGACAGTTTTCTCCCCATTTTCTTTAGAATGTAGAGATGATTGTATCATTTAACTATTTTAAAACTACATCTTGCTGATCTTATGATGTTTTACCTTTTTACCTGAATCCCTCTTTAACATGGATTGGCTGCTTACGGGCTATGCATTTGCTATCGATTAATATACATCTTTTTCTACATCTCTCGCGTCCAGTGGCACGTGCCAGGCCCTCTGAAGGAGCGGAACCCTTGGAACTGCTCGACTATTCCGATTGGGCGGAGTCGGAGAGGCAGAAGCAGGAAGTGGAGGAGGGGGCGCCCGGGAGCGCCGGCTCCGAGGGCACCTTCGGCTCGTGGTGGTCGGAGAGGAGGCCCTGCTCCTGCGGCAACATGAGGTGCGGCTGCTGCACCGGACGCCTGTTCCCGCTTCCGCCGTGGCTCCGACCCCGAATGTGCACCAACCTCACGTACATACAGGACGAGTTCGCCGTCAAGATGGCCGTCACGTTCAACGACGTCGTCATGTACAGGAACAAACTCTCAGGTGAGCGCGGGATTTTATACGGGGAAAACTTATTTTCAAGGTTTCAATAAAGGAAGTAGGAGATATACAGTGAAACCACTCTTAACGACCACTCCTATCAAGCGACCACCCCTACCAAAAACCATTTTTCAGCAGAACCGTCGATAGTGGCATAATTCAGGTTTCACTGTATGTGCACATCAAATTAATACGCGTTGAAATTTCCCAGGAGCAACAAAATTATGAGGTCGTAACGCCATCTGTGTAGTTTGTAACTAGAGCTGTGCGAATGCTTCGAAATCGATTTGAATCAGGCTTAATTCGATTCGATTCGCCTGCGAATAGGGATACTTCGAAACCGAATAGCTCAAAATATTCGAATCTGATAGATTCGTCTTCGAATCGTTGCATGCATTCCAACATGGCGCTCATTCCAAAAATGATGCGCCGTCCGCTTAGACGATGTTTTCCTCACGCGAAACGAAAATTTAAACGACCACATGCTACTCTGTGCTATTCTTTGTGCCACTATAGATATATAAGCTAATGTAAGGCCCTGAAAAATTGTGAAAATCTTTATTACTTTAACTGCTTAAAAGCTTTTGCATTTTATTTAGATTCAAACTCGATTCGCAAGCGAATTTTTTAGGGTGATTCGATTCTCTACCAAAATTTTTAAAAAAAAGTTCGTTTCGATTCGATTCGAAATATCTTTTTGGGAGATTCGATTCGACTCGAAATGAAACTCCCTGATTCGCACAGCACTATTTGTAACAAAACCGTTGCTTCATGACTTTTCCCATTTTTTTTCAAATCAGCCACCCGTTTATTGGCGTAATACTTCAAGACACTCCACTCCAACTGAACCCCTTTCGAACGACCACCCCTCTTAACGACCATTTTTCAGCGGAACCGTCGGTGGTCGCTTAATACAGTTTCACTGTAATAATATACGACCAGTCATTCATTTGAGTACTCCACCAGCTGATTGGTAAGATTTTGGAGAGCTCTTATGGTCCCATGGTTTTACCTTCAACGGATGATCCACCATGAGAGCCCTCTATTGTTAAAGTATTCAAACATGGCGGGTGAATTGTTTGAAGAAATTGCCATGAGAAAAAAATCGGCCTGGAACGGGAATCGAACCACGGACCTTTGGTTTGCCGGACCAATGCGCAGACCACTACGCTATCCAGGCAAAGGTCCGAGGTTCGATTTCCAGTCCAGGCCAATTTTTTTCTCATGGTAATTTCTTCAAACAATTCACCCGCCATGTTTGAATATTTTCAAATGGCTAAGCACGGCATATGTGCTGGTGAAGGATACTGGCTCTTGGTGTTGGCTTCTTTGAAGTCCTCTTCTCCCTTGCGTTGCCATCTTTGATGAACCGCAAGGGCCTAAGGCCGTTTTCGAACTTGGCAAATCTAGCATCTTGCCTTGAAACCTAGTACGCATCGAAAGCTATGACGTCATGGACGCGTCATCACCAAGCGCTTGTTCGCTAGCTATCGAGGAAAGATACCAAGTCAACGAAAAAGGAGACTTGTTATGCTTGTTAGGTTTTAAGTTCGAACTCGGGGTGTGATAATATGGGCTTGTACGGAAGATAGAAGTGAAGAAACTTTCAAATGGATACTATTTTATCATTACTACGTATAATTGTGTGATATTTATTATTTTTTTGCGGAAAAATTGATGAATTCGTTATATTTAAAGGCTTTTCAAATGTGAATATACAGATAAAAGATAGCTGTTAATGGGTGTTGTAGTAAGACCTAATAGTTGTGTGAATAATTCCATACATTGTAAATGTACCGTCCTTGTTTACTTCATTGAACCTACAAAATCTATCTTCCTTCCTGTGGAAGGAAAAGAAATGAAATAATGATGAAAGAAATTATATGAAAGAATTATGGTCCGATGGAAAGTACTCTAAGGTAGCCATAATTTCATTGGCAGCATTATTTTTAGCTAACGAACATAGTAATTGTTAATAACGTTAACATTGGAGAGGTTTTCACAGCATTCATCAAAGAAATGGGACAATAAACCTTTAGAGTAAATGTAATTTGTTTTCAGCTTAATTATGTTAGTTACAACGCGCGTATTTATCAGTCAACAGTCAGAGATCATAGGTAGATAGTTCGGAGTGTAATGCATTAATATATTGTTACGTGTTTTTTCATACAGGCAAAAAATATTATGATGCCTTTTTTTGCATAAATACGTTGATAATGGTGAAATACAGTGAGCAATATGTCGTCCACTTTCGCAGCCCCAAGTAATCGAAGCATATTAGTTAATCACCATATTATGGTATATGAGAATTATATTATTCAGAAGCAATAAGATTAAAAAAATAATATTCTCTGTTACTTTGCCGTATAAGGTTGGGAAGTATTTTAAAGAAGTAATCCACGTCCATCACCCACAATAATTATGGACACGGATAGCGCTTTTCGTATGTTTTACGAAATGAAGGCCGCATGGTGTCTCTTCCACCGTAAAAGGGCTACGAAAGTGTCAAGTCAAGATTCTACCCGGTCGGTCTTGGGATCAAGTTAACTTGATACCAAGTTAACTAGGCGTTTGCCAAGTTCGAAAACGGCCTAAGATCTGGTTGCCTTGTATCCACCAAAAATTGCCATGGGAATTAGGAAGCCTGGATAGCGTAGTGGTCTGCGCATTGGTCCGGCAAACCCAAGGGCCATGGTTCGATTCCCGGTCCAGGCCGATTTTTTCTTATGGCAATTTCTTCAAACAATTCACCCTCTATTGTTGTTAATTAAGCACTAACATGCGATGCGTTTAGGAAACCAATGAATCATTGCGTAAATGGAGTGATTCATCTTGTTGCGCAAGTATAATGACATAACTTTTAAATAAAATGATTTTAAAAATAAAAAAACGACGATAAAAGAAGCACGCAATATTCAATTTGGCAGGCCCTACACAATTTACTGAAGGAGAGTAAAATGCACAATCCACATTCACAGTCAAAATAACTGAAGAAAGATGTAATGCTCTCCCGGCTTAAGGGGATATTGAAATTTCTCGGGTTTCCCACCGACAAGGGGAGTATCAGATAGCCGGGTCTCAGATGTTATTCAAACTTAGTAGTTGTACAAACCCCTGTATATGGTTCATGAATCACCCCATATATAGGGTTATATAACCAATAGTTTAAACAAAAAAGGCCTTTAAAAATTTCAAAATTCCCTTCACACGGGCCACCCACATAACTGACAAGCTGGACGGGTGGCTGACGTGCTCATCTCCGGTCTAGAGACACGGGTTCGATTCCAATACGGGGTATGTTTCTTCCGCTGTTTTTTTAGTTTTTCTTTTACGGCATCCTACAATGTGCTCAAGATTTTTTTATTTTTACTCGAAATATTATTTTTGCGCGAGGCAAATTTTTTATTTGCATACACGACGTCAGGCTTAGTCTCTTTTTTTCGGTCGAAGGCAGCCTTCTAATTATGTCACTTCCTTATCTTTTCACGACGTATTTCCATGATTCCTTCATGCACATGATTTTCATTTTCTATAATTATTTTATAATATTCTCTTCATATTTTTACAATTGAAGCATAATTCTTAATAATATTAAAATTTTTCGTATCTTGTCAGTTATGTGGGTGGCCCGTGTAAAAGGGAATTTTGAAATTTTTAAAGGCCATTTTCGTTTAAACTGTTGGTTATATAACCCTATATGTGGGGTGATTCATGTACCACATACAGCGGTCTATACAACTACTAAGTTTGAATAAAATCTGAGACCCGGCTATCTGACACTCCCCTTGCGAGTCCAACTCTCCATCTCTGCCAACGTTTCAACGTCCATCGTCATCAGGGTAGGAAGACTTTTGACGGCACGTACATCGAAACGTCAGGAGAGATCGGAGAAGTCCCCCGGTGGGAAACCAGGACGACCTACTATATAATTTACAATATTTCGGGTTCTTCCCGCGTTCAATAATATGCTGCAACGCGGGAAGAACCTGAAAAATTCTAAATCACAAGCAAACCGCGGAATACTTCCTAAACTTCAATAGAGTCGAAATAACTGCCAAACATCTCGAGAAGAGGAATCATTCCTCATACAATCCTCATATCCCCCTTCCTCTCCTTCTTTCGTCCAGAATTCCTATCCTCTTCCTTCCTCTTCCACGTTTCCCCATATGTACTCCTCTCTATTACTCACTTCAACATTCCCTCTCCTCTCAAAACATCCTCCATCCATATCTTCTGCCTCCACCAAACTTTTGCATTTGGCTTGCCCTCCCTTCCAACCATACACAGTTGGCTATCGATAATCCGGAGTATGTAAGGCCAGATGCCTTCCGGAATTACAATATTTCCAGTGTTTAGATCAATTTCGTTTTAGTAAGCAGTAAGACTGAAAAAACTGTAGTAGGTCCTCGTATAAGATTCTATGACCAAAGGGGAGGTAAGTGATGTGAAAAACAAACATTTATACAAACACTAAAAATTTATTATCATAAAAATATTTAAACCGTCACCAATTAAGTCATCGCCAGAGAATGTATTCACAGAAAGTAATAAGAATCTTTTTTATGGATAGAAAGCATGGTTTCCCTGGATAGCACCCGTGGGGTTTACATAAAGCCGAATACTGCAGCCGGGTGGCTTTTTTAACGGTTAACCTAGTAAAAAATTAAAAACGGTTAACCAGTAGTAAAAATAGCAAGCTCCGTCTTTTTGCCGATGATGCAGTAGTGTATAATGAAATTAGAAATGAAGAGGACAGACAGTTTTTAGCTAAGGATTTAGATGCGATTGATGATTGGTGTGATAGATGGCAACTAGAGTTAAATTTGAAGAAGTGCGCGATTATGAATTTTTGGAAAAGGAATGGCTTTCCCCGGAATAAATATTGCATCAAAGAAAACAAAATATGTAACGTAGAATCTATTAAATACATAGGCTTCACCATTACTGAAGACATGTCATGGGGGAAACACATCAGGGAAATAACTAGTGTAGCAAACCGTAGATTAGGATTCGTAAAAAGGGTTCTAGGCAAATGTGATGAGACAGTACGAGAAAGAAGCTATTTTACACTTGTCAGGCCTCATTTAGAATATGCCGCTAGTATATGGGATCCGTACGAGGAAGGTATGATATAAGAATTAGAGCGCGTGCAAAGGAGATCTGCTAGGTTTGTTAAAGGCCGTTATGATAATTGTATTAGTGTTACGAGGTTAATAGAAGAACTAGAATGGGAATTACTATCAGAACGCAGGTTAAAATTTAGGTTAAACCTTTTAAGTAAATTCGAAACCGTTTTGTTCACAGATGACGTTAGATATATATTGAGAACCCCTGTGTATTATGCTAGGTTTGATCATATTAACAAAATTAGAGAGATATATTGTCGTACCGATAGATTTAAAATGTCATTTTCCCTCGTACTATAGGAGAGAACAATAGGCAGCGTAGCAAAGGGATAGATAGGTGAAATATAGTTAGAGTAGTCTGTAGTGAATGATGCATGTAATAACAACCAATAATCCATTTCATATTATGTAGATACTAACCATCTAGCAGCATGTGACCATATTATCTAGCATGTCTCCATTAAATATTCTAGTTGCATGTCAATAGTGCATGTTTGGTGATCTTCACCCCCTGCCACACACCCTCGTGGTGGCTCGCAGGGTATCACGTAGATGTAGATGTAACCTTGAATCACACGATCATTTTTTCCGTCCCTTCTAAGGGATAGCTCCAATGATAGCTTTTCAGGGACCGTGACAATGATAGCTCGAGCCATCATTTTCTGAATCACACAGTCATTTTGGCCGTCCCTTTTTCCATCATTTTTTCCGTCCCTTTTCGCATCATTTCTATGTTAACTACTCTCATTCCATTGAAAGCCGAACGTGGCGTTAGAGTCGCTCTTTGCGGCCGAGCACTCTGATTGGCTAAATGGTGGAGTCAGCGAATGCCTCCAGGGACGGAAAAAGGGACGTGCCCAGGGATGGAAAAAGCTATAGGGATCCCTATCGCTGGAGCCATCCCTGACTTTGTTCGAGTCGCACGATCATTTACGAGCGATCATTTGAGCTATCATTGGAGCTATCCCTTAAAAGGGACGGAAAAAATGATCGTGTGATTCAGGCATTGCATAGCAACGTAAAAACTGAGGTTCGCAAAATTCTTGAAAATCTTCCGGTAGTTTGCTACTACCAGAGTTTAAAACTACGGACTGTTGATTATCCACTGTACTAATTCTGCGTTCTTCCTAATTCCCGTCACCCAGCTCGCCCCCTCCATCCTTCTCCACACTCGCATCTCAAACACCTTGAGTCTATCTACATTCTCCCTTCGCAACGACGAAAGTCTCCGACTCACACAGCACCACCGTATACAATCACATACGAAGTTTTATAGAAAACTAAAAAAAGAAAAAATGAAGCATAGAAATGTCGGAAGTGATGAAGTACAACGTTATTGAGCCAGATAGAGTAGGAAAGTAAAATCTTCTTCTTCTGCTGATAAGCTCTTTTTACCCCAAAATACCACCAAATTTTTCTTCTTTATCCATCTTCTTCTTTCTTGTGTCTTTCTTGTGAACTCCACGTTTCCACCCTATACAACTCTTAAGTCGTATAAAGCTCCTCATCCGCCTCTTCTTCATATCTTTGCCCAAGGTCCCCATAATCAGCTCTGTTCTATTACCGAGCGCTTCCTTTGCTAGCGCTGTTCTCCTCGTGATGTTTTCATTACCGCGCCCATTAATTGTCCTAAAATCTCCATATTTCGCCTTTTCTTTTGTTTCCTCGAAGTTAGGGACTGTCATCAGTGGAGTAAATGGCTAATATGTCTCATCTTATAGCGCGCGGTTCGAATTGCACGGATTTGTGCTTATCGCGGCATTTTCTCCATTAATTTCTCGCATAAGATAACTCCTTGAGCTCCCTCATGGTCAGAGACAATGAACTTGGAGGACTCATATTTCTCGGTCTACGACATATTATGCGACGGTGGTCACCCGAACTACTAAGACTTAAGCAAGCCTTATATCGGGTGACACCCGTGTCAATGTATACGTGTCAATAATATATGTGTCAACCCAGACCTGTCTCATAAAAACACTTGATACAAAACCCAAACACATGGAAATCCCAACTTCCGAGATAAAGAGACGAAATATTTTAGCACCTCACGCTTCCGGTCATACAACACTCCGAAGGACGGCGATAAGCGAACGCACGCAATGTGGGCTTCGGTCGAGACTCCGGAGATATGGGCGATATCTATTTACGACTTGCGCGACTTCGCCCCGTACTGGGTACTGAGCCAATGCATTCCCGGCCTTCCGGTGTCCACAGCCTACAAACCCGATTCCTCTGGTTCATTGGCCCCCTCTCCGCGTCACGAACGCAGTAACACACCAGCTAAGCGCGCGAAAGAATTCCACGAGGCCGCACACGCTCATTAGCAAAGCGCATTGGTAATGGAATGCCTCGCCATGATGCACTGAAATGCAATCGCCAGCCTCCTCCTTGCAATACAAAGTGTACTGCTCATCAAGGGACAGAGAACATAACTGGGAAGATTGGAAATTTGCCAAAGAGAATCGAGCGGGCTGAGGATTGTCGCCATTAAACTAAAATATATCATTGTAAAGGTACGGCTATCGTAGGTAAACACATATTTTAACATGAATAAACTACCCAGGCAATGCTCAGGAATTAACAAAACTTTGTCATTTGTATAAAAGTTAAAGTTTCAGGCTTTACTTTGTGGTAACGCGACACATGAAAAGAGAATCACTTTGTACTTTCCATACTGTTTTATTGTTTCCGACCATGGTTTCGACAAAGTTTTGTCATTATCAATGGAACAATATAACTTTTTCGTTGTCCATATATACCAAACTGAGGGTGGGCGGGGAAGATGAGGGAGGGGGTGGATAAAAAAAGGGGATGAGGGAAAGAAAGAGTTGGTTGAAAGGAGAATGACGTCAATGGGGATGGGTAGGGGATAAACGACACACAATGGCAAGGTTGAGTATATGACGTAAACGAACATTAAAAGTTGATTGACATAACTTGTTCGATAAGGACAAAACTTTGTCGAAACCATGGTCGGAAACGATAAAAGTGTGGAAAGTACAAAGCAAGTTCTCTCTTCATTTGTAAGTTTTACTTAGAGTATTTATTGTACCACCGGTTTCGTCGAATAGTCGACATCGTCAGGTCTGTCGTCGTCGACATCGCGTCTGTCGTCGAACAGTCGACACCTGATGATGTCGACTATCCGACAAAACCGGTCGGACAATAAATACTCTAAGTAAAACTTACTAAGTTTTGTTAATTCCTGAGCATGGAAAGGTTTTACGAAGTTAAGGCTGAAACTATTGAATTTACCCACGCAATACTTTTAATAGAATCGAAAAAAAATCTTCGAATGCCAAGGCTCTTTCAGCATATAGGATGAACATAATCTCCTAATACACGCATATTTAGTCAGAGAGCGACATAGAAAGTAGTGCTGTTTACCTGAAGCCGATTCCTAAATATGCCCAATACGTTTGAAGAAAGAATCACGCGGCCGAAGAATCCATGACCGTGGCCTTTGTTAAAATCATACGATCATTTTAAAAAGTCTTATAGTAAACTTTTATGCAAAAAAAGTATATTTTCACAGCTCTATTATACTGGACGTCCAATAATTGAGGAGAATT
Organism: Ceriagrion tenellum; assembly: GCA_963169105.1. NCBI lineage: Eukaryota > Metazoa > Arthropoda > Insecta > Odonata > Coenagrionidae > Ceriagrion > Ceriagrion tenellum. Next base: position 84,785,014 of record OY720644.1, read on the forward strand.
TCAGTAATTTAAAGCCAATTATTGCGTCATAAATGTGATAATAACTAAAACCTGTTTTTAATTGTATAATTTAAAAATAAAATTTGAATATATTCTCTGATATGACAGAGGAAGAACCTCGCTCACAATGCCCTCAGGTAGTTATGGCAAGGTATTTCCCAAAACATAATACTAGAAAATACAAAATATTAGAAATGTATTATTGTATTTTACCAGCAGAAAGAAGCACAAATTAAATGTTGTCATATTAATGGAGCAATAGTCTACTTTTATATGACTGAAACTCTTAATAAATAAATATAAATACCTTTGTTAGCCTTTAACTTGACTCACTTTTTTCGCACGGTGCGTTTAAAACTCCTTCAAAACGGAAGGTTTTTTTGTGATCCTCAAGAACCAACTGCGGTGACAATACGATTTATTTTTAAAATTGTGAACAAATCATACAAACAACATAATGACAATTTTTTGACGAGATTTGGGTGTCAGAAATTCCACATGTTTTACAAATAATGTCTCTCTGGAGTGCATATACCATTTCCCATACTGAATGGCCGGTATTTTTTGGCAAATATTTTGGGAAGTAATTCGGTAAGCCGCTTGGAAGGGGGAGATATTTTTCTTAAAAATGAGAGCAAATTAACAGTTTTCCAGACGGTGTGATTTCTCGTTCGTTAAAAGTTACCCTCATTGTGCCGTGGTGAGCAAGAACAGGGAGGCTACTCGCACAGTGAAGTCAAATTCACGGTTATTCATGGCAAATCATGGTTATTTTTTATTGGTCAAAAGTTTAAATACTTCTGGTTTTATTGGATTTAGACGCTTTTATATTCAAAATAATATTTCTTTTAATACCTTTCCCGAATCACTCAGGGGGTCTGTAAGTGCCTGCAATTTCGATAAGCCATTTTCACTTGTCATTTTTAAATTTTCTCTGGGGCACAACAACAAGGCCTTGACGGAAACAACCATAAATATTTCGGTAAAGCTAAAAAAATCATAATTTTTAAAGTCGACACACGGTTTTCTTGGATTGGGAAGCTAAAAAAAAATCTTACCTTTTTCATTTTTATTTGACTGAATATCATGAGCATATTTTCATTATCAGTCGAATGAAAACGATGAGCAGTTGAGTGAATTCAACGCACCTTGTATTCAACATTCAATTCAACACACATACCTTTCCCCATGTGAAACGGTTGGCATTTTTTGGCAAATATCTCGGAAGGTGAAGTGCAAAAAGGGGATGATATTCTGGTATCTTTGGAAGGGTGAGAAATTTTTCTTTGATACGAGATCAAATTAATTGACTGTCTTAAAATTGCTTTATCATTCACCTAAATGTCTTCGTATACGCTGCAATTGCCCAGTAATTGAACGGGTAAATGAACTTAGGTACTTGGGAGTGACACTAGATAGTAGATTAAATTGGCATACGCATATTTCTGATGTAAGTAAAAAAGTAAGATGTGCTCTTTCAAAGTTTTATTTTACTCGAAACAAATGTCCTATCAATTTCTTAAGAACAATTTATTGTGCTCTAGTACAATCTGTTCTAAATTATGGTATATGTTGTTGGGTAAGGTGCATATAAAAATATATTTAAGCATGTAGAGGTCATTCAAAAAAGAATTGTTAGAGTAATGAAGTTTAAAAGGAGGTATGAGCATTCATTCCCCTTGTTTGTTGAATTAAGACTGTTGCCCGCCAGATATTTGTGTGTGTGTGTGTGTGTGTATATATATATATATATATATATATATATGTTTATACAGAAAGGTAGAAAGAAAGTGGATAGGAACACATAAAATTGACGAACACAATGGTGGTGTGAAGATGTAATGATGGCCGATTCCGAGCAGAAAAATTCGACTGGACCGGGAATCGATATATATATATATATATATAAAGTGTTAAGATCTTTTTATGTTCGAAGTGGTTATTCACCGCCCTTTATTTCCGAAAGGTTTTCTTACCATTTGAGAAGAGAATGTAATGTGTATGTCTGTAAACCTAATTTAACTTTGTATAAAAGGTCTTTTCTGTACATGGGTACAAAGGTTTTCAATGCACTGCCTGAAATTATAAAAAGAGAAAATGTTTTCACTAAGTTTCTCCGTTTAGTTAAAAATTGGCTGTTTACACAAAAAAACATTGATACTCTATTCTAAGAATTGAAAATTGACTGCTTCTGTTTATTAGAGACTAGTATATATAATCTGCTAAACGCATAGTGGTACTTTTGTCTTATGTTGCTGACCATTAGAGACTGTATTATATAATGTCATGCACGCATAGTGTTTTGTTCAATTTTTTGTCTGGGTAACGCATGTTTTTGTTTTTGAAGGTAGTCTTACCTCAGGAATAACCTTAAAGACTACCTAAATCTTTCATATTCGATGTTAATGTGGTTGTGTACATTATTTGATGGAAGAATAAACAATATCATTTCCAGGCGAGGTGATAATTCGCTCGCTCAGACTACCTTAACTGTACCGTGGTGAGCAAGAACAGGGTGGCTACTCGTACTATGAAATTAAATTCACAATTAATCATGGTATTTTCCGGGGTCAAAATTTTCAATACTCACGGTTTTCATGGAATTAAACGCTTAGTCAATCAAATAAATATGTCTTTCAATGCATTCCCCGGATCACACTGGCGGTCTGTAGGTCCCGCCATTCCGATAGGCCAGTTTGAATCGTCTTCAAGTTTCTCAGGGGCAGAACAACCAGGACAGGACGGAAACGCCCATAAATATTTTCGGTAAAGTTGCAAAATAATCACTTTTTAAGTCAAAATACTCACGGTTTTATTGGATTGTAAAGCTAAAAACATCATACTTTTTTTAAACTTTTAATTAGACTGAAGTTTACTTTAGTTTTTTTTTCATTCGGCTGATAATGTAAATCATGAGCTGTTGCTCATTATCAGTAAAATGAAAACGTTGAGTTTTTGAGTGAATTTAATGCATCTTGCAATCGCTGAAACATTGCACGTAAACGGGAATTTCAAAAACATTGAATATAGTCATTCTTTCACCCACATAGCCGTGGTGGAACCTTCTTAAACGGATCGCACCTTTTTATGAATGCTTTTGAATTCAATATTGGATGTAGAAAGTAATTTCGACACATAATAGGTAATTCGGTCATTTTGTGCGCGTCACAATCGGAGAGGCGTAAAGATGAGGTAGTGTCGGAAGTAAATTCAGAAACCATAAGAGAGAGGTCGCATTCTCTGCCTTGAATGGTGATCGAGGAGAGTGTGGACGCTGAGGGAGTGACAATAGAATACCTACGAGTAGGTTGAATGACTCGACAGGAAAAATAACCGGGTTTAAATTCCTGCGGAGGATTTCTAATTGGTCCAACGAGTCATGCATAAGTGTCTGATTCTCATGATTTCTCAGGACTAGTTTTAGATATAGGATCGAATTCAGCGGAGAGCAGCAAGGCTTGTTAAAAATTGTTAAGATAGACATGGCACTGTTACTGAATTGTTGAGAGAATTAGGGTTTGAAGCGCCATCTGATTGGATTGCATATTTAGGGAAGCGACCGACAGCTAAGGTCATTTTTGCCATAGGGGGGTAGATAAGGGAGTAAGGATGGATAGGAACTCAGCGCACAGTGCTTCAAATAAGTCCGGACATAAGTCCAAAATTGCTTTTTTTTTAGATAATGTCTTGAAACTTGGTATATATACACAGAAATGATTGGTAATTATGGAATGGTAAGTCATTTTTCATAGGTTTTACCCGTTTCTTAGATAAAGAGGCTCCAACATGACCAAATTTCCAAAAAAGCGCCCGCTCTCATTTTTCTTCGAAAATCTTACAAGTTGGGCAGATACAGGAGTAATGGAAAGACTTTTATGAAATAAAAAACATTACCATTTGTGAACAGGGTACTTTCCGTATACTATAAATAAGTTTCAGACATTTTTGCCTATATTTGTGTGCTATTACGTCACAAAATGGTGGATCCTTTTTTTAGAAAAATTTTTACATAAAGTAGACAATATAATCCTTATTCGGAAATTGCTCTCTGGGATACTTCATCAGGGTATAAATTAAAGATATTTCTAGATTATCTCGAAAAAATATTTGAAAACAGTTTGAGACGCCGAGAACAAACACGATTTTTCGATCGCGTATCGCGGCCCGGCTCCGCACAGAGGGACCTGGAAATACCGTGACTCCGTTGGATTGTTCAAGTTGTGTGAACATTAACTCCTCGAATTCAACTTTTTCAGGCTATGCATGCTGTCACTGATTTCTAAAGATTCTAAACTGAAGATTTTGCGAGGATGTTGGATCGAGAGAATAGATCAGTGCACGCGTAACTGCGGTAAATTTGTTTTTCTTTGGATAATTTTCGGAATCATGCTGCAATATATGAACGTCTTTCAACTCTTGAGAAAGAATGCGGGATACCGTGAATGTTTTCCATAAAAAGGCAACATTTGGGATTCCCTTCTTTCTCTTCACCCTTTCTTCCCACTCACCCCGATCTACCCCCTCCGCCTTTACTCCCCGAGGAGGGTGGCGCGAAAAAGAACGTTTTATGACAATGTGCAGCATTAAAAAAAAAATGACTGCTTGGCAAATTACAACTTGTTGTCACTCTTCGCTATCAGGATCTATGATACGCCAGAAATAACATTTGTAGATACTCTCCTACAAATAACTTGGAACTCATAATCTATGAAAATTAATATTTAATTTTAAGGAATAACCTAAAGGAAATCATTTTTATAATATCATTCTTTATGACCTCTTACAATGAAAGTCAAGCTTGAGTTTAAAATCAGCATGATTTCATGAGCTTTTACAAAAAGTTCTGTCGTGCGCAACATCATCTCTTTGTATTCAGTGATATACTGGATGATTATGTTCGAGGGATGGATTAATTTACACTTGAGACTCCAGTGGTTTCGCCTTTTTATTTCGCAATACTGATCACACAATGTAATAATGTCAAATTACAATGCTCTCGACGAAATGTGGCGCGAAAAGGAACGTTTTATGATTCAGGGCTGCCGTTGACGGTATTTTCAGTCGAGCCCTTCCTTTAAGAAATGCATATTGACGGGCAGTTGTAGTCTGGTTTTGTTGAAATATTGTAGTGCCTGTAATCTCGTGAGTTTTGAAAACCCTTAGTACCTGGTTATTTGGCTGGTAAAATACTGAAATATTTCCTGCTACAGTTCCATGTGGTGACAGCAGTATTGTTTATTTTCTTAACAATATACCTCTTTTTTTAAGGTAAGCAATTTATTTTAATTTTTTTCCTTTCCACCAACGAAGTTTTTAACCCACAATATGCGTCGTAGTTTTCTCACTTGCGTTCAGATATATTTTGTTAACTTCTTTTGGATTTTTTTTCTACCACGCGCACTTACTTCTTACTATAATTTCAAAGTATCATAATTTTTTTCTTTTACCCTTCGTTTATCATATTTTCTTAAATTATTGGACCGGTTACACAGGTAGTTCCTCAGATGTGTGGTGATATGCCTTCACGCCAGATCACGCGTCTAGAGCTCCATAAAAAAAAGTAACGGAAATGAAGGGAAAAATCATTAAATGACAAAAGAGAACATTTGATTGATTATTTGCCACGAAGATAAGATTAATGGTCACATGACGACTCTCTCAAAAGTCTTCGTGAATTCATTTGAGTAAGTTTTTTGGTTCCCCACATGAGAAAGTGGGAAAAGTGTTCACGGCAATTTTTGCTGCATTAAAATGATTGGCTCAATGAATGAGGATGAGAAGGGGTTGACCATTTTAGTACCAGGGGTACATTTATGTACCTCTCGATCTTTTTCCTGTGTACTCAAGCCCTTCTTTTGTAAATGAAATAAAAATCCAGAAGCACTTTCCTGGCACATATTACTCGCTGTCTACTTAAAAGTCTCCTCAAAAGAGTGCGCTGGGCGCAAAAATTTCCATTCCATATTCCGAAGCTACTTAAAAAACATTTGGCCGACAAGCAACCTGCTTTAAAAAAATTACGGTCGACTTAGTATTTGAAATTATGTTCTCCCCTTTTCACATATCATTTATTGTGCATTAATATTGATTACATAAAATACATTTCTGTCCATGATTGAAATAAATGTGTAAAAGTGAATGTGAGGATAGCAAATGATTTCTTTGGACACTAGCGGTGTTACGAGAAGCAAGTAGTTACGTGATACGAATATCGAAGGTGCAATAACTTTAAATTAGTCAAGGGTCAAAGTCAAAAATTAGTAAAAGGGTCAGAGGGCGTAAACGAAACCTCCTTTCCATCGTAATGGGCCATGTGTTGGCATGTGGAATATTAAATAGAGGCGGTTTTTCGTTTACATTCGCATACAGGGTTTTAAGAGAGATGGGACTTGGGTTGCTGAGGTGGCTAGAGTACTGGCTAACCATACGGACGGCCAGGGTTCAAATCCCTGCAGAGGAGGATGTTTTCCAGAAAAAACCCGATCCCTACTTGGGTATCTTCAAATGCAGTACTCCGTCCGTCGGATGAGACGTTAAACCGTGGTCCCCTTGGTCGACACCTACCTCGTCGCCGAATGCCGACGCCGAAAATTAAATGGAAAATGGGGATCGGGTTATTCATGGAGCGTTTTTATGTATGGATGTGATAGCGTGGACATTAGGTAAGAGGGAAAGGAATAGAATAGAAGCTTATGAAATGTGGGTGTGGAGAAGGATGGAAAAAGTAAGATGGGTAGATAAGATGAGAAATGAAGAGGTTTTGAGCAAAGTAAAAGAAGGAAGATCGCTCCTAAAGGAAATAAGGAAAAGGAAAGGAAACTGGTTGGGCCATGTGATGAGAGGGAAAAGTATAATAACTGTGGCACTTGAGGGTTCAATTGAAGGAGAGAAAAAGAGAGGAAGGAGAAGAATTAAATTGATGGATCAGGTGAAGAACATCAGCTATGATGAAGCAAAGAAAGAAGCTCGGAACAGAAGCGGATGGAGACAGCAGGGGTGTACGGGACCTGCCAGCAGGCAGAACACCAGACGATGATGATGGGGATCGGGTTGGTGTGGTGGCTAGAGTATTAGCTAACCACACGGACGGCCACGGTTCTAATCCCTGCAGTGGACGATGTTTTTCAGAGGAAACCCCATCCCTACTTGAGCGTCTTGTGGAGGGTGCTTAAGTGCAGTACTCCGTCTGTCGGATGAGACGTTAAACCATGGTCCCTTTGGCGCCTTTCGTTAAGAGCAGGCTAATGCCGACGCCGGGTTTCTATCCACTCTTTCTCCCTTACCTATCCCCTATGGCGCAAAGACCTTAGCCGTCGGTCGCCTCCCCAAATATCCAATCCAATCTTAAGAGAAAATATGGCAACGTCCACTCTCTCTCTTCTCACCTCACCTCCCTGGTGTCGAAGGCTCCACCTCCTCCCGCGACGCCACTCGAATCGTTCCGAGCACGCACGAAGGGCGAGTCGCAAAGATATTTGGAAAGGATAATAGTTCCCGAAGCCCCTCCCCCACTGAGGTTGTCCATGAGCTTCCCACTCCAGCGAGGGTCGAGAGAAGAGTCAAATTAGAAAGACATAAAGGGTGAAGCTCAACTGACTGTCGGTTCTACCCAGAAAAGCGGCACTAACCGCAGTTTATTATGTTTTAATCATTTTTATGAATATTGTATTCTTTAAAATTTAAGTCAAGATACGATTTATTCCATTACGCAACGTTTCATAGGTTCCCACAACACACCTTCTTTCTCAACAACAGTGGCTACAACCATGCACTTTCAAGCGCACCTATTTAAATCTATCCCTCTCTCCCTTTTTCTTCTTTTCATGATGTTCACCGGATTCTGGGGGAATGAAAAAAAGGACGCAACCCGCCTCCTGTCTGCCTCTCACCCCCGCGGATCCCTCGAGCCCAGCTGTGCATCAAACTGCAGGACGTGTACCTCGTCGAACGCAACATCCACGCGTGCATGGCCGTGGAAGGAATCTTCAACAAGCAGACGCTGTTCGGCCGGACACTCGGCTGCATGCGGATGGGATCCAACGGGTTCGCGGTGGTCAACCCTGAGGACGGCGGCGGACTGCCTCCGGTCGACATCGCCGATCCGGACGACGAGGAACCGAACGACGAAGACGACTACGACCAAGTCGACGAGGATTACGATCAAGTGGAAGAGGACAACACGGTCGAGTCCGGGGCGGCAGGCGGGGACCAGACGGCTGATACGGAGACTGCCACAACGGCACCGACGAAGACCAAGGGTACTAAACCAGCCAAAGGAGCTACCTCACAGGTCAATAACAACCCAGCTGTCAAGGACGCGGGAGGCTCGAAGTCTTCGGTGAAGACTTCGAGCTTCGACTCCGGTACAACGAACTCTGGAGCGTCACAGACCAGGCTTACGGGAATAAACAAGGGAGCGGCTGTTCCAGTAAACGTCAACCCAACTGACAAGGATGTACCAGGAAGCTTCAAGACGTCACTGAATACTGCGGCAACCGCTGACTCTGAGGCGTCCAAGTCCAGCGTGACAGGGTCAAACCAGGACGCGACCGCGCCAGTGAGCGACAGCCTAATCGACAAGGATCCTGAGGGAGACACCAAGACTTCATTGAACACTGGAGCAAACAATGACACTGCCAAAACCACCGGTAACAAAGTCTCCACAGTATCCACCGAAGACATCTCTGTAGACCTAAGTGAGACAGTTGATTCAAAGGTAGTCAACAACTCTGTCAATACGACCAATGTTGACGCAACGGCACCATTGAGCAACACGATACACGAGGGTCTGACGAGTACCCCAGGGACTGAGGAAGAGAACACGGATTCTTCCGTTGATGAAGTGGTCTCGACGAAGTACGAAGTTTCGATCGGCTCGGAAGAAGACAACGCGTCAGATAAGTCTCCAGAGACGACGACCGAAGGACATAAGGAGGCGGAACAGGGGGTGGTAGCAACAGCCGATAAAGAGGTTGACAAGTCTAAAATGTCAGAAAAGGAGGCTGTGGAAGCGGAAGATGTGAATAAATTGGCAGTCAACGAAACAAAAGCGAAAGGTGAGTCTAATAAAGGAGAGCTGGACGCTGAGAACAGAGACCAGCTTCGGAGCGTGGAGAAGGAAGAAATTGTGAAAAAGGGAAGAGGATTATTGGACGATGAAATAGTGGGCATCGGGACGGTGGAAGTACTGTGATCACGCAAGAGTCAACGTTCATTGGTCAGCAAAAAAACTCTCAACAAACCGACATATCTAACATCTGAAGGTAGTTGGAGCGATCATTTATGCACGAATTTGCGTGAAACTTTTCGTACGCGTACTATCAAGTAATGGCATAGATGAAAGTGAAAAAAATTCCACAATACCGATTTCGTTTATTTGGCAATTTGATGCTTTTTGTACACGTAGCCCTATTATACTTCACTAAAATTTCCAAATATTTCGATGACACACGCACCAATTTTCTCCCAAACGCAAAAGCACAGCTTTCACATCATTATAACTGTGCCTATTAAATACTGAGGTACCATCATCATCAGAATTTTTGCTTAAATTTTTAATTCCGCGCCTTAAACCGAAGTCATAGCAATGCTTTAATTGATACAATTTTGAGATATAATTCTTCCATCAATTATATTACAGCATGTGAGGTTATTTCGAAAATATAAATTGATATACTTAAGTGAAGTATGGTTCAACAATTTTTTTCCACTAACTTGAAAAAAAAACATTTGAAAAAAGCACTCAACGACTCACGGTTCGCGCTCGAACCACCTTCAAGTGGCTACGGCGGAAATCGTAGGTCATTGAGAGCACATTTAAATAATTCTTCGAGTGAGGCAGAATAAAACTCTAGAATCACATTTAATTAATGTGCATGAGTCTATTCGGTGGAACATACCATGACTGAAGTAACGGAAATGTTACAAGAATTATATTTAAAAATTTTCGTAACTAAATCGAGTAGTGACGGAAGGTACTTATAGTTTTCTGCGCGGTATTTAAAATAAAGACGAAAAAACTATTTACATCTGTTTTTTATCGAATCTTCGAATCGGCAAGTCAAGTCCAAGTTAAATTATCCCTTGAGAGCCTTTTCAATGCATGGGTAAAATATGCATACATAAATTTTATCATAAATACATTTTACGAATGCACTCCTGTCGCAGACTAGTTTTGCCAATAGATATTTTTTCAACGCATTTGTAAGGGTTGAAAAACATGTTTAAGAAATTTTATCATAAATACATTTTACGAATGCACTCCTGTCGCAGACTAGTTTTGCCAATAGACATTTTTTTAACGCATTTGTAAGGGTTGAAAAACATGTTTAAGAAAGTTTCCATTAGATACGATAGCTCTAAAACTTCTCTAAATCTTTTACACTCAGCGTTACACAATTATATTTGTTATAACAACCATTGTAATAACGCGACATCTGATAGACCGCGTTTGAGAGAAAATCTGCGCATTAGAAATAAAATCATTACGAGACAATTCATGTGACATTGTTTACGTGTCAAAACTATATTGATTTGCCAAAAACTCAAATCGGTAGTGTATTTTTTCACTTTAAATATATAGATGTCACTAAGAAAAACACGCACGCAGAGTCCTCTACATTGCATTCTCAACATTACTTCCTCACATCGCAGTTATTATATGGCAATCTAGAGGTCTCTGAACGAATGTAGAGATTCACGCAAACCAGTGCAAACAAATTAATATCGCTTCAAGAACCCAACTTTCTTGCCTTACTTTTTACCTTGAGATATACGATTCTAAGGTCATAAGATAATTTTTAAGGTTATTTATTAGGTAGTAGATGTAATATATTTAGATCTATTTATTGTAGCAACAATCATGTCATCCATCACACATTAAAAGGAGCATTTTATATTTCGACATTTCATTTTTGTATTAAATTTTTTGTTATTGAAACTGGACTTTACTTTCTTATTTCCTAATCCCTACAGCCTTGGGAATCGCAGAAGTTTACCAAAAAGTTAGGTAACCTAAGAACATTGTGCACTTCAGGAATTTTTTTTATTTTATGTTAAAAAGTATCCCTACTAAATAACAGAATACAGTCGCGTAAAAAATAAGGAGACGAATAGGACCTTACCTAATTACGCAAATGAACAAACAGTAATTGATTGGAAAAAACATACGTAACCATTAAATGACAGAAAAAAGTATTTTACAAGGTATTTGCAGTTTAAAAAAAATACTACTTTCTTTATATTACTAACTAATAATTCAAATAAAAATTATTTCGCGAGTATTTATTAGTTTTTTGTACAATGAAAAAGTACGATGAAATTGCCACAAGATTATTTCGATCCAGTTCTCTTTGTATCGACAAAAACTGGAACGCATATTTGGAAGCCTGAATGGCGTAGTTGTCTGCGCATTATTCCGGCAAACCAAACCGTTGTTCGATTCCCGCTCCCGGTCAAAATTTCCTCGAGGCAATTTCGACGAGTGATATGTGTTAGTGTTATGAATGTCTGTGAAATGAATGACGCGAGAGGTAGAGGTAGGCCGAGAAAGTTGTGGTTGAATGTGGTTGAGGAAATTTTCAGGAGGAGGTATATTAGGAATATTAAAAACAGGAGGGCGCGTATGAAGCAGTGTATGGGGGTAAATGAGTCAGAAGAGGTTTGCAAGGATAGGTCAGTATGGAGGAAATTAGTGAAGCAGAGTTAGGTGTACAAATATGTGTTTATGGGTGAAACTTTGAGACTGTGCCCAACCCGGAAGGGAACGGCGTGATTGGTATGAATGTATGTCATGTGTTTAGGGGACTGGGAAGATGTCGAGATTCAAAAACAGAAAAAATTAAATCTCGTGGCAGTTTCATCGTATTTTACCTGCTATTTTAGAAAATTTTTAACGAAAAAGTAAGACAGCATATTTGATTCACCTGATAATTAATAATACCACCGGTTATACAGGGTGTTTCAGGAGGAAAGTTCGAAACTTCTGGAGGAGGTAGGGGAGTTGATTTCAAGCACTTTTATCATAGCTACATGGGGTCGCAACTCCTTAGTTACCAAGGCAACTTAGTTACTATGGCAACGTAAACATTTTTTCAGAAATATTCTGCAAGCACAACAAAAACACCCAATTTCAATGACAAGTATTGATTGAGGAGATTTGAAACATTTCACATTGGTGCCAAAGATATGTATTGTTCCTGTTCTGCTATCATCAATGCTAACGGTATCTTATTTTCATGATGGCTCTACAATATTCATCGAATTTTAACTCCTCAAAAACAAATAATGTGCGATAGTGCTTTCAATTCCAGAGATATCAAAAAATAAGTTAGAATAAAACTTTTAGCAAATTAATTTCTCAATTCATTGCAGTAAAAATCACATCTCTATCTTTTAAAATACGGAAAATATGGCAACTTAACTAATGTTAATACAACGAGGCCTTTGAGAAAAAGACCCGAGGAGAATATGCAACCAAAGTCATGGTCTGGTTGCTGAGAGTTACAATCTTATCAGTCACAAATACTACAAATACTCGTTGGTGGGGTTAACAATATGGACGAACAGTTTCTCCCATTTCCACTCCGGAAGTTTCGAACTTTCCTCCTGAAACACCCTGTATATAAAACAGACACGCCACGGGTTTCGACGAATGATCGCCATCATCAGGTCTCTGAGTCTGTTTTATTGTATGTGTCAGGTCTGTTTTATATTGTATGTTGTATTGTAAAAGTTTTGTATTTAAAAATTTGTCAACCATGGAATGCCTCCAATTGACTCAAGATAGAAAGAGTAAGTATTTAGTAACAAGGAAGGTTAAAACTAGGAAAGAAATTATCTTCGGCCTTGCTGAAGCTCAAATACCCTACACCACGTTCGATTTTGTTTTTAAAAAACCTGGTTTTGGTACATTCCAACCCATTTTAGAACTGTGCCGTCTGAGGAGTACTAGAGGCTTATGACCAAAATTTCAGCTCGGTATCTCAATGTTTACGGAATTTATCGTGCGATGAGACAGACAGACGGACAGATGTTTCGAGTCTCCTCGCAAGGGTAAAAAACCTACCTCCCGGTCTGAAGCTCTCGGGTTTATCACCGGGATGGGTAGGTAGATGTAAAGGTAGAGGTAACGATGTAAAACATCTCCTCAAAGAATTATTCCCTATACTTTCTAGCAATCCTGCCACTACCAATTTATTCCCTAAATGTCCCTCTGTTGTCTTCAAACGTCCCCCGAACCTGTCTGTTATATTTAGAGCCACTAACCCCCTCCATAAATCTTTGAATATTTCTAAAGCTCCAGCCACACGTTGTAACCGGCCAAGATGCAAAACCTGTTTAATTCTAATTACAGACCGACTACCCAAAAAATTCGTTAATCGCTATCGTCCTTCTGTTTCCTCCCCTTCCTGTACCACAACTAATATAGTATATATCCTTCTTTGTAAATTATGTACAGCCTTTTACATTGGGCTCTGTAGTACCCCCCTCAATATTAGAATTAACAATCACCGTGCTTCTTGCAATCCTCCTTCAAACAACTTCTCTTTCTCTGTCCCCACACATGCTGCCTCCCACAATGTAAAATTTGATGACTGCTACAATGTAGCCATTCTGGCATCCCTCCCGCCCACAGCCACTATGATTAGTCTGAAGACCTTAGAACAAAGTTGCATCCGATTTTTTAACGCCCTCTGTCCACCTGGCCTCAACCGTTCCCATTAATACGTAGTGGTGTAGGGTATAAATATACATATTTTTCCGAAATGTTTCTCGTCCTCGATAATCAGACGCAAACGGGAAACGTGACGAGCAAATGGGAGGACAAATCACGCCCAATCTTCAATGAGGGAGAAGAGAAAAGTGAAACGTTTGGAAGGAGATAGCGTCCACTTCCATGGGAAGCTATTACCGGCGGAACTATCAGAGACGGAGGTGGGGAGGGGAAAGTAGGGGGTGGAGGATGGTTGGTGGGGGAGGGCTGAGGAAGACCTCAGAGAAGGGTCGCAGAGTACCTGGCGCGATTAACCGACGGCCGAGCAAACTGGCATTGGATGAACAAGACTATCAAGTCGGGGGGTGGACGGGGCAGGGGGGGGGGTAGAGGAAAAACGAGACGGGAGAAAGATAGAGAAAGAGGGAGAAACGAGCAATTCCTGACCTCAGAACACCGAAGAGAGTTGAACAAGGTAAGTGCTCTCAGCGCTTCGTGTTGCCAGAGTGAATGAATTCATTATACACATATTTTTTTCCTAGAAGAACAACTGTTTCAGCGGAAAAATAATTTTTAGTTAATTTTTGTGGATGAAAAATAACAAGGCAGACGCCATGTTAACGCTAAAATCGTTTCGTGTTCATAAAGTAAATTAATTCATTGCAGAAATTTCCGCTCCTCTCAGAATAACTGTTTCAGCGGAAAGAAATTTTAAGTTGATTCTTGTCTACATCTACATAATACCCTGCGAGCCGTCACATGGGCGTGTAGCAGGGGGTGTTAGGTCACCAGCCGTGTAAAGATGTAAGTTTTTGGGAGATGAAATGGTGACATGTATTATAGGAGTGTATTTAGTGGAGCTCAATTTTTATTGTGGTCGCTTATTGTTCGCGGAAAGAACGAGTTGTTGTACCTATCTGTTCGGCAGTGTATCTCTCTTATTTTATCGCATATATCAGGCCTAGAGATGTAGTGAGGAGTCATGATAATATTCTCTGTGTCGCTCTGAAAAATATCAGTTCTGAATTTCTCAAGCAACCTAAGCCCAGCATGTAGCCTCAGAGTCTCTAGGGGCTCCCTCCTTAATCCCCCTAAAAGTTGTGAGACACTTGATGTACGCTCGTAGCAGTTTTTAACAAAGCGTGCTGCTTTCCTTTGTATTTTATTAATTTTTTTGGTTAAAGCTTTTTGTCGATGAAATATAATATCGCAGATGCTAACTAAGCGCATTAATCTATTCTTGTTCGTAAATTAAATGAATTCATTAGATAAACTTCCGCTCCCCGCAGAATAACTTTAATAATAATTTTTTTATAATTTTAAATAAACTTTTTTCCATAAAAAATAACACCGCAGATGCTACCTCAACTTACCATGCTGCGCCGCCGTGAATTATCTAAGCGTTCCGTGCCGCTCGAGAGAAATAATTTATAGTACCAAATTTCCTTGTCCATGAGAATAAAATAAGGGAAATAGATTGCAGAACAGAAAGGTTGAAAATTTCGTTTTTCCTGCGACCGATAAGAGACCATAATGGCTGCGTTAAGACTTTGAAGTCGATTAGTTGACAGGTAGTGTAGCTGATTAATTCATACGCCCCCTAATGCATGTTTCTAAATCTGCCGAGTGGTGCTAACACCATGTTTTGCATGTTCCCTGCATGACTGTTGTGTCACTTTTATGTAGTTACATTATAGATCACTTTAGTAGTTTCTGTAGCATTTGTAACATACCGATAGTGTGATGCTTGCTGGTCAAAGTAAATTTCTTCGCTGTCGTTCATGTTGGTGATAAGTCGCCCCCTCCCAAACACCCTTGTGGTGCCTTGAAGGGTGATTATTAGTTGTAGGTGTAGATCTAAGCGTTTTGCGCCGCTCGAGAAAAATAATTCATAGTATAAAATTCTATGCTCATAAAAATAACTCCCTCATCGGTACTTTTACCTAATTTTAAATAAAAAATGTAGTCGTTTGAGTCAAGAAAGTTTTAACCATTTCGTGAAGCTCAGTTGAATGAGTTTATAAGAGAAATTTTCTTTCTCCATAAAATGATCGTTTCAGCGGTTATTTACACTTTATTTTTTTCAATGAAAAACAAAATCGCTAGCGCAAAGTAATTTACGTAAGCGTATTTCAGGTATAAAGGTATACACAAGCGTATATTAAGCGTAATGTAAGCGTATAGTAAGCGTAATATAAGCGTAATATAAGCGTGCAATAAGCGTAATATAAGCATTTTTCACGTATTTAGATTCGCCATAGAATTTATTCATTACAGAAAATTCTTTTCGTCGTATCAAAACTATTTCAGTGGTCATTTTTAGTATTTCTTTCCGATGGTAATTTATATCGTAAGTGCTGCGTAAGGTGGTTCAAGCGTTCCTTTCAGCTCACGGGAGTGAACCTTTATACAAAAATATTTTCATTCGCAGCCAAGCTGTTTTGACGATAATCTTAACATAAATTTTTCGAGGAATAACAAAAATTGCGGGCGCGAAGTACTTGATGTAAGCGTTTTGTGATACTCAAGTAAATGAACTCATCATAATAATAGGATTCCCGAGCAGCAGAAGTGCCTCAGCTGTCTTTTTTTTTCCTTATCTTTACTTCGGTGAAATAAAATGTTGCAGGGTTGTGCTCTTCTTGCCCTTGAATTATATTTCGCATTACTTTCACTTTACAGATGGAACTGCATCCCTTTCACCTGATCATCATTTTAGCTGCTGCAACGGCTGGATGTGAGGCAAAATGTGAGTAATCTGAAACCCCTAAAAAAAACACAATTTTCTCAATAATTCCAGTGATATGAGATTATTTTCTGCAAATGATTAGTTAAGGCATTGTTTCCAAACAGATATACGCAATTACTCGTACAATCAAAAGAGTAATCGCATATTGCAACTATCTACATTATCTACATCTACATAATATCTTGCGAGCCGCCGCATGGGTGTGTGGCAGAGGGTGTTAGGTTACCAGTCGTGTAAAGATGTAAGGGATAAGGTTTTAGGAGGTGAAATGGGACATGCACTATGGAAGTGTATTTCGAGGAACTCATTCTTAATTATAGTCGCTTATTGCGCGCGGAAAGACCGAGTTTTTGTACCTATCTGTTCGACAATGTCTCTCATTTTTTGCTTCAGCACCCCTAGATATGTAATGATGCGTCATGATAATACTTTCTGTGTCGCTCTGAAACACACCAGTTCTGACACCTGAATACCTCAAACAAGCTAAGTCTAGTGTGTTACCTCCTAGTCTCTAGGGGCTCCCACCATAATCCCACTAAAAGTTGTGAGACACAATTTGTTCGCTCGAAGCGGTTTTTAACGAAGCGTGCATTTTTTCTTTGCATTTTATTATTTTTTTAGTTAAATCTCTCTGTTCAGGATCAAAAATGCTCGTGATCATTCCAGGTGTGGCCTAACCTGAGCGAAGTAGCATCTCTCTTTGACTTTTTCAACCCAGTACCTTCCTATTACACGCTTAACATTACCTAGTTTCTTCAATGCTGTGAGGCACATATTTCGCTAAGAGGAATAATTGAATATTAAATTATTTTTTTTGGCTTGTTTTATTTCGTTACTGAGAATTAAAAACCTAGAACATGATTTAATCAACTTCTTTTGCTCTCTAAAGAAGGAAAAACTTTGAAATTACAGCGCCTAAATAACTTCTAAGTACAATACAGTAGATTATTACTTAGAAAAATACGCTTATTTATCATCCATACAAAAAACACACATGAGATGATAGGAATACGAGCAACAAGTAAAGAAATTAAAATTTTAATGTCTATTGTTATAAAATGTAACAGCATTCTTAGCAAAAGAAAAAAAGGTCAAATCATTTACAAAAAATTAACGATAAAAAAATCACTTAGGCACCTATGATGTAGCAGGTCCATTGACTACAAATTTTGATTGAATTCTTAGCGGATAATACAGACCAAAACGCAATGCCATTGAACTTCTGCCTCAAAACCAGTTTCCGCGGGGATTCACTTAATCGAAGACCGGCTGTAAACAGTCCCTTCAATGCGTATTTTCCTCGCGCCCCTCAACAGTTTCAAGTCAACCAGTTCCCAGTACATAGCAACGAATGGCAGACACCACAATGCAACAATTAGCCCAACATTCCATCCGAAATACCATGAATATACATAATGGATTCAACTGTTTGGAATCGTTGCCCAGGCAACGTGTTGCCTAAATTTCCACTTTTAGTTCACCCAGTCCTTGGCGCCACTTCTTCAGAAAAAAAGTCTTCGCAGTCGACTCGTAAATGGCCGTTGTTGATTGTTGTTATCGTGAACTGTGGTGAATATTCAATAACGATTGAAGAGATATGAACTGCTTGGCGCTGTGAATAATAGCTGACTATTTTCGAGACCTAACACACTTTGTAAATGATAGAGAGGAAATATTTACTACAGGAAGTGTGTAAGAGGCATAAGTAACTTCTATCGTGAGCAGACGTCGACGGTTGCCAGACTCCGATTCTAATATGAATGTAATTAGCCCGTTCGGCTCAATTAAACAATTTACAATGCCTGGTTAAAACAAAACTTGCTGCAGAACGTACCAGGCTGCAAAACAGGGTATGTCTCTACGAGGACCCAAAATAGGAGACCGGACGATATTCAAAAATAGTGCAATTACATCCCGCGTATGGTACTACATTTTTATCCACAGCATTCTTACTACTGGTAAGTAAAACCGGTAAGACGTGTTTATTTACAATCTGCCGACGGTATTTACTATTGAACTGTCTTCCAACAGTACGCGGCGCCACAATCCACAAAGTTGTTTGTTTACGGAATTCTAGGCAACAGCTTTTTGCGACGAGTCAACAATCTATACGTATGTATATTCATGCCTAAAACGTACGACGACTTAGGAAGCATTAATTCACACCCGCAAATCTTAGACCACCATTTTCCAACCGTGTTCATCGCTTAAACCTACCTCTTATAAAAGTACAGGACAGGAATTGGTATTAAGCAATAAAAGTATATTGCGAAGGAATAAATGAAATACAAAGAAATCCGCACACATTGTTAAAAACTACTACCAGGGGACAGTGATTGCAACGTGGTTTACTGAAGGGTTAGGTTTGTGGCCGGATGAAACTCCATGGCTACAAAATAGGATTAGAATGCAAATTTAGATTAAGCAAGTTTAAGTATAATGAGGAGGATACCATTTGAACCCTCAGTATATCTTCAGAATTTTGTTATTGGTTGTTCAATCCTAAGATTGGTTGACTGCAGCCCTCCACCCTTCTTGGATTGGATATTTGGGGAGGCGACCGACGGCTAAGGTCATTTGCACCATAGGGGATAGGTGAGGGAGGAAGGGTGGATAGAAACCCGGCGTCGACATTAGCCTGCTCTTAAAGATAGGCACCAAGGGGACCACGGATTCACGTCTCATCCGACAGACGGAGTACTCTACTTGAAGTGCCCTCCATAAGACACTCGAGTAGGGAACGGGTTTCCTCTGAAAAACATCTTCCTCTGCAGGGATTTGAACCCTGGCCGCCCGTGTGGTAGGCGAGCACTCTAGCCACCAATCCGATCCGACTCCACCCTTCTTTATCTAATTCTAGTTCCCTTAGACTCTGGTATCTCTTCCTATGCGCATTCATATTTATTTGGTCCATGAATATATTCCTGAATCTTCCTCTGGCGACTTTTCCATCTTTTTTGCCGTCAATTACGTTCTTCACAAACCCATTGTGTCTCAGGGTGTGTCCAAGCCATCTTGTTCTTCTGAGAATTCCTATACTATTCCACAAAATAAGTAGAAGCAACAACAACACGACATGCTACACCTCGTGTTTAGTCGAAGTGTAATGCCAAGGAGCAGTCTTAAGCAATCCTTGGCACGTCAAACAAGTCCATGCCAACTTTATTTTCGATTTTCCATCAGTGGTTATTCATTCCTAAGATTGGTTGACTGCAGCCCTCCACTTTTCCCTATCCAATGCTAGTTCCCTTGCCTCCTGGTATCTCTTCCTATTAACTTTCCTCTTTATTTGGTCCATGAACTCAATCCTGAATCATCCTCTGGGGACTTTTCCCTCTCCTTTGCCTCCAATTATGTTCTTCACCAACCCATCCTCTCTCAGGGTGTGTCCAATCCATCTGGTTCTTCTTTTATCTACGGTGTTCCATATGGTCCTATCCCCTTCTACTCTTCCGTACACTTCATCATTTCTTGTTTTGTCCGTTCATTTTATCATCAGCATCTTCCTCCAGCACCAGGTATCAAAGGATTCTGGCCTTTTCTGGTCAGCCTTTCCAAAGGTCCATGCTTTGGAACCGAACCGATTCAGAAAGATATCTTCAATGGTTTGCAAGTTAACTTTGTGGAATTTAGAGTTCATATTGAGATGAAATATGAACACTTTGTATAATCCACACAAAACTTAATTGGTATGAGCCCGACCGGTTTCAACACTTTCGCGTCATTCTCAAGGGACTGTATAGTCTCAAGGGACTCAAGGGACTGTCATCATCATCTGGTGTTCTTCCTGCTGGCAGGTCCCGTACACCACTGCTGTCTCCATCCGCTTCCGTCCCGAGCTTCTTTATTTGCTTCATCATAGCTGATGTTCTTCACCTGATCCACCGATTTAATTCTTCTCCTTCTTCTCTCTTTTCCTCTCCTTCAATTGAACCCTCTAGTGCCACAGTTATTATACTTTTCCCTCTCATCACATGGCCCAACCAGTTTCCTTTCCTTTTCCTAATTTCCTTTAGGAGCGATATTCCTTCTTTTACTTTGCTCAAAACCTCTTCATTTCTCATCTTATCTACCCATCTTACTTTTTCCATCCTTCTCCACACCCACATTTCATAAGCTTCTATTCTATTCCTTTCCCTCTTAAATAATGTCCACGCTTCACATCCATACATGAATACGCTCCATGAATGACACTTAGCTAGTCTCATTCCCAGCTCTAGATCCAGGCTTTTATTGCATAGCAAGGTTTTCTTCCGGCTGAAGGCCTCTTTTGCCATTGCTATCCTTACCTTTATTTCTGCAATACTTCTCCAGTCGTCTGTCATTGACTGTATAGGGACTGTATATACCCCTTTTTTTGAGATCATAAATGAAGTAAACTTAGTAGAAGTCTTTGAAGAGCGAATTTCTTTCAATCAAGACATACCAATAATCTAATTAACGTGGAACTTGGCCCGAAGGCACTCCATAAAAATGCTCGATTACCTTCCTCCTCTCCTGATTACCATTCCCTACGCCTCTCCTCTCAATGTGATTTTAAATTAGTGCAACGAATTCAGTGCAATAGGCGTCTGTGAATATCCAATTCACCCCTTTTTTTCTCCAGAGATGTGAGAGAAAGGAAAACTTTATTAACATTTTAAATGATTCTAAAGTTAATTTAAACCCGTGGAAAAGTTTTTTTATGATTATAGCGACTCGATTGATTCATTGAAATAACCTTATTGCATTTTCTCAATATGACTATTTGTTAACGTACAGTTTTGTCGCAAATGCGACATATTCATTTTATTATCATTGACAGCATTATTTTAATTTCTCTGATCGAATATTAAGACATGAAGAGGCATCGAGAATTAAGACAAGACGCGAGGTAGCCGCCGACGGTATTTTACGATCTCGTGACTATTAATTAACACGTAACTTTCGCAAATCTATTCTTTCTTAAATTCCAGTCAGTTGGAGGGTGCTGCCTGGAGAAGATCCCAGCAATGGAACGACCGTGGAAATCACGAATGATGAAACGATGGAGAAACACAACCTGAGGATTTTGCAAAACCCTTGCAACTGCGAAACTCTCATGTGCAGATGCTGCGCTGGATTTAATATCGAACAAATGAACTTCCAGAGAGAAGGTGAGGTGGGTGAGAGCACATGGCAGGGACGAGCAGTGATTCTTGCTCAAATTTCGGCGATGGAAACGAAACACTCGGGCATTTTCGCGACGATTCCCAAGTGTCACGTTTCTTGAAGCAAGATAAGGACCAATTAGTGCGCTCTAATCAAATTGATGGACAATTTGGTTAAATTTATCCCAGGTCATAACATAGATTATACACAGACCAACAAGGGTATGCTTTTTTGATGCTAATTTCCTTGTACCGACGTAACTTAGCGCTGAATCCCAACCTACTCACGAAAATCGCCCATCACGTCAGGATATTAACCTTTTGAGTGCGGCATGACGTGATATCACGTCATGGTTTTCTTTGGGCTGGTGCTGATGACGTCATATCACGTCAAGGGTACCGTGAGTGTTCTAGCTATCACTAAGAAACATTCAATAGGCCCCATAATGAAAGCTGGAACACTCAAAGTACCCATGACGTGATATGACGTCTTCAGCACCAGCGTAAAGACAACCATGACGAGATAACGTCATGCCGCACTCAAAGGGTTAAGATATTCTAACCTTAACCCTTTGAATGCGGCATGACGTGTTATCACGTCATGCCGCACTCGAACGGTTATAAGGTCAAAATAGCACTTTTCAAGTCTTTATGAGCTTAAATATCTCAGAAACCGAAGGCGATAGAGTAATTCTGCAAACGGATTCTAAGTCTGTGTTAAAAAATGTACAGAATGCATATATGAAACCAAGGAAAACTATTTTTATAATAACTTGTATAACCATGGCAACCTTCAACAACATTATTTAAATTCAACTATACGTACCATAATTTTGAGTGTACAAATATTTGAAATATAAGACACAGGTTATGAAAACAATAGCTTTTCTTGGCGTCACACATTACGTTTACCAATCGAACTCAGATCGATTTTCCTGGCTCAGCTCGGTATGGTAAACGCAACGGGCTAGTGGTATTAATAATATGAGAAGCGGGCTAACTGGGACCGCTTTCTCTTCCAGTATGATATTTCAAATCGATACGAACCGATTCGCATTGATATTTCAATCGATTTCGCATTGATAAACCAGGCAATCCGAGTAGGCTGGTTTAGAATGTTCGCATCGGTTCCAGTTCATATCGATCTGAGTTCGATTGGTAAACGTAATAATAGTAAATAAATGATTTAGTTCTTTCCCGGGGAATATTGTGTGAAATTCTCTCGGGATTCACACCGGGTTAATTTTTGGCTGCCGCAAACGTTGCATGCCAATGTGGAAAAATAACCTGTATAACCATGGCAACCATCAACAACTTTATTTATATTAAACTATATCTACTATAATTTTGAGTGTAAATTTGAAATATAAGACACAAGTTATGAAAACAATAGCTTTTCTTGGCGTCACACATTACGTTTACCAATCGAACTCAGATCGATTTTCCTGGCTCATCTCGGTATGGTAAACGCAACGGGCTAGTGGTATTAATATGAGAAGCGAGCTAACTCGGCCCGCTTTCTCTTCCAATACGAAGTTTCACATCGATATGAACCGATTCGAATTGATATTTCAATCGATTTCGCATTGATAAACCAGGCGATCCGAGTAGGCTGGTTTAGAATGATCGCATCGGTCCGAGTTCTTATCGATCTGAGTTCGATTGCTAAACGCAGTGATAGTAAATAAATGATTTAGTTCTTTCCCGGCGAATGTTATGTGTGAAATTCTCTCGGTATTCACACCGGGTTAATTTATGGCTGCTGCAAAAACTTTGCATGCCAATGTGGAAAACTATAAATTAGTGAAATAGATTTCAGAATTGAAACGTGCTTAAAATAATAATTCTTTATGCCACATAAAGAAGTTTTAAAAATACCCCAGGAATGACATACAATTTCGACAATGGCTAAGACTGGGATTTCTTAAATACTTGGTCTTTGTTTTCCAACTTTAGCGCTACAAAACGAACGATAACACACAACCATAGAATATATGAGGACCCCAGAAGTCAAGGGGTCTAAGTAACAAAGCCATTGTTTAGAGAAAACCTAAGAGGACGCATCATACCCTGCGGTAAGGAATAGTTCTGTCGAAAATGCCACAAGATGGCGTCACTCGCACCCGACCGAGGCGTTTTGGCGTCAGGAGTCTCTTACTACAGGGTAACTCTCGCACAAGGCAAGAGTTATCGGTAAGTTGTAGCCAAGTTTCCGGCGCGTAAGTATAGGCAGCGCTGACATAAGATCTGTGAGAGAAGACTGAATTATTTGCGTCACCGTCCGAACACATCATGGCCGAAAACCATTCAGGTAGCTTGTCGGAAGATACCAATTACATATTTCATCTTACAGCCGTGACGACTGCTACTTAGCATTCCGATAGAAGAAAGATTGATACATCTCCATTAGTTTAAGATATGTCAATAATAATGATATTTTTTGTAAAAATATACCTCACATCTTGCCGTTTTCTCGATGGTTTAATTATGCACTGGGATAAATTTTTCATATTTCAGATACGAGTCTCCCTTGACAAAGGTCTATTTTTTGTACTATAAAAATTTCAAGTTGATGACGTAAGACTTTAACAAAAAATCTGGGGTCGGAAATCATCACAAATTCGGCCGGTCGAGCGGGTGTGATGCGTCGCCTTAACCCACTAAGTAGTTAAGAGGCATTACCCTAGATAGCAGCACCTGTCAAAAAAATCACTTGAATCCCTTTACCACCTAAAAGATTAATATTTTCACATCCCATTCCTGTACCTAACTTATTTTTTTCAAAAATGGCACTTTGACTTCTGGGGTCCATATAAGATATATATTTTCACCAAATATGTGAAAAATGATTTAAACGTAATTTAATTGTAATTTATCTTTTTAGGCTGCATGGTCTTCGGATTCAACCCTCTGGAATTTTCCCTCGACATGCAGATAATGATGAACGATAACGTCTTGTGGAACAATTCTCTCTCAGGTAAGACACATGAATCAATGTATCCTATCATAAAAATGTGCCGCATTGACTAATGTCGAATCTTCGAAGTCACCTTGCTCTTTCAAATCACTTAGGTTCGGAAATTGGAAATGTTTGGGTGACGTTCACCATAAATAAATTTACCTTTAAACGATGGAGAGCTTAGTGATCTAGAGTTTATAAAAATGAGTTTTGAGATAAACCCATCAAAATTTCAGTATAATCCTCAGGTCAATCAGCTGTAGGTACTCACTGCTTTCGAGAATGGCTGTCATTTAGGGGAAAATATTCTAAAGTTGGACGTGGTTCAACCTTGCATTTAAGAAAATAAGAGACTATCGCTATCCATCGCAATTGCATGTTGGATAATCCTTCGAGTGCGGCATGACGTGATTTCACGTCATAGTTGTCTTCACGCTGGTGCTGATGACGTGTTATCACGTCATAGGTACCGCAAGTGTTCCTGCGTGAGTGTGCTGCTACCAGGGGGCCTAATGAAAGTTCCCTAGTGAAAGCTGGAACACTCACGGTAACCTTGACGTCATATCACGTCATGCCGCACTCGAATGGATAAGGAAGTATATCCTACGCCCACACAAGGAGACACAGGATGCTATTCTGGAGGAGACTACTCAGGTAATCACAAAATTATATGCAAAAGTTGCAATATGACATTTATAAGTCAATATGAAAGAATTTTTGTCTCACGCGCTGAACAAAACACCAGAAGTCACAAAAATAAGAATTCCAACTAACCATTTGCTAAACACGTATTTTATTATAATTATGTGAAGTGCTTATCCCAGAAATTTTACGTTTTCCCTTTTGAACATAACATGTGATTTCATGCCTGATTGAGTGGTAATGGAACACAACAGCACTTTGAAAAATGGGTGCCTTCCACTGTGACAGTATTTATTAAGACACTCAACGATGCTATTTACAACATCTTCAGGGATGAAGACAAACCCTGAAGATATTGTAAGAAGCGAAACCGGTCGTAATAAATCCTATCACAGTGGAAGTTGCTCATTTTTCAAAGTGCAGTTATGTCGTCTCCAAGGGTTTAAATTGTACGCTCTAAAACAAACGGAAACTAACAGGCACTCCAGTGACATTTGCAACGAACTGTTATTTTTACACCCTTACCACACCTTCCTTATAAAATTTCCTTATTAAATAATAAAATTTCCCACCTCAACGGCCCTTGATCTAAGTTTCCAATGTCTTTCTCATCCCCGCACGAACTTTGTATTTCTCTCCATCTCTCTCCATAGCCACAGTAACCATAAAAGGCAATAAACAAACATTTCTGTCAAAAGATTTAAGTTTCTCCTGGTGAATAGTATTAATAAACTCAATCTGACACGGACAGAGTAACACGCCTTGAAAATGGAAAACAAGTCGTTTTCCGAAACGTCGGCAAACATGAAGCCAATCACCTGGTGCAGAGCCCGAGAAGAGTTTATTAAACATTTCTGTGTCCGAAGATACCATTGAGGTGTATGGAGAGGGCTCTTGCTATGCTGGCCAATGCCATAAGCTGAACCCAGTTCGCCATCTTCGTCAATCCTGTTATCATGAACTCGAAATGAATAGGTTTTTGTCCACTTTCCACAGAAATAATTCTATTTTCCGACCTGGTTTCGACATTAGCTATGTCATTTTCAAGGACCCAAACAAAAACCTATTCATTTTGGGATCATGATATCTGTAGCGCATTTCCACAAAATATCGCTGGATACTCTAAACTTAATTCGTTAATCCTTATTTTCCTATAGCGCTTGAGGGCTAACGAACGAATTTTGCAATTTAACTACGTTTTCCATCGATAATTTACGAGAAATAAGCATGCATTTACTTCTTTCACATGCATTTTCCATTCATATATTTTGTTTGGTTATTTAAATTAAAAATAATCCGCACTTCTGATGCAAAATATTGAAAATTCAAGGAGAATCCATAGAACTAATTAACCAACGCATACTTCATAAGTTACTTGCCTTAAATATCAAACGAATGGTTGATATTCCTGCATTAAATCCGCTAATTCGTCCATTCTGTCGTGCTATCCATAGGAAAGTAAGGAAGAGAAGAGTTAAACAATATGTTTGTTATTTCGGTTGTCAAAGCTACAATTTGATGACGTAGTGCCCTCACCATATACCTCAATGGACGATACCGTAAATCGGTAAAACACGTCGCACTCATAAAATATTGTAGAGATGTACAAAGTTTAAAATTGTGCAATTCCGTACCCTAAGTGTGTGCATGCCGCTCTCAAGCGGCTTCCTTAAACATATATTGGCAGCTTAGTGCTATGGGCTCGACTCAATTTTACAAAAGTTTTCACCGGGAATGCGGATAATTTTTCAGTCAAATACATAAACAATATATGCAAGGAGAATTCATGTTAAAGAAGTAAGTGCATGCTGACTTATAATAAGTTATCCATAGAAAACATCGTTAATTTGCTAAATTAACGCGTCAGCACGTTAGCACCAAAGGAAAATTGGGGTTAACAAAGATGGCAGACAGGCCACGCCTACATTGGAGCTTCTAGCTTTGGCCACCATCGCAAGCGCCCTCTCTCCATCTACCTCAATAATTGAAACACT
Organism: Ceriagrion tenellum; assembly: GCA_963169105.1. Taxonomy (NCBI): domain Eukaryota; kingdom Metazoa; phylum Arthropoda; class Insecta; order Odonata; family Coenagrionidae; genus Ceriagrion; species Ceriagrion tenellum. The sequence goes on from OY720644.1 coordinate 84,812,201, forward strand.
TGTCGTTGCAGATGAAATGTGTGTGCAAGCTACAGATCTTTATTTCCTGTCATTATAGAGGAAAGCTGTTCATTTATTACTATCTTATGTCTTTAGTTTCCCTGAGGGAACCTGTCTTGGGGCACCATAGTTGGGAAAGGTTAAAAAAAATAACTGATTTAAGCTAAAGTTAATCTCTGTAAAAAGGAACTAGTTAAAGTTAAAAGTTACTTTTCTGAAAAAGTAACTGATTCCCTGTCATTATAGAGGAAAGCTGTTTATTTATTACTATCTTATGTCTTTGTTTCCCTGAGGGAACCTGTCTTGGGGCACCATAGTTGGGAAAGTTAAAAAAATAACTAATTTAAGCTAAAGTTAATCTCTGTAAAAAGTAACTAGTTAAAGTTAAAAGTTACTTTTCTGATAAAGTAACTGATTAAAATTAAAAAAGTAACTTTTACGTTAAAAGTTACTTATTCAGTTACTTTAAATAAACGATTAAAAAGTAACTTTTAAATGCCATTTTTCGCAACTGGGATAAACTAATATTCACCAAATTCAAATTCAAGACAAATTTATTCATCTTTTACATAAAAAGTCATTAAACTTAACTAAAATTTATCATTTCAAAATTTGTATCGGACATCCATCCTTACCTGTGTGAAAAAAGAATCCCTGCAGCACTAAACATTCTTTCACATTGCGCTGATGATAGAACACCAGTGTTGTACTTGATATAAAGATTTCTCCTGGTGCTTGAGAGTTCATTAGCTCGCGGACATGGTCTTCGAGTGGTTTAGTGTTTTCTCGTCTGAGGCAGGGTGCGTTCCTACATTCTGGCGGTCACTCCACTTAGCCCCGCTTTTGTTTGGATGTATTCATTCGACTGGGCCTATTCATTGCATTCTTGCACAACTACCCAGCTATGTTGCATTCTTAGATACCGTTTTATGTTCCCCTTTGTCTGTTGGGCAATTTTTGCGCCATAAATTCGAACAGGTCGACATTCGCTCGAAGTAACTTTGGTATCAGCTAATGTATAATTTAAACGGTAGAAAGTTGAAAGTTGACTCTTCTACAAGGTAACAGTTAAGTTAAATGGTTAACTACATCTTCACCGATTAACTTTCATCGTTAATTTGTTTTAAACCGTTTATTCCCATTTAACCTCCCTGTCCTCTGCGACTCCACAGCCAAGAACCCTCCGCCAATATGCTTACCAATAGTCATCCCGGGCGTCCCAACTCCGAGGCTGGACATGTGCATGAAGCTGTACGACATCTACTTCCCGGGTCAGAACATCCACCTGTGCATGGACCTGGATACCAAGATGATGGGCACCACTCTCCTTCTCCTGCACTTCGACTGCATGCGGATGGGAGCCGACGGCTGGGCCCTCATGAAGCCGGGAGACAAGGTCGAACTGGTGGACGTCGAAGACGAGGACTCGGTGTACGACTTGGTCAACGAGCCGGGTGAAGAAGACACTTCGTCACCGGAGATGAGTCCGAACGCTCCCGCGGCAAAAGACGACGAGGTCGCCGGCAAAACGAACCTGGCGGCGCCGATGACGGTGGACGAACACCTGGATCAGAAATTGAATTGAACAATAATAAATTCCTGTTCACGATACACTTAAGGGGGGAACCTCATGGTGCAAGATCTTAGGTTTTCCCGGCGTATCTGCTGGATAAGTGTTTCTCGGGTATTCTACCGGGTAAGAAGGTCCATGTCTCCCGATGTTTCGTAGAACGACTTGCTCTCTACCTTCAGGGGTTCTGAAAACGACTTACTCTCCATCTTCAAAACCCCTGAAGATGGAGAGCAAGTCGTCCTCCGAAACGTCGCGAGACACGGACCTTCTTACCCGGTGGAATACCCGAGAAAAATTTATCTAATGGTCCAAGTCTACTCCAATATGGTGGTGTTCACGAATGGATTAGCACCACGACTGACATAAAAAGAGGTTTATAACTAGGGTATAAACGTGAGAATGAATGAATGAAGTAACATAATAGCGTTCTCCAGTGTTGAAAATCCTTTCCACCACACTCGACTCAAAAACCTGCCTGATTTTTTTTCCCTCTGCCCTGCTAAAAAGTTCCCCGCAAAATTTCTCTGGAAAAACAGAGCTGTGAACAGATTGATTTTAAAATTAATACTCGGGTTCATCTGTTTTATGACCTCATTAGGCAGGTTCGTTCCCAAGAACTTTAGCCTTTCTATGTGCAGAAAATGAAAAAAAAAAAAAAAAAAAAAAAAATGTAGTCCATAAAGAACTCATTATCCTTAACATAAACTCGGAGAAAATTCATGACAATCTGTGAAATAACCAACAAAATTTTAAAAAATGGTTTATTTGTTGACGACTGATATTATAGCAGAGGTAAATTAAGGTTGATGATGTCGAATTTGTGATAAAACTGTTGCTACGTTTACAAATAACCATATTGAGAAAATACAATAAGGTTAATTTAATGAATCAATTGAGTCACTTTAATCATATAAAACTTTTCCAAGGTCTTAAATTAACTTAAGAGTAATTTAAAATGTTGATAAAGTTATTCGTTCTCCCACATCTCTTGGGAAATCCAGAAAACGTTTTCCCAAAACTACTATTTATAATTACGATACCTTAAAAAAAAACATACGAACAATGATCAGTTAACATTCTAACACGACCTGGGGGTCAGATTTTCATTAATTCATTTTGACCCTCAGAAGGTCACAACCGAGCCTTTGAAAACTTCTAGCGTTTGGCCAATACCCTAATTAGTACGGAGATAAGTTGCTAGTTAGAAGGAATAATTAGAAATACGTAATATTTCTCTAAATCTGTCTAAATGTTTAATGCGGCGAGATTGCTCGTTATCATGTTTGGTGTTGGGAGGTTTTCTTTTTAACTCTCTTGTTGCATCATCGGACTCAATACTGTGACGAACAAATGAGGAGAAATGGAGACCTTTTCAACATTGAACTGGCGATCTTTTTTTAATAATATACACGTATATAAAAAAATAATGAACAATTTACTGATTCAGTTGAGTCACTTTAATCCAATAAAACTTCTCATTGGATTTCAATTCACTTACGAGTAATTTAAAATGTTAATAAAGTTTTCCTTTCTCCCACACCTCTTGGGAAGTCCAGAAAACGTTTCTCCCAATACTGTGATTTTTAATTAAGATATATTAAAAAAAACAACCAAGGAAACATACGAACAATGATCCGTTTAATTTCCAACACCACCACGGAGTCGGATTTTTATTTACTCATTTGGACCCTCAGAAGCTCACAACCGAGCCTTTGAAAACTTCTACCTTTCGGCTAACACCATGATTAGTACTTGTGATAAGTTGCTGGTTAGATGGAATATTTGGAAACGCGATATTTCTTCGATATCTGCCTTGATTAAAATCAAGAAAGCTTGAGCTCTGCGGCCTCATAATGTGACAAAATTAGGTAATAAATTTCTCCAATGGGCGATTATTGGCACCACTAGTCAAAAGAGGAAAACAATATTTTCTGTGTTGGTTTAAAGGTAATTCCAGTAAATAAGACAATGGATAATAAGTCAACACTTTTACTAAAACCGCAGAGTTTAAAAACACAAGTAACAAAAACACGACCAGGGTTTCGGCGCTAAGCACCATCTTCAGGTGGAAAAGTCATGCATGCAGCCTGTATATATATACATCAAAGTCACGTCACATGGCTAAAATATGGAGGAATGGGAGGAGGTGCTTGGGTTAGGGGGTGGGGTTTACTGTTGGGAATGATGGCGATTGTGGGAGGAGGGAGCGGTGAGGCGAAGCGCTGGTGGAGGACCTAGAATGGGTGTGGGGCGGAGCGGAGGCAATGACGGCGTCAAGGATAGGGGATGGGGCAGGGTGCAAATATCTCATTAATTAGAGTGACCATAAGGTCATGCAAACATTTGAAAATTTCCAGTTGTTCCACAGTGTCCAACTCACGTTTATCCTTAGTAAAATGTAAAATAATAAAATCAAAATTACTGAGGTGGTCAGAAGCTAAATGGGAATGTCAGTGCCCAACCACAGCGGCTCAACCAGAAAACCCCTCTGTGGTGGATTACGGGAGTGGTGCCAATAATTGAGACCACTGGAGAACTTTTTACTTGATTTTGTTACATCTGCCTTAATGTTTAATAAGGAGACACTAGCTGACCCGTGCGAATATTTTGCACAGTATGCAAGTTCTTGTTTCTTCCTCCTTTCTTTCTGTTCTTCTACCTGTCGAATATTTCGCACAGTATGCAGCTTCTTCCTGTTTCTTCCCATGGACAATTATATATTATTTATGTTTGTGTTAAAGATAGATAACGTAAACGTAAACAGTCACACTGATAGCATGTAGAATGTAAACAATCCAACTAAACGATAAGTTAACAGATGGCGCCTCCTTAAGTTTTTTAAGCACGTAACCATAGCCAACATATTAGTTGATTATGTTGTCAGTTGATGGCCATGTATCATTTTTTAACAAAAACTTTAATTTTAAACCATTTATCTATTTTTCGTCAATAGCGGGGAACATAGGCTTTTTAACGATGCTGGAATCATTAATTTTGATGAATAATTATGGGAGTTACGGCGTTGCGACAAAAAAATACCTTTGAGAAATAATATGTATGATTGTTCGTTTTCGTGTTTGGCGGCAGGGAGGTTATATTTAAAACTCTCCGTAGCATCATTGGACTAAATACTACGATGATCAAATGAGGTGAAATACAGACCTTTCGAACGCTAAATTGACGATCTTTTAGAACAATATATAAGTCATGTTCGGGAATTAACAAAAACTTTGTAATTTTTCGTAGAATATTTGTTGGACGGCCGGTTTCGTCGAAAAGTTGACGTCATCAGGTACATAACATGTCGACTATTAGACGAAACCGGTCGTTTAATAAATATTCTACGTAATACTTTCGAAGTTTTTGGTAATTCCTGAACATTATGGTAAAGTTTTACAAAGTTAAGCTGAATCTATTGAATAGATATGTACATTTTAAAAAGAATGGACAAAGTTGCTACAAACGATCTAAGTGCCGTCAGGAAGTGAGACTCATAGGATACCGTTGAACTGTGACCCGAGGGTCTTTTTACTCGTGCGCGATTATTTCATAATCTCTGCTGCTGGACGGCCGGTTTTGTCGAATTGTTGACATCATCCGGTACATAACATATCGACTATTAGGCTAAATCGGTCGTAAAATAAATATTTTACGTAATAGTAATATATAATATAATGTTTATTGCTCCAAAAGAATAAATACAGAAAAAAATGCAAAGAATACAATATTAAGATATTTAGTGGAGCTTTAGGTAACCTATGAGTGGAACCTGTGTTTAGATTACCATCAATTTGAAACAACCATACATTGTTACATATATAAAAGAAAAAAATATATACCAACAATTCAAAATAATTTCTTTTAACAAGTATGTTTACAAAAATAAATGATTTTATTTAGCAAAATATATCTTCTATTTTCTCATAGGTAAGTGGCCAGTTTTTAACTTCTTTTAAAAGAGAAGCACGATTAGGGGCACATTAGTACTCAGAAGGTAATATGCTATACAATTTTCCTTCTGAGTACAAATGTGCACCTAATATAATACTTACGAAGTTTTCGTTAATTTCTGAACATTATGGAAAAGTTTTACAAAGCTAAACCGAAACTATTGAGTAGATATGTACATTTAAAAAGAATGGACAAAGTTTCTACAGGCTTATAAGATACCCTTGAACTGTGACCCTAGTCTTCTTACTCGCGCGATTATTTCATTATCTCTGCTAATGCGAGAGGATCTTTAAGCGTGTACGAGTTTGTATTAAGGTATTCAAATATGCTTATTTGAATCATGGAAAAATCCTTGAATTTTGAATGAGCATTAACTTCACTGTTCGCCACAAATTAAAAAAAAAAAACAAGAAAAAGATAGTCCATAAGTTAATTTAACCGATCACTGACGCATGAACCACAAAACGAAGATATATAATTATTGGCATAACAAATTAGGCACACGTCACACGAATATTGGTAAGTTCGACACCTGATACATCTCGTAATCTTTGGGTTTCTGTGAGTATTTTTTGTAATATTCTTGCGACAGTTTCGCCGTGCTCTGCTGCCGGCTTCGTCGGGCTTTTAAAAAATCTACAAAATAAGTTCATTCGACACCTGATATTTGCAATGTACTCTTTCTTCGCTCACAGTAGAAGACTGCAGTGCCATCACTTTTGAAGAAATGCACTAAGACTTCAGTAATTTCTGTGATTTTATGTTCTACTACGTTTACCACGTGATGATCACTACGTTTACCAATAGACCGATTCGAAATTTCCGAGCGAGCCGACTGAGATCGTCTGTATTTTGTTCCCCAATGACAGCCAAAAGAATGACGAGGAGCGCCACAGACCCACTGGTTCAGATCGATCTGAAATCTCAGACTGGCTCAGAAAGCGGGCCGACTCAGTCCACGTCTCAGATCAATCCCACTAGCCCGTTGCGTTTACCATACCGAGCTGATCCGATCAGATCGATCTGAGATCGATTGCTGAACGTAGTAAATGACTCACGATTAGCGATCCGCAGAGTGGCCCGAGAATTTTCTGTCGACTAATTTACCCGCTTGTACTGCCTCAGGGGATCTAAGCGACGGATAGATAATACCGATCAACCTTCCGCGTATGTCATCATACCTTAAGTTTGCTTGGGTTCGACTACGCGAGTCAAGAAAAATACTAAATTCTACATTTTTATAATTAGCGTAGATTTCAAGCGATGGATAGATAATACCGATCAACCTTCCGCGTATGTCACCATACCTAACCTACCAAGAATCAATCGTTTAAGTTTGCTTGGGTTCGACTACGCAAGTCAAGAAAAATACTAAATTCTACATTTTTATTAATTCAGTAAAAAAACTGCTTTCACCAATGAAATGGATTACACATTGAAAATCAAATTGATGGTAAAAATATGCAGATCATTCAAAGAGTATATTTTTAATGGCCACATTTGCCCAGCTATGGGAGCCGACGGCAGCGCCATTTGCATCGAACTGCCGACTATCGACTTCAATTTCGGCAGTAATTCGCTGATAACTCAAAAAAAAAAAATGGCCGTTGAAATGCCAATATTTCATTGTTATTCAATTTTCCCGGACTTTCCGCTTTTTATAAACATTTTAATCAAAAATTTGAACATGCTCTCTCGCTCAAATCGACGTATTTCTGTTGTGATTGGAGCTATTTTCCAAAAGAGCCCACGTTAAATTTTCCATTTTCAAGGATGAAATACGGCATAAAAAGCCTGAAAACAATATTTTTTCTTCATCTGAGTTTATGGAAAGGCACTTCAAAAAATGCTATGTTCAAGTTTACGGAAGAAATGAAATACGTGACCTTGAGGTCCGAACCATTTAAAAGCCTCGCCATGCGTTACTTTCTCCCAAAGCGACGAATTAATGTCGGAAGCACGGAAATTTTGGGACGGGGGATCAGCAAGGAACAGATGCTCAAAAAATCCGCAACGCGACGCCACTATGCGGCGGGCGGTCCCAGCAAGTCATTGGGCCGTGCTGTACCTATAATAATTGTATCACCGATTTCTATGAACCAGACCAGCGGAAACGAAATTTTCGCTCGATAGATTCACCAGAGACCCTTGAAAAACAAACTCCGAAGATGTCTACGAATGTAAATGCAGGAAAAGGTAGCTATCGCAGGAATACATTCCCATAACAAATGTGCCACGCCCACCCGAACGAAGCGAAAATTTTCCATATGATGGCTGTCACTGAGGGCAAAGGACCTTTTTCCTAAATGCATTATTAACTGTGACTAATAATGCAATTCTCCGGTGCATTACAACTGAAACTGCCGCTGAAAGAACATATAACATCAGAAAATATATACAGAACATTCACACTCACAAGCTCTCTAGCAGTTAGGTATATCAGAAGACAGTGTCCCTCATGAATCTCAACCACACACAGTACATGCAAAATGAAAGCAAAGATTCACTCTTCCACTTGGGTATGTGGAGAAACAGAGACCCTCGCGAACCTCAATCACACGCACACTCAGGGTTTTTTTACAGGTTATTACATGCTACAATGAATCACTACAACAATAAAATTACATAACTTCTCCAAAATCAGGTCATCTCCAAGACATCATACTGAACGGAAGGATTTCCATCAAAAACTAGGCATCAAAGACTTTAACTCTTCGCAGTCAAAATCGACACAGTTCCGAATTCACCTTCTTTCTCCACCACGCTAACTTCAGGAAAGAGTGGCTGCCGGCAACTTAACAGCGCCTCTATCGGAAAGTTGAAAACCTCTTCCCTTGCTTACCATCCGGGCTCTTTTCCTCCCCTTTTTCCCTATCCCGATCGTACTCCTTATCCTACTACGTGGTCGGAAGGAAGGAGATTTGACGACATAATCACATCGGATATTACACGCGTGGATATCATTCAAAGATTTTCCCTTTCTTCACTCTTTCGCCAAAAAAAAAAAACACTCAGAATCGATCCTCTGCGACATTTGGGACAGTTTTTATCAGAGTCCTGATTTTGCAATCGGAAAATTATGGAGGAGCTGCGAGTAATTATTACCGAGTCGCACGACGTGGAGGAGTCTTTGACAGTCGATGTGAAAGCTTACACATTAAGTTGCCAGCTTCCCACGGAGCTTCATCGACAGCTGGAAGCTCACTGAGGAGGGTGATGAAGAAGGACTGTGGCATTAAGAAGGTAGAGCCCGCTAGTAAGAATACTGCTCCACAGGAGGTCTAACCTACAAGGTAAGATCACAGTCTGGTCATATATCATATACCATCGCGACAACCATTGACAACCATCGTATATATTATTACAGAAAGGTCTTTTTCTGTCATTCCGTATATGCTCCGTTAATACTGCACCTACAGTGATAAATGACGTATCATTTTAAACGTTGAATCACCGGCTTCTGACGAAAAATACAATCTCAGTCTCAAATTTCACTATTTACCCATTAATTTGACTTAAAAGTTTCGATTTTTCCATGTCGATTACTCGCTCGAGGTATATCGACTCCACACATTTTTTTTAATTCTAAACTTCAAAAAAAAGGTTTAAAATGAAAATAGTACGAAATGCACGTAGTGATTGTACATGGGTGAATGGTCATCTGGTAAGTCAATGCAATTAAAACTTTTTGATTTCATATTTATATGATATATTCGCTTACAAAAATAGTTTTTAAACATTTAAGAACATACCTTGCCCATAAATACAATGCATTCAATGTTATAGAACTATACAATGGAAAAAGGCACAACTTCACGAGGCAGGCCTCGAGGCAGACCAAGAGGACGCGGCAGACCTCTTGAACCTGTCACTGAACACAGGCGAAGGGTTGGCGATAATCAGCTAATATGTTGGCTATGATTACGTGCTTAAAAGACTGTAGGAGGCGCCATCTATTAACACACACGTTTAGTTAGATTATTTACATTTTACGTGCAACCAGTGTGACCGTTTATGTTTACGTTATGTATCTTTAACACAAACATAAATAGCATATAATTGTCCATGGGAAGAAACAGATACAAGAATAGGAAGAAAGAAGGAAGAAACAGGAAGAAGCTGCATATTGTGCGAAATATTCGCACGGTCAGCTAGTAAGCGTATAATAGGAAAGTCCTCGGATGAAAAATTCAAAGTGAGAGATGCTACTTCGCTCTGGTTGGGCCACACCTCGAATACGCCGCGAGCATTTGGGACCCTGGTCATAAAGATTTAACAAAAAAATGATAAAATACAATGAAAAGCAGCACGCTTCATTAAAACTGCTGAGAGCGAACTTATGGCATCTCACAACTTATAGAAGGATTAAGGTGGGAGCCCCCAGAGACTCGGAAGATACACGCTAGACTTAGGTTGCTAGAGAAATTCGGAACAGGTGTATTTCCTAGCGAAAGAGAGAATATCAATTTGACGCCGAAGTAGATATCTAGGTCTGACAGAGGCGATAAAATAAGAGAGATACGTTCCCGAATTGATAGATACAAAAACTCACTCTTTCCGCGCACAATAAGCGACCACAATAAAAACTGAGTTCCACAAAAAACACACTCATGACACACGTCACCATTTCACCTCCCAAAACCTTACATTTTTAAACGGTTTAAACGGCTGGTGACCTAACACCCCTTGCCACACGCCCACGCTGCGACTCGCAGCATAGTATATAGATATAGATTGTTAGTTTTCCTATGCTAAGTTGCAGCCAAGGTCCTTATACCCAGTGGGCTTCCAAGTTTGTTGTTGTCCGTTTTTTTGGTGGAAAAGCATCAACATGATTCCTTCTGATGGTACCATTTGTACACAATAACAATTATAATTCGCAATTATCCATTTTTGCTTCATATTTTGAGAGGAAACTAACACAGAAATCGTAAATTATCTTCAATATTAAAGGACGGTGTCCCTTTCTTGCCTGGTAAGTTTGTGAGTGAAATTTGTCCGTTCTTCATTTTCCAACAACTAACTCTTAATTATGATTAAGCACAAGGTTAGTGATTTATTGGCATAGTAGAGATTGGAGATAATTACTGTGCGCCAAAATACACCGAGGAGGATTATCCCAAAACACGAGGTGAGAAATGGTTCTTGTTCTGTCGTTAGAAATATTTTATCCTTAATTTAGACCAAAACATCCCTCTTATATCTCACCTACTCCTTTCATATTTTAAAGTGCAAAATCAGCTCTGTGTTACACAACAATTCGTTGCGTTGAATAGGGCTAAACACTTGGTTACTCAATTAAGAAAGGCAGCGCTACGGAACGTCGATCCCGACGCAAAACGGAGAAATCAGAGTGCATTATGGGATCGTGTCATGAGCTGGGTATAAGGACGTTGGTTGCAGTTGACGCTGGCAGCGTCTCTATCTGACAGCCGGTAAAACTAACCCACCCATAGGGGTATGCTAATAAGATGCATTGGATTTAGTAAGATATCGGTCAGAGATTATTCATTTCAGTTGAGCGAAAACTACTTTGCTTCAGAGCAGCATTATTAGGGCACCTATATTTTGTGTTATTCTGCTGCAAATGATTTTATTTCTTCAATACATTAGGATTAACCTGCAGACGTACTCAGTAGAAGATAAGATTATACATAGTACTGCAAAATCCACCTCCAGAAACTCTCATCTCTAGCAAAATGGAGGTAAAATTATACCTCTAAATATTTTCGCAGACATGTAAGTGGTAGTTTTATTTAGCAACTATTTGAAATAAGCTATCACTTGCTCACCACCGCACGGCGCCACTGCGCTCCAAGCTGCCTGAGTCTTTCGATTCGATATATCCGTAGCTCCATCGATATGGGTCTTCGCAACCATTTCCACCACACGGCCGCCATTATTGTGCTTAATGAGCGTTTACCACCATTGCACACCCAAGAAAATCTGCGAATATGCGGCGCCAGCCATCATTTCCAACACAAATACACTGACAAATCATCAAAAACGTAGAACATCCTATGCTAAGCTTAAAGAGAATACTAAAAAATAAGCACATTAATGGCGGACTTGTTTGCGTTGCGAAGACCTATATCGAAAGAAGAACACAATTGATATTGAACGACCTTGGCGAACTGCAAGTTCCCTGAAAATGTTTTCCCGATTGTACATTACTGGACTATGGTAGTATCTCGCGTGGTTGTTTCCAATGACGTTAAAAACGGCTGGCGAAAACTATAAAATGGAACGTGGCGCTGTATGTGGTAGGAGACTTGGCCATTGCGACGGAGAGATAAACGTAGACTGGAGGAGTTTGAGATGTGGGTGTGGAGAAGGATGGATATGATGAGCTGGGTGGCGAGAAGGACGAACGAGGAGGTATTGCACATGGTTGGAGAGGAAAGGAAGCTAGCGACGGAGTTTCGGAGGAGACAGAAGAGATGGATGGGAGACGTGTAAAAAGGAGAAGAAATACTGAAGAGGGTATTAGAGGGGAGAACAGTAGGGAAGCATGGAAGAAGAAGGAAGAGGATAGGAGTTCTGGACAAAATAAGAATAGGGAGAAGATTGATAGAATTTAAGAGAGGTCTAATGGCGGATCACGTAAATGAGGGAAAACGAAAAGATAAGCCAGAAATAGGGCCCTATGATAAATTTTGTTCAAAATATCACCGATCAGCCGGTAGAATTCTCAAATGAAAAATGAAAATTATGATATGCTCCAGTTACATTTTATGGGTAATTAAGTGTGAGAGGTAACGGGGTTTTGAGTGATTGGTTTGCAATAAAACAGGGCGTAAAGCAAGGATGCATAATGTCACCATGGCTGTTTAATGTATTTATGAATAAATGAGTGATAGATGCATGTAGTAAAAAAAACGGTGTTTTGATTGGAAATGTAAACGTATGAGTTCTACTATATGGGGAGGATGCTGTTTTGATCTCGGAATCCAAGAGGGATTACAGAAGCTCCTAGATAAGTTTTGTGAATCAACAGAGAGAATGGAATTGAGGGTAAATGCGTGCAAGACTAAAGTAGTAGTTTTTGATAAGGAGAATGGGGAGAATAACTGTGTGATGAGGGCGTATTGTAAAGTTATTGAACAAGTGGATGAGTTTACGTACTTAGGCAAGATATTTGCGAAATATGGACGGATAGATGAGGAGATAAAGAGACGTGCGAATGCTGGAAGGAAAAGGGAAGGCAGCATGTGGAGCATATCAAGGAATCAGTGCCTATCTAAGGAAGAGAAAATCGCCGTGTACAAAAGTGTACTTCTCCCCACTTTGTTGTATGGTAGTGAAACATGGGTATGTCAGGATAGACATAAGAGTAGACTAAACGTCGTGGGTATGAGTTATCTGAGGAGTGTTTGCGGCAAAAGTAAGATGGATAGGGTCAGGAATGAGTGGGTAATGAATGAATGTGGGTTAGATGATCCAGTAATGGGCACATATGAAAGGAGTGTGCTTCGTTGGTTTGGCCATGTTGAGGGAATGGATGAGAGTTGAATAACGAAACAGATATATAAGAGTGAAATGAATGGTGCGAGAGGTAGGGATAGGCCGAGAAAGCTGTGGTTGAATGTGGTTGAGGAAATTCTTAGGAGGAGGAATATTAGGAGTCTTAAAAACAGGAGGGCGTGTATGTAGCTGTTTATACGGGTAAATGAAGCACAAGAGGTTTGCAAGGATAGGTCAGTATGGAGGAAATTATTGACGCAGAGTTAGGTGTACAAATATGTATTTATGAGTGAAACTTAGTGACTCTGCCTACCCCAGAATGGAATGGCGTGATTGGTATGTATGTATGTACACTTGTGTGTACATACATACATACACATACTTGTGTGTACACTCCCGTTTTTATGAGGTACTTTTCGAAATGCAACGCGAAATCTTTGAGTTTAGCACTACTTTTACGTTCTTTAATTCGATTTCTTAAGTTTTGGCCCGTTTGGCCTACATACACACCGTCACACTCGAGTAAAATGGAGAAGTGCATTACAGGAATGTTATGAGTGGAGGACAGATTTTATTATGGTCTCTTCTCGTGGCCGGAAAGAGCAAATGTTTGTACTTATCGTTCGGTAATGTGTCCCTCTTATTTTTAAAGCTTCCGTCGAATCTAGAGATGTAGCGCGGAATCAAAACGATATTCCCTGATTTGCTCTGAAACGCATCTGTTCTGAATTTCTTAAGCACTCTAACTCTAGCGTGGACAATTTGATTCCTTTACATGGAGTGAGCACCATCGACGGGAAAACGAATTAACTTGGGCTTTAATGTTTCATAAAATATTGAACGATAGATTGATTATATCTGGCCACGATATAAGCCTCACCAAAATAGCCACTTGTTTCCCTTGTCAATTATTTTTTTAATATCACAGATCTGCTAAAAATCATTTTAATGATTCCCTTAATGTAATTCCTTTCCAGGTCACCATGAGGAGCCTACTGATTATAGTGATCTTTGGAACGTGTTGCCTTCCTGCAAATGCCTTTCTCTTTCCAGGTAATTACCGTCTATTTAATCGTAAAATTCGTCTCCCCACCACCATAAATCACTCGTGGAGAGTTAAGAATGTACACGGAAGAATTCCTCACAGAAAAACTAATTTTCCATTACTAACAATTAAATACTAGCACGCCTTAGTAAAAGGAAAGAGTTCCTCATGCAAAACTGAAATACGAGAATGGTCATTCACGATCATTTTAACTGTACTAATTAGGAACAAGGCACATTAGTTAAGTGTCATAATTAGTACAGCCAATTAATTTCACGGTCAATTTTCAAGAAAAATGTCACGGAAAGGCAAAACCATGAATACACATAATGGATTCAAATGTTTGGAATCGTATCCTAGGCTACGTGTTGCCTAAATTACCACTTTCAGTTCACCCTGTCCTTGGCGCTACTTAGAAAAAGTCTTCTCAGTCGACTCGTGAATGACAGTTGTTGATTGTTGTTAACGTGAGACTGTGGTGAATATTCAATAACGATTGAAGAGATATGACCTACTTGACGCTGTGAATAATATTTGGCTATTTTTGAGGCCTTAAGAGTTACTTTGTGAATGCCTTCTGATTCATTCCACATTTTTCACCTCGTACTATTATTAAATTGCCGTAGAACGATATTCACGAAGTGCTAAGAAGTTACTTGAGCATTTGTGTAATTAAATTTGGAGAGGAATTAAATATAATTGTAGACCGGACAGTATTAAAACAGTGTGTAATTACGTCCCGCGTGTAGTACTACATTATTTATCCACTACATTATGATTACTGGTAAGCAAAACCGGCAAGACGTGATTGTTTACGATCTGTAGACTGTATTTACATTTAAAATTCCGTCTTTCATCAATAGACGGAGCCACGATCGACAAAGCTATTTGTTTACGGAATTCTAGGCAATAGTTTTTGGCGACGAGTCAACAATCCATGAGTATATTCATGGTTAACACTTTGTTGCTCATACTTAATGGAGGACGTATTATTCTGTAAGTACCCTTAATTTGAATAAAATTACAACAATTTCCTTTCGAGGTAATCCCTTATCCCTAAGGGGTTGTCCATAATCCACGTAGACACTAAACAGTTGTGGGAGGGTACGAAGAGTTGTCAACGAAGGTCCACGTTGGGAGGTGGATGAGTTGGAGGGATGTTTAGGTAGACTATGGTCGAGATTATCATAGCCAGAAGAGTAGTTTTTCTTTTACTTACCTTTCCTTAAAATCAACCTTAAATTACAGATAGTCCACGACAATCAATTTATAGCCCGTTTCACAGCCTTTTCCGCAAAAAAGAAAAGTCTACATGAACTACAGGGGGGAACTGAGGGTTCCGGATACGTGTATGTGTGTCCACGATGGGAGGTCAAAAAGTGGCCTATTATTGTCTACGTGGATCATGTACAGCCCCTATCATCTTTACATTTCTGGTGTCCAAACACCCCCTGCCACACACGCCCAAGCGGCGGCTCGAAGGGTAGTATGTAGATGTAAGTGGAGCTGGAGCATATTCACCTTTCAGGTGGCTTGCCGGATATAAATACAACAAGTGAAAATTTTACATAATGTAATTTCATTTCCAGTGTCACCGTCGCCAACCAGCCCTCTCGGCGACAATCAACCTTTCACGTGTACTTGCAACAATGGAATGTGCAGCTGCTGCTTAAAGTATCGAACTCCCGCAGACACGACCACACAAATTGGTAAATGAGCATCAAAATTCGATTCAAAATCAGCGATAAAACATGGAAAGTGAAAATGATAAAAGATCTTATGACTTTTCAGGTTGCGTACAGATATCCAGAAACGCGCTGTTCAACACATATACCTTGGCCTTCACCATCAACGGAAAATCGATTAGGAAGCAGGATTTTTCAGGTAAAAACCAGGAGTACACGAACCATTCAGGGTATTTTGAGGGAAACATCATTTCACCTAGAAATCAACGATTTTCGCCTCGTTTCAAAGAAAAGTACATCTCCCTCCCAAAGACTCTTAAAGTATCAGCCCCTTACCGAACTACTTTCGGAGATATTTGCCAAAACATACAAGCACTTTTACACGGGAAATGGTACGTGTATGCACTCTATATAGACCTTATTTAAAAAATGAGGAATTTTTAACGCCTCGATCTCTTCAAAAAATTGACAGTGCGTGGCTTGAATGTTTTCTCGGCCATTTTTTTAAATCAAATCATATATTTACCGCAGTATTTTTTCAGAATCGCAAAAAACCTTCCGTTGTGAAGGCGTTTTAAACTTACCGCGTGAAAAAATGAGTCAATTTAAAGACATGTAGATATTTTTAATTAATTACTAAGTATTTAAGTCATCTAAGAGCATAATATTGCACCATTTATAACGCAATATTTAGTTCATGCTTCCTTCAGCTGATGAATACAAAACGTAAAATTCGAATATGTTCCCATTGTGACTAAGGGACTATCTCGCACACACTACCTTATGGCTTGAAATAAAGTATAATTAGTTCTCCATGCAAAATGTACCGTACTATTTCATCTGATATGCCTAAGGTGTCAGATATTTCATGCCTTTTATCGCCGATCACCCAATACCATACTGTGCACTTCCTCGATGTCTTCATTTCTGGTTACAGTTTCGGGACGCCCTTCACGAGAATCATCTTCATGAGAAGTTCGGCCACGTTGAAATTCTGCTGTCCATTTCTTCATTCATTCATTGGCGGTTCAATCCTAAGATTGGTTGACTGCAGCCCTCCACCCTTCCTTATCTAATGCTAGTTCCCATACCCCCTGGTCTCTCTTCCTATGTACTCTCCTCTTTATTTGGTCCATGAACTTATTCCTGGGCCTTCCTCTGGGGACTCTATTTTACCTTCAATTATATGTCCTTCACAAACTCATTGAGTCTCAGGGTGTGTCCAATCCATCTGGTTCTTCTTTTCCGTGTAGCGTTCCATATGGTCTCCTCCTCATCTGTACACTTCATCATTTCTTGTTTTGTCCATTTTACTTCAGCATCCTCTCCCAGCATCAGGTTTCGAAGGCTTCAAGTCTGTTGTGGTCAGCTTTCCCAATGGTCCTTGCTTCCGATCCATGGAGTGCTACGCTCCGCACGAAGGTTTTCACATACTGTTTCCCGGTGTGTAGTCCTATCTTCTTTGAGGACAGCAGTTTTTACCCAAGTACTCCTTCTTAGCTCGGGCTATTCTCCGCTTGATGTCCGTTGTGCTTCTTCCGTCCCACGTGATGGTACTTCCGAGATCGTGCTTGCTGTGCTCCAAGAAGATAAGACAACACACCAGGAAATTTCCATTTCTAAACAGTTGAAAGTGAAGAAGCAGACTCCGTAAACCTTGTCAACAACAATTTCTGGTAGCTCAAGTTGAAACGACTTACATTGTTGGGTAACGTGTACGAACACAACAAAACCAAAATTTCATTGTTACTAACGAAATCTCTGAGCAAAGCCGAGAACGTTTCACCTTGCCCTCGTGCGCAGTGGAATTAACCCTTGTTAGAGAGATAACAGCATATGTACGCAGATTAAAACGAAGATGAATGCAGTTATCATGGCCTACATTTCGACACACTGCATCTAGTGAGAATTTGTGTGACTCTTACTCAATGAAAAGTGAATTCGCGTATCTTTTAACCCTTCAGCTGGCTTAGCATTAACCTCCGCCTATGTTTCAACATTCATCAGGTGAAAGTTTGTTGCACTCGTACCCACAGAAAAGTAAAATTCTGAATTGTTTACCCGACAACCGACCTCCTCAGTTAACAACAGCCAACGCCCATCTCGAATTCAGCAATTTTTTCCTCCAAATAATCATCTCTAATGATTGAGTCTGAATAATGGAAGTTTCTCTCATTGTCATTCAACACTCTACCTCCCCCCCTTCCCACCGGAACGCCGATTAAAATCACTATCCACATGGCCGCAACCCTCTACTGCGGGGAAGTAATTCCGTTATGCCTTTTGCACGCAAAAAATTACTACTTTCTAAAATATCGAGTCTTGAAACAACGTACTTCAATCACTTTACCCACACGGACTGAAAATATCGATGGTGAACAATCGAACCCATCGGATGAAGCACGACTAACCCGGTGTGTAAACAAGTGCAGAGATAGAAATTTTCAGTCGCATTCCGAGTGGAAGAAATTGCCCAATTGGAGGTAGAATTGCGATGTAGTACGATATCATCAACGTCACATTACTCGCCATTACTTCACTCTTGTAATAATTGGTTACAACGCACGCCTTGAATAATAGAGGCTATATTTTGTCTCCAAATGACAACAAAAAGAATAACAAGGATCACCACAGACCCGCCGGTTCAGATCGATCTGAAATCTCAGACTAGCTGGGAAATCGGACCGAGTCAGCCCGATTTTCAGATCGATCCCACTAGCCCATTCCGTTTTAATCAAGTCAAGAAAATCACTTGGATCCCTTTACCACCTGAAAGATTAATATTTTCACATCCCATTCCTGTACCTAACTTATTTTTTTCAAAAATGTCACTTAGACTCCTTTGACTTCTGGGGCCCACATATATACAAGGCAAGGGGGGAATTTGTAAGTTCTGAAAATAGGATTTGCCATGGGTCAATAAAGGTACTCTACACACAACCTTTATTGTCCTTTTCTGGGGTGAGAAAGCTTTGGCAGAGTAATCATCATTTCCCCAGAATATAACTGCATAAGCCAAAAGTGAGTTAATTTTGGCAAAGTATATTAATTTTGGTGTATCAACCCAGATAAAAATTTTTGCTTTCCGTTACCTTTCCAAAGTGCTTGGAAAGCAAACGGAAAGCAACTTTACTTTCCAATTTGCCTTCGATTGCTTTCCGGTAGTCTTTGCGTTGTGGAGGGTTGCTTTCCATTCAATCTCCATTTCTTTTCCTATACCTGATTGCTTTCCGCTTCCTTTCCATTAGCTCAAATGGAAGGCAATCGGAAAGCAGTTGGAAAGAAAAATTTTTTTATCTGGGAATAGAGACCACATTAAGTAGCTTCCGCAAGATGAAGATACCAGTGGTCATTTTCCGTATGATAGAGTCAATGTGTAATGGCCAATCTAGATTATCTTCGAAAAATGCTTCAGAAACGCTTCGAAATGCTTCAGAAACGATCAGAAAACACTATGGGTCAAATGAACTCTTAGCAGTCCTTCTAGGTAGTGCGAAACTACCGTCGTCCTATTAGTGTTGATATTTAAATCATATGTTCCTACTAGTGACCTCAGTAATTCAATGGTTATAAGTTAATATCGAGGGTTTAGCACTGCTAAACAATTCCTTAGAAGCTGTTCTGTAGAACGTAAGAAATTCTACAGAATTTGACTCATTTTCTTCAGAACTAGTTACTTTTCTAAGGATCTGTATGGAGCAAGAGAGCCTCACTCTACAGAACATGTGTTCTGTAGAGTTATTTTCTGTAGGGCAAAGTAACTCCTTTCAAGCTGTTCTGTAGAACTTACGGAATTCTACAGAATGACTCATTTTCTTCAGAACTAGTTCCTTTTCTAAGGATCTGTATGGAGCATGAGAGCCTCACTCTACAGAACATGTGTTCTGTAGAGTTATTTTCTGTAGGGCAAAGTAACTCCTTTCAAGCTGTTCTGTAGAACTTACGGAATTATACAGAATTTGACTCATTTTCTTCAGAACTAGTTCCTTTTCTAAGGATCTGTACGGAACATGAGAGCCTGACTCTAAAGAACATGTGTTCTGTAGAGTTATTTTCTGCAGGGCAAAATAACTCCTTTCAAGGTGTTCTGTAGAACTTACGGAATTTCTACAGAATTTGACTCATTTTCTTCAGAACTAGTTCCTTTTCTAAGGATCTGTATGGAGCAAGAGAGCCTGACTCTACAGAACATGTGTTCTGTAGAGTTATTTTCTGCAGGGCAAAAAAACTCCTTTCAAGCTGTTCTGTAGAACTTACGGAATTCTACAGAATTTGACTCATTTTCTTCAGAACTAGTTCCTTTTCTAAGGATCTGTATGGAGCAAGAGAGCCTGACTCTACAGAACATGTGTTCTGTAGAGTTATTTTCTGCAGGGCAAAAAAACTCCTTTCAAGCTGTTCTGTAGAACTTACGGAATTCTACAGAATTTGACTCATTTTCTTCAGAACTAGTTCCTTTTCTAAGGATCTGTATGGAGCAAGAGAGCCTGACTCTACAGAACATGTGTTCTGTAGAGTTATTTTCTGCAGGGCAAAGTAACTCCTTTCAAGCTGTTCTGTAGAACTTACGGAATTATACAGAATTTGACTCATTTTCTTCAGAACTAGTTCCTTTTCTAAGGATCTGTATGGAGCAAGAGAGCCTGACTCTACAGAACATGTGTTCTGTAGAGTTATTTTCTGCAGGGCAAAGTAACTCCTTTCAAGCTGTTCTGTAGAACTTACGGAATTATACAGAATTTGACTCATTTTCTTCAGAACTAGTTCCTTTTCTAAGGATCTGTATGGAGCATGTGAGCCTGACTCTACAGAACATGTGTTCTGTAGAGTTATTTTCTGCAGGGCAAAGTAACTCCTTTCAAGCTGTTCTGTAGAACTTACGGAATTCTACAGAATTTGACTCATTTTCTTCAGAACTAGTTCCTTTTCTAAGGATCTGTATGGAGCATGTGAGCCTGACTCTACAGAACATGTGTTCTGTAGAGTTATTTTCTGCAGGGCAAAGTAACTCCTTTCAAGCTGTTCTGTAGAACTTACGGAATTCTACAGAATTTGACTCATTTTCTTCAGAACTAGTTCCTTTTCTAAGGATCTGTATGGAGCATGTGAGCCTGACTCTACAGAACATGTGTTCTGTAGAGTTATTTTCTGTAGGGCAAAATAACTCCTTACAAGCTGGTCTGTAGAACTTCAGCAACTCTACGGAAATATGTGTGGTTTCTGTTGACGTAATTTCTTTTCTAAGGACCTATATGGAGAGTCATAGGGAATTCCACAGAACGTCCTAAGGAATTCTGTAGAACATCCTAAGGTATTCTGCAGAACGTTGTAGGGAATTCTGTAAAATGGCGTTTCAATATTTTTATGAATATCTACAGAACTTTTTCAGAAATTCTGTTGAAGTATTTATAAGGAAACTACACAGAATTTTTTCGCAGGGAGGTCAAATTTAAAATGATAGTTTTCCTTGGCCGACGTTTAGGAATATACGCCATCAAAACACACGACATGAACATCATTCTTCACTATATTAATTTATCTATCAATTATGTCAAACATATTCCAGCATCAATTACCTTGGGAACTAACATTTATAAAGATTAGTTCCTAAGGCCACATATTTTTGTGACCTCGCTCAGAAAAGATGCTTCCGTTTCATTTGGACACCACTCTTCATACATCATGTTTGTATTGTACAACAATAGCGATGCTGGATTATACACAGATACAAAAAAAAACACAAACACTAGTAATCAAGTATGAGATGGATTTCAGGTATCATTGAGGTAGATGGAGAGGGCGCTTGATATAGTGGCCAATGCTAGAAACAGTAACGCGGGCGTGGCCTGTCTGCCATCTTTGTTAACCCCGATTTTCCTTTAGCGCTCACGGGCACAGGTGCAAATTTTGCAACAACGATGTTTACCGCAATAAATTACTAGACATCCATTTCGGCATGCTATCCCAAGGGATTTTTTTATTATTATAAAACTTTTAGAGGGATTAAAGTGGGAGCCCCTAGAGACTCGGAGGCCTCACACTAGGCTAAACTTGCATGAGAAATTCAGAACTGGTGCATTTCAGAGCGACACTGAGAATATTTTCATGACGGCTCACTACACCTCTAGGTCTGACAGAAGTGATAAAATAGGACATACATTCCATAGCAGATAGGTACAAAAACTCGTTTTTCGAGTCGTTCTTTCAGCGCACAATAAGTAACCACAATAAAAACTTGTGCTCCATTAAATACACTCCCATATGTATCTTCTATATTTTAATGGGCGTCAGATAATTTGTTGAACTTAAATTCTCAGAAGACTAAGAGCATAATAATTGGTAGAGCAAAATCCCTTAAATCTGTAAAAATTGAATTACTGTCCAAGATTCAAGTTCAAAATTAGAATAAACTGACAAAATTAATGATTTATGTGTTATTGTAAATAAAACGCAAACCTTGGATGAACACATAGCACATATTTCTAATAAAGTCAATAAAAACCTGTACAAACTGAAAAGTTTTCGTAACCTGATGCCTTTGCCACTGAGACTCAAATAAGCTAAAACCTTACTCATCCCTCATATTGATTACTGTTCGTTGGTAATGTCCAATATTTAAAAATCTCAGATATCCAAACTGCAAAAAATACTAAACTGTGTAATACGTTATGTGTGCGATGTAGCATTTAATGAACATATCACACCGTATTACTATGAATTAAAAATTCTTAAAATTGAACAAAGAAGAAAATTGCAAATGGGTGTGTTTATGCACAAATTATTAAAAACTGAAACCCCTTCTTACATTTATCAGCCATATAAAGATAATTTGGTCAAAAAAACAAAAAACACCAGAAATAGTAACAAATTAATTGTACCCTGGCACAGAACGTCTATGTATCATAACTCTTTTTATGTAAATTCATGCATTGTATGGAATTCTATTCTCCAAACACTGAAAAATATCAAGTCAACCAAAAGATTTAAAAAATGCTTGCTGTCTTATTACCTCAGTGATAGTTAATATTTTGTTAAATATCTTGGATTAAATTCATGAATATGCTACCTTTGTGATTGCTACAATGTATTGAGCATGGAATTGTAACATTTGTTGTGGGCAAGTGCTGTGATTTGATAAGATTCTTGTAAATAGTGACATGTTTTCTATGTGATTGTTATTATTTTTTGCCTGAGTTGTAATTACTTATGCCTGCTCCAAAGGAATTCTTTCCTTGAGCCAATAAATCTTATCTTATCTTATCCCATAGTACATGTCACCATTTCACCTCCCAAAACCTTACATCTTTACATGGCTGGTGACCTAACACCTTCTGCCACATGCCCATACAGTGGCTCGTAGGGTAGTATGTAGATGGGAAGAAAGTAAGGAGTAAGGATAATTAATATGATAGTTATTACCATAGTCAGTCTAGAGTTTGATGACATAATGCTGTCTCCATCTACCTCAATGCATATATTACTACATGCTAGTTGCTCAATGTCTCGTTACGTCCATAAGTTATGCCAAGAGTCATTGCCACACACATCCTTTCTTCTGTAAAACCATGACAGTAACCATAAATAAGGATAAAACCAGACATTGTGCAACTGGTAACTAATTCTCTGAAGAGGTTTGGTCCCTACATATGTTAGTCTCACCTGTTTAAGGGACTACTGGGAGGCCAAAGAGGATGAAATTTGGCAGAAAAATGGGCCAAAACCTGAAACCAACAGGAAAAATTGTTATAAACAGGAATAACAATTTAAAGCTATTTATCTAACAGAGTTCAATTTTAGATCAATAAAAAAATCATTGTATTCAGGACTGGTGTTTATTTTTTTAGTTCCTTTAAATTAATTTCACACGATACAAGTGGTTTAAAATTTCATTGTCAGTTGTCAAAAAGGATTATTTTGTATTTGATTTTCCAATGTGCTATGTTTTCATGTGAAATTTGTATTTATATCTTCAACACGGTCAATTTTTGTTAAGTTGCAACAGTATATATTTTATAATTCCTTCGGCAGCTGCGGCAGGGAGTTTGATCAGGAATTTTGTGGCCTTTATGACTATGTAATAAGTATGAGAATTTCTACCGAGATATATTTCACCACATCCTTTCCATGGGTGATTATTTAATGTGATAAGGTATCCCAAATGGTAAATGCAATTTCCATGTCTCAAGATGGGAATTCTTTTAATATTATGCAGCAGATTCATTTCTTTCCTTCCTTTTGAATTTCAACAGGCATCCTTAGCTAATACTAAAAAGGGTACAATCATTCATAAAAGAATACTGGTAAAATCCATCAGTTACTGCTGTATATTCACCAGTAATTCATTGGTGTTTTAAAAAATCTGATCATATTCTCCAAACAGTAACTGATGATAAACCTCACCATGGTAACTGGTGAACTTTCTGTACAGTTACTGGTGATGAAGACAGAAATAGCAATATTCCACAGATAATATAGAATTATCGCAACCTAGGTTTCCCTGCCTGTGGGAAACACATGAATTTTATCACCGGTTACCGTTTATGCATGTTAAAAAAATATTAACAAACTAGTAAATTTTCAACACTAACTGACAAATTTTCTCGCCAGTAAAACAGAACGTGTTACTAAAAACTGATCAGTTTCAATGATCTATCAGTTTCGCATGACATTATTTTTAAGGGTATTCACATCACTGAACTCTAAATTCTATACATCACTCAAACTTACTTCTTTTTCAGGGCAGTCAATATCGATTCCATTTTGCGTACCAGTTCAACAGTTCCCACTGCTCCAAGTATGTCAAGTCATCAGTGACATTTCATTCCACAATGGAATCCTACACATGTGTCCATCACTGGAAATCAAGTTGGGCTCATTCGACATTTTTTTCAATTCATTTCAATGTGTAGGAATTAGTAAAGATGGCATTCAATTTATGACATTAATCAACCCATCAACATTTTTAGAAAACGCCTTACCCAAACCATAACCTTGCAGTTGTCTGAGATAACATTGTTTTGACATCACTGTTTGTTAGGTGAGTTTAGAAATCTCAGTGGGTGGCAATCAAATAAACAAAAGTTAGCTTTAAGGCTGAAACTCAAGTAATTTTGCACAAGCAGGTGATCTTAAAAATAAGAATTCCATTCCGACATAGACGCCAGAATCAGACCTGAACACAGAAGTTAGAATATTTACAAACAAGCCACATTGGTGCTGTCACAGGAAAAATAATGATAGCACTATATTTTTATGACTATAATACAGGTAAAGGAAGCTACAAGGCTTAAATAATGCTGGAACTACATGAAAAAAACTACTGATTGCATTTGTATGAATGTTTTGAAAAATAAATATATGTATGTAATTCCCTATTCATAATTACTACAGTTGGATTAATACGTATTCTGCATGCTCACAAGTAGTCACAGAAACTTGATATCAAGCCATGACATCTAGTGTTTGCTCCATGTAACATATTGAAATTCACAGACAACTCTACATAAAACTCAGTCCTTTGTCACTTGGTGGTATTCCATGATTAACATATTTTATTCACCAAACTTTTACAATACCATTGAAACGTGCCTCACAGGGCCGGGAGGTGCGGTGGAGTTTTTAAATTCACAGACAACTCTACATAAAACTCAGTCCTTTGTCACTTGGTGGTATTCCATGATTAACATATTTTATTCACCAAACTTTTACAATACCATTGAAACGTGCCTCACAGGGCCGGGAGGTGCGGTGGAGTTTTTAAACGCTGACAGAAAACTCAGGTTGGAAAAAGAAGAGTAATTTATTAACCAGAAAAAGAAAGACAAGAACGCTCGTTAAAAATAATTCCCCCCAGAATTGTGACCTGGCTGGTAAAAAAAAGGGGAAGACTCAGGATATAAGAGGAGCTAGGAATTTTTAGGTAAGTTGTATACCTTGGCTGCGGGAGGTAGCGGTGGTCTCAGAAAGGTGCCGTGCGTCCGTCTCTCGAGAGCAGCTCTAATTGGCGTCGAACATCACAGTCAAGTTATTTTCAGTACTTTTCCATCTAATCACTGTATTTTAAACTCAAGTTTTATAATCTTACTTTCTTTTGTTCCGGAACACTGGGTAGTGGTCAATTCATTTTATTTTATGCAGGTGAAAATGTTTTATGTCAGTCTGTTGAGTAAACTGGTGAAATAAGAAAATAAACTCACATTATTTTTATATATGGTTCTACTCCTAAGGGTGAGTTTGGACTATGACTTAGTTTTTATAAATCCAACTTATGTGTAAGCAGTAGTCTGTGATTACCACTCGACGGGAGCCTCAGCAAAGCAATGCCCACAGCTCGCGGGACAACGATCCTATTTATACCTGGGGCCCATTTGCCACCAGGTATGATCAGCCCCTATTGACTGGGTCCCGGCCCTCAGCCAGGCGTAGCTCGGGAACAGAATCCGTGGGCTGCAATGTGCGTTCGAAGCGTCAATGTTCATGTGTCCTGCAGTTCACAATTCGACGCGCAGTTTGCTACGTCCTTCATCGATCCACGAGCCGAGTGATCCACCGTTTAGGATTCTCTCAGTGTGAGGCACGACTCACCATGAATTAAATAAAACGGACACCACCCCGGTGTTGACAATTGATTGTCATCATCAACCTGATGATGACAAAAATTCGTCGAAACCTGAGTCATGTCTGTTTTATTTAATAGGTGGTATTGTAAAAGTTTGGTGAGCAAAATTTGGTAATCACAGACTACTGCTTACACATAAGTTGGATTTATAAAAACTAAGTCACAGTCCAAACTCACCCTTAGGAGTAGAACCATATATAAAAATAATGTGAGTTTATTTTCTTATTTCACCAGTTTACTCAACAGACTGACATAAAACATTTTCACCTGCATAAAATAAAATGAATTGACCACAACCTAGTGTTCCGGAACAAAAGAGAGTAAGATTATAAAACTTGAGTTTAAAATACAGTGATTAGATGGAAAAGTACTGAAAATAACTTTACTGTGATGTTATCACTCAAATATGCTTTTAAATGAAATAAAACTCAGTACAATTTTGTGGAGTTCCATGTTGATTCGTAAAAAATAACTTTTACACTTCATATATCAGTTCACAGGTAAATAATTTATGGCACAATCCAGATTTTGATGCCAGGCAAACCGGATTGTGCAATAAATTATTGACATGTGAACTGACAAGAAATTATTGACCTGTGAACTGACAAGAAACTATTGACCTGTGAACTGTTTATTAATCACTAATGAAAAATGTTTTGCTTTGAACTGGAGAGTATCTCCATAACATGTACTTAAAAGTGCCACATATTTCAACTCATGACTAATGATAAGTAATAAAGGAGTATTATGGCAATGATGGCTATTATTTCCCATTAACCAAAACCTCAAGAAGATCCAGGATATTATTCCTAACGATTTACTTAATCCTTCAAAGATATTCAACAAGTATAATGTCTGATAAAACAAGGATTCCACTAAACCCTCTTTGAGTAACAAGCAAAAATTTTGGCTTTACCTACATGTCTCACAACTTTTAGAGGGATTAAGGTGGGAGCCCTTAGAGACTCGGAGGCTACACGCTAGGCTTAGGTTGCTTGAGAAA
Organism: Ceriagrion tenellum; assembly: GCA_963169105.1. Lineage (NCBI taxonomy): Eukaryota > Metazoa > Arthropoda > Insecta > Odonata > Coenagrionidae > Ceriagrion > Ceriagrion tenellum. The sequence continues at coordinate 84,839,540 of OY720644.1, forward strand.
TTCAGAACTGATATTTTTCAGAGCGACATAGAGAATATTACTAGGTCTGACAGATGCGATAAAATAAGAGATACACTGCTGAACAGATTGGTACAGAAACTCATCATCATACACCGATGATATCCATATTTTTAGAGTTAGTTTTGAGGGTTTGGCTACAATGATATATGACCAAACCCTCAAAAAATAACTCTAGAAAATCTTTAGCAAACTATTGCACTTATATAGGAGAACCAATTAAAACTTAATACAACGCTACAAAAAACCTTAAGGACGTGAGAGTTTATATTTTACGATAGCATGGTTAAAAAGGGAATAAATTGTAAAAATGAGAATCGTTTAGTTATTATATTTTATTAAAGTAACTGAAGGCTTCTTTCATATTTTGAATTAAGAAAAAAATATGGGAAATATATTGAATATTGCACTCCTAAAACTACGCAACTGGATCCTGTATCTAACAAAATAGGCGGTCAACTTACTGCAAAGACACTATTATGATACTTTATACCACACATTACAGCTATATACAGCTCTTATGAAAGCCTACGGTGTTAGGATGCACAGCATTTGTGTTGTCCATGTCATCCAAATTCCATTTTTTTGAAATGCACTCATGCATGGCACAAATGCCATGTCGACGCTTCCCCCCAGGTCCTTTTTTCCTACCCCTTCCACCAAAATTTCCCCTCCACGACGTCTTATTCTGTGCATCCGAATGCCATAAGCTTTCGCGAGAGCTGTACCAGTGAAATGTGCAAAAAATTAAGGACATCTAAATAAACCAAACATTTTAAATTAAGATTTGTTTTTAATTAAATGAAACCCATTTACATCATTATTCATAGCCCTTATTTATAAATTATATTGGTAAAAAACTCAAATAATAATAATAAAACAATACAGATAAAATCAGTACTTTTGGTGGTGGAACCATTTTGACTACCCTACCCTTGATGTCCTTTATTCTGTAGTAGTTTGTTCTTTGCTCGCTTGACAAAGCAAATTTTTCTATAACTTCACTGTTATGAATGGATTTTAAAATGTCTTTTTGGGAAGAATGGACAATCATGTCGGAGAGCCAGACATCTCCCATGCTGCTTCTCAGCCTATTTTTTACAATTCTCAATCTGCTCATAACCCTCTCTGCTGAGGAACTTGCTGCTGGCAATGCCTGAAGTATCTGGTACAACATCGTTAGGTAAGGAAATCCAGAAATATTTAATAAACACCTATAAGGCCCAATGAATCCTTTCTTGACCCATTGATCCAGAAATCTTTGTTCTGCTATATTAGGATCTGTACTTGGACCATCAGGCTTGTCGTCACAAGAATCTTGGGTGTCACTTTTGTCATTATTTAGGCTCAGACTCTCGTCACTCAAGCTCAGCACATCTGATAAATCAATGCTCGGGTAGCTAACTTTGTACAGTTGACTAATTACATTATCTTCTTCACTAAGTTCTTCCCCAAAGATTCCGTAATACTCACACAAGTCACAGAAGAGAATCTGCCTTAAAAGTAAGCCATTTGTTTGATATTATTCAGAGAACTTTCTGGAAACCAATCCCGCAGCTGAAGGGATCAAGGGACTTAGGGAATCAAGGATTTAAAAGTACCTACACTTCTGATCTTATTTTCGCTTATTTCACTTCTAATCTTATTTAGAATGCGTGTACATATATATTATAACCTTTACCTTCGTCCTCCTCGGAACGTGGGTGTGCTCGTGAAGGGAAAGTCGTGGAGGCGGGGAATGCTGGATGTCAATATTACTAAATATTTATGAAAAACTAACATAGTTATACAATTAAAATATTGAAAATAGCGTTATTCTATTACATCTAGCTCTGCAACTTTGGCTAATTTCAACCCATCCCTAAAAATAAGCTTACTAAAAAAAAAAAAGAAAATATTTTTGACTTGAAAGTTTCATATGTAGAGACAAAGTTACTTATCGAAGGGGAGGAGGGTACGAGGGGTTGAGACAAATGCAAACGGTTGTCGACCAAGTGGAAGTGGGGGTAAAAAATCACCGTAAAAGGTAACATGCAGTGTATGCACGATCCGTAAGTCTAAGCCTTTTGACTGTACTGAGATGTGACCCGTTAGCAGATGTTGGGAGGATGGGGCGGGAATAAGACTGGAGGGATGCTGAGCCAGTTATGCTACTGGGTTGCATTCGGGGATCTTATGGTGGCCTTGATGATGGCACGGTGCGGCAGCCAAGGAAGAGTATAGAGAGACAAGACCGAAAGAAAGGAAGCTTCCGGCTGGCTGATTGATTCTCAATAACTGGACGATGTTTTACTATATTACACTTAGCGCTTAACATTCATTTATCATTATAACCTTTCGATACTTATATAAATTACTGTAAACAGGTAAAAAATATTTACATTTAGTGAATTTCTTTATGCATTTTAAAAATCCCCCCCAAAACTTTTTTCCATGGCGCAACTTGGGCCATACATCCCCCCTGTGGGCGGCCCTGGCTCCCAATAAAAAAAAGGTACTTCTGCTACAAAAGAAAGTCATAAGAACATTGAACAACTTAAAGTATAATGATAATTGTAAACTTTTCTTCGAGCTATCTGGACTTATGACTGTGTATTCCTTATATATAAATATGAGCTACAAAAATTTGCAAAACAAAACCAAAATACTATGCCACGTCGGTCTGATGTACACACCCACTGCACAAGGCATAATGATGATCTAGATATTCCTCTTTGTACGAGTAGATTAACAAAGACCAAAAACAATTTTAACATAATGGCATTGAAGGCATTCAACATTCTTCCAAAATAAGTCTAATAAAAAAACTTGAAGGATTTTAATAATATGATTAAAATATGGTTGAGTAAGAAACCATTTTATTCATTTGATGAATATATGACTGAGACCTTTGAAAGTCTTTCGGATGAAGCGATTAACTGTAGTAACATGTTTTCTATATACTGATAGTGAATTTCATGTATTATTGTGTATGAGTATGTTTATTTATTGACTAAATCTATTCCGATGTACATCTGGCTAATGATCCAAATAGATATTATTATAAAGCATTTTTTACTTGACAAAATGCACTACAGTAATAATGAATCTGTCAATGATAAAGTTTTTTAATATGATGCATGCAATGACTAGTCCTATGTCATATATTAGTTTGCTTGAACAGTAAAAATAATTTTTATCACATCATAGGAGGGGTATTCAATAAGATATCTACCTCAGGTTGTAGCATTAAACTTAAAATTGAAACTAGTAGATACTTGTTGGGGTATATATCAATGTCACATGTAAATAGTTTTAGCTCAGAGCCTTAGCAACACTGGGAGCAACAGCATGTTGAATGCAGCAATGTCTGAGAATTCCAAGAAATTGCTTGATCTGGAGCACTGCCCTATGATAAAATTTCTCAATACAAAGGGAAACAGGCAGATAAAAATCTATGAGTACATTTAGGCTGTAAGTGGGGACTCTCTGCCTTCAGAATAATAAAAAGAATAAAATTTGGACTAAGCAATCTAAGTGGGGCAGTGGGTGCACAGAAAATGACCCAGATACAGGCTGACCAGTTACAGCAATGACTCCACAAACGTTCAAATTATTTGAAGATATTGTTTTTATTTTATGGGATACCTTTATTTATTAAAGGTATCCCATGTAGAGGACAAAATTGGGGTTTCAATGGGTACAGTTTAGAATGTCACTTATAAGCATTTAGACAGGATTTAACTCAGCACAAGAAGGTCCCCACAAATGCTGACTCCATTTCAGAAAGACACCTAAAGTCAGATGTGTCAAGAGAATTTGGTGCTGCATGGTGAGAATCGGGCAACTTTTTCTCACCACTTGGGAACTGGCGATAAGACATGGTTCCATCATCATAATTAAGGAGCCTAATTGAGATCAAGTTGAAAATATAGTCTATGCAGTGGAAGCACAAGTCATTTCCTATGTCCAAGTAGTTCAAGGTTGCCAAATCTGTATGTGAAGCCATGGCAAATGTTTTTTGGGGTGAGGAAGGACTTTTATGACTCTAATTCATGCCACACAAGAAGACCATTAGAGAAGAAAGCTAAGCCAACACAAAGACAACTTTGCGTCAGTTCATCAATGAGAAAAGTCGAGGAAAGATCACATGAAGGGTGCTACTCCTGCACAACAATGCACTGGTACACATGTCAGGAAAAGCGAGGCTGTCATCCAAGACTACACTCTATGGTTTCAGGCTTGATGGAGTGGAAACGGAACATAACTGAGTATGAAAAAATAGGCAACTTCCACTGAGATAAAATTTATTCCGACCAGTTTCGCTTTTTACAGCATCTTCAGGTAAGAAATATCAAAGGTGCGTAAGTATATATAGGCAGGCAGGTGGTGGGAAGGAGGGGGTGGTGGGGGGTTGGAGGGAGGATGGTGAATGGTGTGACGGACAGAGGGGAAGATTACATCCTCCCCCACAAATTTTAGGCTCGCTTCTCACCCTCAAGGATATTTGAAACGAATAAATTTCAATGCACGGATACATTGATGTGCGGGCTTGAGGATCATCTAATAACATGATAATGGACCTTGTTTATTTACTTTTATCATCCAAGACACCATTGGGATATGTAGTACTAATAAAATATTTGAAACAGTAAGAAGTCAAATGAAAAATTAGAGACGCATGAAGTATTTTCTTTAAATGTAAAAATTCTCCCATGTTTTAGAGAAATTCCCTTAAGATTCCCCTCTACTGTGAAAAGTTACCATAAAATTCTCGCGTTTTCATCTCACTTGGGCTCCCGAGAAATATTTTACCGCATTGTTTGTTTTCCTGCATCCATCTTTTTTTTACCCATCCCCTTGAAAAACGATAGATCGAGGATCTACTGTACTACAGAAGAATAATGAAGATCAAACTGCTGCAACCTTCTAGAAAAATTCCAGTAAAATCTAGTCACCTCTCAAATATGTTTAACCAGAACCAACTTGCAGAAAATACAACCAAATGGTCACCCTTTTATGTGCAAAATACACAAATTTTTTCATCTTAACTTCAATATTATGAATCAACTAATGCCATAAGACTGGAGAAACCAAGAAATTAATCATGAAACAGGGTGAATTTGATTATCAGGATGCCTTCGATCAAGTGAATATTCTTCAGGATAAAAATGAATTTTGGGCTAGTAATGGTACCATATGTGTTGAGATAGGTTGAAACTAAAATGAGTGTGAAACTTTCGCAATCAAAGTCACTTCATTTTCAGAAATAATATTTAAAATTGAATTTTGGTAAATGCACCTGAGGAGGCTGAAATATGCCTGATAAAAGAAAGGGATTTCGACGGCAAGATAAAGTAAACCTCTTAAGATTCATCTTTATTTTGAAGGATAGAAGCATTTAAAAATATCAAGATTTTGCAGTATTTCCCATAGCTCTCTGCAATTAATTACATTCACACCATAGTTTCTTCAGCAGTATTCAATTAAATAAAAGCTGCTCATGCCCAGGACTGCAAGAGGTGGTGTCGAAATGTGGCCGTTGTAAGAGAGGTGAGCAGTGAATCAAGTGATTTAAGCATTTAAGCTGAAACACAATCTTAAAGGTGATAATGATGACTCATTCCAATTCCTTACAGGTGTCACCTCTCTTCAAATTGGCTTATCAAAGCCATAAAAACTTCCCATGAAATAATAAAACTCCAGCTGTGCAAACACCAGTTCATAAAACATTATGTAACCCTCAGAGACTGAGGTCTGCTCTTTAAATGATGGGCTGACTTGCTTTATTTGATATGCCTGAGGAATTTTGAGTGGCAACAGAGCTCCCCCTCCACAGAGGTGCTCTGAAGCCTCTGAGCTCTTCCTCCATTCACTCAACTACTTCCATCAAGCACTAAGCATCTTATATCTCCAGCAGCATAAGTTCTTTGGCATCTAGTTTTATAAGCCAGGTATTTATATAATATCTATTTATATTTATAAATTATTATTTTACTACACTATAAGAATTAAATTATTTTGAGCTGGTATCTACAAATAACCACATTAAATTGTGTCACACTCTGCAAGGAAGGTGCAAGTTCTCAATAATAAAATGAGTCTACTCAAAAAACCACAAATTTCTAAAAATCAAACAATACTGCCTCTATGCAAGAGGAAAAAATGGAATGAGCCTCACCTATTTTGACACAACCATGGAATAAATATATCTTAAAATAATATAATGTTCAACTTGAGATTGTGCCTTACTTTGATTGCAAAATTAAAAGGACTTATATTGCATTCATTTTTAATTATATCAGTAAATATTCCCACTGTTTTATGCAGCTCCTGAGCAATAACACTATTTAAAAAAGCTTTTTAATTACCAAGCTTAAAAATGTAAAGAACAGTGGATGATAGTTTCTTCGCACCGTTAAGCATTCATAAAATACCTTTACTTAAGAACTACTATTAAACCATGAGTGGCATATTTTGGAGTTGAACTAATCCCATACTGTGGCATAATTTAGATATAGTTTAAATAGAATGTCCTTATCAATGACTTTTGCAGATAAAATGAAGGTTTTCGTCGCTGTTTTTTTACTTCTGGCCTACATCCAGGAGAATGAAGGTAAAACTACTTGTAATTCATACAAAAGGAAAACTGTCATTTTTAGGGTGTAAAAAATAATTCTAAATTATATCTCAAATTCAGGCATCAAGATAACATTTTTCCCTGGGTCTCTGTCACCTGGTTCGTGCTCAGCCAAACCCAAAGATATCAGTTGCTGCTTCCACCTTCCTTCGATCATTGGTAAATACAAATTTGACACTCCTAATAATGCAGAGGAAAGTTCTTAATACTAAAATTTCCATGATTTCAGCATTTATCCCAGAAAAATGGTGCATCAACATACGCAATGGAACACTGGGAACATCTGTTCAACTAACCCACAATGGACTACCAGCATTGGAGAATACAATAACAGGTATTGGGCACGTTTTATATTTTCTATGATTAAATCAACAACTAGTTGCACTATATTACATAAAGTCATTAACTACTCAGTTTTAAATACAGCACTGAAGGTGAACTTACTTATTTTATGACTTATTGACTTATTTTAGAGCAGGCTTCCGAATACATACTTAAAGCACACTTGATATGTAGTATAACCAGAGTGAAATGGTATCTCTCTTCAACTTTTAAATCTGAGGACCATGCAACCACTCACTTGATAAATCTCTGTTTAATACACCACTTATGTTTTGTATGTATTTTCCTCATGAAAGGTCTGTAGATACAGCAATTCTCAGGTATATTACTTCATCTAACTCGTTTATATTTTCTCACTCACTTCACTGATAATGCAATGGTATGATTTCTACATCCGCTACTATGAAATACTGTGCAAGCCACCAATATGGTGTGTGGCACAGAGTGATTGCACACCAGGAACACAGCACTCATCCCAGTGCAAATCAAAACTGTGCACTTACCCCCGGCTGCTAGGTACAGGCCTAAAGCAATTGGGATAACAACTCGAGGTCAGACTAGATACATACTATAAACATATTTTGCCCACATTAGTGTGTGGTGATGGGATTACCTACCAACTAACCATCAAATACATATGTTCAATACTTAAAATAAATACCGATTGTATCCCTATCCTGAATTGTGTCATAGTTTTGAGAACCATCTAGGTGGGCTTTTCATCGCCAAGAGAGAGGTTGTTTATTTGTATATTGTAGATCCTTTTCAAGCAAGTAACGTAAAAAAGCCTTAATGTTATTTTATGCACCATGATAAGAAGATAAATACAGAACTTAAGTAGCCCATAAGACTCTTTGACTATGTACTTTTCTGAGAGCCAGATCTTCTTGCCTCTGTATTTTCTCTAAGTACATATGTGCTCCCTCAGCCTTACTCTACCTCTCGCACCATAGGAGGTAGGCTGAGAAAGTTGTGGTTGATGTGGTTGAGGAAATTCTTAGGAGGAGGAACATTAGGAGTCTTAAAAACAGGAGGGCGTGTACAAAGCAGTGTATGGGGGTGAATGAGGCAAAAGAGGTTTGAAAGGATAGGTCAGTATGGAGGAAATAATTGAAGCACAGTTAGGTGTACAAATATGTATTTGTGAGTGAAATTTTGTGAATGTGCCTACCCCGGAAGGTAACGGCGTGATTGGTATGTATGTAAAAACAGGAGGGCATGTATGAAGCAATGTATGGGGGTAAATGAGGCAAAAGAGCACAAGGGTTGAAATTCGCTATGAAAAAATCATTTGACTTGACCGGGATTCGAACCCGGATCTCCCAATTGCCGGTCAGGTGTGTTAACCAGTTACACTACCAAGCCATCTTCCTTCAAGGCGAATTTCGAGGGGGGTTTATGCGAACTAACCTAAGTCTACATTGTAGCACATGAGACGAAGTCGTGCTTACAAAGCCACTGTCGCGGTGGATAAACCCAACATTGTCGTTATTAAAACGACGAAATTGACAAATTTCCAAACATTGCATTTAACAAATGGTGTGGTACGAAGTCACTCACACGGGTGCATATACACCAGGGTTGAAATTCGCTATGAAAAAATCATTTGACTTGACCGGGATTCAAACCCGGATCTCCGAGAGTGACTTCGTATCACACCATTTGTTAAATGCAATGTTTGGAAATTTGAGGCAAAAGAGGTTTGCAAGGAAAGGCCAGTATGGAGTAAATTATCGAAGCTGAGTTAGGTGTTCAAATGTGTATTTATGAGTGAAACTTTGTGACTGTGCCTACCCCAGGAGGGAATGGCGTGATTGGTATGTATGTATGTATGTACATAAGTGCTACTTTTTGAAATGTACAGAAAGTTACTAATAAATGTTTTCTCTCCACAGATGCAAATGAAACACCATTGTGCCTGCCGCTCACACTGAGTCCCGTACCACGAGTGGACATCTGCCTCATCCTGATAAACAGTAAATGGGCAGATTCCACATTCTCCACTTGCGCTCGGCTTGAGTTCAAATTTGCCGAAAACATCGTAACAAATGTTTATTTAGATTGCATTCAGTTTGGATTGAGTGGGATACAATTCACCAAACCTGAAAATCCATGATATGTTTTTATGACAATTGCAAAAGATCTTACGGCATACTGCATGGTGGCCATCAATTAATGTTTAAGTATTCATCCAAAAAGAAGGAAGTGTATACACATTCATTGAAAGTGACAAATAAAATAATACTGCAAGGTGAAATTATTCTTTACTCAAAGAAAAGTCCTGATTGATTAGTAGTCTAGGGAAGGCAAAAGAATACCTGAGGTCATTTGCTCCATTCAAGATAGGTGGATATGCAGGCAACGGAAGCATTATTTGGGGTCTGGAGGAAAAGAGGAGAAAAAAGAGGTATTGGCATTATACACTCTTAAGATGGGTACCAAGGAATGCAGTTTAACTGGATTGGATTTTGGGAAGGTGACCAACAGCTAAGGTCATTTGCGCCATAGGGGATAGGTTCGGGAGGAAGGGTGGACAGAAATCCGGTGTCGGCATTAGCCTACTCTTAACAAAAGGCGCCAAGGGGATCATAGTTTAACTTCTCATCCGACAGATGGAGTACTGTACTAGAAGTGTCCTCCATAAGACACACAAGTAGGAATCGAGTTTCCTCTAGAAAACGTCCTTCTCTGCAGGGATTTGAACCCTGCTCATCTGTATGGATAGCCAGTACTCTAGCCACCACACCAATCTGATCTATGCAGTTCAGCATATCATCTGACAGATGTGTGTTGAACTTTAAGTTCCCTCCACACAGTATGTATTCAAGTATCAAGATGGGCCATTGCAAAAACTACCTTGGTAATTTGCTATAAGAGCTTTGTACAAGGGAGTATGGGAAATCTTCATGAAATTCATAATGGGGGAGCATTTCCTCCATGAAGCTCCAGAGTGGAAGGATTAATCTACTAAGGTGCCGTCCTCCTCTGTGGATATCTGTGGGCTTCAAAAGAACCAGGTTCTGGTATCCTTTAACCCATTAGGTGCGGTGTGGCGTGATATCACATCATGCCACACTTAAAGGGTTAATTCTGTCAAAAAGATTGAATACCTCAGTCACATTCATCGTTGTTGTTGTAATTTCTTGTGGATTTGAATTGAAAAATTGCTACTTCAACTCTTTATTCAAAGACCTCCGATTCACTCAAAGCATAGACATGCACTAAAAAGAATTCTCCTCTTGCCCACATTGTCATAGCGAAAAAAAGAAGAACTATTTTGCAAAAATAAAAGAAGGTGGCTGTCAAACCCTATAACCTTGATGAACAAAAAATGATGAAGAACGCCACTAAGAGATTATTCACTCCAACAGTTGGGATGCACACTTTTAGACTATAGTGCCAAGCACACCCTTTTTGAATGGTTCATTACGTTTTATATCCAGCAGTCATGAACATCTTGTTCCGCTAAACCCCACAGAAATCCAGAAGTGGAGGAACCTTGGTGCCTTGGGGAGGAACTGGGCTTCGAAGTTGGTAGTATTTTCTTTAGATACACAAAATTTGCTAAAATTAGTGAATTTAGGTTAAATGCTGCCTTTTATTTTTGTAGTGAATGGTTGGTTAGGTCAGCTAGTGATTGAAGAGACTTGTATTAAGTTTCACTGTCGTTTATTGTTCCGATGTTGATACAAGACTGGCTCGTAGGGCCAAGGGCTTCAGTATTTATACTATAAGCGACCATTCTAGAATATGCTATATCAATTCAGAAAAATGCCAGAACAATGTTCTAGAACAGTCGAAAAAGTGCGAGAAAAAAATATTAAGGAAAATAGTAAACTCCGATGCCGAGAATCGATTCTGGGCGACCCTCCTGACAGGCAAGTGCGCTAGCACTAAGCCACCGTGCCAGTCGGCCACACAGGAAGTGACAGCAATACTTGTTTCGCTGGCATGCGGGCAGTGTGGAAGCGCACCAGTGGACGGGTTGCCACATATTTTAACCAATTTCATATAAATACTCCATTGGGTAACATCTTATAGGACTAAGCTCTACACTGAAGCTTTAACATACAACAAAATCCAGTTATTATACTGACTCCATCCTCCATTGCTATTTCGGCAGAATTTGATATCATGATTTTTAATGATCTGAGGAAAGGATAAAATTATCTTCAGGCTTAAAACATTTAACAATGTCTATTAAAAGCCTAATTTGAAATACATTGAAAAATAGATTTTGTACACAAAGTAAACAGCACATTTTACACTTTCCCGGTGAATAAAATTTGTGTAAATTTCTCGGGCTCGCCACCGGGTAAGATACTCATAGGCAGCCGACGTTTCGGGTTCCGACTCGTTACCCATTCTCAAGGCTACTCGTTACTCATTCTCAGTAGCCTTGAGAATGGGTAACAAGTCAGAACCCGAAACGTCGGCTGTCTATGAATATCTTACCCGGTGGCGAGCCCGAGAAATTTACATAAACAGCAGATGTTTCCCTTGGCAATGTTGCCACAATCATTGCAGTATGACAGGTAAATGATCCAACGAAAATTCTAAAGTGTGTTATTTAAACCTAAATACCCATGTTATAATATCAATGACCAAAGCTGAAAAAAATATATATTACATGTCTCAATATGCAGTGCATGTTGTACAAGTTTTTGAACCATCTTATTCAGGTGGAAATAGAGATAATATAAGTTACATGAAGAGTTGCCATTGCATTACCATTGAGGTATTTGAGTATTAAAATTCATCAATTTTAAACAAACATATCTTTGTTAAATGACAGATGATTTAGTAATATGTTTACACCATTCCATAGTAGAAGTTTTACTTTGTAATATATGTAAAAGCCAAGGATATTTATCAGGCATATCTAAAATGAAGGTTCCTCCTTTACTAGCTTATGGCTGGTTACAAGAACATTCAGACATGGAATCAATAATTATGAGTTCCATGAAGTTACAGATCTCATTAAAATATTTGTACAGCAGGAACTTATCTACTAGTTACATAAAATTATTCACCAATAGTTGATAGGTTCAAATATTTTATCTAATCTTCTACTGCCAGATAAAATTCAGGTAAGTTTTGCCTATGAATTATTGTTAATGCACATAATAATAAGTCGGTAAGAGTGAATTAACTGGTCATTTGTCTCAAAACAACTCTTTTATCTAGTTATTAAGTCTCCAAATGGTTCATTGTGCATCCGCCATCTTGGCTACTTATGCAACTCATAACTCCATACTCTACGTTATGAGACCACGGACTTAGAATATACTATGAGACCAATAAATTTATCTAATGCTTCTGCAACACCTATTGAATGGTTGCCATGGCTTATGGACCCCATAACTTTATAGAATACATGTGTGTCATCCCAGCAACTGGCCATAAAGCAGTCTCCGCAATATCAAGGAATGCAGGTGAATGATTTTTCCTTTGTGGAATGTTGCACTGAAGTAGAATGCCTCATCTCAGGAATGAGGCTGAAATAATTTCCCTATTTCTACATCAGATCTACACATTTCTATGAGATTCTAGTCCTACACCAGGAACCAAAAAATTGCATTGCAGCATCATTAATATCTGGCTCTCATTCATGTTTTCACACATTATATCCACAATGTTTAACCACATTATGCAAATTAAATAAATTACGCGTATATTAAATCAATTGATAAAAATTATTAAATCAATTGATTTACTGGCTAAGAAACCTTTAGTCATATTTTATGATAATACTGTGCAACAAATGCCTTTTTATCACAGCACAGATATTGTTGGTACGAGTGTTTGTGTGTGTTAAATATTCCTTGGTTGAACACCCTGTGTAAATGATCCTTGGGGTTGTGTGGGTGAACCCCGGAGAAGTCTCGTGGTCGGTCTCATTGGCAGTAATGTGTTATCTCGTAACAGTATTCGTTTTCTTCAATAAATCTGTTTACACCAGAAGTACTACATGGTTTATGTTTATAAAGCCAACAAACCAACAGATATTACATCTCAGTCACTAAACTGAAAATAGATGAGTTGAAGACTAAATTCCTTGTATGTGTACAATTCAAGTCTGTCATACCCCAGATCTTTCTCCCTCTCCGCCCTACATTTTGAGTATATATACCCAAGTTCTCCAAGAATACAACACGAAAATAAATGAGACAAAGACTAAAATTCTAGTATGCAGAAGAGAGAAGCAGAATGCAGATTTCACTCTGAGAGGAGAGAAATTAGAGCAAGTGGATTCCTTCACCTAACTCAGAAGTACTATCATGCTGGATTGAAGAAGTACAATGGACATCAAACGAAGAATAGCACAATCTAAGAAAGCATTCATGGTAAAAAGACGATAAATGTGTTCAAAGAAGTTAGGAATGCAGACGAGGAAACATTTAGTGGAAACCCTCATGTGGAGTGTGGCACTCTTATGGATCGGAAGCATGGACCATAAGAAAAATAGACCAGAAAAGAATAAGCTTCCAAAACCTGGTGCTGGAGGAAGATGCCAAGGATCAAACGGGTGGATAAGGTTAGAAATCATGAAGTTTTCAAAATAGTAGAAGAGGAAAAGACCCAATGAATTATGGTTCCGAAAAGAAAAACCAGATCAACTGGACACACCCAAAGGCACAATGGGTTTGCGAACAACATTATTGAAGGTAAAAAGGAGGAAAAAGTCTCTACAAGAAGACCCAGGTATAAGTTCATGGGCCAAATAAAGAGGTAAGTATTAAGTAGAGCTACCAGGAAGTTGACAAACTAGCATAAGACGGGGAAGGATGGAGGGCAACAGCCAATCAATCTTAGGATTGAACTACCAATAATGTGGCCGAATGCTATTTGTAAATGACATACATTTTTCTATGCAAGGGAAAAAACAGCATGTGAACACAACTCTGAGGTCAAGCTAGATGAAAGCAAGGAAACAGGTCTCGGGTTTCATTTGGGAATTCACCCTGCTGGATGAGGGACCCTATCCTAGGCCAATGGAGGGAGATTATCTCTACCCTTTTTCTTAGCGACAGCTCCACTCTGGGCAAGTGGCCGCAGTAAGCTATTTATTTTCATAGTGGATGCACTAAAATATAATTTCTTGCTTAATAATGGAATAGAGCCTCTTACCTGCACATCTTATAAAGAATTGATCAATAAAATTTCAATCAGAAAGCAAATATTTTTTAGCCCACGATACACTTATGAAAGAACTTTGTTGATAGTTACCACAGAGTTCCATTAGCAATTCACAAATGCTTCTGAGTCTATATTTCCCAAGTATGGGACAGATGTGTTTTTTTTTTAACTGTCAACCCACTATGATAACAGATAGTTGACCAAAGTTATGGGCTGAGACATTATGCCTGAACAAATGAGGTTTTTTCCTTCCTACGTGAATGACATGAAAATGAAATTTGGCTGAAATCTGAAATGAAAGGGAAAGTAGGTACATGTCCCTTGATATGGAGATACCCGCATTCATTTTATCCACTAGAGCTTAGAGCGGTATCGAAACATTGAGGCAGTTGTGCAGTTGTTGTTTCAGTGAAAGAGACTAAGTGTTACGGACTGTGTCATGTCATGTCATTAAATGTCATGTTTGCACACTGGGGAGAAAGGTAGTCTCCACGTTGCACTACCTGGGTCTCCAAGGTCGTAAACCATTCCATATCCAACTTCAAAATCTACTAATCACACTAACCTTCTATCCCTCCATGGGTCTTAATTGCATTGGTGCAAGGCAAAAATACCTACCCCAAGGAGACGGCCCTCAGTAGGGCCTTCTAAAAAAAGGAAGACACTACATAGAAAGATCTACATGGGAAAAGCCATCCCTAACTGCCGCTCTACCCTATGTTGTCGGCAACTCAGGAGAATCGCAAGGATTCAGTCAAAAATATACATAAAATCCCAATTCACAAGTTGCGGACAGACAGGCATAATGCCAAGGACTGGTTCCTACACACACTTTTCGCAGGAGTGTCTACCACACGTTTCGAAGGAAAGGTGCACCGAAAAGGAACAGTTCCGGCTCTCCGCCAGTGCCGAACACATATGGTCAGGGCCTGGCCATAGGGTAGACTTCAATGAACCAGTGATTGCCTGCAGCGAAAGACTCTACTTACCGAGGCCGATTCCGAAAGCCATTGAAATTAGCACTTGAAAAATTACAACAAAGACGGTTACAACGTATCGAGCGCCTGAATGAGAGTCTTCACGCCGAAAAGTGCGGGTAGCCTGGCAGCCAATCAGGAAAACACACTGGACTGGACATGACTATTAAGTGCGGACCATGAGCAGCATTGACACTTCAGATCTGAAGACGCCACCAGGGTGGCAGGAGAAACTGTTGTCACTATGTGGAGGAACACAGGAGAGCTACCTCAATGAAATTGTTTCAATGGGCTCTCCTTCGATGTGCCACGAAGAATATCAGTGAACGCAGATACGAGTGAACATATGGTGCCCCAGAACTTTTTGAGGGATTAAGGTGGGAGCCCTTACAGACTCGGAGGCCACACGCTAGGCTTAGTTTGCTTGAGAAATACAGAACTGGTGTCCAGAGCGACTCAGAGAATATTATCATGATGCCTGCATACACAACTAGGTCTGGCAGAGGCGACAAAATAAGACATACTCTGCTGAACAGATAGGTACAAATACTCGTTCTTTCCGCACACAATAAGCGACCACAATTAAAACTGAGCTCTGCTAAATACACTGCCATAATACACGTCACCATTTCAACTCCAAAAAACTTTATCCCCTACATCTTTACACGGCTGGGGGTCCTAACACCATCTGCCATACTCCCATGTGGCGGCTCGCAGGTAGGTATGTAGATGTATTGCGAAGCAGCTTCACATTGCTCGTTAGCATTGTCGTCGCTTACATTTCCCGCGTCATTCTACTAAATACAGTTATGTTGGCAGCGTTGCCTACAATTTGCTGCCCGTACCATGCGATCCTTTCAACACGAACCTTACTTCCTTGACGTCACACATCGCGCGGATGACCTCCACCAATTTTCATCGGTACTCAACGCAGCGGTCGCCGGAAGCACTGTCGGAAGCAATGATGCGTCACCTCAACGTTTCTCCTTCCTCCCCTCTAAATATTGCCGACTTGGGAGGTCCCCCTTCACCCTTCGTCCTTGAATGGTGTCAACGACTGTCAGCGCACTTCACTGAGTCAATGACATTGCAAACTCGAAGTGTTTGAATTTGGAAGGGCCATTCTCCTCTCGAGTGTTTTTGAGAAATCCCAACAAAAATGTCGGTATATACAATGCCAAATATAAGACTTATACGATAATGTTCGGCGATTTTATCGTAAGACAATTACAGAGAAAATAAGAATTCGTCCAGATCGCTATTGCCCCTGCCTGCGTCAGGTCGTTAAGAGCGAACAGAGGACATTGTGGGCGCGAAACAGTACCACGAAATAGATTAACAGTCGGAGGAAACACAGAAGCTTCCCACTGCGGAACATTGAGGTAAATAAAATTTCGACCAGAATTATTAATATTTATGGCGGAGTTTCACACGACACTACCATTTCACAATATCTCCAGCCATTTTATGCGTCTAAAAACAAAACTGAAGATTGGCTTCGTTCGGCTCAAATAATTTCCTAAACGTTCGCCGCCGTGAACTGGTTTTACCATTTTAAAGATGGATGTTTTCCCAACGTATCCGTAGAATACGTTGTACGTATTGAACGGTAAATAACCGAGGTAATGTTCTGAATGGCCAATATCTAATTGTAAGTCGCACAGTAAAATTCTAGTATCAACTCACTCTCTGTGAGGAGAAGAGCGTTTAATCCACTGAGTGCGGCATGACGTGATATCACGTCATGGTTGTCTTTACGCTGGTGCTGATGACGTGATATCACGTCAAGGGTACTGTGAGTGTTCCAGCTTTCACTACATCTACGTACTACCCTGCGAGCCACCACGAGGGTGTGTGGCAGGGGGTGAAGATCACCAAACATGCACTATTGACATGCAACTAGGATATTTAATGAAGGCACGCTAGATAAAGGGTCACATGGTTAGTATCTACATAATAAGAAAGGGATTATTGGTTGTTATTACATGCATCATACACTACAGACTAACTATATTTCACCTACCTATCCCTTTGCTACGCTGCCTATTGTTCTCTCTTATAGTACGCGGGAAAAATGACATTTTAAATCTATCGGTACGACAATCTATCTCTCTAATCTTGTTAATGTGATCACTAGGGGCCTAGTAGTGAAAGTTTCCTAGTGAAAGGCTAGGCCCCCTAGTGAAAGCTGGAACCACGGAGTAGGATATCCTACTCAGTGGCTGGAACACTCACAGTAACCCTTGACGTGATATAGATTTCACTAGGCCCCCTATAGTGTTCGCAGAGTTTCTGTGCGCTGGAGAATTTCCCCCAGCCTAGCTGCCCATGGTAGATGAGCAGCGATTGGTTGCCGGCGTCCAACCCCGTAAACCTGTTCTTAGCTCAGTGCGCGCCGCGTACGAATACAATAAATGGCGCCCCAAAGAATCGGCGAAAACGAACGCTATACCTCCGACGCGAGGGCCTTTAGAATAGAAATATTCTGGACGAGAAACTACCATAGATGTCGAGTCAAAACTTGCAGTGATTGCTGTAGTCATCGCAGTGATGTTAGAAAGTTATCCTCATCGGCGGAGGTCACTGTGGTTACACGATAAATAAACAAAACTTAAATCCTCTTCACCAACATTTTGAAAAATACAAATACGAAAATTGCGACTAATTATCATAAAAACCAAATTTTTTATCGCTGGGAAAGAAACTAGAATACATCCGTTCGTTTCCACCGATTCTTTTGGGTCGCCACGTACAGTATTCGTACGCGGCGCGCACTGAGCTAAGAACCGGTTTACGGGATTGGACGCCGGCAGCCAATCGCTGCTCATCTACCACGGGCAGCTAGGCTTGGAGGAACTCTCCAGGGCACAGAAACTCTGCGAGCACTATAGTGAAAGCTGGAACACTCACGTGATATCACGCCATGTCGCACTCAAAGCGTTAATGGGCAAGCAGCCAAACGTCCACGTGGCGCTCGATGGAAACTGAATCATTTACGCCTTCCGCAAACGGGGCCAGTCGTTGAGCTCCAACGACCCAGCCGACACTTTGTGGCAGGGGGTGACAAACGGAAACACGCTTCTTCCGTATTTTGTTTAACCCTAACTTGCTATCGTGGATTTTGATCACGTTCACACAACCTTCGGGTCTTTACGAACAGATTTTTCGAATTGTTCGTACACAACATCCGTCACCCGCTCTGTCTCAAGTTCAACTGGCTCGCTCTCCTCTCCCCTAGGGTTACATTGTAGCCAAGGTTGCTGCGAGCGGCCGTTTTACCACAGCGAAAAAAGAACAAAAAATATCCGGTCAAAAAAGTCCCGACGATAGCAGTTGAGGGTTAAGGGAGGCTCGAATGGTTGCCGGCGACCGTAAGTGGGCTCAAACTCCGGCTAGGGAGGCAGAGAACTGCTTTAAACAATGAAGCAGAATCCGAGTTTCTGATGTCAAAAAGCAAAAACCACATTTCTTGGTTCACTACGCGGTCAATCTAACTGTGACTGGGTTTTAAACCATTCCTATCCGAAAACCCTCTCCCTTTCCAATTCCTCAACGGTTCGGAGCCAGTCCTCCTTTCGCCTATGGGCAACCTCACAGGATTAAACGCTTGGCGTGGGTGTCAAGAGGATCCGCCCGGCGAAACAATCCTTCCCACTAAGTAGGATTCTGGAGACCAATTTTATCCAAGTGCATCTGTCTTTTAAAAAGGACACCTCCCTACGTGCAATAATGAAATTGTACAAGTATTGTATTTTCCATTTTTTGCCTCTAATAAACACTGATCGCTTGAGTTTTTCGAGTCGGGGTTCGAAATTTAGGTTATGTTTAAGTATACTTTTTGAATCGTTGATTTGGCAAAACACGACATATCATGGGGAAAACATATTCGGGAAATATGCGGTCAAGCATACAGGAGGCTACGCTTCATCAAGAGAGTACTCGGAAAATGTGATGAGAAAGTGAAAGAACGTAGTTATTTTTCAATCGTTAGGCCTCATCTGGAATATGCTGTTAGTGTATGGGATCCATATGAAGTGGGGTTAATATTGGAATTAGATCGCGTGCAGCGAAGAGGAGCTAGGTTTGTAAAACGATGCTACGATAAGTTTACTAGTGTGTCTGGATTGTTAGAAGAATCAGGATGGGAATCGCTATCACAGCGTAGATTAAATTATAGGCTGAACCTCTCAGCTAAATTTCAGGAAAATCATTTCTCTGACGACGTAAAAAACATACTATTAACCCCTTCGTACTACGGCAGATTGGATCGCGCCAATAAAATTAGAGAGCTAGAGTGTAGTACCGATAGGTATAAAATGTCATTTTTTCCGCGTACCATTCGGGACCATAACAGCTGTGATCGTCGTCATGAATAGTTCGAGTATTGACAATAGGCAGGCAGTAAATCTTTCTCATTATATTCTCTACTCTCTTATTTATGCATGATGTAAATATTGATGTTCTTATTTATGCATGATGTAAATATTGATGTTCTTATTTATGCATGATATTTTGAATCTATAGTAGTAGTCTTTGTATCCCTTGCATGTTGGAACGATTGACGATAGAATGTTTCTTGGTTATTAGATTTTTAATTGGCGCTTTGCATGTGTGGTACGCGGGTTTCAATGTAATTTCGGTGTTCTACCATATCATTCATTCATGCCTGGTGTGGAAGCACCCCCGGCCACACACGCTTTGGGAGGCTTGCAGGGTATGACGTAGATGTAGACACCTTGACACTTGAGAACAACCACTAGGATTGTATAAAAACTATCATATCGCCTTTAGAAGCAAATATGTAGACAGGTTATCGACTTATATCGAAGTGTGGCTAATCTCCCACAAGATGTGCATTGTCATGTCGTTGAATTGGCTAAAAAACAACAGGGTAAAATCATTGAGGCAGATGAGGGGTGGCCAACCAAAATGATCTTACGGGCCACTTTGGAAATGAATCATAACTACGAGGGCCGCATATAAAATAATATGTCCCCATATTAGATTTACACCCACTATAGACATTATTTTGGAGTGAAAAATTGAAACATAATGAGTTATTATTACTGTGTTATAGCTTTTGTATTAAAGTGTGATGAATCTCGCGGGCCGGAAAAATGTTGAATGCCTGACCTGTTGGAAGTTGCGATCGTCCAAAATCAGCTGCGATTGCACAGATGGGTCACACTCTGGCGGAGAGTACAGGAATTTAGTGAGCATTGTCGCTACTTGTATTTATTTACTGGTTGAGTTGTAAATCTAAATAAATAAAGCGTTGCTTGTGTATTCTCGCCAATCTAAGGAGGTGTTTTGTTTCACTGACTCCCTGTAGCGAAATAGTGTTTCTGGTAATTTATTTGGCGTGCTTGTTCCAGAAAATTAACTTCAGCCGACATAACAACGATATTGTTTAACCCTATTCCTTCAATTTTATCCTTTGGACAGAACGACGGAATGGACGATTAAGCGGATGTAACGCAAGAATATCAGACACATTTCTTGAAATTGAACGCAAGTAACCCTTTAAACATAAATTGGCTGCTAACTGTTATTGATTCGGTTCGATTATACTATAGTTTTCACCGGGAATGCGATTTATTTTCAATTATATTAACAAAGACATATACGTAAGGGAGCAAGAGCAAGTGTAAATTAGAGCAAGTGTATTCCTTCACCTATCATAGAAGTACCATCATGGGGGACGGAACAAGTAAAACGGATATCAAACGAAGAATAGCACAATCTAAGCATTCATGGGGATAGACAACCGATGTGTTCAAAGAAGATAGGACTACAGACCAGAAAACAGTATGGGAGAATATTCGTGTGGAGCGAAGCAATCAATGAATCGGAAGCATGGACCATTGGAAAAGCTGTTCAGAAAAAACTAGAAGCATTCAAAACCTGGTGCTGGAGGAGGATGCTGAAGATAAAATGGACGAACAAAATTAGAAATGATTAATGCCCGTATTCATAGTCGTATTCCTGGGGGTTACCTGGGTATCCCCTAGCCAGGTAACAACTAGGGTTCCCCTACGCTGAGCGATTCATTAACCTTACCTGTGTTACACCCAGCCAGGGGACGCCTGGGTAAGAGATTTGGCAACAATCCCACGCAAAAATACATATGAACGGTTTCGCTGAATGGTTCTCGATGTTTTCGATGCTCATTTCTCACCGTAACCAAGCACGCTATAAACAATAATACAGTATACTGTTGCAAAATGTTGATGAAAAATGATTGAAGGAATATGAGAGAATGATTTCAATATAACTTAAATATTTATGTAATTTTAATGATGAGGAATACGAGGGTGATTCAGTACTCGTGTTTGTAAACAGAAGACGTTACTATGGAAAGATGTTGATATTATCGTGTACTGCTATTAGTACAGTAGTATCCATTCGTCCCACGCGTGGGCAGCAGTACTGCGATAGGGGAGCTTTAGGGAACCAGATGGATTGGACACACTCTTTAGGCACGATGGATGGTTTACAAAGAACACGATTGAAGGTAATACAGAGGGAAGAGTCCACAGTGGAAAACCCAGGAGTAAATTCATGGACCAAATAAAAAGGAGAGTACATAGGAAGAGATACCAGGAGGTATGGAAACTTGCATTAGATAGGGAAGGGTGGAGGGCTGCAGTCAACCGATCTTAGAATTGAACGACAAATGGAGATGCCACGAGAATCCATAAAATAAAAGTTATTTCACGCCGATTTCTAGTAAGTCATCGATGGAAAACGTCGAAAAATTGCAAAATTAGCGCGTCAGCTTGTAAACGCTAAAGGGAGAGTGGGGTTAACAAAGATGGTGGAAAGGACACGTCCACGTCAGAGCTTTTGTCATTGGCCACCATGGAAAGTACACACTCTAACTACCTCAAATGATAAAATGCATATTTTTTTCCCAACTTCACCAAATTTTTCCTTTCACGGAAATCTGTACGTAAAAATCGCCCTAACCGTCTTGCTACTGAAAAACATAATCTTTGAAGAAGACTTACAAGTTCGAAACAATCCCACCTCTTTCCTACAAAATTATATACATTATATTATAATTAATTAATATTAAATATAAAACGTTCTTTAAAAATTGAAATAAATGGATAATACAGCAATATTCAGTTGATTATTATTTTCAAATAGGAAAATTAAATGCTTTCAATAATGTAATGATGAAAACAAGGGGTATTAGTTTCATTTTATATTTTCTTTTTATGAAAAATTGCAATTCGCAAATTTGTTTACAAATATATGACATGTGCGGAGCGCTCTACTTAATATTGACTTTTTTTATTTGGAACTTTGCCCGATGTTTAATTGTTTTCCAGTTACCTCAACACAGCATGTTATTTTTCATGAGGTATACTAAATCCATGTAATTTACTATTTCCATTTATTGCATAAAGGTCGCTAAAGTGTATTTATTGTGTTGGTTAATTACTGAATTCATAAAAAAAATATTTATTAAGCGCGTTTATGATTTAGATAGAAGCCCCCTATCCTAAACAGGCGTGGCATCATACGGGTATTAACTTTGTAACATGTAATAAACTCGAATGTGTACCCAGGACAATAGCTTAGCCGACGAGTTTTATTTTGTCCCTAAATTGCATTATGTTCCGTCACCGACGCCGCCAATGACGAGGCTTTTGTCCAATAAAACAGCGACTCACTCCTTCAATCCACCTGCGACAACACCTGGCCCATTCTTTTCCAGCGTCGAGAACGCCTAGACGTTGCGTTGTTCAAACATATTCGCCACGAGAGGAGAATAAAACAACATAAAATTCCGACGGCTTAGACGAGATACATTTGTTGGTGAATCTTCGCCAGGACTTCGAGGGAAAGTTACCACTAGCGCGCCTACAAGAGGGACCAGAGCCCTCACGGAGCACGAAGGCAACCACCGAACGAATCAAAGGTAAGAGGACGATTAATTCTCATATATGCATTCGTTCTTCGTTGCATTGAGCATGTTTTGAGGACTGTAAAAGTTTCACGGGATTGGAGCGATTTTTATGCACAGAATTGGGTAAATATTTGCATAAGTATCTTATTAGGAATGCCATTTCATCACTGCCGAACAGATAGGTACGAAAAAAGGCTATCTCCGCGCACAACAAGCGACCACAGTAAAAACTGAGCTCCACTAAATACACTCCCATAACACGCCACCATTTCACCTCCCAAAACATTATCCCTTCAGCTAATTTTCTCTCGTTACACTACGACTCGAATACGCCGCGAGCATTTGGGACCATGATTACAAGGATTTAATAAAAAAAACAATAAAATACAATGATAAGCTGCACGCTTCGTTAAAAACTGCTACGAGGGTACATATAGTGTTTCACAACTTTTAGATCTTGTTAATATGGTCAAACCTAGCATAATACGCAGGGGTTCTTAATGTATATCTAACGTCATCTGTGAACACATCGGTTTCGAATTTACTTAGAAGGTTTAACCTAAATTTTAACCTGCGTTCTGATAGTAATTCCCATCCTAGTTCTTCTATTAAATTTGTAACACTTATACAATTATCATAACGGCCTTTAACAAATCTAGCGGATCTCATTTGCACACGCTCTAATTATTTTATCAAACTTCCTCGTACGGATCCCATATACAAGCGGCATATTCTAAATGACGCCTGACCAGTGTAAAATAGCTTCTTTCAATAGATGATGGTGTGACAGCCGAAAGCGGTCGAAAGTGATCAATAAATTGTGGAAGTCAAAAATTTTGTCTTGATTATCATGACGTTTTTCCACCACGTGAAAGCTTCGAGTATTCATTTTAATATATTTACACATAAACTTCTGAGTCGAACATTAAGAGTATTTAAAAAAAAACAACAGATTTAAGCATGGAGATGAAAAAGAAAAAGTCTATGGAGGGATCGCCTGCTTTTCATCAATGTATTCTACCCGTAAAGGCAGGTGCTGTTGAATTTCAGAGAATCTCCTCCCGGTTTTCTACACATTCAGGGGCCTATCTACTATTAACCCCCTCGTACTACGGCAGATTGGATCGCGCCAATAAAATTAGAGAGCTAGAGTGTAGTACCGATAGGTATAAAATGTCATTTTTTCCGCGTACCATTCGGGACCATAACAGCTGTGATCGTCGTCATGAATAGTTCTAGTATTGACAATAGGCAGGCAGTAAATCTTTCTCATTATATTCTCTACTCTCTTATTTATGCATGATGTAAATATTGATGTTCTTATTTATGCATGATATTTTGAATCTTTAGTAGTAGTCTTTGTATCCCTTGCATGTTGGAAGGATTGAAGATAGAATGTTTCTTGGGTATTAGATTTTTGATTGGCGCTTTGCATGTGTGGTACGCGGGTTTCAATGTAATTTCGGTGTTCTACCATATCATTCATGCATGCCTGGTGTGGAAGCACCCCCTGCCACACACCCTTTGGGAGGCTTGCAGGGTATGACGTAGATGTACCATCATGTCAAAATTTCATCTCCAAAAAAACTTACACCTATACACGGCTGGTGACCTAACACCCCCTGCCACACGCCCATGCGGTGGCTCGCAGGGTATTGCGTAGATGTACCTTTCACAAAGGGGTAAGAGCACTCGAACGAATAGAAAGATCACCCCTCAAAATTCAAGCAGAACCCAACGCTGCTCAACTTCTAAGACTGATCGGGAACAGATGTTTCCATCGTGGAAGGCCGTTGCCCGCTAATACCACGATTGCTAGCAAATATCACGGTGTCAAACCGAATCCAATATTCAACTGATCATACTGCAACATAATTTCGTCTACATTTCCAATACTGCCCCTAAAACTGCAGTTGTGACAAGCTTTAATCTAGGAAAAAATTAAAACATGATTCTCGTTTCACTACCACCCGTGTCATTTCGTTAAAAACTACAACGAGCGAACGTACCGTGTTTCTTAGATTTTAGAGGGATTAGGACGGGAGCCACTGGAGACTCTGAATACACGCTAGGCTTAGTTTGCTTGATAAATTCAGAACAGGAGTGCTTCAAAGCGACACAGAAAATGTCATTTTGACGCCGAGCTGCATTTCTAGATCCGACAGAAGCGATAAAATGAGAGAGGTGCATTGCCGAATGGGGAGGAACGAAAATTCGTTCTTTCCAAGCACAATAAGAGACCATAAGAACAACTGAGCTCTACTAAAAACACTCCCTTAATACACTGCACAATTTTACCGCGCAAAACCTTATGCTTTACACGGCTGGTGTTTTGTTACCCCTGCTACACGCCCGCAGGCGGCGGCTCGCATGGTATATGTAGATGTATGGCCAGTTCCTCCGCATTAACAGGGGCACTTCTTTGAAAAGTGATCCACGATTTTTTTTTCGACTAACTAAAAACGTTGAAATCAGTACTCAATAAACCCACTCCAGTCAAATCTCGCCCTTCTGTTTCGCAACACGAAAAAATGGGACCCCCCCCCCCTTCCCCCACCTATGAACGAAAACAACACTCACCTTATCTGAGCCCCTTTGGCTTCACGTGGTCAGTCAGTTCAATGCTGCGGATGCCTTCAGAGACGAAGATCCACACACAACTGCATTGCACCCGCTCACACGCAGCAACTAACACAGGAGACTATCATACCATAACTAGCGCGCCAACCGGCCGCGCTAACACAGCAGCAAAACAAGTGAGCGACGATTCTGCTCCCTGCGAAGGACTCCCGTCAAACTCGCGCCAACACGAACCTTCTTGGCGGGAACAAACATCGTAAGTGCATTCTCGCTCCCTGCCATTCATTCCAGCAGTTCTGCAGAACGTTGAGAATTCTACGGTAGTTATTTTTCCACGTTCTTTCCGTAAGAACACTTCATATAATTAAGCATTAGTAGGGAATATGTGCGAGTAGCTGTTAAGTATGCGGGTATGTCCCATAGACTTAGCTTTTATGGACGCTTTGCACGGTAATTTTATTTTACAAACTAATGTGTCATAGAATGTAAAATGAAAGGAATGGAATTAGAGCAGGCTCTATTTCCCGTTCAGTCGTTGAGGCAATCATGCAATTTGCCGCTTTACACGGTACAATTTCCCTCGTGAAAGAGTTCATTAATTCGTTTACGCCATAAATGTACCTACCGTGTAAAGCGACGTTCATAGAATTTAGGAGGTTTGAAATCTCCAGGTAGACTTTCCCTTTCCTTAGCGAATACTCTCTCATTCTTTCCGGTGAGTTTAGGGAAAGTAGAAAATACGGAAATTTACTTACGCCCTAATGACGATTTCACTTTGAAGAACTTAACAGTGATAATTACGAGCCCACCGACTTTAGCAAAAATATACATTTTGAGAATTACTACAGAAATTTAGTCAGAATGCAATAAATAACTTCCAAAGAATACGCTAAGTATATTCAAAGGCTGCGCCAAGAAATTTCGTCGAAAACAATTAGGAAGTTCGGTCAAAATTTCTTTGAAATATAGCGTATCAATATTATATGAAATGCCTACAGAAATGACAAATTAATCCGCTTTGAGCATAACGCATGCGAGACGATGCGAAGTAAAAATTGCAGGTAGAGGAGGGCACGCGCATTTTCTGAAAATTAGGAGACTTTGCGTGGAATGAGCTATCTAAGTTTATGCAAAAAAGCGGATTAGCTGACGGCAGAACATGGAGCATCCATCCAAAACTACCTTTATTCAGAACATTTGGTCTTTCATGTAATTAACTTACATCCAACGTTTCGCCAAATATATTGGTATCCTCAGGGTTTTGTGACACAAAACAAAGAGACATAAGGAGAGGTAATTATACAAATATTAGTACAAAAGTTGAGGAATCGAATTTTTATCTACCATTGAGCTTAATATTGAACAATAACAAAGTAAATAACAACTCCAAACGTTTAAGAAATATGTAAACAACCAACAAATAAATTAACAGAAACCTTTTACAAATTTTGCAAAAAATGGATAAATACATAGAGATAACATTAATAATTCACAATTTTCAACACAAAAAAAAATATATAAAGTCAAAGATAACATTCGCATTGATTAAATTGGTTTTTTTTAAGCTGACTCTGAGATAAATACACGAATGGCCAAATATTCAATAATCTTATTATTATCTATATAATATTGGTCGAGAAAGTTATAATTGATTTACTCAGAACATTAGCTCCAATAATAGCAGTCAAGTTTATAATTCATTTTTAATACTGGTGATATTTTCTCTTGCAGGAAGGAATGAAGTCGACAGGAATGGCGATTGGTATACTCCTATCGATGATCTTGGCCGCTGGAGCAGGTAATACACGTCTAACAAAAGCATGCCGTATTTTATTTATCTGAGAAAAAGATCACATACAGCATGAAGCCATTTTATAGTGAACGTATAACAAACAAAAATGACACAAACGTAAAAACATAACAGGAAAGGAAGGTAACAAATAATAATTCATTATGGGGGGATTACTGTTTTTGGGAATGCCATACGGTCCCACATCCCGACAGAACTTAATCCTGCCGACGAGCCCTCGCGGGCGGTACCTCTGTAATATGCGTAAGTCGGCCATATTCGGTCGGCTTATTCATATTGCGGGGGGCCCCTGCCCGCGTGGTCGAGTCTTTCGCGGATTTAGTTCGGGAAGGTGTGTGGGCCCAAGCCCTAGCGGGAAGGGGTGTGGGTTAGCGAAGATCCTGGATGATAAGGCGAAAGGGTCGATGTTCACGGGAAGGGAATTTAGAAGAGAAGAGAGTCGAAAAATGAGGGAGCATTTGGTGATAATCTGGGAGTAGGGATATCTACATCTACGTGATACCCTGCGAGCCACCACGAGGGTGTGTGGCAGGGGGTGAAGATCACCAAACATGCACTATTGACATGCAAGTAGGATATTTAAGGGAGATATGCTCGATAATAGGGTCACAAGGAGTTAGATGGTAAGTATCTACATAATAAGGAAGGGATTATTGGTTGTTATTACATGCATCATGCACTACAGGCTACTCTAACTATATTTCACCTACCTATCCCTTTGCTACGCTGCCTATTGTCCTCTCTTATGGTACGCGGGAAAAATGACATTTTAAATCTATCGGTAGGACAATCTATCTCTCTAATCTCGGTAATCTGATCAAACCTAGCATAATACGCAGGGGATCTCAATATATATCTAACGTCATCTGTGAACAAAACGGTTTCGAATTTACTTAAAAGGTTTAACCTAAATTTTAACCTGCGTTCTGATAGTAATTCCCATCCTAGTTCTTCTATTAAGCTCGTAACACTTATACAATTATCATAACGGCCTTTAACAAACCTAGCAGCTCTTCTTTGCACGCGCTGTAATTCTTTTATCATACCTTCCTCGTACGGATCCCATATACAAGCGGCATATTCAAAATGAGGCCTGACAAGTGTAAAATAGCTTCTTTCTCGTACTCTCTCATCGCATTGGCCTAGAACCCTTTTTACGGATCCTAATCTACGGTTTGCTACACTAGTTATTTCTCTGATGTGTTTCCCCCATGACATGTCTTCAGTGATGGTGACGCCTAAGTATTTAATTGATTCTACGTTACATAATTTGTTTTCTTAGGTGCAATAATTGTTCCGGGGAAAGCCATTCTTATTCCAAAAATTCATTATCGCGCATTTCTTCAAATTTAATTCTAGTTGCCATGGAGCAATGAGTGAGGAGTCCTGGTGTGTCGGGAGGGTATTCTGAAATTTATAAAGGCAAGGTAAGGGCAGTCAATGGTTGGGTTCAGTGTGCTAAGGATAAGTATAAGGTCAGTTTTAAGGAAGATATTATCAATTTTTATCATTAACGTAAAGTGAGGATATGACAGCATCAGAGGGTAGGTTGCGGAGATTTGGCACTCTATTTATAAAAATACTAGCGGACCCGACAGACGTTGTCCTGCCCAAACGTTGGCTATTAGCGGGTTTAGCAAACATTTTTTCGATAAACTATATACTAACAAGGAGACATCACGTAATAGTAATTGAGGACGATGACAAGACATATGTTATCTTAAAGTGGAGTTAAAATGCCGGATATTGGTAATGTCTTTCCACCCCATGTTCCCGGGTTCGTGAGAAAATTACTAATAAACAATTTCATCCCAAGGAAATACTTAAGATTTCGCGCCTTCCGTCACGATGTAAAACAGCCGAGGTGGTTACGGAGCTAGGGCCTATTATGCCGGATTGTAGCGGGACGATTCGGGTTCGAGGCTCATTCCCGCCTCATTTTTTTCTCTCGAATATTCTTCGGAAACCACGAAAGATACCAGATTCCGAACGTACACGACAGTAACCACGGTTTTTTTTTTTTCGTTTTAAAACTATTTTCTGGAATTTCTACTGCCCAGAGTGTTGTAGACAATTGTGGAGTTTCTATCATTTGCTCGGAAGGAGAGTTGCAGGAGAAAGGAGCGTCATTGGCCGAGTATTTCCCATTTTGAAATACTTTTTGATACTTAACGTTAATGGCCTCCGGAAAGTCCCACGACTAATCGGAGTCATGCCTAACGGAAGACAAAAATGTTAATGTTTATCTTGAAGCGATCTGATTGCTTTTAATTTCCTAGAAATTGTGCTCCAAAGAGGATATTTTTTACTCAACTTTTCCTTCAATCGCGAAGATTTTCCTGCCAGAAAAGAGATTAAAACATGTGCCAAGAGTATGGATAAGAGGCTTGAGATAGGCTAATATGGGACCACGTTATTAATGAAGCGACTGGGGGGTGGGGGGGGTATTAAGAGGGGGGGAGAGAGAAATTCCATTTCAGTAAAGGAGAATTATTGGGTAATAAAAAAACAGCAATCCCTTTCCAATACATTGTTTATTACAACTGCAGGGATTATTATTTTCAGTCATGGCGTTGAATAGCATGTTTTTGAATGATATTCATCATAAAAGCATTTGAAGCAAAGAATTTCCCCACAATGAGAGCATTTAATGAAGCTTTCACCGGAACATTTGCATCTGCGTGTATGCAGATCTTTAATCAGGTAATTTTCTCACGAACCCGGGAACATGGGGCGGAAAGACATTACCAATATCCAGCATTTTAACTCCACTTTAAGATAACATTTGTCTTGTCATCGTCCTCAATTACTTTTATGCGATGTCTCCTTGTAAGTTGAACCGTGCACTTGGTTCCTCCCCCACCCCTCCCCCCTATTTTGCCCAAGGAACCCGGCCCGGGAATCGACTCGGCCTTTCCACGGTGGGCGAGACGAGAGGGCGAGTGTCAAAAGGGCCGGGGCAAGAGCCCCGAGGTATAAATGCAGGGGATATGCCACAGACTGGGGGATTTTCGCTGGTGAGTGGAAGTGGTGACGGTCGCAGCAGAGCCGTGGGAACTCGACGCCTCTGCGCCCTCAGCACCATCCGCCGAGAGAGAAGTGCCCGATCTCCCTTTTTTCTCCATCTTCCTTACCTTTTCCTTTCCTCGCGACCCTTTGGGACCACCACCGACGTCTTATTGTAAGTCATTTTATTAAGGGGGCTCACTACCTCAGCTAAAATCGCCTCTGCAGACCACTTTTATTTTAATTGTCACCCTATTATTTTTTTGTGTAGGAAGTTTAAGTTTTCACATTTTTGTTAGGAAAGAATGTATCTGAGCTTTCATTGAGATACATTGTTCACTTCACTAGACATACTAATGATAATTAGTGTTTTCAGTGTCCTTTTTCAGTCATTTTTCAGACCTCTTCATTGCCCTTTTTATTCACTAAAAGAAACGTATCACGTAGTAAGATCACATAATGGTCTTTGGTATTTAATTTGGTGTCATCTACTTTATTATGCTTGTCACTATAAGGCCTCAGACTTTAAAATGCTAACGCATGTTTCGTGTTTTTTCGCGATCTAGTCACGGCATATGGCCGACTGCCCCCACCTCCTCTGCCGTCACCCCATCCTCTAACTACTCCCCCCCTCGACAAGAAGATTAGGACTTTCCCATTCCACTCAGGTCTGGGAGGGGAGAAGCCAGTCGAGGAGAATCTGAGAAGTAGTGAGCCCCCTTAAAGTTCTTCGTTTTGTTGAATCCGGCCTTTTTTTGTTTTGCGTCAACCGATCCGCGGGACAACGCCTCAAATAGACATTTGACATTAGATTTTGACAATTAAATCTTTTCGTTCCGTCAGAGCAACGCCAAGCTACGACGCAAGTGCGACGAATTTTGCATGTATTGATGCGTACGTCAAATACCACAGAATTCGACATCAGCGCCACCTATGGTACACAAACATGACTATAAATTATTCTCCAATGGTCAATTATTCATGAACTTCTCAGAAGGTTTTTAGCGGTAAATTATTCATGAACTTATGATTTTTTTTCATTTTAGAAACATTGGGAGGTTGTGGGTGGCGGGTGAAATTTTGGGGTTATATGGTCTGATATGCGAAAAATCTAAACAACAAAATATTTTTTTTTAATCATAGAACCTGAGCGCAGCGCCACCTACCGGGTCCAATTATGAATCTAAACCATCCAGGGACCGACTCAAACACACAAAAATTTTATCAACATCGGTTCAGCCGTTTGTTAGGAGTTCAGTGACACACACACGTACAGAAGAATTATTTATATAAAGATGTGCGAAGAAATTAGTGATATGTTGCAGATATTTAACATAAGCTAACAAATTAAAACGTATACAATGGCCGTAAAAATTGGCAACACCCGTCAATAAAGCACAAAATTGCTGTGTTGGTTTGCAGGAATGGAAATTCCACAGCAGAGACCAACCACAACCTGTCAACCAGAATACTCTCCTGTTCCTGGGTGTTTTTTGACTACGCTCTTTTTGAGTGAGTTTCTCCCAGAAGTAGGGCCCGTTTGTTTTTGTGAGTGAGTGATTTTGAGAGCTTGTGAGTGTGATTGTGTTCACAACCAGGCATCCTTAGTGGGGTCCCATTAGCCCTGTGAAGGATCCCAGAGGGTCTATTCTGTATATCCTCGGCATTTCCGAGTCTCGACAGTGACGACATTTTTACGTCAGAGCCACGTGAAATTCAAAGGGGAGCATTCAAAAGTTGGGATTTGTCGGGGAATTCAACGTCACATCCACGGATTTCCCGAGGTTCGACCGCGTCTTATCCTTACTGAATAAGGCCCCAGGGGGTCTATTCTGTATATCCTCGGACTTTCCGAGTCTCGAGAGTGACGAAATTACGAAAGTTTGACGTCAGAGCCACGAAAAATTCAAAGGGGAGCATTCAAAAGTTGGGATTTGTCGGGGGACTCAACGTCACATCCATTCCTAATCCTAACCTAATCAATTCCTTACTGAATGAGGCCCCAGGTCATAAACCAGGCATCCTTAGCGGGGTCCCATAAGCCCTCGAAAAGGATCCCAATTGGGTTGAGTGTGCGAGTCTGTGATGGTCACTGGCGAGGAAGTAACATTCCCGTTAACCACCACAGGAGGGTATTCGGGTTGAGAGGTTTTGGTTGGTCTCTGCTGTGGAATTCCAATTCCCGCAAACCAACACAGCAATTGTTGTTTTATTGAAGAGTGGTGCCAATCATGGAGAGACTTTATTTTTTTAATCTTAAGAGGCCGTAGAGCTCATCTCCCTCGATTTAACATTAGTTGGTACTGACATCGACCATACAGGGGAACAGTAGGAGAGATCATTCTTTAACTTGCACGAATTATGGGCCCTAAGTCAGGATTTCAGTACTCCTCCTACTTACCATCACATTAACACAACCGGTGTCGCACCGATCACATTGACGCAAAAATAAACAAACAGACGCCATTGTTTCAACCTCGAAGCGGTAAATTGTATTGAGTAGTGACTGAAATCTGCACAGAAAAGTATTTTTCCATTTTATTTAACTGCCGGCATTATTGGGGAAACGTAATCACTGTAAACTGTTTGAAAAGAGCCCCATAATCAACTAAATCATTCAGCGACATCTACATATTACCCTGTAAGCCACCTCAAGAGTGTTTGGCAGAGGGTGATTTACATCTACGTCACCTTATACGCTGCAAGCCACCACAAAAGTGTTTGGCAGAGGGTGACCTATCCCTAGGATAAACCATAGAGAAGAAATTTACTTTCATCCAACAAGCACCACACTATCGGTATACTACGAATGCTACAGAAACTAGTAAAATAACCTATAATGTAACTGTGAAAACGCGAAACAGGAGTCATGCAGGGAACATGCAAAACATGGTGTTAGCACTGCTCGGCAGATTTAGAAACATGCATTAGGGGGCATATGAATTAATCAGCTAAACTACCTGTCAACTAACCTACTTCAAAGTCTCAACGCATCCATTATGGTCTCTTAATGGTCGCAGGAAAAACGACACCTCAAACCTTTCAATTCTACAATCTGTTTCCCTTATTTTAATCTCAAGATTTGATATACCGATTTCTCTCCGACACGCAGTATAGGGTCAAAGTAACTAATAGCAACATGCACTACAACATGGATAAGCTACTAATGATACAAAAAATATTGACTTTATATATAATGCAGCTACATAAACGAGATACAAGAGTCATGCAGGGACCATGCGAAACATGATTATAGTACTACGCGGTAGATTAAGAAACAAGCATTAGGGAGAAAATCAACTAATCAGCCACACTAACAGTCGACTAACCTGCTTGAAAGTCTCACGGGCACCGATTATGGTCTTTTATCGATTGCTGGATAAACAAATTCTAAACCTGTCTCTACTGCAGTCCGTTTCCCAAATTTTGGTCTCATAATCTGATCTACCGTAGTACGTAGGAGTTTGCTATATATTTACAACTTCGCCAGAAAATAAATTGGTTTTACTTAAAAGATTGAGTCTAATATTTAATCTGGGCATCATTTGAATAGGACTGAGATAAGTAACAGTAAACACGCTGAGACTATAAATCTTCATATTCAAAAAGATACACCCGTCACATTTCATGGCTCCGGAGAATTGCATACGCCACAGCAATGTAATGTACGTATTTACACATTCCATACAACTCCCACATTATACAGTAAGTCCTCGACTTACGCGGATCAGAGTTGCACGGATCCGGAGTTATGCGGATGTTCGGCCGTCCGATGACACGCTTGCGTTTTCCCAGCGTT
Organism: Ceriagrion tenellum; assembly: GCA_963169105.1. Taxonomy (NCBI): domain Eukaryota; kingdom Metazoa; phylum Arthropoda; class Insecta; order Odonata; family Coenagrionidae; genus Ceriagrion; species Ceriagrion tenellum. The sequence goes on from OY720644.1 coordinate 84,873,749, forward strand.
TCTGTTGCCGCGACAGGTACACCGGGTGACAACCCGCGACTCATTGTCAAGCGCGCAAGAGTTGATGCCAAACTACGGGCGTTCAAAACGCCCACTAGTTAAAAGTCATTACATAGTTCGATAGGTGATGATTTGATCATCGTGACGCTGAAAAAGTCTAATGTGATTACCTTTTTTCTTTTCGCCTTCTTTGCTAAAGCCTTCCGAGGCCTCTCACATTACCGCCGCAACATAACCCTTATTTTTACTTTTAAATAAGGTCTCTCGGGAATGAGTGCACGTAACATTTTTCTTATAAAAGGACTGTTATTTTTGGTCAAAAATCTCGGAAAGTAGTACGGTAAGGGGCTGATATATCGGAATATTTAAAAGAGTGCGATTATTCCTTTGAAATGAGACAAAATTCATTGATTTCCAAGTGAATGCTATTGCGCTCAAACCACCTCTAAGTACTTATTCCTTGTGATCACGCAATTCCATTTTCACATTTAACGCAAATTACTTCGAAGATAAATTCTGGGCTCGAGAAACGTTTAAAATTAAATAGATACTTATTTCTTGGAAAAATATAAACATGCAAGGCTTAAGAAAAGTTTAAAATGGAAGCTCCCATAATTATGTATCTTCATTTGTCAGCAAAAGAAAACAATCATCGGGTTTAGTCACAGTATAGTGCATAATTATGACCTGACCATGGCATGGCATTCACTTTTCACGCATATTAATTTAGAAATAATGAATCTATGTGCGAATTTCCGCAGAGAAAAAATCATCCGCCTTGACCGGGATTCGAACCCGGATCCCTCGATATCCGGCCGAGTGCTTTAGCCAGTTAAGCTACGCCTCGGTAGCTTAACTGGCCAAAGCACCCGGCCGGATATCGAGGGATCCGGGTTCGACTCCCGGTCAAGGCGGATGATTTTTTTTCTCTGTGGAAATTCGCACATTTGTGCATTGCGGGTGACTCCGTTACAGTGGAACTCCGTGGCCAGTCCCGGATAGCTTAAAAATTTGTCAATGAATCTATGGTTCAACAAACACAAAACAATCGAAAACAATCGAAAACAGTCGAAAACATCGCTATCACAAAATGCAGTTGAGTCGCCTCCTACTCACGGAGATGAGCCGTTGGGCACGCATCGGAGTCTTGGAAGACTGACGCTATTATATTTTTCATATATCCTGGGGGATAGGAGGAAGGACTAACATTTGTGAGGGCGGGCGCCTTTATTCCGAGTCCGGAACTGTTCGAAGGCCTCCGCAACCGGGGTGCGGGGCACTGCCACCGAGAGGGAAGGGTTCTAGCTCGACATAGCCGAGATTATTATCCCTCAGCCGAGAAAACCGCTTGTGCTGCAATGAGAGAGGCCCTGAGGTGATAATGCTTGGCGACACATAAAGCTGAAGGTTCACCCAACGGAGGAGTGAGAGCAACTGAAATTTAGAGGCACTAGGCCACGCCTACAGTACCCTTATTAGGTTTTGGAAAGTCACGTGGCGAGCAACTTTCTCTTCACTCACCCCCACAAAATTTAGCCTTGCCTCCTAGCCCACACGACATTTGAAAGAGGTAGTAGCAGTGAAGGAAGCCCCCATCTGAATGAATCTGATCGGTTCTCCTTCTTCCTTGCGTCAATGACCCCAAACTTTCGCCATGACTTCTCTCGCAAAGATAAATTTAATAGACAATACCTGAGAAACCCCAAACGTAGCTAAAACCGAACCTCAATTGAGTACCACATCGAAGAAATGAAACGTGAGAGCTGGTCTTTAAAACCCTAAGAATGTCCGCAAACACCAGCCAACACAATGTGGACGGCTGAACGCGTGGTAAGCCATCGCCAGATCCATTTTCCAGCAAAGCTTCCCTGCCCCCGACGAACACGAAAAGGAGAAAATGTTGAGGAAGCGCACGGCTATACGTTCAATTAAAGTCACACTAACCTTGACTTCCTGTCTATTTTCCTTTAATGGTCGCCAAAATCTAATTCGAATGTCTAATGTGCCTCATTGAGGTAACTGGAGAGGGCGCTTGCTATGGTGGCCAATTCAGAAAGTGTAACGTGGGCGTTGCCTGTCCGCTACCTTTGTTATGGGGCGTCTATTAATTACGTGAGGCGTTTTGGGGGGGGAGGGGGTCGAGCTGACTCTCACCCAATCTCACGTGGGGGAGAGGGGGGGGGGGCTCGGCAAATCTCACGAGAAAACTGGGTTAAATTACGTATAACATGCTTCTCCACTTCAATATGGCTAAATCCTACACAATAATATTTATCGCGGCTATGCGAACGCCACACAGTAGCACAGTAGCCCCACGAATGTTTAGCCGCCACCGGCCAGCCAAACACGCGGCTCGACGGACGCTGCAGCGTAATTAGTAGTCTTAAATAAAATAATTAAGCAAATTATGTTTTTTAAATAAATCCAACGCACTCAAGCACAGAGTAACGTATTTACACTAAAAATACGCATTTTGAAAAATATCTAGTGAGATTAGGGGGAGGGTGTCGAGCCAATTCTCACGAAGGGGGGAGGTAGGGTCGAAAATTCGCCAAAATCGCCTCACGTAATTAATGGACCCCGCTTAACCCCGCTTTTACTTGAACGTTTACAGGCTGACGCACTAATTTTGCAATTTATCCGGTGTTTTCAATCGATAGCTGAAACATGCATTTGTTTCTTCATCATGGGTTTTCATTACAAATGTTTTATTTTTATTTATTTAAATATAGAAAACCACATACAGCTATGGTGCCATTTTATAGTGGGCATGTAACAACACGCAATCTTAAGGACATATACAGGTAAACTTAACAACAGGTTACAAGCAGAAATTTTGGAAATATAAAAAAAAGAAAAATAGGGGAATAACTACTTAGGTGAAAGATACGAAAGGGAAAGGCTTATGAAGGATTTAGATGAAAGTGCAAAAGGATCAATGTGGGAAGGGAGGGAATTCAATAGAGAGGAGAGGCGGAAGAAATGAGAACGTTTAGTGATCGAAAGTCTGGGAATAGGCATGTGGAGTAAAGGGTGAGAACGGGTGGGGCGGGATGGGACTTTGAAATTGATAAAAGAGAGCAATTTAGGTCAGTCGATGGTGGAATTTAAAATATTATAAATAAGTTTTAAGTCTGCTGTGAGTCTGAGTGGGGAGATTAGGGATGGAGAGAAAGGACAGAATAGCCTTGGTGAACATATTACGACACTGTGGTAATCTATTCTCAACTATTTTAGCGAAGAAGTTGCAGACACAATCCAGCGATGAAAGCTTAGTTCGAGAAGAGATATACCAGATGAGGCAGGAATAGGTAAGAATTGGATGAATAATTCAAGTGAAGAATGTTCGAAGAGCTCGGGGGTCATTAATTTCGGTAAAACGATAGAGGAGGCCTAAGAGGGACATTGCTTTAGACTTGATTGTTTGTATACGTGGAGGAAAGGTCAAATTATTGTCTGTAAGAATACCAAGGTCCTTAGATGATGAAACACGTTTTAGGCAGTGATTAGTCACAGTATGATTAAATTCAAGCGGGGCCTTCTTTAGGGAGATAGACATCACCCTGCATTTGTCCGGGTTTAATTGAAGCTTCCAAACATCGCACCAATTTGAGGTCTGACGGAAAGCATCCTGTAGTTCAAGGCAATCGGAGAGTTTTTTATGAATAATTAACATCAATTAACAATAATCCGCATTCCCGTTGAAATCTACGGCAATATTGAGTAGAATCAATATCACTAAGTAATCAATGAATATTTCAAGAGTTTTTAGCCTTAAATTAAAACAGATGTGGTTACTCTTGATATAGATCCGCTGATTCGTACGTTTCGCCCTGCTGTCCGAAGTAAAGTAAGGAAAGAATATGGAAAACTAATGTGATTGTTATTTCGGTTTTCAAGCTACAGGTTCATGTAGTAATGCCCTCTCCTTCCAACTCAATGATTTTCCCCATTCGAATAACAAATCCTAATTGGTCACAAAAGGGTGGAGTGAACTTTCTAATCATCCAACTTCGGCGGGTGTGTCCATTGAAAGAAGTCCAAAGGGGACTGGGTGAATGAGGTCTCCCCATAAACTCACCGAAGATATAGAACATTCTGGAAGCAACTTTTCAGGCGTTCCGGCTCTCGCCGCAGGATTACAACTTCCCCCTTGGACTGGAAGCTTTCGCTTATCTCCAAGGAAGGAAGAGGTGGGAAGGAAGGACTGGGAAGGCAAGGTTAGCGAAACCAACAGCCCCTTCGAGGCCGACACCAATGAGGCGGATTGAGGTTAAAAGGACCTCAATCGGGCCTCCGCCCCCCGAAGTGCTCGTATTAGTTTGGTTACCCAAACAACTGAGACGAGTAGCCGTCGGTCTCGCTTTCGCGATAAGACCTACCGCACATCTTTGAGAACCGGAAGAGCCCGTTGCCCAAAATATTGGGATTAGGTATCTCCCTGACTCCCTTTCAGGGTTGACGCCGTGCGGTCTGCCGGAGTACGTCCTCGAGTCGGGGACCACCGGACCCACGAAGGGTCAATTCGGACCAATTCTGGTCAAAGCGTGGGTACGTCCCTTCTCTCAGTAGTCCTCGTCAACCCTCTAAGCAACTTTTCAGTGAGGCGCCAGGCGATTAAGGAACCATTATTACAAATGGAAAGTTAAATGATATTCATTTCACGCGAGGTCTCAGCTAAGTCACGCCACAGCAGGCCTAAGGGAGAGTCTTTCAATCCAATGAAAATTTTACTGTTCTTACCGTTACATTGGACCGGGCACACTCTCCTGATGTCATTTTTACAAATATCTGTAAGGCTTGGAAACAGGCCTCAAATTTGTAGGGGTGGGCACCATTCGTGCGAGACCGGAATATTTCGAAGCCCCCAGCTGCCGGGGGGCAGGGAACTGCCACCAAAGGGGGAGAGTTCCAGCTCGACGTTGCCGATATCACTATACCTAAGCCGGGAATACCGCAGGGCCCACAATGAAAGACGCCCTGTGGTGACGAGTTTGTTGGCACAGCAAGCGGTATCACAAAGTTCATAACGTATGTCTGAAAACGACTGAATTTTCGTTACTTTACGCTCTAATTGACACTTGGAAAATTAAAAGGCGATGAACTTTCTCTTAGACCACCCCCACAAATTTTAGTCCTGCCTACTAGACCCCAATACATTTGAAAAAGGTAATACATAGGATACATGTGATATCGATACGTCACACAACGACTTGACATGTTATCCAGGAGCATGATTTAAATACCGCAATATTCCCTGTGTTTCAGGTGGGGAAGTGTTATTGAAGCAACCAAGACAAGTGGACATACCACCACCTGACTTCTTAGTATCGCCTCAACCATTAACTCTCCCTACCCTCCCGAAATTCACCTCGATCAGCAAGCCTGTCTGCGGTGACGGTGGGTTGCCGAACAGCTATGGATGCTGCATTCAACTTCAACCATCCGGAGGTTGGTCCATTTCATTGATCATAAAAACATTCTCATTCTCGAAACAATAAAGGAAGTTTCACCGCTGCTGAGTGAGTCGGACCAAATACTGCACTCAACCTATTTGTTTCCTTTTTTAAACAATTTTACTCTCATAAATCATATGCCTCAGTTATAAGGCAAGAGAATTAGGGTACGAAATACGTGGATTAATCATTATACCTAGGCTTTAATTAACACCGTCGTGCCTATCCACCATTTACCGAAATGTGGTGGTAAGAGATGTGCTATGTTTGGGTTACTAATTATCAAAGTCGGTGCTTTTCTCGCAAACTGTCCAAAATCGGTACTTTTTACGTTTCACCCTTAGTACAAAAAATATTAAAATACATTTTTAAAAAACTGACGTTTACCATTAATTATAGCAGATTGAAAAGAAAAAAATTGTGGCGTGATTAGCTTTTCTGCACTTTTTTACTTTTTTTAACATTTTAATTTGTACCCAACTCGAATGCACATATATTCCGCGCCGTCAGTAGCCAAATTTTCTGGTTCTCCCGTTTACATTCAGTCTGCTTTTTACATACATTTTTTATTGTAGCAGACTGACTTTCCCTATGACCGGTCGCATGAGGCTTTTGCTCGTGTTGCTCACATATTGGGCCGCCCTTCGGCCAAATAAACCAAATGCTATAGAATTCCATTCTAAGTTCAGGTTTACAGTGATAACATTCTAGAATTTCAGAATTTTCCCAGCATCTGTAAATTTTTATGTAAATAAATGTATTCCGCTTTTGATATTGGTTTAGTTTTTGGACCCTTCAAGTTTTCACTCTTCAACCAACAAGCACTATCCGCAAGAAATGAAAACTTACATTGATGAATTCTTATTTCGCACAGAATAGTAGGTAGAGAGATGCTATTTTCCATGTATATCAACCAATCACACATTCAATAGTATGTGATTTCAAGTTCGCTGAGGGTAAAAAGGCGTAGAAATAATATGGATATCTCGACATGTGAATAATCTTACAATGGCGCCAACTTAAATGTTCCTTTTTGATTTTTCTCTGGAATTCCACTATCTCTCCGGATTTGACTTCAGATGATGTATGCTTGAGTTTTGTCGTGGAACCTACAACTCTATCGCTGGAAGCTGCCCTAATTGTGTCCGGCGTGAAGAGACTATCAACAAAGATAACAGGTAATGAATGACAATTGAATGAATTAGTCAAAACGTCAGAAAAAGAGCGATTCCATAGCAACTGGTACCAGATGAGAAAAAATTAAAATACATTTATAAAAATCCAAATAATTGAGTCCTAAGACAATTATACAACTTAACTATTGTTTTTTTAGTTATACACTCATTGTTGCACAGCTGTTGCACGAAAACAGCTGATATTTAGCATTAAAATGGAATGACGCAAATCGCTATTTTGTTGTTTCATTGTTTGGAGTTTATGAGGTTATGTTCTCAACTTCATTTTAAACTGGTGTTCTTTAAGTTTATGAATGTACGTATTGCTTTATTTAATTATGTTAGTATTCTTTGTTCAATGTCACATCCGATACAAAAAACATTTCACATTTACCGGTACACCTACAGTATATATTAATTAATTTGAATTGAATGCTTGAGTAAGCAGAATGGTTTGCTCTACTTAACCCGCTGATAAAAAAACAACGCATTACTTTTTGTTAAATAATTTGAGTTAAGGAAAGCGTCACATCCGGTACAGAATACACATGAATCTGGAGACACCACATAGAAATACGTAACAGGTTTTTCTAATAACCTGTGTATATTTTTAGTATGTGATGGATGCTGTACATCCCAAAATGGAGGGAAGAATGAAGGGTTGGAGGGAGAAGACAAAGAAGAATAATGAAGAAAAATGGCAGGAATATTTGGAAATTGATAAAAATAGAAACAGGACAAAAAGAGCCAAGCAGAATGATAAACCAAAAGATAACAATGCTCTCGTATTGGAAAAAAGAAGAAAAGACAGAGAAAGACAAGCACTATGTAGAAGGAAAAAGAAAGAGAAAATGTTAACCATATCAGAGTCTAAACCTAGTGATAAAAAAACTAGGCACATATAAGAGCCCTCGTACGCTTGGTAAGGCGATAAAGAAAGTGAAATATGCATTGCCTAAAAGCCCAGTAAAGAAGCAAGCCGTAGTTGGACATTTAGCAGAAAACACATTTGTTCAAAAACTAACTAAGGACCAATTCAAATCCAAAAAAGTTGCGTCGAAGAAGCTCTCAGAAGAATGTACAGAAGCTGTTGAAAAAGTTTACAATTGTGATGACATTAGCCGACAAGCGCCTGGAAAACTGGATGTCAAATCAGTAAAGGATAAGGCAACTGGCAAACGATCCTTAAAGCAAATAAGGCATTTAGTTTTCGGAATAAATGAAGCCTACGCGGAGTTTAAAAAAATACATCCTGAACATAAAATTTCAATATGTAAATTTTATGACTTAAGACCCGCAAACATCCTGCCAGTAAGTCAAATGCCTCACTCGGTTTTGTGTATGTACCACGTACATTTTTGTTAGAAACCCCGTCTAACAAGGGGAGAGTCAGATAGCCGGGTCTCAGATTTTATCCAAACTTAGTAGTTGTACAGACCGCTGTATGTGGTTCATGAATCACCCCACATATAGGGTTATATAACCAATAGTTTAAACAAAAAAGGACTTTAAAAATTTCAAAATTCCCTTCAGACGGGCCACCCACATAACTGACAAGCTGGACGGGTGGCTGACGTGCTCATCTCCGGTCTAGAGACACGGGTTCGATTCCAATACGGGGTATGTTTCTTCCGCTGTTTTTTTAGTTTTTCTTTTACAGCATCCTACAATGCGCTCAAGTTTTTTTTTATTTTTACTCGAAATATTATTTTTACGCGAGGCAAATTTTTCATTTGCATACACGACATCAGGCTTAGTCTCTTTTTTCGGTCGAAGGCAGCCTTCTAATTATGTCACTTCCTTATCTTTTCACGACGTATTTCCATGATTCCTTCATGCACATGATTTCCATTTTCTATAATTATTTCATAATACTGTCTTCATATTTTTACAATTCAAGTATAATTCTTAATAATATTAAAATTTTTCGTAGCTTGTCAGTTATGTGGGTGGCCCGTATAAAGGGAATTTTGAAATTTTTAAAGGCCATATTTTCGTTTAAACTGTTGGTTATATAACCCTATATGTGGGGTGATTCATAAACCACATACAGCGGTCTGTACAACTACTAAGTTTGAATAAAATCTGAGACCCGGCTATCTGACACTCCCCTTGTAAGTCTGATGGCAACACTCCTCCGACACACAAGAAGTTATCTGCTATTTGTTGTAATGAGGAAAATGAGTCATGTATGTTCAATAGATAAGAAGACTGTGTATATGACGTTAGAGGCATTTTGAGCAAAGACTGTGAATTGACCAAGCAAGTGAAATGGAAGCAATGGGTAAAGGATGAGAAAAATCGCCCGAATCTTACAGAAAATTCAAGTACCTTGGATAAGGCTACAACAGAAATGAATTCAAAAACTTGGATAAGGCTACAACAGAAATGAATTCAAAACTTAGAGATTTTAAAACACACAATTTCATCAAAAGAAAAGTCTCAATATTTTGATGAGGCTAATAAAGCACTGAAAGATAGTCCTGAGAAAATAGTTAAGCAGGTTGACTTTGCTGAAAACTATTCTCTAGTGGAACAGATGAAATACACAGTGCACACTGGAGTCGCAACCAAGTTACAGTATTTACTAGTTGTGCATGGCACTTGGATTGTGCATTTACTTTTGCCATTATCAGCGATGACTTCTAATCGTCTAATCTTCCTTCTAATCACCAACCGTCTCGAGAGAGATTTTTTTCTAGAAAATATACGTGTCTACATGCCTACACCTCCTATTTCCACCCTTCTAATCACCAACCGTCTCGAGGGAGTTTTTTTTTCTAGAAAATATACATCTCTACATACCTACACCTCATATTTCCACCCTTCTAATCACCAACCGTCTCGAGGGAGATTTTTTTCTATAGAATATATGTCTCAATAACATGGAACGGGAGATGTTAGTGGGTAAACGCAACTCAGCGACTGTCGCGCCACGCTGCGGTCACAAGTGGAAACAGTGGCGGCCGGGAAAAACGTCACCTCAAGCTTTGAAAATTTCCTGTTTATCGTACATTACTGATTCCCCCAAAATAAAATTATCACTAGATACCGGCATCTTTCTAGTTTTTGTCACATAAATATCGCGGCGATATGCTATGTGGAAAGGGTCGAAAACAATTTTTGAAAGGTGTGTGACGGAAGCGGACATTTACCTACATAAGTATCAGGAGATGGCTACTGCCTAGGTCACATCCGATAAATACCTTTTAAGAGTTGCTGTAGAATATGCTTGCATTCCATTTTCACCACACTTTGATATTAATCTGAGTGGGTTAAGTCTAATATATTCCAACTGCAATACTCAAAATATACATGTTTTTAGAGTATAAGTTCTAGCTAAAAACTGTAAAAATGTCACATCCGGTACAAAAAGAATGGCTGATAAATAATTAAATACTGAACAGTTTGCAATTTAGTACTTCAAATTTCATCGACGCCAGCTCATGGAATGATATATATGTAGTTCATCCTACTTGCAATGTTACTTGATGGCCTGGAAACTCTGAAGTGTACAGCGAAACTATATGAGTTGTATAAGTAATGTTGGAATGCTTAATTTTCCTACATACATACATATCCATATCCCGTTCCACTCAACGTGGGTCTAGGATTTCACTAAGCCTCGCCATTGCCCTCTATCGTTCCCTAGCTCTTGTCGGACAACTTAACCCCAATGATACCCTCTTGCCTCCACGTCCCTACTCAATTCGCCAATCCAACGTCTCCTCCGCCTTCCTCTATTGTGTCTTTTACCTTCCTCTATTGTGCTCAGCATTACTATCGGCATTCTTGTTTCTTCCATTCTTTAAACATGTCCTAACCACCTAATCTTATTGTCTACTATTTCTTGTCTAATACTTTTTATATTTAATTGCTCCCTTTGTTAGTCTTTCTCACTCCGTCTAGTTTGGTCTTCCCCAGCATTGATCTCAAGAACTTCATTTCTCCTGCTGTTACCCTACACCACTGCATTTTCCGCAATTGTCCAAGTTTCAGCTCCAGTAGTAGTATTTGGATGAATAGGGCGCTTCAACGACTGAGGTCATTCGCACCACGTCAGCCTAAAATCACCAAGTCATGTTATTTAAATAAATAGTTAAATATATAAATAAATAAATAAAAGCGACGCAGCTCACATTAAAATGGGCGTGAGATAAAACACCACATAATGGTTGGTCACAAACAGTTAAAAAGCCCAGACTTTTAAAAATAACATTATCCGACTGACACAATCAGGATCGTCTCCTAGGACGTGTCCTAGGTCTCCCCTGATGTTCAGCCGGATGCGCAGAGCACGGTATCTATCACACACCGTCAGAAGGTGTCTCACAGTTAAGGGAGAGTCGCAATCCTCACAGTAGGGAGGGATCTTCTCTTCGGTGAAGAGGTAAGAGTGAGTGAGGGCACAGTGCCCTATCCTCAACCGTAGTTTCAGCTCCATATAACACTATTTGTCTTGATTGTCAACTCGGCATATAAAAACAATTTAACGGAAGAGGTAACGGTGCCAGTATTTCAACATAGTGAAATCCGATTATCCTGCCGGAGAGCCTAGGAAAATCTTCTGAAATTCCCGGTAGTAAAACACCAAGTTTACGAAATGTGTAATGAAAATATCATTTGACTCGACCAGGATTCGAGCCCGGGTCTCCTCTTGACCTGTATGAGTATTTTGAGCTAGCGTATTTTGCAGTTTCTAGCAAATTAAATACCTGCTAACTTTAACGAAAAGAGCCCATCAATTCTTCGTCAGATGCCGTACTTTATTATCACCTATTTAATTTTCCCAAGCTTTACAATTAAGAGTTGGCATTTGACTGCTCATACAAGCCCGCAAATCATTTTTGCTGATTACAAAAAAATTGTCTCCACAGGTTCCAGTTTGCCGCCTATCTGTATTCTGCTGCCTCAGTATCCACTCCTGCAATTATGTGGAGGTATCAACAACGTGACACTGGCGAACGAGGCAATAACATTTTGCACAAATTTGGAAATCAAAATCCCCGTAACAGTGGCACGCGTAGATTTCGATTGCCTGAAAATCGGAAAAGATGGATTGGACCTTGTTTTTGTAAGCAAATAATAATGTAAACGGGTCGTGTGTGAATGAAAAACTTCGGCCAAATAAACCAAATGATATATATTTGCAATGCAAGTCAAAGTTTACAGTGATTACATTGATTGAATATTAGAATTTTCCCCCATCTATGAACTTTTATGTAAATAAATGCAATCTGCTTTTGATATAGGTTTGGTTCTAGTATTTTCACGTTTTTACTCTTCTACCAACAAACACCATCAGCAAGAATTAAAAACATACATTAACGAATTTTAAATTCACGGCACTTTTCAGCAAAAATAGTTAATAAAAAACCAAACAACAAAAAATATTTATTATAATGGTAGTAGTAGTAGCGGGGTTGATAGGGTGCGTCGACGGCATGGTCATTTTGCACCACTGTCATAATTATAGAAAATAAATATACGCTGCATATTATATTATAATAAAGTACTTGATATAAACGCTGAGTCAAAATTAAAAATAATTTTACATCCTTAAAATACTATTAAATAGGCCAGTTTCATTTAAAAATTCCAAAACGCGGTTGAGAACATCTGGGTCATCGCCTAGAATGTATCCCAGGTCTCCCACTAGCTGCAGCCTGTTACGCACCGACTGATATCTCTCACACTCCGTCAGGATATATCGAATGCTAAGAGGACAATCGCAGTCATCACACCGTGGTGGAATTTTCTCTTCAGTGAAGAGGAAGGAGTGGGTCAGAGGGCTGTGCCCTATCCTTAGTCGTGTTATGACGACTTCCTCTCGGCAACTCTTCCTGACGGACGAAGGCCACGCTGTCACCACCGGTTTTAAAACGCGCAGTTTGTCACCTTCGGTGGTTCTCCACGCCTCCTTCCACTGCTCTTGGACTGCATTTCTTAAAGCCGCCTTCACATCTTGGAAGGGTACCGGCATCGGTTCCATGGCGAGTGCCTCTTTCGCCAGAGTGTCGGCTCTCTCGTTCCCGGTGATACCCACGTGTCCAGGGACCCACATGAAAAAGATCATAGTTCCCTTTTTGTCAAGAGAGAGGAGTAAGGATTGAATCTCCTGGACTAAAGGGTGCCGAGGAAAAAGGCCGGAAATGGCATTCAGTGCACTTAGGGAGTCCGTGCATACAACGAAGGAGCCACGGTCCTGTATCCCATCCAGGGCCCGCCTAATAGCGTACAGCTCCGCTGTGAAAGCGCTACACATCGGATGAAGCCTTGCTTTAGCAGCTTCGTGATGGGGTGAGAAGACTGCGCACGCGCTGGCGGTGCCTGATCTGGAGCCGTCGGTATAAATAGGCACGAGATCTCGATGGGTGTCTAAGAACATATAAAATAGACGCTGGTACTCTTCTGCAGTGGTAAAGTGTTTTAGACGCTTGTTGAGATCAGTATTGATTTTAGGCGCGGGAGTGACCCAAGGCGGACTTTTGCAGCTTCCGATAGGGTATGTGTCTGGGAGTGTAATACCCTGCGCTTGGATGAAAGTATAAAACCTAATGCTAGCAGGCCTAGTGGCTCTTGTCCGGCGATTAAAAAGTTCTATTAATTGAGGTTTAAAAACAAGGTTGAAACATGGGTGAGACTTCATAGATAAAATTTTGGCAAAGTAATTGCACATGAGCAGGATCCTTCGGTGGCACAATGGCGGCTCTCCTGTATCCACATAGAGGCTTTGCACCGGACTAGTCCGGAACGCCCCAGTGGATATCCATAGGCCTGCATTGTGTACCACGTTCAGAGTACGTAGATCGCGTACGTAGAGTACGCGATCGGCTCCCCATGTTGAGTGGCTTAAGAATTTTAAAATGTTTAGAGTCTTAAGACATTTAAGTTTTAAAGTATCTATATGTTCCCGCCAGTTGAGGCGACAGTCAAAAATCATGCCTATAAAACGTACAGAGTTAACAAACGGAAGGTTTGTACCGCCCAAGGTTAGTGATGGGGGAATGGTATGACCCCTACACCGGCGTAAGTGGAGGCATTTAGTTTTCTCCAAGGAGAATTTAAAACCGTTATCTTTGGCCCACCTATCCAACTTGTTTAGAGTAAGCTGGATAAGTCTGCTCGCGGTAGCTGGTTGGGATGACCTACAAAAAATTGCGAAGTCGTCCACAAACAGTGAGCCAATTACCGGTGTCTTTACACAGCGATATCGTTAATCGCTATAGCAAATAGCGTTACGCTAAGTACTGAACCTTGGGGAGAAACGTTCTCTTGACTATAAAATTTCGATTCGTGTTGACCAATTCTCACTTTGAAAACTCGGTCCGATAAAATTTTTGAATAAAAATGGGTAGGTTACCCATAAATCCCCATTCGTGCATCGTTCTTAGGATTTTGTGACGCCAAACTCGGCCGTATGCCTTCTCTATGTCAAAAAATACCCCGACGACGTGTTGGCGCAGAAGAAAGGCTTCCTGGATATAGTTGTCAATTCTGACTAAATGATCGGTAGTGGAACGGCCTCTGCGAAACCACATTGAATACCAGAGAGAAGGTTTCGGCGCTCTAACCACCAGACGAGCCGCCGATTCACCATTCTAGTTTTCAATTCTGACTAAATGATCGGTAGTGGAACGGCCTCTGCGGAAACCACATTGAATACCAGAGAGAAGGTTTCGGCGCTCTAACCACCAGACGAGCCGCCGATTCACCATTCTTTCCATAGCCTTACACAGGCAGCTGGTGAGGGATACAGGTCTAAAGTTATTCGGGTCGGCTCGGTCTTTGCCTTTTTTGAGTATAGGAACTACCGCTGACTCCCGCCAGGACGGTGGAAAAGAACCTTCTAGCCATAGTTGGTTGAAGGTATGGAGAACCTCCAACAGTGCCGACTCCGGGATATTCCGGAGGAAGGCATTGTGGACCTCGTCAGGTCCCGGAGAAGTGATATGGGAGTCAGCAATGGAAGATTTGAGTTCCCAGAGGGAAAACGGAAGGTTGTAATCCGCCAAGGGATGTCTTTCCTTAAATTTCCCAGTAGGCTTCCGCGGAGATTCTGACTGTGGGCAGCGATTGTTCCGGGTTTCCATCCGCGTGTATCCATTATTTCGGACAATATTTCGCCAACGTTCCAGTTGGCTTCCTCAGGTCCACTGAAGTGACGATGCAGGAATTGGTCCTCTTAATATACACGTAGTTTGGCGCCAAATTTGTGGAGGTGTGCTCTCATTGGTTGGACTCTCTGAAGACCCGTTTCCACGCGCTGGCGAGGGTGTAGCCGTCTTCGCGGTTGAAATTCGCAGGTGTTTTTGCGATTTCAATTGCTTCCCTGATGACTCTTGGGTAATAGCGGCCTTCTTTATTCAATAATGAGGCGTTGTCAAAGTCAATGCTGTGGGTCGGTCCACTCCATTGATGTTCAGCCACCGCTGACTGGCTGAATTGCCTGTTTTTTGCGGCCCTTCGGTGTTCTTGCACTCGGCATTTCAGAGCTCTTGAAGTCTGGCCGATGTAGGAATTGCCGCAACTACATTTTATTTGGTATACTCCTCCATAGATGTCTTTAGGGTGGTGGTCTTTCGAGTTGACGAGGATACTCGCCATCTTGGTAACGCATTTAAATCTGGTCATGACGTTGTGTTTCTGGAGGGCTCTTGCGATTCTTTCCGTGGTCCCGGCGACGTAAGGTAAGATGGCGTGTGCCCTCGCCTTTTTTGTAGTACGGCTCTCTTCATAGGCCCTCTTTGGGGCCATCAGTTGCTGCTTCCGTTCCATCTTGCGGATTATCTTCAGGATGTTTTCTCGCCGGAAGCCGTTCATCTGGAAAGTTTCCATTAGATGTCGTTTCTCTTTTGCGATGGAAGCAGCGTCTGAGAGCGAGCATGCTCGGTGGAATAAAGTTTTAATTACTCCGGCTTTCTGTTGAGGGTGGTGATGGGAGTTCGCATGGAGGTATCGGTCCGTGTGGGTCTTTTTCCGAAAAACGGAGTGTCCTAAAGACCCATTTTTTCTTTTCTCGACGAGGACGTCTAAAAAAGGCAGGCAGTTGTCCGTTTCCGTCTCCATGGTGAATGTGATGGCTGCATTTTGTGCGTTCAGGTGGTGCAAGAACTTCTCGAGTTCATCCGTTCCATGTGGCCATACCACAAATGTGTCGTCCACATACCTCACAAAGAGTTTTGGCTTTTTGTGGAAGGACTGCAAGGCTTTCCGTTCAAAATCTTCCATGAAAAGATTGGCGACCACCGGTGAGAGAGGGGATCCCATTGCAGCTCCATTTGTTTGTTTGTAGAATTTACCGTTCCACGTGAAGTAGGCGTTTCTGAGGCAAAATTCCACCATCCTTGGAATGTCTCCCGGGAGGCCGTCACTTGTGAAAGTCTTGATTATTTCTACTGCTTCACCAATAGGGATATTAGTGAAGAGAGAAACTACGTCGAAGCTCACTAAAATATCGTCCTTGCTGATTTCGGTCTTTTTTTTTTTTTTTTTTTTTTTTTTTTTTTTTAAATCTCAATGAAGTGAGCGGAGTTTTTCACATGCGTCGGCGTCTGACCGGAGAACGGTAGGAGTTGCTGGGCCAAATATTTGGCGAGTTTATGCGTTGGAGAGTCTATGGCACTCACTATGGGTCGTAGAGGGACCCCTTGTTTATGGATCTTGGGTAGGCCGTATAATCTAGGTGGTTTGGGAGCCGACTCGATGATCCATTTCCTTTCTTCTGGAGGGATCGAAGACTGGTTGATGATATGTTTTATTCCCTTCTGAATCCTTGAGGTGGGATCCGATTTTTCCTCGGAGTAGGTGTTCTCGTTCAGGAGACTGTTGATTTTACTGAAGTAGTCTTCCTTCTTCATCACCACAGTTGCGTTCCCTTTATCCGCCGACGTGATTATAATGCCATCATCCGTCCGGAGTTCCCTCAAAGCTTTTTTCTCCTCTCGGGTGACGTTGGTTTTGGGAGTTTTGGAATGGAGCAGTATACGGCTCACTTCATCACGTAGTTCATCGGCCTCTTCCTTAGGTAGTTTCCGGACGGCGTATTCCACTTCTGTCACTAGTTCTTCCTTAGGTAAGCGGGCAGGAGCAACGGCGAAGTTGAGTCCCTTGGAAAGTACACTGACAGCTGCCTCACTTAGGCGAACGTCAGTCAGGTTAACTACCGTACGGCCCTTATCAGGGCCATGGTTTTCTAGCTCCGGGTGTTGACGGCTATGAAGGCGGTCGAACTTTTTCACCTGCTTCTCTTTCGTTGAGATGAAGGCTGTGGTAGCAGAATTCCACGTAATTCTGTCTAACGTATCCCAATCCGTAATGTTCAGGGATGCACTAAGGGCTAAGTGCACATCATACAGCTCCTCCGTGCATTTTTGGATGTCCCATCTCGTGTGTTGCACTCTTTCCCGTAGCAGGGCTGTGCTGGCTCTTCGGAGAATCCTTTGAGCTTTCTTCGACTGGATATGATGTTTGACCTCGACAAAGGCAGGGATGGTGTTGGAGTCTCTGCATCGCTCGAGAAATGCCAAAGAAGATAGGAGCTTCTCCTTCCTCTTGCGAAGTTTCTCGAACCTTCTGCTGTTCCTGGAAATTTCTTCCCCGTAGAAATTTCTGAAGTTTCCCAGTAGGCTTCCGCGGAGATTCTGACTGTGGGCAGCGATTGTTCCGGGTTTCCATCCGCGTGTATCCATTATTTCGGACAATATTTCGCCAACGTTCCAGTTGGCTTCCTCAGGTCCACTGAAGTGACGATGCAGGAATTGGTCCTCTTAATATACACGTAGTTTGGCGCCAAATTTGTGGAGGTGTGCTCTCATTGGTTGGACTCTCTGAAGACCCGTTTCCACGCGCTGGCGAGGGTGTAGCCGTCTTCGCGGTTGAAATTCGCAGGTGTTTTTGCGATTTCAATTGCTTCCCTGATGACTCTTGGGTAATAGCGGCCTTCTTTATTCAATAATGAGGCGTTGTCAAAGTCAATGCTGTGGGTCGGTCCACTCCATTGATGTTCAGCCACCGCTGACTGGCTGAATTGCCTGTTTTTTGCGGCGGCGGTTGGCGAAATATTGTCCGAAATAATGGATACACGCGGATGGAAACCCGGAACAATCGCTGCCCACAGATGTCTTTCCTTAAAGTTTATCGGGGACATCTCCGATCGCTCCTTGGTTTTCAGAAACGTCGAGTCGTAGCTCCTATTACTGCTGGTGTTGGTGAGTAGCTGGGCGAAAATGTCGCTGATAGTAATTTCAGACGTTATTACATCGCCATTGATATGTAAAAAGGAGATGGCGACCTGTTGGTGGTTACCCGATAGACTCCTGATCTTCCGCCAGACCTGTGTAAGTGGTGTTCTACAATTGACACCTGAGACAAATTCCACCCAGGAAGCCTTCTTCGCCTTATTCACAACCTGTCGAGCCTTAGCTCTTAAGCGCCGAAAGGCGGAAAGGTTCGTGTCCGTCGGGAACTTTTTAAAAATTTGTAGCGCCTTTTTCCGTTTGCGAATTGCAGCTGCGCATTCTTCATTCCACCAAGGTACAGATGGTCTCGATTTGAGACGACGAGACCGTGGTACGCTTGTGTTCGCGGCTTCGATGATGCAGCTTGTTAAATGATTAATGTTAGACACGCTGTTTAGCGTCATGTCGTGTTTAAAGTTAAAATTGCTCATAAAACGACCCCAGTCGGCTCTCCGGATAATCCAGTTGCCCTGCCGAGTAAAAATGGGGTTAGAACGTCCCTCTTTCAGTATAAAAATGGGATAGTGATCACTCCCACATAGATCATCATGTACGGACATACTCAGTTTATTTAACAACACGCTCGATGTCGCGCATAAGTCTATAAAGGAGAAGTCACCAGTAAAGCTGTTGAACCGGGTTTTCTCCCCGTCGTTCAATAAAACTAGGTTAGACTCCGTAATAAAGGAAGATAAAATCCGTCCTCTACGATTACACTGCCCTCTACTGCTTCCCCATAGAGGATCGTGTGCGTTGAAGTCACCGAGTAAAATAAAGGGCTGAGGCAGCTGGTGGACAAGGGCTTCCAAATTAAAACGGGTGACAGGTGCACCCTCCGGCAGATATACGTTGCATAACGTAACCATCTGCGGAGCGTGAACTGTCACCGCCACCGCCTGAAACGGTGTGTTCAGGTGTACCTGGGAGGTGTAAAGGGCCTCCCGGATAGCAATTGCAACTCCACCCTGGGCTCGTTGGCCGCAGGTGTCGTCTAATCTAAAAACCTTAAAATGGTTTAAAATGCCGTTGTCCGTGTTTTTAAAATGCGTTTCCTGAAGACAAACGCAAACCGGGTTAAAATCACGTATTAAAACATCCAGCTCCTCCTTATGCCGATAAAAACCGTTGCAGTTCCACTGCAGTATAAAAGCCATTGGAAATAAATAAAAAATAGAAAAAAAATAAACTAGGTTAAAATCGACCGGTCAAAAATTGGGGAGGTCAGCGTCTTATGCGATTTTTCTTCCCCTTGCTACGAACTTAGAGGATATCAGTGTCTGATAGACACTCATCCTCCTGCATTGGCTCTGGGGTGCTCTTTCGAGCCTTGCCAGATGGACCGGGGGATTGCGAGTTTCCACGCTTGGATTGCGTGGCCCCGGCAGATGTTTTGGCCGGGTTCCGCTTAGGGGAACCCGGACCGGTGGGTTTTGTCTTAGATTCCGGATTGGGAGCCTTAACCGGAGTGGCCGATTTCTCTTCTGTGGCTTCAGTTTCCTGGTTGGCATTTTCATCCGTCTGGGTCGAGATGGTGACCTTTGCGATCGGAGTGGCAGCGACATGAGCCCACGATCTGGAAAAAGTGGGGGCAACTTGTGCTCTATACTTTTTCCGAGCCTCGAGATACGGGATTTTATCCACCGTCTTAATTTCCATGATTTTACGCTCTTCGATCATCTTTGGACAATCACGAGAGTACACGGGATGGGCACCCTCGCAATTGACGCTAAGTGGGTCACTTGTGCATTCTGCTCCGTCATGCTTATCCAGGCTGCAGCGGGGGCAGGTGGCCTTGCCCTGGCATCGTGTGGCCATGTGGCCGAATTGCTGGCACTGGTAGCATCTCATAGGTGCCGGTATGAATGGCCGCACTGGGACCGATTCATAACCGACGAACACTTTGTCGGGGAGGACGTCACGCGCGAACGTAAAAATGACAGATGTCGTGTTGACCCTTTCTCCGTTGCGCTTAGTAGTGAGTCGACGAGCATCGGAAACCCCTTGTGGGGCCATCTAAATGAAATCGGCTGTGCTGCCAACAGTAACGGTTACGCACGAATTAAGACATTAATATCTACTAATCCCTCTTTAATTTCTTTATGAAACTTCCCAAAGTTATGTAATATACATTTACCTATTAAATGAACTAGTCAAAACCTGTAAGCACATCCTCGTTTAGGAATTATTGCATTACGAACATAGGAAGAATAATCGTGGAAAACACCACATTTAAAACATTAATTTCTCAGAATCCCAGCGTACGATTATATTGAAACTAACACAAAATGTTAATAATACCGCTACCAAAGAGAAGTGATACATCGCATTTCTTCGCACGACCTCGTTTAGGAACTGCACTATAACAAAGAGGCTAAATCCTCTTCGAAAACACTAAGGTCATAACGTTAATTTCTTCATATCCACGAGTACGACTTTATTGAAACTATAACATTTTATTAAAAATACTATTGCCAATACAACCTAATACACAGTATTTCTAAGCACGACCTCGTTTAGGCACTGCACTATTACGAACATAAGATAAATCTTAAATGAAAACACTAAAGTTTAAACGTTCATGTCTCCATACCCACTCCTACGATTTTTACGAAACTATCACATTTTGTTAAAAATACTATTCCCAATACAACGTAATACAAAGCATCTATAAGCAAGACCTCGTTTAGGAACTGTACCGTTACAAACACGGGACAAATTAGTGGGGAAACGCGCCTTTGGAGGAGACTAATCTCAACGGAGACTAATTTTTAAAAATTTATTTTTCCCAAATGGAAGTATGTGATTTAAATGAAACTACTGCAGCTCGTTCGTATAATCATTACTAATGACAAGCTATAAACAGCATCTCTAAGCACGACTTAGTTCAGTAACTATACTATTACGAACATATGCTAAATGTAAACGGAAAACACTAAAGTTTAAACGTAGTAGTAGTATTAGGGTGATTAGGGTGCTTCGACGACAAAGGTAATTCGCGCCACGTCAACCTAACATCACCATGTCAAGTTATTTAAAATAAATATTGTAAGTTTGTATGCTTCAAAAACATCAACACAGCAATCTTTTGTTTACTATACCGATGTATGGTGCTGCCATCTGGTGGCCCTTTGTATGCTTCACGAAATAAAGAAGGCGTCAGTTCCCGTATGAAAGCTAAACGAGTAGTACGTGTTTTTAACAATAACTCCTTCCTTCCACTGACGTTACGGTTTGAGTAGGTTAAGAAAGGACATCTATTCAAACCGACGACAGGTTATGGGCCCAGTCAGTGCCAAGGCGTTGTAGGAACTCGTAAATTTTTTAGCGATTTGAATATTTCATTATTTTGGATTACGAGGCAAGGCGGCCGGCGTGTTCAAAATGGCGAGTTACGGAGAGGACGCAATCGACAGATCTTTCTCAATTCCCAAACTAACCAAGAAACACTACACAGCATGGATGTGCAGGGTGAAAACAGAATTGTAATCGAGGGAATGTTATGAGGCCGTCACTGGCTACGAAGATGCTGACGAAGTTACCCGGCGCCCTGGCGAGAGAGGGTACACGTCCTTACATCCCTAGTGGGGCGGGGGCCAGAGCTGGCCTCCACCAAGAATTGCGCAGGGTGACCGTTCTGTTAACAGGGTACTGTGCCTGTCGCGTATGCCGGTGGTTTAAGGAGAGGACGGGACTGTTGAAGATGGGTGGACGCTTCATCACCAAGGATTGGGACAAGTTGGTGTATTGGGAGGTGTTCTTCGGCTACCGCCAGTACCGGGGAATGGAAGCATGTGAACCGGACATAAACGAGTGGCTAGTACCTCCCATAACTATAGACGGTAGTGTGGAGTTTGCCAGCGCCATACGGAGTGCGATCGAGAAGTACCGGGACGAGTCAGTTGACCCGGGCAGACCGGCACAGCTGGGGTATACCGGATTAGACACCTGGGTGGCCGAGGGGCTGTGGATGCGGGGTCGAACAGGGGACGGTGACCGGGCCGAGATGGAAGTGGAGGGGAAGAAGGTCCGGACTCGGCGGTGTAAGGGGGTCGACTCACTGAAACAGTCAGATGAGGAAGTAAGGAGGAGGATGCTGCGCCCTTCACTGGAGATAAATAAGGCTATGGAGAAGAGTGAGCCGGCCAAAGTCCGTGCGGTAGTCAAGACCGGCAACGTGATGAATAGAAGAATGGACTTTGTTAGCAGTTAGGTGGAGCCGGCCATGAGCGGGGCTAAGAGGACGTGTCTAGTCGGAGGGCTCAAGACGAAGAAGAGAGATGAAGAATCCGCCAAAATGGACGTACGGAATTCCGATTGTGAGAAGCCAAACTTCAAGTTTTGGTGTTACGCTTGCGGTGGTTAGGGTCACTACGCACATAGCTGTCCAAAGAAGAAAGAGCTTCAAGGAAATGGAAGCCATGAACTTAAGAAGGTAGCAATAACCACTAGGGAGCACGTACTATTATGTGCCAAGAAGAAAATGCAGTTCAGTTTTGGAATGTGGATACTGGATGGAGGAGCGTCTGACCACATGACAAGCCATAAGGAACAATTCAAAGAATTAAATCCCTACTCTGGTGCTGTGCAAATTGGAGATGGTACGCCGTTGAAGATAGAGGGCATCGGAAGTGCACTGATCCAAATGTCCGACGATTGTGGTGGTAAAGATATTGAGCTTCAGGGAGTGTTATATGTGCCGGACTTACAAGGAAACCTTATTTCGCAAGGACAAGTTGAAGAAAAGGAACTTGAGTTTAGGTCCAAAACTGGAGCAAACAGATGCTTGCGAAATGGACAATTAATATTTCAAGCATTTAGGATTGGGAGACTGTATTATGTGACAACAATTGGAGGTCCAACACTCAGTGAAGCAAGGGAAGCTTATGAAGAGAGCAAGAAACAGGCTAGAAAATTCAGTGAAACATGGCACAGCAGATTGGGGCACCCGTGTGACCAAATCCTAGGGAAAATGAATCACCTGCTTGACCTACCTCAAGAGGAAAGAACAGTAGGATAGATCCCATTCGCCCCGTGCATTCAAGGCGAGATGATGCATGCAAGCTTTCCCACCGAGAAAATATTGAAGGTGGAGGGTGCACTGGAGAGAATCCACTCAGATATAATGGGTCCAATTAAACTACCATCTTTGGGAGGTAAGCGTTTCATTGTAACTTTTGTGGACGAAGGCACAAAACATATGACAGCTGTCGCCAGAGCGAGGAAGAGTGACTGCCTGAGCGAGTTTAAAGCCTACAAGAAGAAAAGTGAGACCTTCCATGGGAGAAAAATAAAGGAGTTTCAGTCAGACCAAGGAAGAGAATATGTGAGCACTGCATTCCAGTCATTGTTCAATGAAAATGGGATTTTACATCGCATGTCAGTTGTACACACACCCCAGCAGAATGGAACGGCTGAGCGCATAAACCGAACTCTATGTAATATCATGCGGTGCCGCCTTATGGCAGCAGGTATGCCAGCTTACTTTGAGGGAGAAGCCTTGCAGACTGCAATTTACATAAGGAATCTGAGGCCATCCAGATCTATTAACTTTGAAGCCCCTTTGCAACGCTGGTTGGTCAAAAACAGTTAAAAAGCCCAGACTCTTTTAAAAATAACATTATCCGACAGACACAATCAGGATCGTCTCCTAGGATGTGTTCTAGGTCTCCCCTGATGTTCAGCCGGATGCGCAGAGCACGGTACCTATCACACACCGTCAGAATGTGTCTCACAGTAATGGGAGAGTCGCAATACTCATAGTAGGGCGGGATCTTCTCTTCGGTGAAGAGGTAAGAGTGAGTGAGGGCACAGTGCTCTATCCTCAACCGTGTGATTGCGACCTCTTCCCTGCGAGTCCTCCCGACTGATGTGGGCCACACTGATACAACCGGCTTTATGGTGCGCAACTTATTTTCTGTCAGGGAATGCCAGGTTTCCTTTCACTGTCCAAAGGCTACGTTTCTCAACGTAGCCTTTAAGTCTTCGTACGGTACCAATACTGACGAAATGTGTTCGTCTTGAAGAGCCTTCTTCGCTGCCGAGTCGGCCATCTCGTTACCGGCTATTCCCACGTGTCCAGGTACCCACAGAAAACGGATAACGATTCCCGTCTTAGAGAGGGATAAAAGATTATGAATCTCCTGGACAAGTGGGTGCATCGGGGAATAACCGGAAATGGCCTGCAGCGCACTCATAGTCACTACAGACCATGTATTCGCCGCAATTGCCCCTAATACCACCAAGAGCCATCATTATGGCGAAAAGCTCCGCCGTGTAGATACTGCACAGCGGGCTTAGCTTCACCCCGATGACTCCATGGTGGGACGAGAACACCGCGCATGCGCATGCCGACTCGGATTTCGAACCATCCGTAAACACGGGAGTGAAATCGGAGTGGCGGCACAGATCTTCCCAAAAAAGGTGTTGGTACTCCATGGGCGTCGTGGAACCTTTTTGGCCAGTTCGTAGGGTAAAACTACACTTAGGTTAGGGCACTCGCCATGGTGGGGGGCCGGAATATCCATGGCCGTACACTTCAGGAAGTCTCACATCTGTTCCTTCCATAAAATTTTTAAAACGGACGCTCAGGGGTCTGGTGGCCCTTGTCCGCCTGTTAAAAATGTTTAAAAACCTGGGATTAAAAATTACGTTGAAACACGGGTGAGTCCTCGTAGATAAAATTTTTGCCACGTAGTTAGCCATTAGGATGTTCCTCCGGGTATCCAGCGGGGGCTCTCCGGCATCCGAGTATACGCTTAAGACGGGAGACGTCCTGAACGCTCCGGTCGCCAAACGTAGCCCCGCGTTGTGAACCGTTGCTAGCGGTTTCAGGTAGCTTTTGCGGCCCGAGTAGACGAAACATCCATAGTCCAACTTGGAACGCACCATTGCCCTGTTAAATGAAAGCATGGTGATCCTGTCGGCGCCCCATGTAGTGTGCGATAAAACGCGTAAAATATTTAAAACATTAAAACATTTTTCTTTAAGAATCCGGATGTGTTCCTTCCAATTAAGCTTGGAATCGATCACCATCCCGAGAAAACGAACCGATTCAGCGTATGGTAAAACCCTACTACAAAGACGTAACTCTGGTGGTATGTGGTTGCCCCTGAAACGATGAAAATGTACACATTGTCTTTTCCGCTGTGAAGCGGATGCCGTTCTTTTGGGCCCAGCCGTCCAGTTTATTAAGACAGTTGTATGTCTGGATGCGGTTACTAGTTTGGATGACCGGCAGAGAATAGCCAGGTCATCCACAAACAATGATCCATTGACAGGTCCCGTGATGCAGTCGATAGCGTCATTGATCGCAATAGCGAACAATGTCACACTAAGGACTGAACCTTGAGGCACTCCATTTAACTGCGTATAGGGTTCGGAAAGGTGATTACCTACTCTGATTCTAAAAACTCGATTCGATAAAAATTTTTAATAAAAATGGGAAGATTTCCCCTAAAACCCCAGCCATGCAACGTGTTTAAAATCTTCTGACGCCAGACCCTGTCATACGCCTTCTCCAGGTCAAAGAAGACCGCGATGACGTGCTGGCGCAGAAGAAAGGCCTCCTGGATGAAATTGTCGCTCCGAACGAGGTGATCAATGGTTGATCGACCTCGCCGGAAACCACACTGGATATTCGAAAGAAGGTTCCAACGCTCTAACCACCAAACGAGCCGACGGTTAACCATCCTTTCCATTACCTAGCAATGACAGCTGGTAAGGGAGATGGGCCTGTAGTTACTCGGGTCCGTTCTGTCCTTTCCCTGTTTAGGGATCGGAGCCACCGCAGATTCCCTCCAAGAAGATGGGAGGCTACCCTCGAACCATAACTGGTTGAGGGTGCTCAGGATCTCCATCAACGCTTCCCCCGAAAGATTTCGAAGGAAGGCGTTGTGGATTCCGTCCAGTCCCGGAGAGGTGTACTTGGAATCCGCGATGGCTGACCGAAGTTCCCATAGCGAGAACGGGTAGTTATACTCCGCGCTTACGGACGTCTCAGCAAAGCAAAGAGTTCTCTGGAAGCGTTCCTTGATGGCCAAGAACGCTTCCGAGTAACTCCTGTCATTGCTTATACTGGCTAGTGACTCGCCAAAAGCCTCGGCTACGTCGCGAGGGGAGCTCACGATTTGGCCATTAATTCTCAAGCAAGAGACGCCGTACTCCCTGCGGGAGCCCGAGATGCATCTTACCTTATTCCATGCCTGTGCAAGTGGTGTTCTTTGGTTAATGCTATTGACGAATTCCATCCACGAGACCCTTTTTGCCTCCTTCACGACTCGTCGAGCTTTCGCTCGCAGTCGACGGAAGGACGAAAGGTTCGTTGCGGTTGGGTACTTTTTAAAAAGACGCAGGACGCGTTTTCGTAGACGAATTGCCTCGGCGCACTCCTTGTTCCACCAAGGAACCACTGGTCGTGGGACGTTTACCGATGACCGTGAGACGCTGCAATTCGCTCCTTCGATCAAGCACCTTGTTAAAAACTCAACATTGTGTGGCATCACAATTACAATAGTGTGTAAAATAAAAAGCGTCTATAATTCTCCCAATCCGCTTTACGGACAATCCAATTGCCCGGTCGGATTAAATCAGTGTTAAAACTTCGTTCAGAATTTATTAAAATTGGGAAGTGATCACTCCCACATAGATCTGTATGAACGGACAGGTTTATTTTCGTGTCAAGACTGCTTGAACAAATGGCAAGATCGATGGAGGAAAATTCTCCATTATAACTGTTAAAACGAGTTTTCTCACTGTTATTAAGTAAAAGGAGGTTAAAATCTTGGATAAAATTTGATAAAATCCTACCTCTTCTATTGCTCTGCCTCCGAGAGCTACCCCACAAAGGGTCGTTAGCATTAAAGTCACCTAAAATCACAGAAGGTTTGGGTAATTGATGGACAAGATCCACGAGGTTCCGTTCAGTGACTGGTGCGCACTCTGGTAAATAAACGTTACTCAACGTTATGGGCTCCGGTGCGTGCACAGTTAACACCACTGCCTGAAATGGTGAATTCAGTTGTACCCGAGAGGTGTAAAGGGCCTCTCGGATAGCAACTGCCACTCCACCCTGGGCTCGCTGGCCGCTGGTGTCGTCATATCTACAAAAATTAAAAATTTCTTAAAATACCCATGTCCATGATTTTAAAATGCGTCTCTTGGAGACAAATACAAAACGGATTAAAAT
This sequence comes from Ceriagrion tenellum, assembly GCA_963169105.1. Taxonomy (NCBI): domain Eukaryota; kingdom Metazoa; phylum Arthropoda; class Insecta; order Odonata; family Coenagrionidae; genus Ceriagrion; species Ceriagrion tenellum. The sequence goes on from OY720644.1 coordinate 84,900,804, forward strand.
CTCGGATTAAAATGTTTAACTCTTCCTTGTGACGATAAAAACCATTACAGTTCCACTGTAAAATAAATATTATTATAATACGTAAAAAAAGTGAGAACTTAAATACAGCAGTCCGTCCGTCCGTTGGGAGAATCAGCGCCGAATACGGTTTTTTTCCCCTTCTGTCTGGCTATCATGATTTCTGAGTCAGATTATCCTCTTCCCTAGCCTCCACTGGGCATGGAGCCCGCACCTCGGTGGGGCCGGGGGAGGGAGTTTTCTCACGCCTGGAGGGCGTGGTCCGGTGGGTTTCTTTAGGGTCTTTTTTAGAGAACCCGGGCAGTTACTTGCTTTTACCGGCTTTGCAGCCTTATCCGCCTTGGCTTGTTCCTCTTTATGTGACGGGTTCTGTTCTTTTTTCTTTTCTGTTTCATTTGTTTTAACTGAATTATTTCCGGTGTAAGTTGGTGTTTTTGCAAAAACAGCGTATTAGTTAGAAAATGTAGGGGCTATAAGGGTTCGGAGGTTTTTTCGTGCTTCAAAATATGGTAACTTTTCCACTGTTTTTATTTCCATTATTTTTTTCTTCTCTTTCATTTTGGGACAATCACGGGAGTACACTGGGTGTATACCCTCGCAATTGACGCAGAAAGGTTCAGAGGTGCACGTATCACCCTCATGTTTTTCTTTGCCACAGCGCGGGCAGGTGGCCTTGCCCTCACATCTGGTGGCGATGTGGCCGAAGTGTTGCAATTGAAACATCGCATGGGGCTTGGTATGAATGGGCGGACAGGAACCGATTCATAACCAACAAATACCTTGTCGGGGAGCGTGTCGCGCGAGAAGGTGAGGATTACAGATGTACTGTTAAGTTAGTGACTCACCGTCCTTTGCACATCTCATAATCAGATACCGCTTACAAGCGGTTAACGTTATATCTCCCCCGCCCGTTTCCGAACGGGATCTTTTTGATGGAGGAAGATTTTCTGGCTCCATGAAAATTAGGAATTCTTCCCCTGGGCTCCCCACCCACCACGGAGCCACACATTCGGGACGCCACACCGCAAACCGGCGTGGTCGCCAGGGCTACCCAAGGGATATAGCACTATTGTTTAGGGGGACTTCTTCGGGTGGGGCCTCCAGTGCATGGGCCCTCCAAAACCATACACCTTTTTCCGCCCTACACAGACCCCCGTCACTCCAGCACTCGCCATCAAAACGTGTCGATAATTTATTTTTATTTATTTTTTTATTTATTTTCACTGCCCCGAATACAGCACATTAGGCCATTTTACGTCGGGTGAACAACAGTAACAAAGAAATAAGCCGATTGATCAAGACTGGCTAGATCTTGACCGCCCGTTTACAGGGAATCCAGGGCCGAAGTGGGGTGTTGAACTCCGGCCCATACCGGGCTTCCGACACCTGGCTGGGTTCCAGAGAACTCGCCCACCAGGATCCCCCATTCTCCCCCTTACGGGTCTCCGCACACGGCAAACATGCGGGTGGATCGCAGGCCAGGTGGTATGGCCGCACACAGACAGTGGACTCACAAGACTGTCCGGACGCATCCCTTTGCTGACTGGGGGTTTGTTTTCGGGGTTTACCTCCCCGCCCTTTTAGTCGCCTCTTACGACAAGCAGGGATACTTCGGGAGTATTCTCCATCCCCCTACCCGCGGGGGTAAGTTTAAACGTTAATTTCACCATATCCACTCCTACGATTTTTACGAAACTATTACATGTTGTTAAAAATACTATTCCCAATACAACGTAATACAAAGCATCTATAAGCACGACCTCGTTTAGGAACTGTACCGTTACAAACACGGGGCAAATTAGTGGGGAAACGCGCCTTTGGAGGAGACTAATCTCAACGGAGACTAATTTTTAAAAATTTATTTTTTCCAAATGGAAGTATGTGATTTAAATTAAACTACAGCAGCTCGTTCATATAATCGTTACTTATGACAAGCATTTAATTGTTTCTTACCTTGTATGTAGCCATATTCTTTCTTCATTACAGCACTTACTGGCTATTCCACGTCACCTTAGAGGTTACCGGCTAGACGCGTTTCTCTTTTTTAATGGTTTTTAACCAAACGGATAAGAGATCCCCGATAGGCCTATGAGAAACCGTTTTGATGAAACCACTCACAGCCCATGCTCTGAGTGTGAACACATTCGGGAAGAATCAAGACGAAATCTGCCTTCCTCCCGTATTTGTGCTCAGTTTCCCTATTCCTGTATTATTAACGGCGCCTTTGTTGCATATTTGGGAAGAATCAAGAAGAAATCTGCCTTCTTCCCTTAATGTCCCTAGTTTCCCTATTTCTAATATGTATCGGTTATGAATGGCATGTATTCTTGAAGTTATAGGCGGTATTGCATTTAGGGAAGGGCTGGAGAAAGTTTTGTACACACAAATGCGAACTATCTGTTAACGAAGATGACACAGCGCGTGATTCAAGGGGAATGGTTGTATGTGAAACACAGTGAAGCAGCTTTATCATTAAGTCTGTGTCAACAGTCAGTCGTGATTTACTTCATTTGTTCTCCAATCCGTTTTCCACGATTCCATACCATTTACACTGAGGCCTAACATTCTGTGTATTCTATGTCAAAGACCGCGGCAGTTGTTTGTGGAGCAATCTTCCTAGTTGTGAATCGAAGCGTACGTGTTAAAAGAAGTGATAGTTATGTACCTAGGGTATGTTATCAAGGTTCACCTAACCAAAGAGCGCATATGGCGCGCGCCCAAGGTTTTTCCTCAAAACCTGTCCTATCCTGTCCTTTGCCGACGCATTTTACATGATGCCACCTATTGCAGACATCACACTGTGCCCAATCCAACCTACTATCCTCATGACTTCGGTCGCACTTCGGGCAAAGGTGTTTCCTATCAATTCCCTTCAAAACAGTTTCCCTGATTACACGGCGGTAAGAATCAGGTTCAACTTCTTCAGCACAGTCCTCTCCCCGAAGAATTTGATTAATTAAAAAACATACACGTACCCCGCAATGATAACCATCCCTTTGAAGTTGGTATCAATGGCTGACTTCCACCCACCCATCTAAACTAATGCACTCCTCACTCATGGTGTGCATCCTACGATCTATATCTGTATCGCGCAAAGGGGTCGAAATAACTTACTGTTTTTAGGGGGAAATTTCCTAAGTGGAGGCACCAGTGGTTACCGTCTCTATTATATGGCATTAAAACTTTCTTGTCTCCTAGAGTCTCATTTGTTAGCTGGAATTTTACGTTAAATTGAAGGTTAATGGCGATAGTGTTGAGTTCCCAACCTATGTACATTATAGAAGTGTGTACCGTGTGTTTTAATGTGGTGGAAAAAACATCTATTATGAAATTATTTAACCATTGCCTTCCGTTAAGTGTCTGAAAGTCGCCTACATATACGCGTCTCTCTCCTACATGTCCTAACACGTCCTCCGATGCTGAACCTTTACCATGTCTGTAGTAACCATCCTCCACACCGTTATTGTAGAACTTGAGTGTTTTGTGACCTATTTCTACTTTCTCGCCTTTATAACGCCATTCTGGTTCCTGAGATAATTGAACAGTTATGGCCCTATTCTGTATAATTGTTTCCTTTTCTTCTGACTGCGACACCTCCTTGACTTCATACTCTGTGATCCCGGACGTTGAAATATACTCTTCCCTACGCCAACTTTACTTCTCTTTGCCCAAGATTCCTCTACGTCTAGTGTATCCATGTCTACATTTCTAACCCGCCTCACGCGCTTTCCGTCTTCTCTCGGTATATTTAACGTAATTTCCTTAGCCCTAGAAAAATAAAAGGTTTCATTGCTCTGAGGAACCTACCTGGACGTTCGTGCAATGTGGAATTTAGAATGTTACGTTTAACTATCCCGAACCAGCACTCGACATTCACGTTGCTGTATCGATTACCAAACGTTTCCTCCTGATCCTTCCCCTTGATAATGTTGGACCACAGCGGAAGGTATGGAATGTACCGTTTCAACAAAACCGTAAGAAAGTATGGGGAATGAAATTCATTTGCCACTCCGGTGGCATCCAGGAGGGCAGTATCCGCGAGTTCCTTGAAATGAATGTAAAAGGGGCTACTCTTGTACAGTCTATCCTTATGGCCACTTGGCTCTGGGAAATCATTGCGCTGGTCATCTCCGGACACGTTGGTGCTCCCCTGAACGATTTCCTTCAAGTAGTAGTAGTAGAATTATTTTTAAGGGTGCGTCGACTACTGCGGTCATTTCGCACCACTCTCGTCCATAGGTAATACCAGGTTAGTGTGATTAAAGCGAAATCGCTTTTGTACTGTTGTGAGATAAAATTGACCTAGCTTTGTATAAAACGCGTATACATGTAAAAAATTTATAATTTATTAAAAACGTTGATTTCTTTTAAAAAAGCAATTACTCGGGTGAGGCAATCGGGTGAGTCACCTAGGATGTGTCCTAAGGTACCGTTGACCTTGTGTTTTCCTCGAGAAGACCGGTATTTATCACACTCCGTCAGGATGTGTCGCACACTCAGAGGGGAGTCGCACTCATCACACCAAGGTTGTGTCTTCTCTTCTGTGAAGAGGTATGAGTGGGTCAGGGCAGTGTGCCCTATCCTCAGGCGTGTGACTGCGACTTCTTCCCTCCGAGTATTCCTGACGGAAGAGGGCCACACTGATACTACCGGTTTCACAGTCCGGAGCTTGTTGCTATTAATCCCATGCCACGATTCTTGCCATTTGCCCAAAATAACGCGTCGAAACATAGCCTTCAGGTCCTCCGCAGTCACCGTGTTCCACATAATTTCTGGCATCTGTAATGCTTCCTTTGCAGCCTTGTCTGCGCGTTCATTACCAGCTATTCCCACATGTCCAGGTACCCACATAAAGGAGATTTTAATTCCCTTGTTGGTGAGGGAGTGAAGAGCGCATTGTACATCCTGGACGTGAGGGTGGAGTGGGTAATAGGCTGAAATGGACTTCACAGCGCTTAGAGAGTCTGTACAGATAAGGAAAGTGCCAGAATTGCCTTTTATATTTCCTAAGGCCGTCTTAATTGCGAGTAATTCTGCATTGTATATGCTGCACCACGGATGGAGCCTCGCCTTTATGACTTTGTGATGCGCAGAGGACACTGCACAAGCACATGCCGAGCCGGACTTCGATCCATCCGTATACACGGGGATAAAGTCCGGGTGGTTATCCAGGAATTCATAAAATAGGCTCTGGTACTCCTGGGACGTTAGAGAAGATTTCTGGTGCTTGTGCAGTTCAGTGTGGCACTCTGGTCGTGGTATGGACCATGGTGGGTATTTTGTATACCCAACAGGATACACCTCCGGCAGAGATATGTCAATACTGTCTATAAAATCTTTAAGCCGAAAACTTAGCGGCCTGGTAGCCCTCGTCCTTCTGTTAAAAATATCTAAAAACCTAGGTTTAAAAACGATATTAAAACATGGGTGCTTTGTCATTGATAAAATTTTCGACGCATAGCTACATGCCAGCATTAGCCTGCGAGTAGCCAGCGGCGGCTCCCCTGCGTCCACATACAGGCTGTGGATAGGAGAGGTCCTAAAAGCGCCAGTGGCTAGCCGTATTCCTGCGTTGTGGACCGTTGTTAACGGTCGCAGGTAAGACTCTCGTCCAGAAGAGTAAACGAAACACCCGTAGTCTATTTTAGACCGAATCAGAGAACGGTATAAATTTCCTTCAATTCTGTCATCGCCTGCGCTACAGCTTCTCCTTGGAACTCACTTTTCAGGATCGTAACCAACAACCGGAAAACGTGTTTAATGGTAAAAACGGAGTTAGCGCGAATAAAAACACTAAATGCCAATTTCACAAATTTCCGGAATTTCTTTCCACTGAACTCCTTGGCTAAACATCCAACTTGTCAAACCAAGTGCATAAAATGAGCACAACATAGAATGATGGGGGTATCAACAGCTACATTACTTTTCCCGTTAACAATTGCGTACGTCATTTCAAGGTATCCCAGAAGAAAATTCGCGGGGGACCCACGCACGTACCGCGGCGTTTATAAGGGCGAAGCTGAAATCGCAGACAATGGCGGAAAAAAAGGCATTTTAATTTTCCCTTTCGTAGCAGCAAATTGGTTGAATTTTATAAGGAAGGTCAACATTTTTGCTGCATCGTGCGAGTCCGTCAAGAGCTCCATGACAGGCAGAATGATTTGGTTTACCTTAATGACACCGGCGTTTTTGGGACACCGGTTTTTGGGACGAGGGTAGGCGTTGCACGACAGACCCCGTGGCATCAAAATGCAAAACAGGTTTTTCTTCGTTCTTAAAATTACCTAGTATATGAATTTGCTCTGCAGAAAAACAAATAATCGCCAAGAGAAGACTAACCTGTTGGATGTACGTGGTACCTTCTTTGCGTTCCAAGTGGCACATTGCCGAAATGTCATCCAAAGATTCTTCAGCAAAATCTTCGTAGGATTTCGCTTCGGCGCGCGCCTTCTGCAACACCCGCAAAGAATGTATGCCCACGATATGCCCTTCCCTAATGGCATAAGAATCCGCCCAGTTAATTGCCCTACTGCGATATGTTAAAGGTTTCTCCACTCTGAGCGCTTTCTTTGCCGCGTCCCTCACCAACCCTGCCAGCGGACGGCACTTTTTCGAACCTGGCTTATCATTGAGGTCTAAAACTAAATTCTTGTGGTGGGGCCTCCAAGACATGGAAGGAATGGAGAAAGGTTAGTAACGTTATAATATTCTGTTATCTACCAGCTATAATAGTTAGATTTCGGCGTGGTTTCTTCTTATGCGTAATTTGTCACGTCACTTGAGCGGCAACGAAATTTAATACGATGCTTAAGTAGTAATTACTGTGTTTAACGCAGGAGAAAAACCAAAAGTTATTGGGTTAGTGTAATTTACTTTTCGCAGTTTTTCTCCAGCCAGTGAAGTGTTTTTTTTATTGAGAGTATCATGTGGAAACCACCGTTTACGGCGCTAGGAAATCGGTACTCCAACGATGTGACAACTCACTTGATTTTCATTAATTCAATTTCAATTAAATTGATGAATCAGATTAACTACAGGTTAAAGATTTTAGATAGTGTTGAGACATTAACCGTTTACAGTCCAATGTTCCCATTTGGGAACAGATTTATAAAAATTCATAAAAATTATATTTCGTATCTGTGATTAATTTTATAGCTTTTGTTATGTGAATAAAGTATGGAAGTATTTTTTAAAGTGTATCGTATGACTTGTTCATACATTTTTCGTTAATTATACATTTTCAAAGTTGGTTATTTTCATTACCTCTGATGTGAGTATGCGGTTTATCCAATATTTTTCTCTACACTCGCTCTCAAGTAATAAATACTCATTTATTCAAAAGATCAATATACATTACATGGTTAAACTTAGTTTTTTGGTCAAGTTTGTATTTATTTACCAAGCAATAACAAAATTTTGAGGTGTGTTCCCATTTGGGAACATTGGACTGTCGGCATATCTAAGTCAGTTGCTGTTTTTTGCCTCCGATGAGATATCCCTAAACTCTTGTGGTTTTATTTTTTTCGTCCCATACAAAGGAGTTTTGAAACATTGTCGCTTCTTTGGCCTAATTATATCTGAATTCGCCACCTCAGCCTGCTTGCAGCTTTATAAATACATTGTACTATTATTGGATTGGGAATACATGGGACTATTATTAAAGAGTGTAAAAAGCAGCTCTTTTTAGTACTAAATTATAATTCTAAAACAGTCCTTTTCAGGGCTAAACAATAATTTCATTCGGGAAGGGAAAGCATGCAATTAACTCAAAGATCACAATCGATACATGATCTTAGATTATAAAGAATGACAGTTAAGCTATATTCATTTCCTAAAAGTGTTGCGTTTCTCTACCACCCCCTACAAAATCCCACCCACTATACGCAGCTGCATCATACAAAAACTAAAGATCCTTCTCATGAACTAATACAGTTTGCTGAGAATCCGTTAACGAGCGATTGAATAAAATCTCTAGTCTTCGAACCAAGTTACCGCGCGTTTACTCGGAAGAAAATATATTAGAAAAATTTTTAAAAATTTTTTTCTTCGATATTCATTAAATTTATGAGAGCTAATTCAATGTTTTTTCCGGCATACGTTTCCGTTATTTTCTTTAAGTCAATAGTGAAGCGGTGATTATCATATTTCATCTTTGCATCTTATTAAACAAAGTTATTTATACTAATTCCTTGTTTTAACTTTTTAACAGGTTTTTTCAAAGATTCTTATGTTGAGGTTCCTTCCTAAACTTAACCCTTATTTCCTCTTGCTGGAACAAAGCTAATGTTCCGCATGTGTATTTGAGTCAATGACGCAATCAACTCTCACTCCACCCCCCTTAGTTCCCTTATCTCACGTGAAAAGCTATCCCACTGGTTACTCTGCAATGGATCTCCACAGCACCGAGTTGTTATATTATGCGAGTTGTACTATGAGGCATTATAATCCGCTCCGTTTAAAATCTTTTTTGTGCAATAGCAGTTAATGTTCAAATACGAAAAGAGAGTGAGAATGAATGTTTGGCTAAAGAGATATAAAGACATTTTGAAGAGTTGGAGCTGCCGAGAACTCTAACTGAATATTTAAGGGATTACCAGGCAAGCGCTATTCATTTCTCAAGTGCAGACAGTCGACCACCACAGTTGGTAGTGAAATACGGGGATTCACCGTATTCGATATTAAACAATGAAATAAAAGCTCAAGTAATAACCAAACCGAAACAAAGATTAACCGACGCGTTCTATTAGTTCTATAACCGGTCAACTTGCTTTGTCACTCTCTCTCCCTCTGTCATCAATGCAAGGCCAGCACGAGTCACCGCCTGCCTAGCTCACGATCGGACTGCAAGTTTCAACACTTTTGCATATCAACGTGCAGCTGACTGTTGCATTCTAAAATGACGACCTTTCACTACTCACGTACGGTTTGTTGTGAAACATCTCAGCCAGAGCACAATCTGTCCGTTACCTCCTTGCCAGGCGTAAATACGTGAGCGAGCTAGGGCTTAACATCGGTGAAAGCATTGATAATAACCGCATTAATTGTATAGCTAAATATCTACAACATTATGGTTACCTGAATGTGAGTGATAACGGATTAGCTAGTGTGAAACCAGAAGTCTTGGCCGATTCACTTAGAATTTTTCAAGAGTATTACAATATCAGCAATAGTGGGGGAGAGATAGATGAACATACTATGGAATTCATCAACAAACGTCGTTGTGGTGTTGCTAACTATCCTACATTCACATTATCTCCATACAAATGGAATAAAGATGTCTTAAAATGGCATTACAGCTTGGCGAATCACACGTACATAGAACTAGCGAAGAAAGCATTTGATGTGTGGGCTGGAGTAACGAATTTAAAATTTGAGCAGGATTCTCAAACGCCAGATATAATTATTAAAAATGTACAGCTCATTCATAAAAATATTCGTCGTTCGGGTGGTTTCTGTCCTCATCCCTTTGACGGTAAAGATGGTATATTAGCTCATGCAGAATATCCAATGCAAAATGGTGGGATGTTAGAAATTCACGTTGACCAAGACGAAGAATGGTTTTTGGAGTTAGATAGGGTTTCCTTCCCAGAATCACAGCGCTCCCTTCTTTCGACGCTCATCCATGAAATTGGACACACGCTAGGCATCTCACATTCCAATGATAAAAACGCTATCATGTACCCTTTATACGATGACTTTAATTATAGAATCGATTTGAATGAAGATGACATTCAGGCAGTTCAACATCTTTACGGTCAACACGTTGAAAAGGAAGAAGCTAACAATACGAAACATACTTTGGATGAGAGACGAAATGAAGAAGAGTATACTAATAACAATACCGATATCGAGTTATGTGAATTGAGAAGAGTAGATAAATTTCTTATAATCAATCACTTGTTATATTTGTTCCATCGAAATTTGTTTTGGTACATAGATTTGGAAAATACGGAAAAATCAGTTATCATTGGCCCTCAGCTTATTACAAACTGGCTGCCATTTCTTCCACAAAAAGACTGAGATTAACGCGATTTACCGCAGACCAAGTGGAGATATTGTAATATTCTTAAATGAAACAATTTACATGGTGAATTATCCAAGTATGCAATTAGTAAACGATTACCCTCGTCATATATCTACTATTGGGTTTCCACGCTACGCTAGAATCCAGGCGGCAGTTAACACATATTCCGGGATGACGTTAGTATTTCATAGCAGAGATTTTATTTTAGAAATGGACGAATGTATATTCAGACCGAAAGATCAATTTCGACACAATAAAATGTATCCACAAATTCCCTCGAACATAAATTCAGTATTTAGATACACAAATGGTATCCTGTACTTCTTTCGCGAAGACAATGTGTATGAGTTTAGTGAATTCAATAATACATTGGTCAGAGCTGGTAAAAATAACCTCGAGTTATTCGGAATTACTTTTCCTACGAAATATTCTTTTTTTATCCCCCATCGTAAGCGATTTGAAGGGGGTAGTTATTCGCATGGAGGATATGCTTAAAAATAATGGATAAAAGTATGGTTTGAAAGAGGGAGGTGGGTCCATTTATTTTCTTTCACTCTCAGAGACAACGTTAATAATGATTAAGTGGAAACAGCCTTTTACCTGTATAATTGCAAGTCCTTCAAGCAGTGAAAAAAAATATAATTCGTATTGAAGTTTCTCAGAAATTATTAATTAATTATTAATCTAGGATTAAGTCCCTTTGTTACTAAAATTTTGAATTTTTTAAGGCCTTTCAACTGCACTCACAATCGCGTTCAGATACAAAGCTTTCATTCCGACATTTTTGGGGAATATGGTTGCTTGTATGCAGTTAGTAAATATTTAGGTCACTCGCTACACAAATTCCTCACCCAATTCAATCACACTAACCCACACCTCAACGACTGCCGCACCCTGGAGCTGTTTCGAGACACCTTTGGTGGGCTGAGGAGTGATACGGGGTGTCATCCCCGAGCCCAGCGATGCTGTTCAGTTGATTCATGTCCGGATGATGATTGTTCCCCCGCCCCTCTTCCAACATCGTCGTCCTCTTAAGCTATATAAATTCTCGCCATACATCAGTCATCATGCTACCGTCGGAGGAAGCAGTCCTGCATTCTCCACCCATCAAGAGGAAGAGACCGGCTGAACACCATCCCAGTCACTCTTCATTCCATAACTCGAACAATCTGATACTTCAATCAGTGTATTATTTGAACAGTGCAAAGTCGAAGAGTGTGTGTGTTGGTTACGATCCTGGTAGAGACTTTGAGCCGGTCGTGCAATTCAATCAAATTGGAAAAAAGAGTGTAATTGTTTCGCAAGCTGATTGGTCTAATATTCTAAACTCGGAAAATACTGTGAATTTGTTTTTTTATAAAGGTGAAAAAGAACAATTAACTTCATCCTGCTTAGCCTATGCAAATTACTTTAGGAAGAGACATTTGGTTATTAAGAACACAAGCCCGTTTAACTTGAACGGTGACGAATGGGTGGCATTGGTGAAGCTCTCCGAGTTGATAAATCTATTTCTTCGAAGACTTTCGAGCAGTCGTGATAAAGTGAGACAATTTCTCACCACTAAATTAGCTAAAAATATCACAGATTGTGATTTTGAAAGACTTGAATTGGAGATGGTACTCATAACGTATGATTTGCCTGGTAATCAAAATGTATAACTTGGTTATGCTCTGATTTTTCCAGCGCGTGTGAGTGAAAGGCTTTTTGACCTCCGGCACGAAGTTAAATTCTGTAAGTCAAAAGGTCTTTGATGTGTGTTCAACCCCTGGCATTGGGCGTAAAAACCTTGTAAGTTGGACATACATCGCGATGAGTGCCATTATCGAATTTCAAGGGTTTACCGCTAACGATAATAGTTACATAGTCAAGGAATTGGCTATTTTTGATGTTCAAAACAAATGCTGCAATAAGTGGCTCTTTAAATCACCGGAGAGATTGCTGTATGCAAAAGAGGCGAGTTGGGTGAGAAATAATTATCACGGTTTGAATGTATATTTGGGAGAGATAGAGTATTCCGATTTGGAGAGCATACTTTATAATTATACAAAGCAATATAAATATCTGTTCACCAAGGGAGCACAAAAGGCATCTTTCTTAACCAGTCTCCTTCCCATAGGTATTTGCGTGGCTAATCTAGAATTGTATGGTTGTCCCTCGCTTAAGAAATTGACTACGAATGAGGGATGTTTAATCGAAGCTCATATGGATGGTAATTTGCAGTGTGCGAGAAAAAACTGTCACAAGTTGGCAAATTGGTGCCAACAAAGTAAAATCTGTTAACCATTAAAAAATCTTTTTGCAATGGATGGATTAGATTTTTTTGTAAGTAGTCTTTTTCTGTTATGTAACATTACCATGTTTTCTTTGTTCATTTATTATACCGTTCAATTAAATGGATATAATTGTATTGAGGGTTATTTACTCGAGAATAGTTACTTAAACAAAAGTAGTGCGAGTATGGAGGTACAATTATATGCGGTCAGAAGTGCAGTGCGTTTATTGCAAGAACAATATAATATTAGTGGAGATGGTGAATTGAACTATGAGACGAAATATTTTGTCAACAATATAACCAACACCTCCATGTGTGATTGATGTATATTGTAAATATTATTATTAAGTGAAAAAATAAATATTTTTTGTAAACCTATATTTTCTTTTATTTCTATGATACCTTTTTTGCATTAGAGGTAATAAATGAAAAAGAGCAAAACAATTTTTTTAAATGTTTTTTATTTAAAACAAAGTAATATCATCAGGTACAACATTGAGTACAAAAGTGTAGGATTTTATAAATTCTCCTTTTTCCTCGTTTGTTTGCCCATAGTTTATTCTTGACTTTTGTCCCGTAGTAAATGTCACTGGGCGCACACAATCTGGTTCGTCACAGGCCAATCCTGAGGGACTTTTCTTGGATACACTAGCAACACCATCGCGTTCAACCACTTGCAATCCTTTTGGTAAAGGTAGCGTAAAATCACAAGCTATGGCATTATCACGATGAATTTCGTACACATTGCATACTATAGATGATTCTTGATTCATGGCTTTCTCCAACATTTCACCTGAGAGTTTCAACTGTTTCACTGTGGACACGTTGAACCGCTCGATAACTTTAGTAGATGGATTCCGGAAGCCTGAAAAGATAATACTCTGCCCCACGAGAGCAATCATCTTATCCATGTGTTTCACTTCAACGTAGTATCTGTTATCGAACTTCATGTGAAGGATGAGATCGTTTTGGTCGTTGTTCTCCAGCAGCAATGAGGGGAGAGACACTTCGTAGACATTTCGTACGTTTTTATTTAGTTTGCTGACGCGGAGCTGATGCGCACCGCCCAGTTCTACAGTTGTAGATAGAAGTATGTCTCGCATCCTTACACCACGGTTAATTGAAGAGGTCTGATGAGAAAAATTTGTCGCGATTCTCTTTATAATAGCTCGACCGTTGGCTCCTCATCCTCCACGATGATTCGTAGAGAAATCTCGGGGGCGTGGCTAACTTTTATATCCACGTCGGTATTCGATGACTCCATTCTAATAGTATCATCGATGTCTTCTAAAATCAATATGGGAAAGACTAGCTCGTGTACCTCGTTCTCATTCCCGATATAAGGCCTGGATATAATAGGAGACAAAACCTGTCCCATCCTGCAATGCCATGACTAAAAGATGTTCTCGTTTGTTCTTTTATACCGCTAGCCATGAACGTGTTAGAACATGTCTATGCTTTATGATCTTTTGGTTGATACGTGCTTTTACTTGAAAGGACTGAAGCATTGCATCTTGCATCATGCAACCTAGAAGGAAGGGGAGGGGGAATAATTAAACGCGGAAGCAATTTTGCGTCGCAGTTGAAACTTGAGAGTGGAGCTCAAGGTTATCGAGGCGGAATTGCACTCAACACTATGAATGACGTGGACTATTTCATCAACGAATGCCATGCATGAGTGTTTTCCTGGGATGCTAGATATTATTCATTTCGGACTGGTGGTATCACTTTGACATAAAGATGAGAAAATCATTTGATTCGGGTTAATTAGAGCTATCCAACGGTGTCGATATATTTTATCTAAATTAATTATTACGCTATATATTTAATATTGTTTATATTAAAATGTTTTTCGGCTGTTGTGGGTTGAATATTCACTTTGTCATAAAGACGAGTACATCATTGGATGCGGGTTAATTTGGACTATCAGACGGTGTCGTTATATTTTATCTGAGTTAATTAGTATGCTAGTTATTCGAGGTTGTTTATAAGTCATGTGACTGTGCCAGCTTCCTCATTTCTTACCTACTTCAGTGGTATTAGTAACTTTGTTGGGTCAACCGATGGCCGTAACCCATGTTTCGTCGAACGACTAACACGGGAACACTATTGGTTGGTTAGCGGTCACTATGCGGGCCAATCAGTGTGCGGGTATTCGGGGAAGTCAAGGGGGTGAGGGTGAGAGGGGAAACAATCAGGGTTTGACTTCGAGAGGCCCGTGGGAAGCTTCACTTCCGTCAACTTCTTGACTGCATCCACATCTGCGATCAAGACTCGATCAACGAAAATGGAACAGCCAACCATTTACGGCTACACATTGTTGGATGATGGCCATTTCGCCCGGTTGGCGAATTTCGTTGGCCATCGAACTGCATACGGTAAGGTCAATACATTAATCGTGGCAACAATTTGACGATCCATCTTCCCCGCAGTGAATTTTTTCATCCTGAAACCTTTTTCAGAACGACCCGCCCGCATCGGGCTGCGTGTCTCCGGCCAGGATACGAGGGCCCTAAGGAGGCGGCTTCAAGACCCTGGGCGATTTCTCGGTCCAGTGATTGTGATAGTAGGCTCCAATGACCTGAGGAGAGTAAGTACACCTGAGATTCATTTCCTCTCGCTTGTGCAGTCATGCGTCGGACGCACGTAACGATCAGTGACTTCCTTGTTTTAGGATATTTCATTCCGAGAAATGAAGGAAAGAATTTCCGAGAATGAAATCAATAATCAAGATTACAGTTCTACCACAGCCTACTAAATCTCTAGTAGAATAAAATATAATTAAGCTCTTTCCACGAGCAACCACCAAATTTCAGAACATCAATAACCCCTCTCAACTCATATTTCGTTAGAATGCCCAACTTCTGCAGTTCATGAATGAGTTATTCATTAATGAACTTCACAGTTATTCTCTTCAAGTTAAGTGAAGAATGACCGTGATCTTGAGTAGAATTATAGAAACAGCATGAGACGTCACTTAAAATTTGTAACTCACTCAACAAGAGAGCAGGACAAAAACAGGAGAACCTGCTGTGCGAATCCATCCAGGTGTTGAAAACAGTCCGGCACATAGCCTTGATTCGCAGTGCGCTATTTCCCTGGATCCTAAATTATCTACAATAACACCAATTGTCTTACTCACTCGGATTACTTGCTTGTCTTCAGACAGCAAGAAGAATCCTGGTAGGCCTAAGAAGGTCAAACGTGGTCGCCCAAAGATGCTTTCCACTACTCGAGACGAGCAAGCGAAAGCAGCGACAAAGAGATATGCCACCGAAAACCCGGACGTGATCAAGGAAGCCGTGCGGCGGTACGCTGTCAAGCACTCTAATGTAAACAGAAGCCGTGCGGCGTTACGCTGCTATACATCCTGATGTTCACAGGGAAGCCGCACGACGTTACACCCTTAAGCGTAACGCCCTGCGACCCGATGTGAAAAGGGGCGTCGTGCAGTCTCACAGACTGCGAAATCCCGGATGTGACTACAGACAGTTGCCTGCTTCAACATCTCGGCAAGTAACGACTATCGGCCCCACGGGATATTGAAAAGGAGACCAACTTGAAAACATCCATCCCTTCAAGTTGAAGAAAACAAGTTTGTGGGACGAAGGCATTTACAGCTGTCCTCACTGCCAGGCTCGACTCTTCGATGAAGAAAAGGAAAGGAAGAAATGGTGCTGTGGAGACGGAGCGTACAACGTCCTCCGTCTACCTCCGCTCGCTGCGCCGTTGTATTCCAATCCCACCTTCCTCCAACGAGCTCGAGCCTCCAACGAGCTCGAGCCTTCAACGACCTCTTTGCCTTCTGTGCACTGGAAGTATCTGGTGGTTACCGCCATCCCAGCGGTATTTCCTTCTTCAAGATCGAAGGTAAGATGTACCAACAAGTGCACAGTTTGGACGCTCCGGGACAGAAGTTCAAGACCAGGAGGGGAGACGTCCAGTTCGTCAACCGTTGCCGTCTGTACATCGACGACGGCGAGGAACGCCGGAATATCGCTATGGGTAGATCATTGAATCCTGTCGTGGTCAGCGATATCGCGATATTTCTAGAGACGGTCAAGCCATTTATTAGCGATTGTCGTAGATTGAGCGCGGAGCCGTCCGTCGATGCTCATCTGACCTTCGAAGTGACCAGTAGATCTACCCACGGCCCCGTTCTCGGTGATAGGTTAAGAGGCATCGAAGTGCACGCGGTGTTGAGCACTGACGACACTAACAGCGAGCCCAGAAAACTGACCTTCTGGAAAAG
Organism: Ceriagrion tenellum; assembly: GCA_963169105.1. Lineage (NCBI taxonomy): Eukaryota > Metazoa > Arthropoda > Insecta > Odonata > Coenagrionidae > Ceriagrion > Ceriagrion tenellum. Next base: position 84,917,370 of record OY720644.1, read on the forward strand.
GAGCGATCGACGACCAACTTTCATTGATCTGCTCAGCCCCATGATGGAGCCTTTCCAGTATCCCTTGCTCTATCAGCAGGGTAATTTGGGATGGCACGTGGGAATGATGGACAACAACGGGAGGAAACTCTCCCAGTACAATTATACCCGGTGTCTCTTACTCTCTGATCCTCGCTTCTCTCACATCGGCCGGCTTTCTCAGTCGTGGCAGGTTGAGATGTTCGCGAAGTACGAGGAAGAACGCCTGCGATTCATTCGTTTTTCGCAAACGCGATCTCGCTCCCCACATGCCATGCGGATAGGGCCGCAGGACGAAATCCTGGAAACACGACGGAGTGGGCAGGCTGGACAGGTCTTTGAAGACATCCGCCGAGACGAAACTGTGGAAGGGGAAGGCGGGGTGCAGCCCGGAAAAGTTTACCTCCCAAGCTCCTTCACCGGTGGGCCGAGATACATGAAGGTCCATTGCGAGAACGCAATGGGCCTGGTATCTCGCCTGGGTTCACCCACTTTTTTCCTGACCTTCACCTAGTCCTACTTGGGAGGAAAACAAGGCTTGCCCCCGTGGAAGTGACCCATCGACAGCTGGCAGTGTGTTCCAGATAAAACTTGGGGAACACGTCCGAGACCTGCGGAGCGGAGCCATGTTCGGCCGAACGGTGTACTTCGTCTACGTCATCGAGATGCAAATGAGGGGCTTACCACATGCTCACATTGTATTCAAGTTCAACGGCGACGGTCCCGTTCAGACGCACGACATTGACTCCGTCATTCGCGCCGACATTCCCTCGGAAGTCGAAGCTGGCTGAAGACTCAGGCAGCTGGTGCTCAGGCACATGATTTACGGTCCCTGCGGCACCGATATTCGTACCGACTTTCCGTGCTGGGACTCTGCTAAGGGTCACTGCAGCAAGTTTTTCTCCAAGCCCAGCTGCCAGACAACCCACGTACACGAAAGGGGATTCGTCCAGTACAGACGTGACTACAGCAATCAATTACGACAAGCAGGGATACTGCGGGAGTATTCTCCATCCCCCTACCCGCAGGGGTGACCTATCGAATCACTTCACCCGGTTGTTGAGTCACCTGATGTAGGCAGTGTTGACGGCGAGGATACAGGCCTCATCATTGAGACACTGGGACCTGAAGCTTGCAGTAGCAACAACGGATACGTGTTGAGTGGAAGAAGAATCGTAGATATTAGTTATTTCTTCATGCAGCTAGCCAAATTGGACAATCACAGCACACTTGGGTGTAGATACGCAGATCTGAAAATAATTTCAGAAAAACAAGAGGGTATGCGATCTGTATTTGCTCTGAAATGTACAAGGTGCGGGTTTGAAGGATATTTATCCACGGAAGACCACGAAAATTCATCGGAGAAAATCGATATCAATACTGCGACAACTGCAGACATTCTCGCCATTGGAAGTGGGCATTCTCAATTGGAGGAATTCTGTGGGAACATAAATATGCCGTGCATGAGTACGAAGACGTACCACAAACACGAAAGGAGGGTCGGTGAGGCATTGTTAGACACAGCCCTGGACGAGATGAAGATAGCAGCGGCGGAAGAAGCTCAATTAGCTCGAGACATCGGAGATGTGGACGTCGATGGTGTACCTCTCATCCTCGTAACACTAACATCGGGAACACTACTGGTTGGTTAGCGGTCACTTAACGGGCCAATCAGTGTGCGGGTATTCTGGGAAGTCAAGGGGGTCGAGGGTGAGAGGGGAAACAATCAGGGTTTGAAATCGAGAGGCCAGTGGGAAGCTTCACTTCCGTCAACTTCATGACTGCATCCACATCTGCGACCAAGACTCGATCAACGAAAATGGAACAGCCAAACATTTACGGCTACACATTGTTGGGTGACAGCCATTTCGTCCGGTTGGCGAATTTCGTTGGCCATCGAACTGCATACGGTAAGGTCAATACATTAATCGTGGCAACAATTTGACGATCCATCTTCCCCGCAGTGAATTTTTTCATCCTGAAACATTTTTCAGAACGACCCGCCCGCATCGTGCTGCGTGTCTCCGGCCAGGATACGAGGGCCTTAAGGAGGCGGCTTCAAGACACTGGGCGGTTTCTCGGCCCAGTGATTGTGATGGTAGGCTCCAATGACCTGAGGAGAGTAAGTACACCTGAGATTCATTTCCTCTCGCTTGTGCAGTCATGCGTCGGACGCACGTAACGATCAGTGACTTCCTTGTTTTAGGATATTTCATTCCGAGAAATGAAGAAAAGAATTTCCGAGAATGAAATCAATAATCAAGATTACAGTTCTACCACAGCCTACTAAATCTCTAGTAGAATAAAATATAATTAACCTCTTTCCACGAGCAACCACCTAATTTCAGAATATCAATAACCCCTCTCAACTCATATTTCGTTAGAATGCCCAACTTCTGCAGTTCATGAATGAGTTATTCATTAATGAACTTCACAGTTATTCCCTTCAAGTGAAGAATGACCGTGATCTTGAGTAGAATTATAGAAACAGCATGAGTCGTCACTTAAAAATTGTAACTCACTCAACAGGAGAATGAAAAGAATAGAAAATATTGTAGTTATGAATACCATAGTTACCATATTATTTATCATTTTTTCATGCTTAGAGTGAAAGTGTAACTCCAGTGAGAATTTTACACAATTTAAGACACTTGAGTGATTAAAAATCAAGTACTGATATCATTAAATTACTGTCGAAACATAATGGATGTACTTTGCGATAGGACTTAATTCACGCAATACACAGGCCAGATATGGCTATGGAATCTAAAATAAATATTGCACTTAACTCATACATCCCTTAACAAGTTGAAAACATGAAGGAAATCAATTCCATCAGGACAACGTGGTACTTTGCAATCTCACATGGAATTGCCCATTACTTTATTAATGAAATAACTTTTATAAATAACTATAACAGTAGTAATATCATTCAGAGTTCCCTTAAAAAGTAATGGTTATAACATACACATTCAGCCTAGCGAAAAATAACCTTTGAAGAGGACATGAAGTGTATGTAATCCCTTGAAAAGTTATTAAGAGCAATCACGGTTTTAACTCAGGCAACTTAGATGCGTAATGAACTCTTAACATTAAACAGCGGTGACTAATGATATTAACTGAAATGTCGCGGACTCACATCAGAAAGTTAGAGACCCATTCCGTAATTAACAATGGGACGTTAGTTCATCGATCACATCCCATGAAAAAAATACAGATTGTTAATATCTATTTTTATCATTCTCTGTAATTGTTTCGAGACTTCTCTCCGTTATTGCAGAGGGATGTCTCAAAAATGCAAAAGTTCGGAACACTAGCATGGAACGTTATCACATCCTATGATCGCACACTTACAACCCAAATTCATTCTACAATTAAAAGAAATATTCCAGCACATGCTAAACGGATAAACTCGAAATGTGGTTATTAATCACTCTCACAAGTTTTGAAGCGAGGTTTTGTGAGCAACATTAGCAACCTTCACAATGCTCAAAGAAATTTTTCACATAAGGTAATACGAGCTGCTGCTCGTAAATTTACCTTGACTTCATTAAAATAGCATTAACAGGGAATAACAACACTTACCTCGATTCATTGCGAGGAAAACGGAAGAGGTTATGCTCGCTGAATTGAGAGAAGCCAGGCAATCTAAGCCTAGCGCGTAGCCTCCGAGTCTCTAGCGGCTCCCACCCTAAATCGTTCACAATCTGTGTAACGCTTTCTGTTCGGCCGTAGCAGTTTTTGACGAAACGCGCAGCTTTCCTTTGTATTTTATTAAGTTCATGGACTAGGTCTTTCTCCGCCGGATCCAATTAGCTCGCTGCATATTCAAGGTGTGGCCGGACGAGTGCGAAATAGCACCTCTTTCACTTTCTCATCCGAAAATATTCCTACAACACACTTGACAAATCCTAGCTTCTTCAGGGCTCTGCCACAAATGTGTCTTATATGTGTCCCCCACGATAGGTTCGAAGTTATCGTAACTCCCAGGTATTTAACTTCGTCTGTCGCATTTATACTAACGCCATCCACAACATATACATGGGGATAGTTGGACGACCTACGCAAGAAATGAACCGCGGTGCATTTGCTCAGATTAAGTTCTAGTCCCCACTCTTTGCTCCACGCTTGAACGTTGTTTAAGTCCAATGACAGAATTTCAAAGTCAGAATGATTACTAATTTCGCGGTACATGACAGAGTCGTCGGCAAATAAACGTATTTTACTGCTAATTCGGGAGCTAAGGTCGTTTATATATATAATGAACAAGAGGGGGCCAATAACGCTTCCTTGCGGGACACCCGATGTCACCTTAACCACATCATAGCTAATTCCGTCAACTACTCTTTGCTTACGATCACTCAGAAAGTCACGTATCCAGTTTACTACTTGTTCGTTCAACCCGCATGACTGTAATTTGTAAAATAGTTTTCTGTGAGGTACCGTGTCGAAAGCTTTCTTAAAGTCTAGAAGTAGTGCGTCAACTTGTCTTTTCGATTCACCAGATTTGAGAACGTCGTGAAGAAAGTTATTGCGACCTCCTCCCTGGATTTAGGTTCGCCATACATACTACATAGCTGATTTTGGAGTTAGGTTGTTTCTTTTTGGTTAGAGATATTTTGTTAGTTATCATAGATTCACTCATAGTTTATTAGGTTTAAATTACCATATTTACATTCGTAATATTAATCAGTTAATTCTTAGTATTTCGGTTGAGCTTTTTGAATTTTTGATTTTGCCATTACACCGTAGTTTTATCTTTGATTTGTAACTTAGCTAATATAGGCCAGTAGACTCGTTCGTTAGGTTAGATAGAGTACATGCTGTAGATAGGTTAGGAACAGTAGGTAGGTAATTGATCCAGTACGTACTATTTCAATGGATTACCAAATGGAACTTCATCGCCGACGCGTGGCCATCGTGGCTTTTATGTGGGTGGGGGGGGGGTGAAGCGAGGATTAGAAATAGGAGACGTTGGCAAGTGCACCCCATTGGGCAAGAGAGACCAACTCAAGGGGACTTCTTCCATTAAACGAGGGAGTTGAGATTAGGAGATGAGGTAAAATATTTAAATTTCTTAAGAATGCAGCCGTGGGTATTTGAACGCCTGCTGAGACAGGTCGGGGGTCCTTGTTGCCAAAATCTGAAACGAGGAGAGAAGTTGACGCCGGCCCATCGCCTTGCCTTAACAATAAGGTAGTGTATTCGTGAGTCAATTTAGTAATTCCGTAAAGCCAATTCAAAATATCAATTATAAGTCAGTGTTAGTGATTCAAACAATAATCATATTTACAAAGGACAGCAAAGCATTGTGTTGCTTGCTGTATGTGATTCCAGCAATAAGTTTACCATGGTGGATATCGTGGCTCAAGGTAGGCATAGCGACGGAGGAATATTTTACAAATCTGCCGTTGGGCAAAATTTTATTATTGGTCTCATGGCCTAACTCAGATGTATTCCACCCAAATCTACAGGGAGACTGTCAAGGGAGAAGCACACTTTTAACTACCGGTATGGCCTGGCAATTGACTCGGACCCCACAGTGTAACTCCTGGCAGTGCTCAAATAAAAACCTATAACTTTCTGTTTTCTGATTATCTATGGCGAGAAAAACGATTGAGGGTACTTTTGCGATAATGGCATCAAGTTGGAGGGTGTTGAGAAAACAAATTGCAGCATCAGAGGAGACAGTTGTCGGCATTGTTAATGCGACAGTGGTTCTCCACAATTTTATGAGGGAGACGGAGGATGAGAGGGTAGAGAGGCAGTACTCAGCAGTTTCACCTGAGGATATGGAGGGACTTTTCAGAGGTCCTGGTCCCCACATGGGCTGCAGGAACCACAGCCAAAGGGCTGTAAGGGTGAGGGATATGCTAGCGAAGAAGCATGCAATACTGCAGTGTTCATTAAAGATAGGTCTCCCCATGTTGCTCTTAATAAGGTTACTCCTGAAGAGTCATGGTCTGGGAAGAGGCCAAACATACATAATTTTAAGGTTTTTGGGTGTCAGGCAATGGTCCATATTCCAGATGCTAAGAGAAAGAAATGGGATGTCAAGAGTGAGCAATGTAGATTTGTAGGCTATGCCTATATATCTGGCTGTTACAGGCTCATGAATAGGTAGGTAGGTAGGATTTGTTTTATGAGGTGCTTCCACGGCTACGGTCATTCGCACATTACTCTATTTTATATTCTTCTAAAAAATACTTTTATTGAAAAATACATATTAGCAAATCTTTATTCGATGTTAGTACATATTGGAAAGGAACGTCATAATTTATTAAAAAGCTTAGAGATGTGTAGGAAACTTATAACGGTGTCTATGTCTTAGGGTTGTCGTCTAAAACCTGTTTGATGTCTTCTGGGATGTTTAGCATTCCTCGTAATGCTCTGTATTTATCAAATCCCGTCAAAGGTGTGCTGTACACTGAGGGATGTGTCGCAAGCCTCACAGCGGGGTGGGATTTTATCCTCTGTGAAGAGATATGAGTACGTTAGAACGCAGTGCCCTATCCTTAACCGCGTAATGGCGACCTCTTCTGCGCGGTTCTTTCTGATAGAAGAGGGCCACACTGTGATTGACGGTTTTATTACCCGGAGTTTTTTTTGTAGTGATATTGTTCCATGAGTCTTTCGTTTTCTCAGGGCTTCCTTTCTTAACACCGTTCTTAGGTCGTAAACCCGGAGTGCTGGCACTGAAAGCATCGCATAGGGCTTGGCATGAATGGGCGGACGGGAACCGATTCATAGCCAACAAATACCTTATCGGGGAGCGTGTCGCGCGAGAAGGTGAGGATTACAGATGTACTGTTAATCAGCTCACCGTTACGCTTCATTTTCAGACGACGACAGTCAACAACGCCCTGAGAGGCCATTTCTCTCTTAATTTCGTCGTCGTCTACGTACAGCAGGTCATAGCTGCTAATCACTCCCCGACTGGTGTTCAGGGTACGGTGCACCTCGACCTTGACCGGATGGTCATGAAGTTTTTTCATGCCCAGCAATTTAGCACTCTGCTTATCGTTGGCCGTTTCAATCAATAGTGTACCGTCTCGCAGCTTTTTTGCAGATATTAAATCGCCAGTTACGGCGGACGAGAGGACTCTACGAATGAGGAAGGGAGACACCTTTGTAAGGGTCTCACCTTCCTTTGTACTTCTCATAATAAGATACCGCCTACAGGCGGTCAACGTTATATCCCCCGCCCGTTTCCGGACGGGGGAGATATAACGTTGACAAGACAAGACTGACAAGAGAGACTCTGTTTGATAAACAAACCACAGATCCACCAAGCTACTTCAGCTTTGGGCACCAGCAGTGCTGACCCATTGTTATGTACACAACGTAGTGTGTACCAGTGTAGCCATGTGTCCCTCAAGGACTGTTAATCCCTTGGCCCACCATCATAGCCAGAGGGCTTTACGCTATCAGCTGCGTTCACGATCCATCGTAAACGTTCAGTCATCTTCTTGCGTAACCCCATCGGATTATCTTCTTTCCCCTGTGAAACTTCACTGTATGAGCGTCATTCATGGCGACCCCAGCAGCAGCTCCCGCGACGTCAGAGTCACCAGCACCGACCGCACCATCGAGCTCACAGCCAGTCCCGCCCCAACCTCAGCGCCCCCGCCCGACCTCACGACCCTCCCCGTCCAGTCAGGCAGTATCCATCCCGTACCTCAGTGGCACCGTTCTACTAGAATACGGCAGGCTAGACAGCAACTACAGCGTCCGAAGCTTCGACCTACAGATCGACGAACAAGATGCTTTACCTACTGCACTATATGCTCAGCTCGAGCAGTTAGTGAATGTAATCCTTCCCCTGGAGAGAGACCCCTTTATCCGGATGTGCAAAACGCTCCTCCTCAAGAGAGCTCAAGACGTCCACGAACAGGAAATGGGCCAACGCGCCCCCAACTACGTTCGCTTGATGCGCAATCTACTCATCCCCGCTCCATTAAGTGACTTGCTATACAGCATTGGCGAGTGGCATTCCTCCGCCACTGGTCATAGATACCTAACCGGCCCCCCAGCCCGTCCAGCTGCCCCCCAGAATTGGTGGGAAGTTGACGCCGCCATCCTTGCCAACTGGCAGGTGATGATGGGAAGCATGAAGACGCTCTACGCTATGCGTGAGTTCCCTTCTTTCACTGACTATCGCGACAGACCCCTCGTCCTCGCTCGCTCGCGTGACGATGGCGCCCTTCGTAGTGTCAGGGCCTTCACAAACGAGATCAAACCACCTGATGCACTCATCTGTGCCATGTGGGATCCTCTCTTCAATGACGCACACACCGTCCATTATGACAACTGTGCCCTTCGCGCAGTCGAAGGACTTCACCGTGCCTCGTTGATTCAGGAGTATGTGGCTAGTTATGTTACAGCCTCCAACTCCTAAAGGTTACCTCCTTCACCTTTAATTTCGAGACCCTCGTCAAAAGTTATGACGACAAGAACGTCTCCCCCCCCCCTTTTATTGCGTTGAGTGAGTTAGAACGCACTGCCCTATCCTTAACCGCGTAATGGCGACCTCTTCTGCGCGGTTCTTTCTGATAGAAGAGGGCCACACTGTTATTGACGGTTTTATTACCCGGAGTTTTTTTTTAGTGATATTGTTCCATGAGTCTTTCGTTTTCTCAGGGCTTCCTTTCTTAACACCGTTCTTAGGTCGTAAACAGGTACTGAAGGGGATGGATGGTCTACCTCATTTAAAGCGCACTTTGCCGCTGAGTCAGCCTTTTCATTTCCGATTATTCCAGCATGTCCAGGAATCCAAAGAAAAGATACCTTGACTCCTTTGTTTGATACGGATAAAAGAGAGATCTGGATATCTTGTACAAGGGGATTGCTGGAGGAGTAATCTTGAGTTGACGGTAGAGCGCAAGCAGAGTCGGAGCAAATAAGAAATGAAGCGTTGGTGCATGCGATACTAGATAAAGCTAATCTGATTGCACTGAGTTCGGCAGTAAAGACTGAACACATTGAGTTGAGTTTCGGTTTTTTTTTCACCCCATTTGTGTAGAGTGGCTAGTATCTTATGTCGCCATACTCTGTCGTAGGCCTTTTCGATGTCGAAAAAGACTGCGATGACATGCTGGCGTAATAGAAAAGCCTCCTGAATAAAGTTGTCAGCGCGGACGAGGTGGTGCAGAGTAGACCTACCATTACGAAAGCCGCACTGTGATTTACAAAGGAGGTTGCGCCTCTCTAGGCACCAGACGAGGCGTCGGTTGACCATCCGTTCCATTACCTTGCACAAGCAGTTAGTAGAGATATCGGCCTGTAGTTCTTCGGATCACCCTTTTCCTTTCCTTGTTTAAGGACGGGGATAACTACCGATTCACGCCAGGACCGAGCCAAGTCACGACCGATGATACCAACGGCACACAGCGTTACGCATGAATCCTGCATCGGAATGGACCAGAAATTTTACCTATAGAAGTTATCAAGTGAGAGCTATATGTTTGTGATCTTGATGCTTCTGGCTGACCGCAGTGGTGACAACAGCTCTACTGAAACGGTAGCGGACTTTGAGGATCCCTTGGGCGACTGGTAGCTGTTCCGGATATCGACGCAGACCTTCGGCGCGACTTGCATACTGTGGAGGCATCACCAGCGACGCGGGCTTTCGTGTGGGGTGGGTAACTTGTTCCATCTTCTCACACTCGGAAGGCGCCTACCGTTGTTTATTTTCCCCTAGGTTGTCTCTCATGCCTACGTTCGATAAGAGGGCTTGAACCTCCACTGCACTTCCAGCGGAAGCTGAGGGTCCCCTCGCTAGGATCCCCACTCCTCGCAATAGGTACCCTCCTCTCAGGGGCCACCACAGTATCTGGTAAAGGTAAATATACCCCTCCTTATCTTCTTTTATTTCTTACAGGGCATAACTTTTCTCTTATTGTCAAGCGGCATCACTGACAATGAAACTCCCGCTAGGCATTTCTCTTGTGTAGCCTGAGGCTCTTTTCATCAGGGTAACGAACAACTTTTTCCCTTGAGCAAAATTTCGCAGTGCGTAGCAAATTCTGCTTGCGCGCTTGCGTGGAATTTCATCGGTGGTGTGTTCAACACAGTCAACATCAATGCCATCTTGATGTGCGGCGACCGCGTCTACAGATCTTTGCGCGCGGGAAATATCGTCGGTGAATCGAGGTTTCTATTCCCGGATGAACTGCCTAGAGATTTCCTTGTTCTGGGACGGGCAGTACACCTCGAAGACCTGTCCCCAGTGCATGTTGTTTTATACCCTGCTACTCGCGACGATGTTGAGGCGTGTTAGGTCGCTTTCGGCCGTTATGGAGGTCCTCACGTCGGAAATATGGGATAGCGTTGGATTTCTGTTTACTAGGCAAACGGTAACTGTTGCTTTTTGGCGTCGGGAAGAGCAATTTTTCCCATTTGACTCACACCCAGTAAGCAGCGAGCGCATATATGACACCCAACATGATGGTAACAATCTGGCCTGTCTGCTCCAGTGCAACGGATGCTTATCACTGGCCATGTTGTTATTGCCCAATGCCGCTCTGGATGGAAATCTTAGGCAGTTTACCGTGACCAAGCTTTCTTTCGGAGAACCTGGTGTGCGAAACCATCCAGCTGTTGAAAACAGTCCGGCACATAGCCTTGATTCGCAGTGCGCTATTTCCCTGGATCCTAAATTATCTACATTAACACCAATTGTCCTACTCACTCAGATTACTTGCTTGTCTTCAGACAGCAAGAAGAATCCCGGTAGGCCTAAGAAGATCAAACGTGGTCGCCCAAAGATGCTTTCCACTACTCGAGACGAGCAAGTGAAAGCAGCGACAAAGAGATATGCCACCGAAAACCCGGACGTGATCAAGGAAGCCGTGCGGCGGTACGCTGTCATGCATCCTAATGTAAACAGAGAAGCCGTGCGGCGAAGCCGCACGACGTTACACCACTAAGCGTAACGCCCTGCGACCCGATGTGAACAGGGGCGCCGTGCAGTCTCACAGACTGCGGAATCCCGGATGTGACTACAGACAGTTGCCTGCTTCAACATCTTGGCAAGTAACGACTATCGGCCCCACGGGATATTGGAAAGGAGACCAACTTGAAAACATCCATCCCTTCCAGTTGAAGAAAACAAGTTTGTGGGAAGAAGGCATTTACAGCTGTCCTCACTGCCAGGCTCAACTCTTCGATGAAGAGAAGGAAAGGAAGAAATGGTGCTGTGGAGATGGAGCGTACAACGTCCTCCGTCTACCTCCGCTCGCTGCGCATTTGCATTCCAATCCCACCTTCCTCCAACGAGCTCGAGCCTACAACGACCTCTTTGCCTTCTGTGCACTGGAAGTATCTGGTGGTTACCGCCATCCCAGCGGTATTTCCTTCTTCAAGATCGAAGGTAAGATGTACCACCAATTGCACAGTTTGGACGCTCCGGGACAGAAGTTCACGACCAGGAGGGGAGACGTCCAGTTCGTCAACCGCTGCCGTCTGTACTTCGACGACGGCGAGGAACGCCGGAATATCGCTATGGGTAGATCATTGAATCCTGACGTCAGCGATATCGCGACATTTCTAGAGACGGTCAATCCATTTATTCGCGACTGTTGTAGATTGAGCGCGGAACCGTCCGTCGATGCTCATCTGACCTTCGAAGTGACCAGTAGATCTACCCACGGCCCCGTTCTCGGTGATAGGTTAAGAGGCATCGAAGTGCACGCGGTGTTGAGCACTGACGAAATTAACAGCGAGCCCAGAAAACTGACCTTCTGGAAAAGGAGCGATCGACGACCAACTTCCATCGACCTGCTCAGCCCCATGATGGAGCCTTTCCAGTATCCCTTGCTATATCCGCAGGGCAATTTGGGATGGCACGTGGGAATGATGGACAACAACGGGAGGAAACTCTCCCAGTATAATTATACCCGGTGTCTCTCACTCTCTGATCCTCGCTTCTCTCACATCGGCCGGCTTTCTCAGTCGTGGTAGGTTGAGATGTTCGCGAAGTACGAGGAAGAACGCCTGCGATTCATTCGTTTTTCGCAAACGCGATCTCGCTCCCCAAATGCCATGCGGATAGGGCCGCTGGTCGAAATCCTAGAAACATGACGGAGTGGGCAGGCTGGACAGGTCTTTGAAGACATCCGCCGAGACGAAACTGTGGAAGGGGTAGGCGGGGTGCAGCCCGGAAGTTTACCTCCCAAGCTCCTTCACCGGTGGGCCGAGATACATGAAGGTCCATTGCGAGAACGCAATGGGCCTGGTATCTCGCCTGGGTTCACCCACTTTTTTCCTGACCTTCACCTAGTCCTACTTGGGAGGAAAACACGGCTTGCCCCCGTGGCAAGGACCCATCGACAGCTTGCAGTGTGTTCCAGATAAAACTTGGGGAACACGTCCGAGACATGCGGAGCGGAGCCATGTTCGGCCGAACGGTGTACTTCGTCTACGTCATCGAGATGCAAATGAGGGGCTTACCACACGCTCACATTGCATTCGAGATCAACGGCGACGGTCCCGTTCAGACGCACGACATTGACTCCGTCATTCGCGCCGACATTCCCTCGGAAGTCGAAGCTGGTGGAAGTCTCAGGCAGCTGGTGCTCAGGCACATGATTCACGGTCCCTGCGGCACCGATATTCGCACCGACTTTCCGTGCTGGGACTCTGCAAAGGGTCACTGCAGCAAGTTTTTCCCCAAGCCCAGCTGCCAGACCACCCACGTACACGAAAGGGGATTCGTCCAGTACAGAAGTGACTACAGCAATCAATTACGACAAGCAGGGACACTGCGGGAGTATTCTCCATCCCCCTACCCGCAGGGGTGACCGATCGAATCACTTCACCCGGTGGTTGAGTCACCTGATGTAGGCAGTGTTGACGGCGAAGATACAGGCCTCATCAGTGAGACACCCGGGACCTGAATCTTGCAGTAGCAACAACGGATACGCGTTGAGTGGAAGAAGAATCGTAGGTATTAGTTATTTCTTCCTGCAGCTAGCCAAATTGGACAATCACAGCACACTTGGGTGTAGATATGCAGATCTGAAAATAATTTCTGAAAAACAAGAGGGTATGCGATCTGTATTTGCTCTGAAATGTACAAGGTGCGGGTTTGAAGGATATTTATCCACGGAAGACCACGAAAATTCATCGGAGAAAATCGATATCAATACTGCGACAACTACAGACATTCTCGCCATTGGAAGTGGGCATTCTCAATTGGAGGAATTCTGTGGGAACATAAATATGCCGTGCATGAGTACGAAGAGGTACCACAAACACGAAAGGAGGGTCGGTGAGGCATTGTTAGACACAGCCCTGGACGAGATGAAGATAGCAGCGGCGGAAGAAGCTCAATTAGCTCGAGACATCGGAGATGTGGACGGCGATGGTGTACCTCTCATCCCCGTAACACTAACATCGGGAACACTATTGGTTGGTTAGCGGTCACTTTGCGGGCCAATCAGTGTGCGGGTATTCTGGGAAGTCAAGGGGGTGAGGGTGAGAGGGGAAACAATCAGGGTTTGACATCGAGAGGCCAGTGGGAAGCTTCACTTCCGTAACTTCTTGACTGCATCCACATCTGCGACCAAGACTCGATCAACGAAAATGGAACAGCCAAACATTTACGGCTACACATTGTTGGGTGACAGCCATTTCGTCCGGTTGGCGAATTTCGTTGGCAATCGAACTGCATACGGTCAGGTCAATACATTAATCGTGGCAACAATTTGACGATCACCCTTCCCCGCAGTGAATTTTTTCGTCCTGAAACCTTTTTAAGAACGACCCGCCCGCATCGGGCTGCGTGTCTCCGGCCAGGATACGAGGGCCCTAAGGAGGCAGCTTCAAGACACTGGGCGGTTTCTCGGCCTAGTGATTGTGATGGTAGGCTCCAATGACCTGAGGAGAGTAAGTACACCTGAGATTCATTTCCTCTCGCTTGTGCAGTCATGCGTCGGACGCACGTAACGATCAATAACTTCCTTGTTTTAGGATATTTCATTCCGAGAAATGAAGGAAAGAACTTCCGAGAATGAAATCAATAATCAAGATTACAGTTCTACCACAGCCTACTAAATCTCTAGTAGAATAAAATATAATTAAGCTCTTTCCACGAGCAACCACCAAATTTCAGAATATCAATAACCCCTCTCAACTCATATTTCGTTAGAATGCCCAACTTCTGCAGTTCATGAATGAGTTATTCATTAATGAACTTCACAGTTATTCTCTTCAAGTTAAGTGAAGAATGACCGTGATCTTGAGTAGAATTATAGAAACAGCATGAGACGTCACTTAAAATTTGTAACTCACTCAACAAGAGAGCAGGACAAAAACAGCAGGAGAACCTGCTGTGCGAATCCATCCAGGTGTTGAAAACAGTCCGGCAAATAGCCTTGATTCGCAGTGCGCTATTTCCCTGGATCCTAAATTATCTACATTAACACCAATTGTCTTACTCACTCGGATTACTTGCTTGTCTTCAGACAGCAAGAAGAATCCTGGTAGGCCTAAGAAGGTCAAACGTGGTCGCCCAAAGATGATTTCCACTACTCGAGACGAGCAAGCGAAAGCAGCGACAAAGAGATATGCCACCGAAAACCCGGACGTGATCAAGGAAGCCGTGCGGCGGTACGCTGTCAAGCACTAATGTAAACAGAAGCCGTGCGGCGTTACGCTGCTATACATCCTGATGTTCACAGGGAAGCCGCACGACGTTACACCCTTAAGCGTAACGCCCTGCGACCTGATGTGAAAAGGGGCGTCGTGCAGTCTCACAGACTGCGAAATCCCGGATGTGACTACAGACAGTTGCCTGCTTCAACATCTCGGCAAGTAACGACTATCGGCCCCACGGGATATTGAAAAGGAGACCAACTTGAAAACATCCATCCCTTCAAGTTGAAGAAAACAAGTTTGTGGGACGAAGGCATTTACAGCTGTCCTCACTGCCAGGCTCGACTCTTCGATGAAGAAAAGGAAAGGAAGAAATAGTGCTGTGGAGACGGAGCGTACAACGTCCTCCGTCTACCTCCGCTCGCTGCGCTGTTGTATTCCAATCCCACCTTCCTCCAACGAGCTCGAGCCTCCAACGAGCTCGAGCCTTCAACGACCTCTTTGCCTTCTGTGCACTGGAAGTATCTGGTGGTTACCGCCATCCCAGCGGTATTTCCTTCTTCAAGATCGAAGGTAAGATGTACCAACAAGTGCACAGTTTGGACGCTCCGGGACAGAAGTTCAAGACCAGGAGGGGAGACGTCCAGTTCGTCAACCGTTGCCGTCTGTACATCGACGACGGCGAGGAACGCCGGAATATCGCTATGGGTAGATCATTGAATCCTGTCATGGTCAGCGATATCGCGATATTTCTAGAGACGGTCAAGCCATTTATTAGCGATTGTCGTAGATTGAGCGCGGAGCCGTCCGTCGATGCTCATCTGACCTTCGAAGTGACCAGTAGATCTACCCACGGCCCCGTTCTCGGTGATAAGCAAAGAGGCATCGAAGTGCACGCGGTGTTGAGCACTGACGACACTAACAGCGAGCCCAGAAAACTGACCTTCTGGAAAAGGAGCGATCGACGACCAACTTTCATTGATCTGCTCAGCCCCATGATGGAGCCTTTCCAGTATCCCTTGCTCTATCAGCAGGGTAATTTGGGATGGCACGTGGGAATGATGGACAACAACGGGAGGAAACTCTCCCAGTACAATTATACCCGGTGTCTCTTACTCTCTGATCCTCGCTTCTCTCACATCGGCCGGCTTTCTCAGTCGTGGCAGGTTGAGATGTTCGCGAAGTACGAGGAAGAACGCCTGCGATTCATTCGTTTTTCGCAAACGCGATCTCGCTCCCCACATGCCATGCGGATAGGGCCGCAGGACGAAATCCTGGAAACACGACGGAGTGGGCAGGCTGGACAGGTCTTTGAAGACATCCGCCGAGACGAAACTGTGGAAGGGGAAGGCGGGGTGCAGCCCGGAAAAGTTTACCTCCCAAGCTCCTTCACCGGTGGGCCGAGATACATGAAGGTCCATTGCGAGAACGCAATGGGCCTGGTATCTCGCCTGGGTTCACCCACTTTTTTCCTGACCTTCACCTAGTCCTACTAGGGAGGAAAACAAGGCTTGCCCCCGTGGAAGTGACCCATCGACAGCTGGCAGTGTGTTCCAGATAAAACTTGGGGAACACGTCCGAGACCTGCGGAGCGGAGCCATGCTCGGCCGAACGGTGTACTTCGTCTACGTCATCGAGATGCAAATGAGGGGCTTACCACATGCTCACATTGTATTCAAGTTCAACGGCGACGGTCCCGTTCAGACGCACGACATTGACTCCGTCATTCGCGCCGACATTCCCTCGGAAGTCGAAGCTGGCTGAAGACTCAGGCAGCTGGTGCTCAGGCACATGATTTACGGTCCCTGCGGCACCGATATTCGTACCGACTTTCCGTGCTGGGACTCTGCTAAGGGTCACTGCAGCAAGTTTTTCTCCAAGCCCAGCTGCCAGACAACCCACGTACACGAAAGGGGATTCGTCCAGTACAGACGTGACTACAGCAATCAATTACGACAAGCAGGGATACTGCGGGAGTATTCTCCATCCCCCTACCCGCAGGGGTGACCTATCGAATCACTTCACCCGGTTGTTGAGTCACCTGATGTAGGCAGTGTTGACGGCGAGGATACAGGCCTCATCATTGAGACACTGGGACCTGAAGCTTGCAGTAGCAACAACGGATACGTGTTGAGTGGAAGAAGAATCGTAGATATTAGTTATTTCTTCATGCAGCTAGCCAAATTGGACAATCACAGCACACTTGGGTGTAGATACGCAGATCTGAAAATAATTTCAGAAAAACAAGAGGGTATGCGATCTGTATTTGCTCTGAAATGTACAAGGTGCGGGTTTGAAGGATATTTATCCACGGAAGACCACGAAAATTCATCGGAGAAAATCGATATCAATACTGCGACAACTGCAGACATTCTCGCCATTGGAAGTGGGCATTCTCAATTGGAGGAATTCTGTGGGAACATAAATATGCCGTGCATGAGTACGAAGACGTACCACAAACACGAAAGGAGGGTCGGTGAGGCATTGTTAGACACAGCCCTGGACGAGATGAAGATAGCAGCGGCGGAAGAAGCTCAATTAGCTCGAGACATCGGAGATGTGGACGTCGATGGTGTACCTCTCATCCTCGTAACACTAACATCGGGAACACTACTGGTTGGTTAGCGGTCACTTAACGGGCCAATCAGTGTGCGGGTATTCTGGGAAGTCAAGGGGGTCGAGGGTGAGAGGGGAAACAATCAGGGTTTGAAATCGAGAGGCCAGTGGGAAGCTTCACTTCCGTCAACTTCATGACTGCATCCACATCTGCGACCAAGACTCGATCAACGAAAATGGAACAGCCAAACATTTACGGCTACACATTGTTGGGTGACAGCCATTTCGTCCGGTTGGCGAATTTCGTTGGCCATCGAACTGCATACGGTAAGGTCAATACATTAATCGTGGCAACAATTTGACGATCCATCTTCCCCGCAGTGAATTTTTTCATCCTGAAACATTTTTCAGAACGACCCGCCCGCATCGTGCTGCGTGTCTCCGGCCAGGATACGAGGGCCTTAAGGAGGCGGCTTCAAGACACTGGGCGGTTTCTCGGCCCAGTGATTGTGATGGTAGGCTCCAATGACCTGAGGAGAGTAAGTACACCTGAGATTCATTTCCTCTCGCTTGTGCAGTCATGCGTCGGACGCACGTAACGATCAGTGACTTCCTTGTTTTAGGATATTTCATTCCGAGAAATGAAGAAAAGAATTTCCGAGAATGAAATCAATAATCAAGATTACAGTTCTACCACAGCCTACTAAATCTCTAGTAGAATAAAATATAATTAACCTCTTTCCACGAGCAACCACCTAATTTCAGAATATCAATAACCCCTCTCAACTCATATTTCGTTAGAATGCCCAACTTCTGCAGTTCATGAATGAGTTATTCATTAATGAACTTCACAGTTATTCCCTTCAAGTGAAGAATGACCGTGATCTTGAGTAGAATTATAGAAACAGCATGAGTCGTCACTTAAAAATTGTAACTCACTCAACAGGAGAATGAAAAGAATAGAAAATATTGTAGTTATGAATACCATAGTTACCATATTATTTATCATTTTTTCATGCTTAGAGTGAAAGTGTAACTCCAGTGAGAATTTTACACAATTTAAGACACTTGAGTGATTAAAAATCAAGTACTGATATCATTAAATTACTGTCGAAACATAATGGATGTACTTTGCGATAGGACTTAATTCACGCAATACACAGGCCAGATATGGCTATGGAATCTAAAATAAATATTGCACTTAACTCATACATCCCTTAACAAGTTGAAAACATGAAGGAAATCAATTCCATCAGGACAACGTGGTACTTTGCAATCTCACATGGAATTGCCCATTACTTTATTAATGAAATAACTTTTATAAATAACTATAACAGTAGTAATATCATTCAGAGTTCCCTTAAAAAGTAATGGTTATAACATACACATTCAGCCTAGCGAAAAATAACCTTTGAAGAGGACATGAAGTGTATGTAATCCCTTGAAAAGTTATTAAGAGCAATCACGGTTTTAACTCAGGCAACTTAGATGCGTAATGAACTCTTAACATTAAACAGCGGTGACTAATGATATTAACTGAAATGTCGCGGACTCACATCAGAAAGTTAGAGACCCATTCCGTAATTAACAATGGGACGTTAGTTCATCGATCACATCCCATGAAAAAAATACAGATTGTTAATATCTATTTTTATCATTCTCTGTAATTGTTTCGAGACTTCTCTCCGTTATTGCAGAGGGATGTCTCAAAAATGCAAAAGTTCGGAACACTAGCATGGAACGTTATCACATCCTATGATCGCACACTTACAACCCAAATTCATTCTACAATTAAAAGAAATATTCCAGCACATGCTAAACGGATAAACTCGAAATGTGGTTATTAATCACTCTCACAAGTTTTGAAGCGAGGTTTTGTGAGCAACATTAGCAACCTTCACAATGCTCAAAGAAATTTTTCACATAAGGTAATACGAGCTGCTGCTCGTAAATTTACCTTGACTTCATTAAAATAGCATTAACAGGGAATAACAACACTTACCTCGATTCATTGCGAGGAAAACGGAAGAGGTTATGCTCGCTGAATTGAGAGAAGCCAGGCAATCTAAGCCTAGCGCGTAGCCTCCGAGTCTCTAGCGGCTCCCACCCTAAATCGTTCACAATCTGTGTAACGCTTTCTGTTCGGCCGTAGCAGTTTTTGACGAAACGCGCAGCTTTCCTTTGTATTTTATTAAGTTCATGGACTAGGTCTTTCTCCGCCGGATCCAATTAGCTCGCTGCATATTCAAGGTGTGGCCGGACGAGTGCGAAATAGCACCTCTTTCACTTTCTCATCCGAAAATATTCCTACAACACACTTGACAAATCCTAGCTTCTTCAGGGCTCTGCCACAAATGTGTCTTATATGTGTCCCCCACGATAGGTTCGAAGTTATCGTAACTCCCAGGTATTTAACTTCGTCTGTCGCATTTATACTAACGCCATCCACAACATATACATGGGGATAGTTGGACGACCTACGCAAGAAATGAACCGCGGTGCATTTGCTCAGATTAAGTTCTAGTCCCCACTCTTTGCTCCACGCTTGAACGTTGTTTAAGTCCAATGACAGAATTTCAAAGTCAGAATGATTACTAATTTCGCGGTACATGACAGAGTCGTCGGCAAATAAACGTATTTTACTGCTAATTCGGGAGCTAAGGTCGTTTATATATATAATGAACAAGAGGGGGCCAATAACGCTTCCTTGCGGGACACCCGATGTCACCTTAACCACATCATAGCTAATTCCGTCAACTACTCTTTGCTTACGATCACTCAGAAAGTCACGTATCCAGTTTACTACTTGTTCGTTCAACCCGCATGACTGTAATTTGTAAAATAGTTTTCTGTGAGGTACCGTGTCGAAAGCTTTCTTAAAGTCTAGAAGTAGTGCGTCAACTTGTCTTTTCGATTCACCAGATTTGAGAACGTCGTGAAGAAAGTTATTGCGACCTCCTCCCTGGATTTAGGTTCGCCATACATACTACATAGCTGATTTTGGAGTTAGGTTGTTTCTTTTTGGTTAGAGATATTTTGTTAGTTATCATAGATTCACTCATAGTTTATTAGGTTTAAATTACCATATTTACATTCGTAATATTAATCAGTTAATTCTTAGTATTTCGGTTGAGCTTTTTGAATTTTTGATTTTGCCATTACACCGTAGTTTTATCTTTGATTTGTAACTTAGCTAATATAGGCCAGTAGACTCGTTCGTTAGGTTAGATAGAGTACATGCTGTAGATAGGTTAGGAACAGTAGGTAGGTAATTGATCCAGTACGTACTATTTCAATGGATTACCAAATGGAACTTCATCGCCGACGCGTGGCCATCGTGGCTTTTATGTGGGTGGGGGGGGGGTGAAGCGAGGATTAGAAATAGGAGACGTTGGCAAGTGCACCCCATTGGGCAAGAGAGACCAACTCAAGGGGACTTCTTCCATTAAACGAGGGAGTTGAGATTAGGAGATGAGGTAAAATATTTAAATTTCTTAAGAATGCAGCCGTGGGTATTTGAACGCCTGCTGAGACAGGTCGGGGGTCCTTGTTGCCAAAATCTGAAACGAGGAGAGAAGTTGACGCCGGCCCATCGCCTTGCCTTAACAATAAGGTAGTGTATTCGTGAGTCAATTTAGTAATTCCGTAAAGCCAATTCAAAATATCAATTATAAGTCAGTGTTAGTGATTCAAACAATAATCATATTTACAAAGGACAGCAAAGCATTGTGTTGCTTGCTGTATGTGATTCCAGCAATAAGTTTACCATGGTGGATATCGTGGCTCAAGGTAGGCATAGCGACGGAGGAATATTTTACAAATCTGCCGTTGGGCAAAATTTTATTATTGGTCTCATGGCCTAACTCAGATGTATTCCACCCAAATCTACAGGGAGACTGTCAAGGGAGAAGCACACTTTTAACTACCGGTATGGCCTGGCAATTGACTCGGACCCCACAGTGTAACTCCTGGCAGTGCTCAAATAAAAACCTATAACTTTCTGTTTTCTGATTATCTATGGCGAGAAAAACGATTGAGGGTACTTTTGCGATAATGGCATCAAGTTGGAGGGTGTTGAGAAAACAAATTGCAGCATCAGAGGAGACAGTTGTCGGCATTGTTAATGCGACAGTGGTTCTCCACAATTTTATGAGGGAGACGGAGGATGAGAGGGTAGAGAGGCAGTACTCAGCAGTTTCACCTGAGGATATGGAGGGACTTTTCAGAGGTCCTGGTCCCCACATGGGCTGCAGGAACCACAGCCAAAGGGCTGTAAGGGTGAGGGATATGCTAGCGAAGAAGCATGCAATACTGCAGTGTTCATTAAACATAGGTCTCCCCATGTTGCTCTTAATAAGGTTACTCCTGAAGAGTCATGGTCTGGGAAGAGGCCAAACATACATAATTTTAAGGTTTTTGGGTGTCAGGCAATGGTCCATATTCCAGATGCTAAGAGAAAGAAATGGGATGTCAAGAGTGAGCAATGTAGATTTGTAGGCTATGCCTATATATCTGGCTGTTACAGGCTCATGAATAGGTAGGTAGGTAGGATTTGTTTTATGAGGTGCTTCCACGGCTACGGTCATTCGCACATTACTCTATTTTATATTCTTCTAAAAAATACTTTTATTGAAAAATACATATTAGCAAATCTTTATTCGATGTTAGTACATATTGGAAAGGAACGTCATAATTTATTAAAAAGCTTAGAGATGTGTAGGAAACTTATAACGGTGTCTATGTCTTAGGGTTGTCGTCTAAAACCTGTTTGATGTCTTCTGGGATGTTTAGCATTCCTCGTAATGCTCTGTATTTATCAAATCCCGTCAAAGGTGTGCTGTACACTGAGGGATGTGTCGCAAGCCTCACAGCGGGGTGGGATTTTATCCTCTGTGAAGAGATATGAGTACGTTAGAACGCAGTGCCCTATCCTTAACCGCGTAATGGCGACCTCTTCTGCGCGGTTCTTTCTGATAGAAGAGGGCCACACTGTGATTGACGGTTTTATTACCCGGAGTTTTTTTTGTAGTGATATTGTTCCATGAGTCTTTCGTTTTCTCAGGGCTTCCTTTCTTAACACCGTTCTTAGGTCGTAAACCCGGAGTGCTGGCACTGAAAGCATCGCATAGGGCTTGGCATGAATGGGCGGACGGGAACCGATTCATAGCCAACAAATACCTTATCGGGGAGCGTGTCGCGCGAGAAGGTGAGGATTACAGATGTACTGTTAATCAGCTCACCGTTACGCTTCATTTTCAGACGACGACAGTCAACAACGCCCTGAGAGGCCATTTCTCTCTTAATTTCGTCGTCGTCTACGTACAGCAGGTCATAGCTGCTAATCACTCCCCGACTGGTGTTCAGGGTACGGTGCACCTCGACCTTGACCGGATGGTCATGAAGTTTTTTCATGCCCAGCAATTTAGCACTCTGCTTATCGTTGGCCGTTTCAATCAATAGTGTACCGTCTCGCAGCTTTTTTGCAGATATTAAATCGCCAGTTACGGCGGACGAGAGGACTCTACGAATGAGGAAGGGAGACACCTTTGTAAGGGTCTCACCTTCCTTTGTACTTCTCATAATAAGATACCGCCTACAGGCGGTCAACGTTATATCCCCCGCCCGTTTCCGGACGGGGGAGATATAACGTTGACAAGACAAGACTGACAAGAGAGACTCTGTTTGATAAACAAACCACAGATCCACCAAGCTACTTCAGCTTTGGGCACCAGCAGTGCTGACCCATTGTTATGTACACAACGTAGTGTGTACCAGTGTAGCCATGTGTCCCTCAAGGACTGTTAATCCCTTGGCCCACCATCATAGCCAGAGGGCTTTACGCTATCAGCTGCGTTCACGATCCATCGTAAACGTTCAGTCATCTTCTTGCGTAACCCCATCGGATTATCTTCTTTCCCCTGTGAAACTTCACTGTATGAGCGTCATTCATGGCGACCCCAGCAGCAGCTCCCGCGACGTCAGAGTCACCAGCACCGACCGCACCATCGAGCTCACAGCCAGTCCCGCCCCAACCTCAGCGCCCCCGCCCGACCTCACGACCCTCCCCGTCCAGTCAGGCAGTATCCATCCCGTACCTCAGTGGCACCGTTCTACTAGAATACGGCAGGCTAGACAGCAACTACAGCGTCCGAAGCTTCGACCTACAGATCGACGAACAAGATGCTTTACCTACTGCACTATATGCTCAGCTCGAGCAGTTAGTGAATGTAATCCTTCCCCTGGAGAGAGACCCCTTTATCCGGATGTGCAAAACGCTCCTCCTCAAGAGAGCTCAAGACGTCCACGAACAGGAAATGGGCCAACGCGCCCCCAACTACGTTCGCTTGATGCGCAATCTACTCATCCCCGCTCCATTAAGTGACTTGCTATACAGCATTGGCGAGTGGCATTCCTCCGCCACTGGTCATAGATACCTAACCGGCCCCCCAGCCCGTCCAGCTGCCCCCCAGAATTGGTGGGAAGTTGACGCCGCCATCCTTGCCAACTGGCAGGTGATGATGGGAAGCATGAAGACGCTCTACGCTATGCGTGAGTTCCCTTCTTTCACTGACTATCGCGACAGACCCCTCGTCCTCGCTCGCTCGCGTGACGATGGCGCCCTTCGTAGTGTCAGGGCCTTCACAAACGAGATCAAACCACCTGATGCACTCATCTGTGCCATGTGGGATCCTCTCTTCAATGACGCACACACCGTCCATTATGACAACTGTGCCCTTCGCGCAGTCGAAGGACTTCACCGTGCCTCGTTGATTCAGGAGTATGTGGCTAGTTATGTTACAGCCTCCAACTCCTAAAGGTTACCTCCTTCACCTTTAATTTCGAGACCCTCGTCAAAAGTTATGACGACAAGAACGTCTCCCCCCCCCCTTTTATTGCGTTGAGTGAGTTAGAACGCACTGCCCTATCCTTAACCGCGTAATGGCGACCTCTTCTGCGCGGTTCTTTCTGATAGAAGAGGGCCACACTGTTATTGACGGTTTTATTACCCGGAGTTTTTTTTTAGTGATATTGTTCCATGAGTCTTTCGTTTTCTCAGGGCTTCCTTTCTTAACACCGTTCTTAGGTCGTAAACAGGTACTGAAGGGGATGGATGGTCTACCTCATTTAAAGCGCACTTTGCCGCTGAGTCAGCCTTTTCATTTCCGATTATTCCAGCATGTCCAGGAATCCAAAGAAAAGATACCTTGACTCCTTTGTTTGATACGGATAAAAGAGAGATCTGGATATCTTGTACAAGGGGATTGCTGGAGGAGTAATCTTGAGTTGACGGTAGAGCGCAAGCAGAGTCGGAGCAAATAAGAAATGAAGCGTTGGTGCATGCGATACTAGATAAAGCTAATCTGATTGCACTGAGTTCGGCAGTAAAGACTGAACACATTGAGTTGAGTTTCGGTTTTTTTTTCACCCCATTTGTGTAGAGTGGCTAGTATCTTATGTCGCCATACTCTGTCGTAGGCCTTTTCGATGTCGAAAAAGACTGCGATGACATGCTGGCGTAATAGAAAAGCCTCCTGAATAAAGTTGTCAGCGCGGACGAGGTGGTGCAGAGTAGACCTACCATTACGAAAGCCGCACTGTGATTTACAAAGGAGGTTGCGCCTCTCTAGGCACCAGACGAGGCGTCGGTTGACCATCCGTTCCATTACCTTGCACAAGCAGTTAGTAGAGATATCGGCCTGTAGTTCTTCGGATCACCCTTTTCCTTTCCTTGTTTAAGGACGGGGATAACTACCGATTCACGCCAGGACCGAGCCAAGTCACGACCGATGATACCAACGGCACACAGCGTTATGCATGAATCCTGCATCGGAATGGACCAGAAATTTTCTATATAAGTAGCACCGATTTCCAAAATTTTACCTATAGAAGTTATCAAGTGAGAGCTATATGTTTGTGATCTTGATGCTTCTGGCTGACCGCAGTGGTGACAACAGCTCTACTGAAACGGTAGCGGACTTTGAGGATCCCTTGGGCGACTGGTAGCTGTTCCGGATATCGACGCAGACCTTCGGCGCGACTTGCATACTGTGGAGGCATCACCAGCGACGCGGGCTTTCGTGTGGGGTGGGTAACTTGTTCCATCTTCTCACACTCGGAAGGCGCCTACCGTTGTTTATTTTCCCCTAGGTTGTCTCTCATGCCTACGTTCGATAAGAGGGCTTGAACCTCCACTGCACTTCCAGCGGAAGCTGAGGGTCCCCTCGCTAGGATCCCCACTCCTCGCAATAGGTACCCTCCTCTCAGGGGCCACCACAGTATCTGGTAAAGGTAAATATACCCCTCCTTATCTTCTTTTATTTCTTACAGGGCATAACTTTTCTCTTATTGTCAAGCGGCATCACTGACAATGAAACTCCCGCTAGGCATTTCTCTTGTGTAGCCTGAGGCTCTTTTCATCAGGGTAACGAACAACTTTTTCCCTTGAGCAAAATTTCGCAGTGCGTAGCAAATTCTGCTTGCGCGCTTGCGTGGAATTTCATCGGTGGTGTGTTCAACACAGTCAACATCAATGCCATCTTGATGTGCGGCGACCGCGTCTACAGATCTTTGCGCGCGGGAAATATCGTCGGTGAATCGAGGTTTCTATTCCCGGATGAACTGCCTAGAGATTTCCTTGTTCTGGGACGGGCAGTACACCTCGAAGACCTGTCCCCAGTGCATGTTGTTTTATACCCTGCTACTCGCGACGATGTTGAGGCGTGTTAGGTCGCTTTCGGCCGTTATGGAGGTCCTCACGTCGGAAATATGGGATAGCGTTGGATTTCTGTTTACTAGGCAAACGGTAACTGTTGCTTTTTGGCGTCGGGAAGAGCAATTTTTCCCATTTGACTCACACCCAGTGAGCAGCGAGCGCATATATGACACCCAACATGATGGTAACAATCTGGCCTGTCTGCTCCAGTGCAACGGATGCTTATCACTGGCCATGTTGTTATTGCCCAATGCCGCTCTGGATGGAAATCTTAGGCAGTTTACCGTGACCAAGCTTTCTTTCGGAGAACCTGGTGTGCGAAACCATCCAGCTGTTGAAAACAGTCCGGCACATAGCCTTGATTCGCAGTGCGCTATTTCCCTGGATCCTAAATTATCTACATTAACACCAATTGTCCTACTCACTCAGATTACTTGCTTGTCTTCAGACAGCAAGAAGAATCCCGGTAGGCCTAAGAAGATCAAACGTGGTCGCCCAAAGATGCTTTCCACTACTCGAGACGAGCAAGTGAAAGCAGCGACAAAGAGATATGCCACCGAAAACCCGGACGTGATCAAGGAAGCCGTGCGGCGGTACGCTGTCATGCATCCTAATGTAAACAGAGAAGCCGTGCGGCGAAGCCGCACGACGTTACACCACTAAGCGTAACGCCCTGCGACCCGATGTGAACAGGGGCGCCGTGCAGTCTCACAGACTGCGGAATCCCGGATGTGACTACAGACAGTTGCCTGCTTCAACATCTTGGCAAGTAACGACTATCGGCCCCACGGGATATTGGAAAGGAGACCAACTTGAAAACATCCATCCCTTCCAGTTGAAGAAAACAAGTTTGTGGGAAGAAGGCATTTACAGCTGTCCTCACTGCCAGGCTCAACTCTTCGATGAAGAGAAGGAAAGGAAGAAATGGTGCTGTGGAGATGGAGCGTACAACGTCCTCCGTCTACCTCCGCTCGCTGCGCATTTGCATTCCAATCCCACCTTCCTCCAACGAGCTCGAGCCTACAACGACCTCTTTGCCTTCTGTGCACTGGAAGTATCTGGTGGTTACCGCCATCCCAGCGGTATTTCCTTCTTCAAGATCGAAGGTAAGATGTACCACCAATTGCACAGTTTGGACGCTCCGGGACAGAAGTTCACGACCAGGAGGGGAGACGTCCAGTTCGTCAACCGCTGCCGTCTGTACTTCGACGACGGCGAGGAACGCCGGAATATCGCTATGGGTAGATCATTGAATCCTGACGTCAGCGATATCGCGACATTTCTAGAGACGGTCAATCCATTTATTCGCGACTGTTGTAGATTGAGCGCGGAACCGTCCGTCGATGCTCATCTGACCTTCGAAGTGACCAGTAGATCTACCCACGGCCCCGTTCTCGGTGATAGGTTAAGAGGCATCGAAGTGCACGCGGTGTTGAGCACTGACGAAATTAACAGCGAGCCCAGAAAACTGACCTTCTGGAAAAGGAGCGATCGACGACCAACTTCCATCGACCTGCTCAGCCCCATGATGGAGCCTTTCCAGTATCCCTTGCTATATCCGCAGGGCAATTTGGGATGGCACGTGGGAATGATGGACAACAACGGGAGGAAACTCTCCCAGTATAATTATACCCGGTGTCTCTCACTCTCTGATCCTCGCTTCTCTCACATCGGCCGGCTTTCTCAGTCGTGGCAGGTTGAGATGTTCGCGAAGTACGAGGAAGAACGCCTGCGATTCATTCGTTTTTCGCAAACGCGATCTCGCTCCCCAAATGCCATGCGGATAGGGCCGCTGGTCGAAATCCTAGAAACATGACGGAGTGGGCAGGCTGGACAGGTCTTTGAAGACATCCGCCGAGACGAAACTGTGGAAGGGGTAGGCGGGGTGCAGCCCGGAAGTTTACCTCCCAAGCTCCTTCACCGGTGGGCCGAGATACATGAAGGTCCATTGCGAGAACGCAATGGGCCTGGTATCTCGCCTGGGTTCACCCACTTTTTTCCTGACCTTCACCTAGTCCTACTTGGGAGGAAAACAAGGCTTGCCCCCGTGGAAGTGACCCATCGACAGCTGGCAGTGTGTTCCAGATAAAACTTGGGGAACACGTCCGAGACCTGCGGAGCGGAGCCATGTTCGGCCGAACGGTGTACTTCGTCTACGTCATCGAGATGCAAATGAGGGGCTTACCACATGCTCACATTGTATTCAAGTTCAACGGCGACGGTCCCGTTCAGACGCACGACATTGACTCCGTCATTCGCGCCGACATTCCCTCGGAAGTCGAAGCTGGCTGAAGACTCAGGCAGCTGGTGCTCAGGCACATGATTTACGGTCCCTGCGGCACCGATATTCGTACCGACTTTCCGTGCTGGGACTCTGCTAAGGGTCACTGCAGCAAGTTTTTCTCCAAGCCCAGCTGCCAGACAACCCACGTACACGAAAGGGGATTCGTCCAGTACAGACGTGACTACAGCAATCAATTACGACAAGCAGGGATACTGCGGGAGTATTCTCCATCCCCCTACCCGCAGGGGTGACCTATCGAATCACTTCACCCGGTTGTTGAGTCACCTGATGTAGGCAGTGTTGACGGCGAGGATACAGGCCTCATCATTGAGACACTGGGACCTGAAGCTTGCAGTAGCAACAACGGATACGTGTTGAGTGGAAGAAGAATCGTAGATATTAGTTATTTCTTCATGCAGCTAGCCAAATTGGACAATCACAGCACACTTGGGTGTAGATACGCAGATCTGAAAATAATTTCAGAAAAACAAGAGGGTATGCGATCTGTATTTGCTCTGAAATGTACAAGGTGCGGGTTTGAAGGATATTTATCCACGGAAGACCACGAAAATTCATCGGAGAAAATCGATATCAATACTGCGACAACTGCAGACATTCTCGCCATTGGAAGTGGGCATTCTCAATTGGAGGAATTCTGTGGGAACATAAATATGCCGTGCATGAGTACGAAGACGTACCACAAACACGAAAGGAGGGTCGGTGAGGCATTGTTAGACACAGCCCTGGACGAGATGAAGATAGCAGCGGCGGAAGAAGCTCAATTAGCTCGAGACATCGGAGATGTGGACGTCGATGGTGTACCTCTCATCCTCGTAACACTAACATCGGGAACACTACTGGTTGGTTAGCGGTCACTTAACGGGCCAATCAGTGTGCGGGTATTCTGGGAAGTCAAGGGGGTCGAGGGTGAGAGGGGAAACAATCAGGGTTTGAAATCGAGAGGCCAGTGGGAAGCTTCACTTCCGTCAACTTCATGACTGCATCCACATCTGCGACCAAGACTCGATCAACGAAAATGGAACAGCCAAACATTTACGGCTACACATTGTTGGGTGACAGCCATTTCGTCCGGTTGGCGAATTTCGTTGGCCATCGAACTGCATACGGTAAGGTCAATACATTAATCGTGGCAACAATTTGACGATCCATCTTCCCCGCAGTGAATTTTTTCATCCTGAAACATTTTTCAGAACGACCCGCCCGCATCGTGCTGCGTGTCTCCGGCCAGGATACGAGGGCCTTAAGGAGGCGGCTTCAAGACACTGGGCGGTTTCTCGGCCCAGTGATTGTGATGGTAGGCTCCAATGACCTGAGGAGAGTAAGTACACCTGAGATTCATTTCCTCTCGCTTGTGCAGTCATGCGTCGGACGCACGTAACGATCAGTGACTTCCTTGTTTTAGGATATTTCATTCCGAGAAATGAAGAAAAGAATTTCCGAGAATGAAATCAATAATCAAGATTACAGTTCTACCACAGCCTACTAAATCTCTAGTAGAATAAAATATAATTAACCTCTTTCCACGAGCAACCACCTAATTTCAGAATATCAATAACCCCTCTCAACTCATATTTCGTTAGAATGCCCAACTTCTGCAGTTCATGAATGAGTTATTCATTAATGAACTTCACAGTTATTCCCTTCAAGTGAAGAATGACCGTGATCTTGAGTAGAATTATAGAAACAGCATGAGTCGTCACTTAAAAATTGTAACTCACTCAACAGGAGAATGAAAAGAATAGAAAATATTGTAGTTATGAATACCATAGTTACCATATTATTTATCATTTTTTCATGCTTAGAGTGAAAGTGTAACTCCAGTGAGAATTTTACACAATTTAAGACACTTGAGTGATTAAAAATCAAGTACTGATATCATTAAATTACTGTCGAAACATAATGGATGTACTTTGCGATAGGACTTAATTCACGCAATACACAGGCCAGATATGGCTATGGAATCTAAAATAAATATTGCACTTAACTCATACATCCCTTAACAAGTTGAAAACATGAAGGAAATCAATTCCATCAGGACAACGTGGTACTTTGCAATCTCACATGGAATTGCCCATTACTTTATTAATGAAATAACTTTTATAAATAACTATAACAGTAGTAATATCATTCAGAGTTCCCTTAAAAAGTAATGGTTATAACATACACATTCAGCCTAGCGAAAAATAACCTTTGAAGAGGACATGAAGTGTATGTAATCCCTTGAAAAGTTATTAAGAGCAATCACGGTTTTAACTCAGGCAACTTAGATGCGTAATGAACTCTTAACATTAAACAGCGGTGACTAATGATATTAACTGAAATGTCGCGGACTCACATCAGAAAGTTAGAGACCCATTCCGTAATTAACAATGGGACGTTAGTTCATCGATCACATCCCATGAAAAAAATACAGATTGTTAATATCTATTTTTATCATTCTCTGTAATTGTTTCGAGACTTCTCTCCGTTATTGCAGAGGGATGTCTCAAAAATGCAAAAGTTCGGAACACTAGCATGGAACGTTATCACATCCTATGATCGCACACTTACAACCCAAATTCATTCTACAATTAAAAGAAATATTCCAGCACATGCTAAACGGATAAACTCGAAATGTGGTTATTAATCACTCTCACAAGTTTTGAAGCGAGGTTTTGTGAGCAACATTAGCAACCTTCACAATGCTCAAAGAAATTTTTCACATAAGGTAATACGAGCTGCTGCTCGTAAATTTACCTTGACTTCATTAAAATAGCATTAACAGGGAATAACAACACTTACCTCGATTCATTGCGAGGAAAACGGAAGAGGTTATGCTCGCTGAATTGAGAGAAGCCAGGCAATCTAAGCCTAGCGCGTAGCCTCCGAGTCTCTAGCGGCTCCCACCCTAAATCGTTCACAATCTGTGTAACGCTTTCTGTTCGGCCGTAGCAGTTTTTGACGAAACGCGCAGCTTTCCTTTGTATTTTATTAAGTTCATGGACTAGGTCTTTCTCCGCCGGATCCAATTAGCTCGCTGCATATTCAAGGTGTGGCCGGACGAGTGCGAAATAGCACCTCTTTCACTTTCTCATCCGAAAATATTCCTACAACACACTTGACAAATCCTAGCTTCTTCAGGGCTCTGCCACAAATGTGTCTTATATGTGTCCCCCACGATAGGTTCGAAGTTATCGTAACTCCCAGGTATTTAACTTCGTCTGTCGCATTTATACTAACGCCATCCACAACATATACATGGGGATAGTTGGACGACCTACGCAAGAAATGAACCGCGGTGCATTTGCTCAGATTAAGTTCTAGTCCCCACTCTTTGCTCCACGCTTGAACGTTGTTTAAGTCCAATGACAGAATTTCAAAGTCAGAATGATTACTAATTTCGCGGTACATGACAGAGTCGTCGGCAAATAAACGTATTTTACTGCTAATTCGGGAGCTAAGGTCGTTTATATATATAATGAACAAGAGGGGGCCAATAACGCTTCCTTGCGGGACACCCGATGTCACCTTAACCACATCATAGCTAATTCCGTCAACTACTCTTTGCTTACGATCACTCAGAAAGTCACGTATCCAGTTTACTACTTGTTCGTTCAACCCGCATGACTGTAATTTGTAAAATAGTTTTCTGTGAGGTACCGTGTCGAAAGCTTTCTTAAAGTCTAGAAGTAGTGCGTCAACTTGTCTTTTCGATTCACCAGATTTGAGAACGTCGTGAAGAAAGTTATTGCGACCTCCTCCCTGGATTTAGGTTCGCCATACATACTACATAGCTGATTTTGGAGTTAGGTTGTTTCTTTTTGGTTAGAGATATTTTGTTAGTTATCATAGATTCACTCATAGTTTATTAGGTTTAAATTACCATATTTACATTCGTAATATTAATCAGTTAATTCTTAGTATTTCGGTTGAGCTTTTTGAATTTTTGATTTTGCCATTACACCGTAGTTTTATCTTTGATTTGTAACTTAGCTAATATAGGCCAGTAGACTCGTTCGTTAGGTTAGATAGAGTACATGCTGTAGATAGGTTAGGAACAGTAGGTAGGTAATTGATCCAGTACGTACTATTTCAATGGATTACCAAATGGAACTTCATCGCCGACGCGTGGCCATCGTGGCTTTTATGTGGGTGGGGGGGGGGTGAAGCGAGGATTAGAAATAGGAGACGTTGGCAAGTGCACCCCATTGGGCAAGAGAGACCAACTCAAGGGGACTTCTTCCATTAAACGAGGGAGTTGAGATTAGGAGATGAGGTAAAATATTTAAATTTCTTAAGAATGCAGCCGTGGGTATTTGAACGCCTGCTGAGACAGGTCGGGGGTCCTTGTTGCCAAAATCTGAAACGAGGAGAGAAGTTGACGCCGGCCCATCGCCTTGCCTTAACAATAAGGTAGTGTATTCGTGAGTCAATTTAGTAATTCCGTAAAGCCAATTCAAAATATCAATTATAAGTCAGTGTTAGTGATTCAAACAATAATCATATTTACAAAGGACAGCAAAGCATTGTGTTGCTTGCTGTATGTGATTCCAGCAATAAGTTTACCATGGTGGATATCGTGGCTCAAGGTAGGCATAGCGACGGAGGAATATTTTACAAATCTGCCGTTGGGCAAAATTTTATTATTGGTCTCATGGCCTAACTCAGATGTATTCCACCCAAATCTACAGGGAGACTGTCAAGGGAGAAGCACACTTTTAACTACCGGTATGGCCTGGCAATTGACTCGGACCCCACAGTGTAACTCCTGGCAGTGCTCAAATAAAAACCTATAACTTTCTGTTTTCTGATTATCTATGGCGAGAAAAACGATTGAGGGTACTTTTGCGATAATGGCATCAAGTTGGAGGGTGTTGAGAAAACAAATTGCAGCATCAGAGGAGACAGTTGTCGGCATTGTTAATGCGACAGTGGTTCTCCACAATTTTATGAGGGAGACGGAGGATGAGAGGGTAGAGAGGCAGTACTCAGCAGTTTCACCTGAGGATATGGAGGGACTTTTCAGAGGTCCTGGTCCCCACATGGGCTGCAGGAACCACAGCCAAAGGGCTGTAAGGGTGAGGGATATGCTAGCGAAGAAGCATGCAATACTGCAGTGTTCATTAAACATAGGTCTCCCCATGTTGCTCTTAATAAGGTTACTCCTGAAGAGTCATGGTCTGGGAAGAGGCCAAACATACATAATTTTAAGGTTTTTGGGTGTCAGGCAATGGTCCATATTCCAGATGCTAAGAGAAAGAAATGGGATGTCAAGAGTGAGCAATGTAGATTTGTAGGCTATGCCTATATATCTGGCTGTTACAGGCTCATGAATAGGTAGGTAGGTAGGATTTGTTTTATGAGGTGCTTCCACGGCTACGGTCATTCGCACATTCCTCTATTTTATATTCTTCTAAAAAATACTTTTATTGAAAAATACATATTAGCAAATCTTTATTCGATGTTAGTACATATTGGAAAGGAACGTCATAATTTATTAAAAAGCTTAGAGATGTGTAGGAAACTTATAACGGTGTCTATGTCTTAGGGTTGTCGTCTAAAACCTGTTTGATGTCTTCTGGGATGTTTAGCATTCCTCGTAATGCTCTGTATTTATCAAATCCCGTCAAAGGTGTGCTGTACACTGAGGGATGTGTCGCAAGCCTCACAGCGGGGTGGGATTTTATCCTCTGTGAAGAGATATGAGTACGTTAGAACGCAGTGCCCTATCCTTAACCGCGTAATGGCGACCTCTTCTGCGCGGTTCTTTCTGATAGAAGAGGGCCACACTGTGATTGACGGTTTTATTACCCGGAGTTTTTTTTGTAGTGATATTGTTCCATGAGTCTTTCGTTTTCTCAGGGCTTCCTTTCTTAACACCGTTCTTAGGTCGTAAACAGGTACCGAAGGGGATGGTTGGTCTACCTCATTTAAAGCGCACTTTGCCGCTGAGTCAGCCTTTTCATTTCCGATTATTCCAGCATGTACAGGAATCCAAAGAAAAGATACCTTGACTCCTTTGTTTGATACGGATAAGAGAGAGGCCTGGATATCTTGTACAAGGGGATTGCTGGAGGAGTAATCTTGAGTTGACGGTAGAGAGCAAGCAGAGTCGGAGCAAATAAGAAATGAAGCGTTGGATCATGCGATACTAGATAAAGCTAATCTGATTGCACTGAGTTCGGCAGTAAAGACTGAACACATTGAGTTGTGTTTCGGTTTTTTTTCACCCCATTTATGTAGAGTGGCTAGTATCTTATGTCGCCATACTCTGTCGTAGGCCTTTTCGATGTCGAAAAAGACGGCGATGACATGCTGGCGTAATAGAAAAGCCTCCTGAATAAAGTTGTCAGCGCGGACGAGGTGGTGCAGAGTAGACCTACCATTACGAAAGCCGCACTGTGATTTGCAAAGGAGGTTGCGCCTCTCTAGGCACCAGACGAGGCGTCGGTTGACCATCCGTTCCATTACCTTACACAAGCAGTTAGTCAGAGATATTGGCCTGTAGTTCTTCGGATCACCCTTTTCCTTGTTTAAGGATAGGGATAACTACCGATTCACGCCAGGACCGAGCCAAGTCACGACCGATGATACCAACGGCACACAGCGTTACGCATGAATCCTGCATCGGAATGGACCAGAAATTTTACCTATAGAAGTTATCAAGTGAGAGCTATATGTTTGTGATCTTGATGCTTCTGGCTGACCGCAGTGGTGACAACAGCTCTACTGAAACGGTAGCGGACTTTGAGGATCCCTTGGGCGACTGGTAGCTGTTCCGGATATCGACGCAGACCTTCGGCGCGACTTGCATACTGTGGAGGCATCACCAGCGACGCGGGCTTTCGTGTGGGGTGGGTAACTTGTTCCATCTTCTCACACTCGGAAGGCGCCTACCGTTGTTTATTTTCCCCTAGGTTGTCTCTCATGCCTACGTTCGATAAGAGGGCTTGAACCTCCACTGCACTTCCAGCGGAAGCTGAGGGTCCCCTCGCTAGGATCCCCACTCCTCCCAATAGGTACCCTCCTCTCAGGGGCCACCACAGTATCTGGTTAAGGTAAATATACCCCTCCTTATCTTCTTTTATTTCTTAGAGGGCATAACTTTTCTCTTATTGTCAAGCGGCATCACTGACAATGACACCTCCCGCTAGGCATTTCTCTTGTGTAGCCTGCGGCTCTTTTCATCAGGGTAACGAACAACTTTTTCCCTTGAGCAAAATTTCGCAGTGCGTAGCAAATTCTGCTTGCGCGCTTGCGTGGAATTTCATCGGTTGTGTGTTCAATACAGTCAACATCGATGCCATCTTGATGTGCGGCGACCGCGTCTACAGATCTTTGCGCGCGGGAAATATCGTCGGTGAATCGAGGTTTCTATTCCCGGATGAACTGCCTAGAGATTTCCTTGTTCTGGGACGGGCAGTACACCTCGAAGACCTGTCCCCAGTGCATGTTGTTTTATACCCTGCTACTCGCGACGATGTTGAGGCGTGTTAGGTCGCTTTCGGCCGTTATGGAGGTCCTCACGTCGGAATTATGGGATAGCGTAGGATTTCTGTTTACTGGGCAAACGGTAACTGTTGCTTTTTGGCGTCGGGAAGAGCAATATTTGCCATTTGACTCACACTCAGTGAGCAGCGAGCTCATATATGACACCCAACATGATGGTAACAATCTGGCCTGTCTGCTCCAGTGTGACGAATGCTTATCACTGGCCAGGTTGTTATTGCCCAATGCCGCTCTGGATGGAAATCTTAGGCAGTTTACCGTGACCAGGCTTTCTTTCGGAGAACCTGGTGTGCGAATCCATCCAGCTGTTGAAAACAGTCCGGCACATAGCCTTGATTCGCAGTGCGCTATTTCCCTGGATCCTAAATTATCTACATTAACACCAATTGTCCTACTCACTCAGATTACTTGCTTGTCTTCAGACAGCAAGAAGAATCCCGGTAGGCCTAAGAAGATCAAACGTGGTCGCCCAAAGATGCTTTCCACTACTCGAGACGAGCAAGTGAAAGCAGCGACAAAGAGATATTCCACCGAAAACCCGGACGTGATCAAGGAAGCCGTGCGGCGGTACGCTGTCAAGCATCCTAATGTAAACAGAGAAGCCGTGCGGCGAAGCCGCACGACGTTACACCCTTAAGCGTAACGCCCTGCGACCCGATGTGAAAAGGGGCGTCGTGCAGTCTCACAGACTGCGAAATCCCGGATGTGACTACAGACAGTTGCCTGCTTCAACATCTCGGCAAGTAACGACTATCGGCCCCACGGGATATTGAAAAGGAGACCAACTTGAAAACATCCATCCCTTCAAGTTGAAGAAAACAAGTTTGTGGGACGAAGGCATTTACAGCTGTCCTCACTGCCAGGCTCGACTCTTCGATGAAGAAAAGGAAAGGAAGAAATGGTGCTGTGGAGACGGAGCGTACAACGTCCTCCGTCTACCTCCGCTCGCTGCGCCGTTGTATTCCAATCCCACCTTCCTCCAACGAGCTCGAGCCTCCAACGAGCTCGAGCCTCCAACGAGCTCGAGCCTCCAACGAGCTCGAGCCTTCAACGACCTCTTTGCCTTCTGTGCACTGGAAGTATCTGGTGGTTACCGCCATCCCAGCTGTATTTCCTTCTTCAAGATCGAAGGTAAGATGTACCAACAAGTGCACAGTTTGGACGCTCCGGGACAGAAGTTCAAGACCAGGAGGGGAGACGTCCAGTTCGTCAACCGTTGCCGTCTGTACATCGACGACGGCGAGGAACGCCGGAATATCGCTATGGGTAGATCATTGAATCCTGTCGTGGTCAGCGATATCGCGATATTTCTAGAGACGGTCAAGCCATTTATTAGCGATTGTCGTAGATTGAGCGCGGAGCCGTCCGTCGATGCTCATCTGACCTTCGAAGTGACCAGTAGATCTACCCACGGCCCCGTTCTCGGTGATAGGTTAAGAGGCATCGAAGTGCACGCGGTGTTGAGCACTGACGACACTAACAGCGAGCCCAGAAAACTGACCTTCTGGAAAAGGAGCGATCGACGACCAACTTCCATCGACCTGCTCAGCCCCATGATGGAGCCTTTCCAGTATCCCTTGCTATATCCGCAGGGCAATTTGGGATGGCACGTGGGAATGATGGACAACAACGGGAGGAAACTCTCCCAGTATAATTATACCCGGTGTCTCTCACTCTCTGATCCTCGCTTCTCTCACATCGGCCGGCTTTCTCAGTCGTGGTAGGTTGAGATGTTCGCGAAGTACGAGGAAGAACGCCTGCGATTCATTCGTTTTTCGCAAACGCGATCTCGCTCCCCAAATGTCATGCGGATAGGGCCGCTGGTCGAAATCCTGGAAACATGACGGAGTGGGCAGGCTGGACAGGTCTTTGAAGACATCCGCCGAGACGAAACTGTGGAAGGGGAAGGCGGGGTGCAGCCCGGAAAAGTTTACCTCCCAAGCTCCTTCACCGGTGGGCCGAGATACATGAAGGTCCATTGCGAGAACGCAATGGGCCTGGTATCTCGCCTGGGTTCACCCACTTTTTTCCTGACCTTCACCTAGTCCTACTTGGGAGGATAACAAGGCTTGCCCCCGTGGCAGTGAACCATCGACAGCTTGCAGTGTGTTCCAGATAAAACTTGGGGAACACGTCCGAGACCGGAGAAGCGGAGCCATGTTCGGCCGAACGGTGTACTTCGTCTACGTCATCGAGATGCAAATGAGGGGCTTACCACACGCTCACATTGCATTCGAGAACAACGGCGACGGTCCCGTTCAGACGCACGACATTGACTCCGTCATTCGCGCCGACATTCCCTCTGAAGTCGAAGCTGGTGGAAGTCTCAGGCAGCTGGTGCTCAGGCACATGATTCACGGTCCCTTCAGCACCGATATTCGCACCGACTTTCCGTGCTGGGACTCTGCAAAGGGTCACTGCAGCAAGTTTTTCCCCAAGCCCAGCTGCCAGACCACCCACGTACACGAAAGGGGATTCGTCCAGTACAGACGTGACTACAGCAATCGAGGTGTCATCAAATCCAGACAAAGATGTCACTCTCCACTATGGTTGGGTCGTTCCTTACAATTCCTCTTTGCTGCTCAAGTACGAGGCGCACATCAACTTGGAACTCGCTTCTACGCGTCGCATAATCAAGTACCTCTTCAAGTGCCTTATGAAGGGCGGATCACTCCAGAACGTGACTGTTCTCCTCTGGGAAAGCAAGAGGACGAGGTGGAGCACTACGTTACCAAGAGAATGGTGGGTGCCAGCGACGCATGCTGGAGTCTCTTGGACTTTCCCGTCTAAAGCAGAGCCCACCGTTGAGTGTCTCCCCGTGCATCTGGAGGGCAAACAAAGTGTCGTCTACCGGACGGGCGACCTTCCGATGCAACGTACAGAGCGAGCTCCAAGCTAATGATCTACTTCAATCGTCCGCACCACGAAATTTTCGACGACGTGACTTATCAGTCATTTTACGAAAATTTCCTGGTGCACTCCAGGCGCCCTTTACTTCGGAATTGTACGAACACCCCGACGGACAGCATTTTGTCACGGCTCGCCAGCGTGGAGAGAAGGTTTGTCGGCTGCTGTGTGTTTCAGCCAATCGAGGCGAACAGCACTACCTTCGGATGCCGTGGTTACGCCCATCTCGTCTCGCGGCGGGCCAAATTGCCGCACGTTTCAGCATGTCGCACGTAATCTCGGCTTGATCGAAGACGACCGAGAGTACCATGAAGCGCTGCGCAGGGCGTCTCATTTCATGCTCGGACCCAGACTTCGTTCCTTCTTCGTGCTCCTCTGCAACATGGGCGCTCCCGCCGCTCTTCTATGGGACTCTTTCCAGAACTCCCTCTGCGAGCATCACTTGGAACGGAACCCTCACGACCCTGAACTGGCCGTCAAACTTTCCCTGATCGACATCGATCGATGCCTCCGCGTTCAGGGATCATGCTTGACAGATCACGTACTTCCCCACGTGCAGGAAGATACGACTGAGTTGGGCAGAGAGCTACTCAACTACGGTGAAAATCTTCAGCTTCGCGTAGTCGAGGAGTGGTAGCCCAAGCTTTCCGACGATCAGCGCCACGTTCTTGAGTACATCCGCTCTCTCATTCTCCAACCTGGAGATGGGGGAACGGGTGGGATTATTTTCCTGGACGGTCCCGGTGGTTACGGGAAGACCGCTCTGATTCGTGTCATCCTTGCCTACGTTCGAAGTCGTCGTCAGGTCGCCCTCGCCGTGGCTAGCTCGGGAATTGCGGCAGCGAACATGCCGGGAGGGACAACTGCCCATAGCATGCCCATAGCATGTTCAGGCTCCCACTCGATCTGGGTCACGGCACAGGCGTGTAGAACATGACGAACGGATCCCAGAGAGCTCAACTCATCAGAGCTGCAAAGCTCATCGTCTTCGATGAGGCCCCGATGGCACACCGTCACATAATCACATACTCGACCGCTCGCTCAGATATCTCATGAACTCCGACGTGCCATTTGGGGGTAAACTCACCATCTGCTCAGGGGATTTCCGTCAGATTGCGCCCGTCGTCGAAAGAGCTCGCACATCATCCGATGTCGTTCGCGTTTCACTCTCGGCGTCCCGTCTCTGGCGGTTCTTCCGAGTGTTCTCCCTGACCACACCACAACGAACGACTAACTCCGTGGAATACTCTGACTTCCTCCTCGGAGTAGGCAAAGGGACCGTCCCATGGACGACTTTCGGAGAGGGACGCGAGCAAGAGTCACTCATCCCGCTGATCGGAATGAGATGTCTCACACCTCTCTTGGATCTCATCGCAGACGTCTTCCCCCCCGGTGTTCTGCGCGATCCCGATCGTTGCTGGAGACGGGCGATCCTGTCGACTCTGAATGCCGACGTGAAGGAGATTAACTAGAAAAAAGGGAGCCCAGAAAAAAGCTGCAATTGAGCTACGACGGGATGGTGGCCCCCATTATCCGAAGAAAACCGAAAACAAGTACGCTTCAATCTATCACTTGAAGCGGTGTAAAGCTTTTTATGCAAATATGTATCATTTTAGGTGATTTACAATATTAGTCGGGACAATTTCTTCTCTCCGGGGGGAAAAGGGGACGTCCATGAGGTTACAGGAATGTGGTACTAAATTAGGATAAAATTTAGGTATACGCCATCACACAAATTAGTGTTTTGTATTTTACTTCTGATTATTTTACGTATTTTACTGCTATCTATTTTACTCCGTAAGGAAAAATAAGCCTCATATGAGGCAGATCAAAAACTACTATAAGAAGTATTTTTTTAAATCTGTATTCCGTGACATATGAAGTGTTTAATATCTGATGCCCATAATTTTCCACATGTTACATTTAACTCAGATCTGAGAGGGTTAAATCCTTTACTCCATCCAGACAGAATGTTTCGGGATTTGCTTCGATGGGTCCGTTACATAAACCTTGTATGGGCCTCTTTTTTCTTAGTATCTGGCTGCCACCTCTCATCTGCCATGTTTCAAACATTTCTAACGAAAGTTCACGGGTAGAGACTTCCTACATTCGTTATTCATTTGATAATTAGTGTTGCCAGTTTTACCAGATACCTTGCATATAGTATAATTTGAAATCAAATATACATTTCCGCTTGTAATGAAATCTTTTTTTAATGCCGAACCTCGATTATGCCACGCTATCCATAATTTCACGGCTGAATCGTTCCATCTTTGCCTGACGTCAGGCCTTGTCCACGCCTCGAAACTTGGCCAAGGCATTTTAGCAATTATGTAGATACATGAATGTCGTAAGGTGAACCAACACACAGTGCAAACATACCTAAAACATAAATACCACGTTTCCTTAGCATACTGATGAAGTCAGTTAAAGGTATGGGGGCGAGTTCATAGTTGGGTTTACCGAGGGCGCTAAAAGGAGCGGAGGGGGAGTAGAGGCGCCTTGGAGGAGAACTCCCGGTGGCTCGTGCGGCTATCCATGTAAACCCCATTAGTGCACCAGTGAGGCCGCGTGGTCATATAGTTGTACTGCGTCCTATGTATCATAATCCTTTAATACTTCCTTTTGCGTCCTGTGAATTATCATCTTAACAATACCTTCTTTACGTCCTGTATGTGATAACCTTTGTTGCGTACTTGAGCAAAGTTAATATCTCGAGTGAGAATTTTGCGCATCGATTGCGAAGACGTGGGTAATCGGAAATGGCAGTTTCCACCGATAAATTTGACGCCCTCAGCGAGCTTGTGAACGAAGATGTGACAGAGGAGGGTGTTTGCTTAAAACGTGATGGGGAACTGTCCGATGACGAGCCTACCTGTGCACGTTGTGATCACGGAATGGATTGATCGTGACCTTCTCAGCCATGAACTCATCCGATCGAAGGAGATATCTTTGAAGTACCCGGCCAATGTAGAAGTCCAGTGCAAGGAGAGTTTCTACCGAATAAAAATTCCCATAATTTTTCGGACAATCTGCGCCGTCTTGGTGGCCCAGGACGATGGTGAGTCGGCCGGTTATGGCTAATGTGTCACTACCAGCCCGCTTGATATGATAGCCGGTTCCTATCGCTTGGTTTATCTTGGTCTTTCATCGCC
Organism: Ceriagrion tenellum; assembly: GCA_963169105.1. Classification (NCBI taxonomy): domain Eukaryota; kingdom Metazoa; phylum Arthropoda; class Insecta; order Odonata; family Coenagrionidae; genus Ceriagrion; species Ceriagrion tenellum. The sequence goes on from OY720644.1 coordinate 84,959,107, forward strand.
CGAAATCATGTTATTTTTGGGTAGCAATGCGTCTAAGCGAAGCTTCTTACTCTTATTACCTCATATAGTGGTTAATGATTGCAAGACAGCTTTTTACATTAAGCTAATTTAGGAATTTTACCTCACTGAATTTAGGGTTGAAACCAATGCTTTCACTGTTATTTATTCATTTACAAAGCCCTCTTCCTCACTGATTATGGTGTATTATTTACAGATTGGGCGAAGATAGTTGATATCATGAATTCTTCTATCACGTAGAAGTAGGAAGTAGTTTAGGTGTTGTAGGGTGCGCCGACAGCTAGGTCATTTTGCACCGCTACACAGTCCGTTGAATAAAAATAATAATATTCACAATAGTGCAGGCGTAAAATAGATTTTAATAACGAATAAAACAGGCGGATACGGACAAATATTATTAAAAAGTCGGGTCGTCTGCCAGGATGGATATTAGGTCTCCCCCTATATTGAACCGTCTTTGCGCGTCACGATACTTGTCACTTCGTCAGGATATGCCGAATACTAATAGGGCACCTGCACTCATCACACTTAAGACATTCTCTGTCAGAAATTCATTGATTGCATATAAGGACTTTGTCAATAAACAATATTTTACCCATTTTTTTTAAATACAAATGATGCAATTAGTTGATTTGATGTACTCAGGGAGTGAGTTGTACATTTTTTTCCCAGTGCGCACACACTGTTACTAGATACTTTAGAACTGTGGTGTGTTACATGGATTGAATTATTATTTCTAGTACCATATGAAAGAATGTGGCTGTTGAACTTGAAGATATCTTCCCAAGATACATCTACGGGGAATACCGCGCCTCTTCCCGGGAGGAGAGGCGAACAATAGGAGCACATCGCATGGGTGGTCCGGGGATTGACACCGACATTTCCGGCAGCACAATTCGTCGTTCGGCAGACCAGAGACGACAAGCCGTCAGCGTGAAGCTGAAGACCGCCGGAAAAGCGAGAATCTTCCGACGCCTTGGGTCAGTGTGTCCAGTACACGTCCTAAAAAACGGTGTCTGTATTGCATAAGCTAATAAATTCCATTAACGAAATTTAGTGGGTTCGCACCCTACCCCGTTGATTGTTTGAACTCAAGCTTAACCCAGGAGGGGCATTGTTAAATTATTTTTGGGAAGGTCATGATAAAAAGTATTTCGCATTGGGTATTTCGTTTGAGTTGGGGATCGATCGATCGTTGTTTATTAAATATTTCTGAATTAACTGTATAATAATTCATACATACAATTAAATATTACCCTAAGTGGACATAATAAACGAACAGTATTCACTTAAGACTTTCTCTGTTAGGAATTCATTGAGTGCATAGAAGGACTTCATCAATAAACAATATTTTACCCATTTTTTTAAAATACAAATGATGCAATTAGTTGATTTGATGTACTCAGGGAGTGAGTTGTACATTCCTTTCCCAGTGCGCATACACTATTACCAGATACTTTAGAACTGTGGTGTGTTACATGGATTGAATTATTATTTCTAGTACCATTGAATAAATGTGGCTGTTGAACTTGAGAAAATATCTACCGAAGGAACTGATCTAAGGGGAACACCGCGCCTCTTCCCGGGAGGAGAGGCGAACAACAGGAGCGCATCGCATCGGTGGTCCGGGGATTGACACCGACATTTCCGGCAGCACAATTCGTCGTTCGGCAGACCAGAGACGACAAGCCGTCAGCGTGAAGCTGAAGACCGCCGGAAAAGCGAGAATCTTCCGACGCCTTGGGTCAGTGTGTCCAGTACACGTCCTAAAAAACGGTGTCTGTATTGCATAAGCTAATAAATCCCCTTAACGAAATTTAGTGGGTTCACACCCTACCCCGTTGATTGTTTGAACTCAAGCTTAAGCCCAGGAGGGGCATTGTTAAATTATTTTTGGGAAGGTCATGATAAAAAGTAATTCGCAATGGGTATTTTGTTTGCGTATGGGATCGATCGATCGTTGTTTTGTAAATATTTCTGAATTAACTGTATAATAATTCATACATACAAATAAATATTACCCTAAGTTGACATAATAAACGAACTGTATTCACTTAAGACTTTCTCTGTTAGGAATTCATTGAGTGCATAGAAGGACTTCATCAATAAACAATATTTTACCCATTTTTTCATACAAATGATGCAATTAGTTGATTTGGTGTACTCAGGGAGTGAGTTGTACATTTTTTTCCCAGTGCGCATACACTATTACCAGATACTTTAGAACTGTGGTGTGTTACATGGATTGAATTATTATTTCTAGTACCATACGAATGAATGTGGTTGTTGAACTTTAGAAGATATCTTCCCAAGGAACCAACCTTAACCGGTATGTCCTGGAGCGTTCATAAGTCCCGTCCGAGGACGAGAATGGCATCGCTGTTTTCAGTTGTGTGAAGGACAGGACCGGAGCCGAAAGTGAGACGAGGAGGTGCCTGTGAACTTGGACTCGGTAGAGCACGAGGAGAAGACATTCGGCAGCTAGATAAGTACATTGTCCCCGCATTTCCCCTGTATGAACGGTTGTCCTTGTGAATCCCAAAGAACTCTCTCCCATAAATCCCCGCCTGGTGTTGGCATGCGGGAGAGGGGCACAAACAGTTCGAAGTGCTTTTCTTTAGTTTTGGGACAATTATGGGCTAAATCTCGAACATTTTTTTTGCTGACAACAAGCGTCGTATGGATCACGACCGCTCCAAGGCGAGCACTTGTGACTGTTTTTTCCTTTTCATTCTGGTGTCATTTTGGAGGGTGTCCCGTCCCGGGGCCGGATCGATTAGCCTAAAAGTTGTTTTTTTCTGTCAATAAATTTGTGATTTAGTAAGGGGGCTTTCTAATAAAAATAGGAATAGTGGACCGCGTGAGCCTGGGAGGGACGGACACAATACCAGGCATCCGAAACCCGGCTGAGTGCCGAAGAACTCACCCACCAGGATCCCCTTATCCCCCTTACGAATATCCATGCACGGCAAACACACGGGTGGATCTAGGCAAGCTGGTATCGCCTCGCACAGACAGCTGACCCACTAGACTGTCCGGACGCTACCCTAGCTTTACTGGGGGGTTTGTTTTTGGGGGTGTCTCCCCGACCTTTTAGTCGCCTCTTACGACAAGCAGGGATACTGCGTGAGTATTCTCCATCCCCCGACCCGCAGGGGTAATATCTAAAAATACGAGGGTTGTTCAATAAGTAATGCCCCATATTTTTTTCTCCACAATGAGCAAAAACTGAAAGTTGTACTTCTAGGCACTTCAAGTTCAGTGTTTCTCCTCCAGGTGGACGAAGTTTCAAATCATTCCAACAGATGGCAGAGCTGTAGTGAATTTTTAAAATGGCGTCTGTTAGTGATCCACGTTACAAACAGCGAGCAGTGATCGAGTTCTTGATTGCAGAGAAAGACACTGTGGGAAATATCCATAAACGTTTGTGCGCAGTGTATGGAGGTTTTGCTGTCGATAGGAGCACTGTCGGGAGGTGGGCAAAGAGAGTTAAGCCGTCAGAAAGTTCAACAACTCAACTCCAAGATCTGCCACGTTCAGGGCGTCCTGTCTAACTGACTCAAAAATAAAAATATTCTTTTATATTTTTCGTTTGCAGGACAATATCATATTATCGGATGATGATTCCGATTTTGAAGAGAAACCATTAACTTTTAATATGAACGAAGTTAAGCTAATTAATATGTATTTTCTCCAATTATCTTTTTTTTTAAAGGACAACGCGGACTACGAAGAAAATTTCTAACGTCAACCACGAAATGGATACGAGAATATTGAAAGTATATGTTTAGTTCTATTTTACGTCTATATATTCAAGAATATCTATTAATTGTCCTCTTCCGAGAAATTCTACTTCTATTCATAGCATAATTATAATGTGCTTAACGTACGCCACGCTCGTTCACAGAGATTAATGCCTTATTCGGATTCCCAGGAGTCCGATTTGGAAGACGAGCGGCCATCACCAAAAAAGATTTATGTCCGAAATCGAGTCCGTGAATACGAGGGCTCCTTCAATGAAATTCCCTCACCCACTAAATCTTTCACAGATACTTTGAATGGTTACTTCCTCACCACAGAGGGATCTCTGATTTCATGAGAACTGCTGGTCTCAGAGTAAAAATTACTGTGAAAGTTATGTGGACTCGGATGCGGAAACAATGATAGTGAATGAAACGATTTCGTGCAAGTTTATAGTGATAACTTTCCTTTATCGGCAAAGACAATTCTGTTTATGACACTAGGATGAACCATTGGATTTTAATATTTCAGCAAACAACAATTCTGTAATATTACCTGATGATTTGCAGTCATTCGACGTTTGGCCATTTGTTATGGATGATGCTACTTGCTCAGGTGAAAAGAGCATTAAATAATTGTATAATGTAATTACAGCAGAATATTTTAATTAAGTTGTTTTTCTGTTAAATATATTCAAGGAAAAAATAAATTTTATATTAAAACATCTCGCGATTCTTACTATCACGCATGTAAATCCTTTCATAATAATAAACGGGAGACAACAATCATTCCAAATAGATTTTATTTTCAATTTAGAAATAAATATCTTATCGTAATTTTTGCTAATCAGAAGCTAACTACGTTTATATAGAGATCAATATTGTCAGTTAATTATTATGGAATTGGATTACGGCGTCGAAAATCATGCATTGGCTCACAAGGTAGAAGTTGTGGACGAGTCATCATACCGAAGAGTCACCACTGCCTGACGCCATCCTCGCCAGCAAGTGGGTGGAGGGAAAAACTAGCTCAAGCCTGTCATTAGCTGCTCCGCCTTGATGACGACGTATGTTCATAACCGCTGCAGAAGTAAATAAAGAAGAGAAAGCAACAGCAAGGTTCATTAGTTGGCAACAAATCTTAAAATGGCTAATAATGGCAGAAATTCTGGGTGCACCTAAAAGGAAAAGTCGCAGGACATCTATCCTTCACAGCATTGGCATGACACGCCTGGCCCACCTGACTCCAAGAAAGAAGTTATTGATGGATAACCTCCATAAGTGTAAGACAGAACTCAGCAGAATGAAAAACTGAGTTTAAGTGTAAGAAGGACATTCATGGGATAACAGATATAACCAAGACTGACTCTATGAAGTCCTTCGAAAAAAGTCAGAGTCCACCATCTTCGTTGCTGGTGAAGTCAATAACTCAGCAAGGTAGGAAGAAACCAAATGGTAGGCGGTGGACCTACTCAGAAAAGATAATGGCTTTTTCTTTAAGAAGAGACCAAAAACATTCAGGTTTCTCCAACAGTTTATCCATCTCCCTGTTAATAGCACTTTGGTGTCTTTATTGAGGACAATTCCTCTGAGGACTGGGTAGAATAATGAAATGTTCACTCATTTGTCAACCATTGTTCAAAATTTTAAGAAAGATAAGGACGAATGTTGTGCCTTGTAATTTTAAGTAATATCAATACGACCACAAATAACGTATGACACTGATGAAGATGAAATATGGGAATTTGTCGATCAAGGTAGCCAAGGTCGAGTGGGTACTGTAGCCAAGCAAGCCTTGGTTTTTATGATTAGAGGTGAGAGAGCCAGGTGGAAGCAACCCTTATCTTTTTGCTTCAGCCATGAGTCAACTCCAGCTATTGCCTTGGCTGAGCTGATCAAAGATGTGTTGATAGCAGTAACCAATATTGGACTGAAAGTTATTGCCACAATTTGTGACATGGGTACGAGTAATGTAAAACCTATGCAACTTCTTGGTGCTGATTTTTCTTCTCCTTATATTGACCATGAAGGGCAAAGAATAATTACAATATTTCATCCTCCTCACCTAGTGAAGAGTTTTAGAAACCTTGTTCTAAAGCACAACATAAAGGTTCCTGTTAATGTCTTTGGAGAGATAAAACCTATGGTGGTAAAGTGGGAACACCTGAAGACACTTGCCCAGGATGATGTCTCCGTTACATATCTTCCCCTGAGGTTCGTTCTACCATAAATTCTGACTGGATGATAGTTACTTTTCACTAAGTACCTCTTACAAACATTATAATCGTGTTAGTAATGTGTAAGAATGTATTTGGGTAGAAACCATGATTCAAATATGACATTTCTTCAGCTATGCATAACTTATTTAAGCATCACGAAGTATCTAATGCCAAGTGTTTTAATTATCCATTATACATTTCTATTCTCTTCAACCTCACAGAAAGCCATTTGGCCACATCTTCCCGAGAAAAGATGAGTGGACCTAGCTGCTTAGCAGGCATGTAGCTGCTGGCATGCATTCACTTGTGGGAAAAAGTATGCACTCCATTTAGTATTTAGAGTATCTTGTAAATTTGAATAAATAGAATTCAGGTATTCGATTTACGAACATTTGGCCTACTCTTACCACAACTTTCTTTTTGCAGATGTCTTAGGAATGGATGGCCTTGCAACCATGGTCGTGGTGTGAGATAAATAATTGTGGAAATACCAAGTTTATTGTATCATTCACTATGCATATAAGCAGTGAACATTACCAGTGACAAGAGACAGGAATAGGCACTGTGTAAGTAAATACCAAGCACTGAAAATTAAGGGAAGAGATTTTAGCTCACCCCGCAGCAAATTTCTGGCTACCTACGTGCCTGATCCATTTATGCTCCCTGTCCAACCTTTTACCATTATGCTTTATTGGAACCGTCAATCCCGAATCACGCGATTATTTTTTGAGTAGGTGCTCGGGGATCATTTGAGTCATAGCTTTCCAGGGCTGTCACTTTTTCCGTAATTTTCACCCTATCCTTCGCCGTCTTCAGTGTTTACCATTCCACTTGAGTGACTCCATGATTCGCAGCCCGGTGACAGCGATAGGAATTAGCTAGGGCATTGGCGAGGCAGGGAGCCTAGTGGCAGAGTCTGTGGTTAACTGGGTGTGAAGGGACGCTAATCCGCCAGGTCTCACGGGAGCTTCGACAAACTATAGGGCAAATACGCCATTAGATTACAACTCTGATCACTAGACTTATTACTTAGAGTCACAGTTCTTTAGCAGACAGGAGTATCATTGTCACAACTTAAGATATTTAAGGCTCTTTATTCATTATATTTAAAAATAATGACATGTATCCCTTAATTTCTTTTTGATCCTATGCATAAATTTATATTTTTTCCTCTAGTTGAAATTCAACGGGCACCCCCTCTAGTTTACAATGAATGAGAGTGATGTTATGGGTCCAAGTACAAGCGGTGCTGTAAGGCCTAAAAAACGTAAAGAAAAGCCGATAAGGTAAACTTTCAAGAAAACTTCCGTAGAGGAATGCAAATGATGTTTCCAAACAATAAAATCGCAATATGGAAGCACCACTAGCCTAAGGCGCCATTTACAAAGAAAACATGGCATTACATTTGAACAATTCCTTAAAGAGGAAGAAGCTTTCAAGGAGGAAAATTCTGAAAAAAGTAAAACTAGGTCAACACAAATTGCTGCAACTAGCAGTTCCAAGCAATTGGGCATTACTCAATTTGTGAGCATGAAAGAAAAATATGGCCAAAACTACCTTAAAGAAGTGGCAATAAAAAATGCAGTCACTAAATAGATGGTAGAAAGTCTTCATCCTTTTACTTTGGCAGAAGAGCCAGGATTATTAAAGGTGTTAGAAATTGCCGACAGTAAAATCAGTCTGCAATCAGCGAAAACCTTCTCAAGAACACTAGTTCCGGAACTTTTCAAAAAGACAGAGCTAAAATGAAATGCAAGCTAGAAAATGAAAAACCTACACTACAGGCACTATCCATCACTACTGACATGTGGACATCGCTCAATACTACATCATATCTGGCAGTTACTGTACATTATGTAACTAAAGATTTCGCACTCGCATCCCATTGCTTGGGATGCACAGTTGTGACGGAGTCCCATACAGGAGAAGTAATCCGAAGGGAATTGCAGAATATATTGAATGAATGGGGTTTGTTGGACACTAAAGCACTTTACTGTGTCACGGATAATTCTGCAAATATGCGATCAGCTTTGAATTTAATGCCAGAAATCACTCAGCTCTTGTTATGCACATACCCTTAATCTGATGATTAAAGATACAAAGAAGGAGTATAGTGGGTTTGATAAAATGCGACACAAATGCAAGAGCATTGTAGAGCATTTTCGCCACAGTGCAATCGCAAGAGCAAATTTACATTCACAGCTGAAACAGGGATGAGAGAATTGGAATTGATACAAAATATAGAAACCCGTTGGAACTCAAGAGTACCTCATGATGGAAAGACTCGGTGATTTGAAAGTTGCCCTCGTGATTGAACTTAGTCAGCCTGGTTGCCGTATCGTAAACCTGACTTCCACGGAATGGAGTTTAGTTGACTCTTATGTTAAGTAGTAGTAGTAGTGGGGTTGATAGGGTGCGTCGACAGCATGGTCATTTTGCACCACTACACGTCATAATTATAAAAAATACATATACGCTGCATATTACGGTATTATAATAAAGTACTTGATATAAACGCTGAGTCAAAATTAAAAATAATTTTACATCCTTAAAATACTATTAAATAGGCCAGTTTCATTTAAAAATTCCAAAACGCGCTTAAGAACATCTGGGTCATCGCCTAGAATATACTCCAGGTCTCCCACTAGCTGCAGCCTGTTACGCACCGCCCGATATCTCTAACACTCGGTCAGGATATGTCGAATGCTAAGAGGACAGTCGCAGTCATCACATCGCGGTGGAATTTTCTCTTCGGTGAAGAGGAAGGAGTGGGTCAGAGGGCAGTGCCCTATCCTTAGTCGTGTTATGACGACTTCCTCTCGGCGACTCTTCCTGGCGGACGAAGGCCACGCTGTCACTACCGGTTTTAACCCGCGCATTTTGTTACCTTCGGTGGTTCTCCACGACTCCTTCCACTGCTCTAGGACTGCATTTCTTAAAGCCGCCTTCACATCTTGGAAGGGTACCGGCGTCGGCTCCATGGCGTCCATGGCGAGTGCCTCTTTCGCCAAAGTGTCGGCTCTCTCGTTCCCGGCGATACCCACGTGTACAGGGACCCACATGAAAAAGATCTTAGTTCCCTTTTTGTCCAGAGGGAGGAGTGAAGATTGAATCTCCTCTCTTATGTTAAGGTTCTAAAACCAATTTATGATGCAACTCTAAAGGTTTCATCAGACAAAAAGCCAACAAGAAGCACGATCATTTCAATTCTTTTAGACATAGAAGTATCAACTCAGTCATCGAGAATAAGCAACAGGGATCCACATTGGCAAAGACTTAGCTCAAGTAAATATGCGGATATTGAGGATGCTGCATTGAAGACCGAGGGGAGCGTTTCAGGCCTCACTTCCACTCTACCCGTGTTTACGTTTGAATGAACAAGGGCATCAAAAATCATGTGATGCATTTTAAGCCACTTTGTGACCCCTCCTTAGTCTTGTGATAGAGGTTAATGCTTGAATTTCCAGCATCCCCTCTCTCCCCCAAGGCTGGATTCTTTTGTAAATTTTTTCAGGTTACTAATTACCAAGCAGGGTGTTGCAAAACACTTGCATTTGCTAAAAATTTTGAATAAGGAATGGTAAGTGCATAAAATGTGTCCCTTCATTCAGCATTTTTTAAAATTAAGGCTTTATGACTTTTCACCAACCTCTTCATCACCTCACATGAGTTATGGATGCCCCCCTTTTTGAAATTAAGTTCACCATCTAAATAAATTGTAATCAGGTTCTAAGTAAGAAGTTCGAGAGCATAAAATTGTGAAATACAACCTAAAGCGTTATTTTAAACCTAAGAAGGCCCCCAGGCTGATTGGTATAGCCAAATACAGCAAAATGTTTAGGCTGATTAAATAGGCTTACTTAAGGAAAAATTGAATATAAATATTTATTAGGAACCTTTTAAATTCTAGTAGTAAATTGTACTTCCCTTTTTTAAGTTTCAAAGGCTTAAAAGTTGCCCCAGAAAAATCAATATCGACTAAATACATGGATGGTGTTTTTCAGGTAAACTTCAGCTGGAGGCTTACACAAATGAGCCACGAATAAAAATAAATGATGACCCATTTCAGTGGTGGCGAGATAATAGCTTCGAGTATGAATTTATTTCACCACTGGCTCAAAAATACTTAGGCATCACTGCCACAGAAGTTGCATCTGAAAGAGTGTTTTCTTCAGCAGGCAAGGTCATCTTCAAGAGAAGAACCAGGCTTTCGCCAGAAAATGGAGAAACATTAGTATTCTTACACCAAAATTTAAATAGTTTGGATGTGTAATAAACTTTTAGGAAACAGGAATGCTGTTGTTTTTGAAGTGTTAAAACTCTCCTTTTTGTAGGATACGTTTTCACTAAAGACTTCTGGTAACACTTCATTTGTTAAACTTACTTTCATCCTTTGTGGTATAAGCGTAAAACAATTAGGTTTAAGTATTTTCACTTCTGACAAAGTTACCAATAAATTATAGATCGTGTAATTAATAGTAAATAACGAGGCATGACTCATTCTTGTGATAATTGTTACTAGCTTTCACCAGTTATCATTCTATTCTTTTCAGACATTTTGGTTTCTCTAATTTTTTTGTAACTAGAGTTGAACATTTATGCAAACAAAATATTTTCTATTTATATTTGTTTTTGATTCTAAAAATTTCTAATATGGGCCATTAAGTTAAATAATAGTTAATCTGAAATTTAGTGAACTGTAAAAATGTTTTTGGGATGTATTTGCTACTACAGGAAATACAGTAAGACGTTTGTTTTACACTTAATTCATTTTCCAACTTAGTATTGTATTTATTTGTGTTATTATAGAAGTCAACTGTTTTCAGGTATTTGAATTTCTATTTTGTGTCTATACACTTAAACTTTAGTCCACCATGTGGGTCTAGATTGTTTCTTTTTCTTTTATTTTTTTATATTTTTGCACGAGCTTCTGGAAATAATTACGATCCATATATAGGATGCGACCCGACACGAGACCACACCTGACCCGTGGGTCAAAAAAAAACCAAATCCGAACCTTAACATTTTGACCCGTCCTCCCCTATGAAGTATCATATCACAAGAGAGACCATGCCTTTATAATTAAGTCCGTTGGCAGTGAAGACATGCGTTGGTTCTACCAGCGCTGGACACAGTCTAGGGATACTTCGCTTGAAAGATGAAAGGAAACGACAAACTCTCTGTCATTAATAAATACAGCGCCCAGACGGAGATTGTCATACCCGAAGGAGCGCTTTAGCTGATAGTGGAAAAGATGAGGCACCATATCACAAGAGAGACCATTCCTTTATTACGAAGTCCGTTGACAGTAAAATAATGCCCCTGCGGATAGGGGGATGGAGAAATGAATCTATACTGCTACCGCAATATATTCAAGGTAGAGGGGGAGATAGGTGTACCAGCATGGAGGTGGGGAGAAGTGGTGGGATTTGGTGAATCTGCACTCACCTATGGCTGAGTAGAGGATTGTACCCTACTCTCCGATCCTGATTAAAATACTCAACGCACATATCAACGTTGAATAACGCAAATCAATTGAGTCATTGAATGCAAATATATGTATGTACACATGGGAAGTTATCAAGGTATAATTTTGCTCAGAAGATGGCTCAAGAAACCCGGAGGAGAGAGGTGACCATCTTATGAACCTGGGTGCATTATAACACTAGAACCGCGGCAGGGGTCAAAATAACCCCTTTTTAATTTCACTTCATATTTTTCTCACTTGTTTTTTTAAACTACGGTTTGGTATTTTATGAATTTTCATGAAAAATGATTTTGTCCTCTTAAATGATGTTTTATTATTGTTTGGTCACTGTATCGACTTCTGTCCGATGATATACTGTCACCGGCGGAAGGGGTCATTTTGACCCCTCAGGGAAATTTGCTATTCCACAGCAGAATTTGTGTATACTTCCAACTCCGATTAACATGCAAACAAGCAATAAGCGTCGGTCACATCGAAGAAGGGCGACGGACGCGCAGCAGGAAGGTGAGGGGTGCCGGTAGGTCCGGAAAACTGTTTGGCAGACTGGTCCAGACTAACAGGGAATTTCTCACTACTGCCAAGTGGCAGCGTAGTGTTGCTTCCGCCCTCGCTCAGCAGTCAGTAATAGCCCATCTGAAGGAAAAGAGCGACTCGCTACGCATCCGCTGTCCCTGTCCACGAACTGCTTGCTTTCGTAGGTATTCATTATGCACGGGGTGCATATGGAGATAGACATGTGAAAATTGACAGTCATTGGTCACCAAATTGGGGGCCACATTTCTTTGCAAAGACCACGTCTAGCGATCGTTTCCGCAAATGAATGTAGTTCCTTAGGTTTGATATTAGAGGCAAGAGAGCAGTTCGTCTTCAAATCAATAAGTTTGCCCTGGTTTCTGATTTGTGGAACCATTTCATCGAAAACTGAAGTAATCTGTACAAACCACGGCCTAATTCGATCGTAGATGACCAGTTATTCCCCTCTAAGTTCAGGTGCCCTTTTACGCAGTACATGCCAAATAAACCCGAAAAATTGGGCTTTAAGTTCTGGATCCTTGTGAACTCTTCACAGTAAGTAACTGAGGACAGACCTCCCGATGTAAATATAGGTGAGCACGTATTGATGAAGGTGAAAGATGACTTCCTTGGAATGGGACGTTACGTGACTACAGATAATGTTGTTTACTTCCTTGCATTTGGCGAAGAATCTGACAGCTACGCAAACTAGTGTACTTGAGATAATGACCCGTATGCCACGAATACAAATAAATGATGACACATTTCAGTGGTGGCGAGATAATAGATTCGAGTATGAATTTATTTCACCACTGGCTTAAAAATACTTGGGCATCCCAGCCACAGAAGTAGCATCTGAAAGAGTGTTTTCTTCAGCAGGCAAGGTCATCTTCAAGAGAAGAACCAGGCTTTCGCCAGAAAATGGAGAAACATTAGTATTCTTACACCAAAATTTAAATAGTTTGGATGTGTAATAAACTTTTAGGAAACAGGAATGCTGTTGTTTTTGAAGTGTTAAAACTCTCCTTTTTGTAGGATACGTTTTCACTAAAGACTTCTGGTAACACTTCATTTGTTAAACTTACTTTCATCCTTTGTGGTATAAGCGTAAAACAATTAGGTTTAAGTATTTTCACTTCTGACAAAGTTACTCATAAATTATAGATTGTGTAATTAATAGAAAATAACTAGGCATGACTCATTCTTGTGGTAATTGTTGCTAGCTTGCACCAGTTATCATTCTATTCTTTTCAGACATTTTGGTTACCCTAATTATTTGGTAACTAGAGATGAACATCTATGCAAACAAAATATTTTCTATTTATATTTGTTTTTGATTTTCAAAATTTCTAATATGGGCCATTAAGTTAAATAATAGTTAATCTGAAATTTAGTGAACTGTAAAAATGTTTTTGGGATGTATTTGCTACTACAGGAAATACAGTAAGACGTTTGTTTTACACTTAATTCATTTTCCAACTTAGTATTGTATTTATTTGTGTTATTATAGAAGTCAACTGTTTCGGGTATTTGAATTTCTATTTTGTGTCTATACACTTAAACTTTAGTCCACCATGTGGGTCTAGATTGTTTCTTTTTCTTTTATTTTTTTATATTTTTGCACGAGCTTCTGGAAATAATTACGATCCATATATAGGATGCGACCCGACACGAGACCACACCTGACCCGTGGGTCAAAAAAAAACCAAATCCGAACCTTAATATTTTGACCCGTCCTCCCCTATGAAGTATCATATCACAAGAGAGACCATGCCTTTATAATTAAGTCCGTTGGCAGTGAAGACATGCGTTGGTTCTACCAGCGCTGGACACAGTCTAGGGATACTTCGCTTGAAAGATGAAAGGAAACGACAAACTCTCTGTCATTAATAAATACAGCGCCCAGACGGAGATTGTCATACCCGAAGGAGCGCTTTAGCTGATAGTGGAAAAGATGAGGCACCATATCACAAGAGAGACCATTCCTTTATTACGAAGTCCGTTGACAGTAAAATAATGCCCCTGCGGATAGGGGGATGGAGAAATGAATCTATACTGCTACCGCAATATATTCAAGGTAGAGGGGGAGATAGGTGTACCAGCATGGAGGTGGGGAGATGTGGTGGGATTTGGTGAATCTGCACTCACCTATGGCTGAGTAGAGGATTGTACCCTACTCTCCGATCCTGATTAAAATACTCAACGCACATATCAACGTTGAATACCGCAAATCAATTGAGTCATTGAATGCAAATATATGTATGTACACATGGGAAGTGATCAAGCTATAATTTTGCTCAGAAGATGGCTCAAGAAACCGGGAGGAGAGAGGTGACCATCTTATGAACCTGGGTTCATTATAACACTAGAACCGCGGCAGGGGTCAAAATAACCCCTTTTTAATTTCACTTCATATTTTTCTCACTTGTTTTTTTAAACTACGGTTTAGTATTTTATGAATTTTCATGAAAAATGATTTTGTCCTCTTAAATGATGTTTTATTATTGTTTGGTCACTGTATCGACTTCTGTCCGATGATATACTGTCACCGGCGGAAGGGGTCATTTTGACCCCTCAGGGAAATTTGCTATTCCACAGCAGAATTTGTGTATACTTCCAACTCCGATTAACATGCAAACAAGCAATAAGCGTCGGTCACATCGAAGAAGGGCGACGGACGCGCAGCAGGAAGGGGAGGGGTGCCGGTAGGTCCGGAAAACTGTTTGGCAGACTGGTCCAGACTAACAGGGAATTTCTCACTACTGCCAAGTGCCAGCGTAGTGTTGCTTCCGCCCTCGCTCAGCAGTCAGTAATAGCCCATCTGAAGGAAAAGAGCGACTCGCTGCGCATCCGCTGTCCCTGTCCACGAACTGCTTGCTTTTGTAGGTATTCATTATGCACGGGGTGCATATGGAGATAGACATATGAAAATTGACAGTCATTGGTCACCAAATTGGGGGCCACATTTCTTTGCAAAGACCACGTCTAGCGATCGTTTCCGCAAATGAATGTAGTTCCTTAGGTTTGATATTAGAGGCAAGAGAGCAGTTCGTCTTCAAATCAATAAGTTTGCCCTGGTTTCTGATTTGTGGAACCATTTCATCGAAAACTGAAAGAATCTGTACAAACCACGGCCTAATTCGATCGTAGATGACCAGTTATTCCCCTCTAAGTTCAGGTGCCCTTTTACGCAGTACATGCCAAATAAACCCGAAAAATTGGGCTTTAAGTTCTGGATCCTTGTGAACTCTTCACAGTAAGTAACTGAGGACAGACCTCCCGATGTAAATATAGGTGAGCACGTATTGATGAAGGTGAAAGATGACTTCCTTGGAATGGGACGTTACGTGACTACAGATAATGTTGTTTACTTCCTTACATTTGGCGAAGAATCTGACAGCTACGCAAACTAGTGTACTTGAGATAATGACCCGTATGCCACGAATACAAATAAATGATGACACATTTCAGTGGTGGCGAGATAATAGATTCGAGTATGAATTTATTTCACCACTGGCTTAAAAATACTTGGGCATCCCAGCCACAGAAGTAGCATCTGAAAGAGTGTTTTCTTCAGCAGGCAAGGTCATCTTCAAGAGAAGAACCAGGCTTTCGCCAGAAAATGGAGAAACATTAGTATTCTTACACCAAAATTTAAATAGTTTGGATGTGTAATAAACTTTTAGGAAACAGGAATGCTGTTGTTTTTGAAGTGTTAAAACTCTCCTTTTTGTAGGATACGTTTTCACTAAAGACTTCTGGTAACACTTCATTTGTTAAACTTACTTTCATCCTTTGTGGTATAAGCGTAAAACAATTAGGTTTAAGTATTTTCACTTCTGACAAAGTTACTCATAAATTATAGATCGTGTAATTAATAGAAAATAACCAGGCATGACTCATTCTTGTGGTAATTGTTGCTAGCTTTCACCAGTTATCATTCTATTCTTTTCAGACATTTTGGTTACCCTAATTATTTGGTAACTAGAGCTGAACATCTATGCAAACAAAATATTTTCTATTTATATTTGTTTTTCAAAATTTCTAATATGGGCCAATAAGTTAAATAATAGTTAATCTGAAATTTAGTGAACTGTAAAAATGTTTTTGGGATGTATTTGCTACTACAGGAAATACAGTAAGACGTTTGTTTTACACTTAATTCATTTTCCAACTTAGTATTGTATTTATTTGTGTTATTATAGAAGTCAACTGTTTTCAGGTATTTGAATTTCTATTTTGTGTCTATACACTTAAACTTTAGTCCACCATGTGGGTCTATATTGTTTCTTTTTCTTTTATTGGCCTTCATAAACATATTTTTTTATATTTTTGCACGAGCTTCTGGAAAAAATTACGATCCATATATAGGATGCGACCCGACACGAGACCACACCTGACCCGTGGGTCAAAAAAAAACCAAATCCGAACCTTAAAATTTTGACCCGTCCTCCCCTATGAAGTACCATATCACAAGAGAGACCATGACTTTATAATTAAGTCCGTTGGCAGTGAAGACATGCGTTGGTTCTACCAGCGCTGGACACAGTCTAGGGATCCTTCGCTTGAAAGATGAAAGGAAACGACAAACTCTCTGTCATTAATAAATACAGCGCCCAGACGGAGATTGTCATACCCGAAGGAGCGCTTTAGCTGATAGTGGAAAAGATGAGGCACCATATCACAAGAGAGACCATTCCTTTATTACGAAGTCCGTTGACAGTAAAATAAAGCCCCTGCGGATAGGGGGATGGAGAAATGAACTTATACTGCTACCGCAATATATTCAAGGTAGAGGGGGAGATAGGTGTACCAGCATGGAGGTGGGGAGAAGTGGTGGGATTTGGTGAATCTGCACTCACCTATGGCTGAGTAGAGGATTGTACCCTACTCTCCGATCCTGATTAAAATACTCAACGCACATATCAACGTTGAATAACGCAAATCAATTGAGTCATTGAATGCAAATATATGTATGTACACGTGGGAAGTGATCAAGCTATAATTTTGCTCAGAAGATGGCTCAAGAAACCGGGAGGAGAGAGGTGACCATCTTATGAACCTGGGTGCATTATAACACTAGAACCGCGGCAGGGGTCAAAATAACCCCTTTTTTAATTTCACTTCATATTTTTCTCACTTGTTTTTTTAAACTTCGGTTTGGTATTTTATGAATTTTCATGAAAAATGATTTTGTCCTCTTAAATGATGTTTTATTATTGTTTGGTCACTGTATCGACTTCTGTCCGATGATATACTGTCACCGGCGGAAGGGGTCATTTTGACCCCTCAGGGAAATTTGCTATTCCACAGCAGAATTTGTGTATACTTCCAACTCCGATTAACATGCAAACAAGCAATAAGCGTCGGTCACATCGAAGAAGGGCGACGGACGCGCAGCAGGAAGGGGAGGGGTGCCGGTAGGTCCGGAAAACTGTTTGGCAGACTGGTCCAGACTAACAGGGAATTTCTCACTACTGCCAAGTGCCAGCGTAGTGTTGCTTCCGCCCTCGCTCAGCAGTCAGTAATAGCCCATCTGAAGGAAAAGAGCGACTCGCTGCGCATCCGCTGTCCCTGTCCACGAACTGCTTGCTTTTGTAGGTATTCATTATGCACGGGGTGCATATGGAGATAGACATATGAAAATTGACAGTCATTGGTCACCAAATTGGGGGCCACATTTCTTTGCAAAGACCACGTCTAGCGATCGTTTCCGCAAATGAATGTAGTTCCTTAGGTTTGATATTAGAGGCAAGAGAGCAGTTCGTCTTCAAATCAATAAGTTTGCCCTGGTTTCTGATTTGTGGAACCATTTCATCGAAAACTGAAAGAATCTGTACAAACCACGGCCTAATTCGATCGTAGATGACCAGTTATTCCCCTCTAAGTTCAGGTGCCCTTTTACGCAGTACATGCCAAATAAACCCGAAAAATTGGGCTTTAAGTTCTGGATCCTTGTGAACTCTTCACAGTAAGTAACTGAGGACAGACCTCCCGATGTAAATATAGGTGAGCACGTATTGATGAAGGTGAAAGATGACTTCCTTGGAATGGGACGTTACGTGACTACAGATAATGTTGTTTACTTCCTTACATTTGGCGAAGAATCTGACAGCTACGCAAACTAGTGTACTTGAGATAATGACCCGTATGCCACGAATACAAATAAATGATGACACATTTCAGTGGTGGCGAGATAATAGATTCGAGTATGAATTTATTTCACCACTGGCTTAAAAATACTTGGGCATCCCAGCCACAGAAGTAGCATCTGAAAGAGTGTTTTCTTCAGCAGGCAAGGTCATCTTCAAGAGAAGAACCAGGCTTTCGCCAGAAAATGGAGAAACATTAGTATTCTTACACCAAAATTTAAATAGTTTGGATGTGTAATAAACTTTTAGGAAACAGGAATGCTGTTGTTTTTGAAGTGTTAAAACTCTCCTTTTTGTAGGATACGTTTTCACTAAAGACTTCTGGTAACACTTCATTTGTTAAACTTACTTTCATCCTTTGTGGTATAAGCGTAAAACAATTAGGTTTAAGTATTTTCACTTCTGACAAAGTTACTCATAAATTATAGATCGTGTAATTAATAGAAAATAACCAGGCATGACTCATTCTTGTGGTAATTGTTGCTAGCTTTCACCAGTTATCATTCTATTCTTTTCAGACATTTTGGTTACCCTAATTATTTGGTAACTAGAGCTGAACATCTATGCAAACAAAATATTTTCTATTTATATTTGTTTTTCAAAATTTCTAATATGGGCCAATAAGTTAAATAATAGTTAATCTGAAATTTAGTGAACTGTAAAAATGTTTTTGGGATGTATTTGCTACTACAGGAAATACAGTAAGACGTTTGTTTTACACTTAATTCATTTTCCAACTTAGTATTGTATTTATTTGTGTTATTATAGAAGTCAACTGTTTTCAGGTATTTGAATTTCTATTTTGTGTCTATACACTTAAACTTTAGTCCACCATGTGGGTCTATATTGTTTCTTTTTCTTTTATTGGCCTTCATAAACATATTTTTTTATATTTTTGCACGAGCTTCTGGAAAAAATTACGATCCATATATAGGATGCGACCCGACACGAGACCACACCTGACCCGTGGGTCAAAAAAAAACCAAATCCGAACCTTAAAATTTTGACCCGTCCTCCCCTATGAAGTACCATATCACAAGAGAGACCATGACTTTATAATTAAGTCCGTTGGCAGTGAAGACATGCGTTGGTTCTACCAGCGCTGGACACAGTCTAGGGATCCTTCGCTTGAAAGATGAAAGGAAACGACAAACTCTCTGTCATTAATAAATACAGCGCCCAGACGGAGATTGTCATACCCGAAGGAGCGCTTTAGCTGATAGTGGAAAAGATGAGGCACCATATCACAAGAGAGACCATTCCTTTATTACGAAGTCCGTTGACAGTAAAATAAAGCCCCTGCGGATAGGGGGATGGAGAAATGAACTTATACTGCTACCGCAATATATTCAAGGTAGAGGGGGAGATAGGTGTACCAGCATGGAGGTGGGGAGAAGTGGTGGGATTTGGTGAATCTGCACTCACCTATGGCTGAGTAGAGGATTGTACCCTACTCTCCGATCCTGATTAAAATACTCAACGCACATATCAACGTTGAATAACGCAAATCAATTGAGTCATTGAATGCAAATATATGTATGTACACGTGGGAAGTGATCAAGCTATAATTTTGCTCAGAAGATGGCTCAAGAAACCGGGAGGAGAGAGGTGACCATCTTATGAACCTGGGTGCATTATAACACTAGAACCGCGGCAGGGGTCAAAATAACCCCTTTTTTAATTTCACTTCATATTTTTCTCACTTGTTTTTTTAAACTTCGGTTTGGTATTTTATGAATTTTCATGAAAAATGATTTTGTCCTCTTAAATGATGTTTTATTATTGTTTGGTCACTGTATCGACTTCTGTCCGATGATATACTGTCACCGGCGGAAGGGGTCATTTTGACCCCTCAGGGAAATTTGCTATTCCACAGCAGAATTTGTGTATACTTCCAACTCCGATTAACATGCAAACAAGCAATAAGCGTCGGTCACATCGAAGAAGGGCGACGGACGCGCAGCAGGAAGGGGAGGGGTGCCGGTAGGTCCGGAAAACTGTTTGGCAGACTGGTCCAGACTAACAGGGAATTTCTCACTACTGCCAAGTGCCAGCGTAGTGTTGCTTCCGCCCTCGCTCAGCAGTCAGTAATAGCCCATCTCAAGGCAAAGAGCGACTCGCTGCGCATCCGCTGTCCCTGTCCACGAACTGCTTGCTTTCGTAGGTATTCATTATGCACGGGGTGCATATGGAGATAGACATGTGAAAATTGACAGTCATTGGTCAACAAACTGGGGGCCACATTTCTTTGCAAAGGCCACGTCTAGCGATCGTTTCCGCAAATGAATGTAGTTCCTTAGGTTTGATATTAGAGGCAAGAGAGCAGTTCGTCTTCAAATCAATAAGTTTGCCCTGGTTTCTGATTTGTGGAACCCTTTCATCGAAAACTTAAAGAATCTGTATAAACCAGGGTCTAATTCGATCGTAGATGACCATTTATTCCCATCTAAGTTCAGGTGCCCTTTTACGCAGTACATGCCAAATAAACCCGATAAATTGGGGTTTATGTTCTGGATCCTTGTGAACTCTTCACAGTAAGTAACTGAGGACAGACCTCCCGATGTAAATCTAGGTGAGCACGTATTGATGAAGGTGAAAGATGACTTCCTTGGAATGGGACGTTACGTGACTACAGATAATGTTGTTTACTTCCTTGCATTTAGCGAAGAATCTGACAGCTACGCAAACTAGTGTACTTGAGATAATGACCCGTATGCCACGAATAAAAATAAATGATGACACATTTCAGTGGTGGCGAGATAATAGATTCGAGTATGAATTTATTTCACCACTGGCTTAAAAATACTTGGGCATCCCAGCCACAGAAGTAGCATCTGAAAGAGTGTTTTCTTCAGCAGGCAAGGTCATCTTCAAGAGAAGAACCAGGCTTTCGCCAGAAAATGGAGAAACATTAGTATTCTTACACCAAAATTTAAATAGTTTGGATGTGTAATAAACTTTTAGGAAACAGGAATGCTGTTGTTTTTGAAGTGTTAAAACTCTCCTTTTTGTAGGATACGTTTTCACTAAAGACTTCTGGTAACACTTCATTTGTTAAACATACTTTCATCCTTTGTGGTATAAGCGTAAAACAATTAGGTTTAAGTATTTTCACTTCTGACAAAGTTACTCATAAATTATAGATTGTGTAATTAATAGAAAATAACTAGGCATGACTCATTCTTGTGGTAATTGTTGCTAGCTTTTACCAGTTATCATTCTATTCTTTTCAGACATTTTGGTTACTCTAATTATTTGGTAACTAGAGATGAACATCTATGCAAACAAAATATTTTCTATTTATATTTGTTTTTATTTTCAAATTTTCTAATATGGGCCATTAAGTTAAATAATAGTTAATCTGAAATTTAGTGAACTGTAAAAATATTTTTGGGATGTATTTGCTACTACAGGAAATACAGTAAGACATTTGTTTTACACTTAATACATTTTCAACTTAGTGTTGTTTTTATTTGTGTTATTATAGAAGTCAACTGTTTTCAGGTATTTGAATTTCTATTTTGTGTCTATACACTTAAACTTTAGTCCACCATGTGGGTCTATATTGTTTCTTTTTCATTTATTGGCCTTCATAAACATATTTTTTTATATTTTTGCACGAGCTTCTGGAAAAAATTACGATCCATATATAGGATGCGACCCGACACGAGACCACACCTGACCCGTGGGTCAAAAAAAAACCAAATCCGAACCTTAAAATTTTGACCCGTCCTCCCCTATGAAGTACCATATCACAAGAGAGACCATGACTTTATAATTAAGTCCGTTGGCAGTGAAGACATGCGTTGGTTCTACCAGCGCTGGACACAGTCTAGGGATCCTTCGCTTGAAAGATGAAAGGAAACGACAAACTCTCTGTCATTAATAAATACAGCGCCCAGACGGAGATTGTCATACCCGAAGGAGCGCTTTAGCTGATAGTGGAAAAGATGAGGCACCATATCACAAGAGAGACCATTCCTTTATTACGAAGTCCGTTGACAGTAAAATAAAGCCCCTGCGGATAGGGGGATGGAGAAATGAACTTATACTGCTACCGCAATATATTCAAGGTAGAGGGGGAGATAGGTGTACCAGCATGGAGGTGGGGAGAAGTGGTGGGATTTGGTGAATCTGCACTCACCTATGGCTGAGTAGAGGATTGTACCCTACTCTCCGATCCTGATTAAAATACTCAACGCACATATCAACGTTGAATACCGCAAATCAATTAAGTCATTGAATGCAAATATATGTATGTACACGTGGGAAGTGATCAAGCTATAATTTTGCTCAGAAGATGGCTCAAGAAACCCGGAGGAGAGTGGTGACCATCTTATGAACCTGGGTGCATTATAACACTAGAACCGCGGCAGAGGTCAAAATAACCCCTTTTTAATTTCACTTCATATTTTTCTCACTTGTTTATTTAAACTACGGTTTAGTATTTTATGAATTTTCATGAAAAATGATTTTGTCCTCTTAAATGATGTTTTATTATTGTTTGGTCACTGTATCGACTTCTGTCCGATGATATACTGTCACCGGCGGAAGGGGTCATTTTGACCCCTCAGGGAAATTTGCTATTCCACAGCAGAATTTGTGTATACTTCCAACTCCGATTAACATGCAAACAAGCAATAAGCGTCGGTCACATCGAAGAAGGGCGACGGACGCGCAGCAGGAAGGGGAGGGGTGCCGGTAGGTCCGGAAAACTGTTTGGCAGACTGGTCCAGACTAACAGGGAATTTCTCACTACTGCCAAGTGCCAGCGTAGTGTTGCTTCCGCCCTCGCTCAGCAGTCAGTAATAGCCCATCTCAAGGCAAAGAGCGACTCGCTGCGCATCCGCTGTCCCTGTCCACGAACTGCTTGCTTTTGTAGGTATTCATTATGCACGGGGTGCATATGGAGATAGACATATGAAAATTGACAGTCATTGGTCACCAAATTGGGGGCCACATTTCTTTGCAAAGACCACGTCTAGCGATCGTTTCCGCAAATGAATGTAGTTCCTTAGGTTTGATATTAGAGGCAAGAGAGCAGTTCGTCTTCAAATCAATAAGTTTGCCCTGGTTTCTGATTTGTGGAACCCTTTCATCGAAAACTGAAAGAATCTGTACAAACCAGGGTCTAATTCGATCGTAGATGACCATTTATTCCCATCTAAGTTCAGGTGCCCTTTTACGCAGTACATGCCAAATAAACCCGATAAATTGGGGTTTATGTTCTGGATCCTTGTGAACTCTTCACAGTAAGTAACTGAGGACAGACCTCCCGATGTAAATCTAGGTGAGCACGTATTGATGAAGGTGAAAGATGACTTCCTTGGAATGGGACGTTACGTGACTACAGATAATGTTGTTTACTTCCTTGCATTTGGCAAAGAATCTGAAAGCTACGCAAACTAGTGTACTTGAGATTATGACCCGTATGAGACGCAAAGTACCTCAAGCAGTGAAGGTCTCGAGCACTGAGCGCTACTGAACTGTTCTTCCGAAAAATGATGTTGCCACTCTAAATGGATAAAGTAGGAAAGAACGGAGTGTTATTGAGTGCCATACATCAACTGTTTATGAGTCAAATAATGAAGAAAAATTACCTGAAAGCACATGAAGTTATTGCTTGCCTTCCAAAGCTAGCGACTCTTCACTTCGGTCACCTTTAATTTTCAAAACACGTTTTCTAAGTTTTTCATGGAAAAATTGTTTTAAAAACATACTATATCTCTGTTTGCCCCAACACTGTTAGAACATGATGCAGCAGCTATTTCTGATGCTGTATCACTTCACCCACTTACCTGGGGTAAAGTGATACAAGGGGTTAAAAAAATAATAGTTTAAGAAACTTTATAAATAAAAAACTTTCATGGATAGATACTCTTGTGATAGATGTAATCAACCATTGGTATAAATCCATTTAAAAATTTTATTGCGTGTCAATGTTTTCAATTTGCCAACTATCACTTCACCCCATTTTATGGTGTATCTTTACATGGATGGTGTCTGAACACACTCCGCTACACACCCACACAGCGGCTCGCAGCGCCTTCCACGTAGATGCATATCACAGTACAGAGAACGACATATTCTCAAAAGACTATCCAGTGACATCACCTGGAAGGACATTTGGCGTCCCCACAACATTCTGGTTTAAATTTAAGTCGAATTGGGAGATATCTGTATGTTAAACATCTTTTCAACGAAGATACCATCACTGTTTTTACTGTCTGCAATGGCATTGCCTTATTTCAGGGTAACATTACTCATGATGTGCACATGCCGATACTACGTGTTTCATGTTTAAGTGCTGCTTTCGGCATTCTGATGGTGCAGTGACGTGACAATATTTTTTGGGCATGCCTTTGGTGTCGGGTATATAAAAATGTGACAGCAGTTGCGTGCTGTCCACCACCTAGTTCATGTGGTGTCCGGTAGGTGCCGCGGGGGCACAGATGTAAGATCATATGATGTAAAGAATATTGTGAATTAACTATTTTTCATGAAATGAATCTGGAGATGTTGGGTATCACTTGTTTTGTCAGTAACATTGATTTCCTTTTGGAGCGCAACAATATGATTTTACCTCAAAATGCCAAAATAAAGCGCTTTAATAAGATGTATGTTTGTCAGGAAACACTAGTAAAGCTTATAAAAATTATAAAATGTCCACCATGTTGGTGATTTCTACTGAGGGATCTCCCCTCATTGAAGATTCATGATATGAAGGCTTCTTATTCATCAACCACGAGAACTACAACCTGGACAAGAAGCTTCCACATTAGGAATACTTCCCACCCTTTTAGTCGCCTCCTACGACAAGCAGGGATACTGCGGGAGTATTCTGGTCCCCTACCCGCAGGGATGAAAACATTGCCCCTAATTGAACACAAATACCTGAAAAATTCTGTCAGAACCACCAAAAATTGAATATTTGACCTTTTTACTCATATTTCAAGGTATTTTTGAAGCATAATATAAACTAAGCGCACTGCCTGATGCAGCACTTACCTTAGAGGGAACCTCTTTCCTCTACCCTCTAATGTATACCAAACTGTTTCCCAATAACATATTTCCATGACATTATACTTTGGTACCTTGTGAATCAAACAAACTACACAAAAATTCCATGCAAGATATACAATGGAATTCAAGATATCAGTTTAGATAGCAGTCCATTCTTAATCACTCAGCAAAATACAATTCAGATATCAATATGTTTATGAATTCTCACACTCTGCACTATGAATAAGGAATATCTTTGAATTTTTCAACATGAAGTACCACAAACATTCAAGTATAAGTGAAAATGAAAAATTCTCATATACACAAAACATACGCCATAATTTATGATTCTAGCAAGATCTGAAGCTACTCAAGTAATCCTTTAAATCTGGGCACCCTTCTCAAAACAACTGGCTATGGAATCGAGCATAGCAAACTGGCAATGCCCAATGTATTTGGCATCGGGAGGCTCACGTATGAAATGTAATACACAAATTTAAACCATTTCTCAGTATATATTCTCAGTTGACCATGTAAAGGAAATGAGTACAACTTAAAGGCAAATACTGATAATGAAAAATTTAAGAAATACAGTGACTCTACCATAAGTCTAAGGTAGGATTTCATCTACTGAAAACGCTGAAGTGACTCAAATTATACCCAAATATATATTTTAAGAGGATATCAGATAAGTTGTACAAATACCTTAGTAAAAATTTTATTTAATATACATAGTTAGAAAGAATAAATGCCATGCTATTCAAGTACATAATAGCAAAATCCTGAAAATTTTTAAAAAAGAGATAAATAACAAAGCACCATGACAAACATTTCTCCAAGTCTTACCTTAGGGTATAGGGATTTAGCACATGGAAATATTTATTGAACCCTTGCTACAATAAAATATTTAGACAATGACATTTTGTTTAGCATTGAGCAGGCAAGGAGAGAAGACTGCACTGCCACGAGCCTTCCAATTGTCTCCGTAAAAAACTTTTGTTTTCAGCACTAGTGACCCTCAAGTTTCAGTTCCATTATTGCTATTCTGTTCCACAAACTGGATGAAGCAGCAGAAAATGCTTTCCATGATTTCAATGAATGACACAATGGTAGGAATGTTGGCAAAAAATGCACATGATGAGAGTAAATGACAATATTCAGTCCATGAAAGATCTAATAAATTAATCACAAAAATAACTTTGCATGTAAATGGAATGCATTGAACTATTGGATTGCATGGAACTTCTTCAAAGGAAGAAAGTGACATAGGCTACAACTCAACTTTTCTCTTTATTTTAACTAACTCAACTTCGAATATTAAAGTAGCACCACCAGGGATCTTAGGAGGAGAACCCTGCGCACCGTAGCCCAATTCTGAAGGAATAACCAGCTTCCTCTTTTCACCTTCGCACATCCTGTAAAAAGAGAGAGGAAATATATTTGAAAAAGTTTTTCCGGTTTAAAACTTACAGTGCAGAGAATATTTTTATAACATTTACATAACACACACTAACTTAACCCTTTCCATCAAATGCCACAGATATGCGACGAGGATTTTCTACACAAACAAATGTTGCACATATGCGACATGGATTTTCCCACGCAAAAGAACGAACGCAGCACACACATAAAACAGGGCAAAGAAAAGTGACAACAGCAGAAACAATAAACCCAGGTATGCTGTCGCCCCTTGAGATCCAGCAAGATCTGAGGCCCTTCCCTCAGCGGCTCGGCTTGACCCTTCACCTCATTAGCTACCCTCTCCTTGTGGTCTACTGGTGCTATTTGCAGTGTTTTTTCTACACAACTATTTGTTACTTATTCTAAAAATATAAATTTACAAATGAATTATACTTTTTTTGCTTAGTAATTTCAAATGAAAGTCTGCTGCTATTTGCAGTGTTTTTTTCTACACAACTATTTGTTTCTTATTCTAAAAATATAAATTTACAAATGAATTATACTTTTTTTGCTTAGTAATTTCAAATGAAAGTCTAACATAAATACTAAACAGAGTTCTAGTAAGGGACTCAACACATTAAAAACACATATCATAGGAAACAAAAAAACTGTGGGTCAAAATTCTGAATAAATAAAGTCAGGGAATATATTTTTGCAAATTGAAAAGGGGAATATTCAAACTCATAATTACCATAATCAGAATTTAAAATATTTTATTAGCATTACATATCCCAATGGTGTCTTGGATGATAACAGCAAATAAACAAGGTCCATTATCACGTTATTGGATGATCCTCAAGCCCGCGCACCAACCTATCCATGCATAGAAATTTATTCGTTTCAAATATCCTTGAGGGTGAGAAGCGTGCCTAAAATTGGTTGGAAAGGATGTAATCTTTTTTCGCGCTTTCTATTGCACTCCGCTGATGTAGGAGTGCCACCCGTTAAAGATGGAGCGAGCTTGATGCTATGAAGTGTACTCTTGTTTATCGGGAGCAATCGCGTAACCCACGAGGCATAGAGCAAGAGAGGTGTAGCAGGTTATCGCCATATGGTTCAGAGAGGCAAAAGTTAGCGGGCAATCGGGTTGAAATGAGGAATTCCGATATCGGAGGCTGGAGTTCGGCTTGGCATTAATAAATGAACACGAATTTCAAAGAACTAAATCATTTTAATGGGCCACGGTGCCTAAAAAACAAAAAAAAATATTTCTGGCAATGCAAGCCTACGTCAGACAACGGACAAGGAGGAACTTAGCCCACGCTCGCAGGACTTCCACTACGACAAACTAATGGTTGAAACATCTGCGTTACCTTCAGCCGTCTTAAAACACCTATTTTCAACAGTTTCGGCTATAGGCTCAGAAATAAATACTTCAGGAAAATGATTAGACATAAATACCAACTTTAACTGGCTAAACAAGGAAAAAATATATAAAGGAAAGAGCACAGAGCACATAGGGTTTGGCCGCACTTACCAGAGGCCCGAGAAGTGACCATGACGAAGGTCAGGGAGTGACTGAATTGCCGAGGTTACAAGCCACGCCCGCTGCCCTCTGGTTGGTTCCGCGAGAGTCACAAGACGAGAAACCCCACCTCCCTCCCTTCCCTCAGCCACTCCCCCGTTTAAGCCCATGTGGCTCACGTCATTGGAAATAATGCACTGGTCACATACAAGAATTGGGTGATACAGGTAATTGGGGGACCCTGTTTTCCGCTGGGAGGGACAGGGCAGGTGGAAGACCTTTGACCCTCACGACCCTTTCCGCGGAAAGGGCCCCACCCACTGAGGGGTGCAGTAGTGGAACGTCAGTTAATTTTGTTAAAGTTTTTAATCGGCATAAATCTACAGAACAAGTATTATATGAAGTTTTTCCGTTATTTTCTGTTACATTTGATACCAAACACCCAGGAAATCCATTGATATTTACCCACGTGGGTTATATCAGATCTCGATATGGTGCTGAGAGCGAGCGTATGATGACTACTGGTAAGAGAGCATTGAGAGGATAATAGGAAGAAAGGTTAGAAGCTCATGGCGAAGGAATGCGGCCACAAAAGAGCGAGGTAGGGACTCGTTTGGGTAGGAAAGGAGGAATGCCAATTGTCCTATAGGAAGGAGTTTGGGCCATAAAGATAAGAAGGGACTCGGACGGAGGGGTTACCCATCCGTCCTGCACGGCGCATCAACTAACTCCCTCCCACTCCTCCTTTCCCGCCGCAAAAATCCCAAAATCTTACTTCGGTGTAAATTTTTGGTTTCATCTTTTTCAAACGGTGAATTCGGGATTTGCGATGTGGGGACCGTGATTTGGAAACGATCGAAGCGGGAAAACAATACTTCGGGGAACGATGGATGCGGGAATTATTAACGTTATCAGCATGGAACTACATTCGGGACCAAAGACGGCGAACGATAGATCGAGGTTCTACTGTACACCAAATCCATCACACTATCATTTTTTTAGCAACTTTCTCTGACACTAATTTGACTCATTGGGCTTTCAATTCCTCAATCTGTTGAAGGAGACTCCAAAAGCTCAACACGAGCTATCTGCAAACGATGCGCTCAGCATGAATGCTAGAACCCAAGTGAAGGTCAACCACACGGTCAGAAGTGAGCTGGAAGGATATTAGTCATATACGAGAGCGAGGAAAAGAATAAACGGCCAAGAAAATAGCTAAGTCTGCTCATGCTCAGCGCTGAGTATGTTAATCCCTTTGGGAGTATAGGCCAGCAGCCAAGGAAAGTGCTGGGCATCCCGATGAGTTAGATCCCAAGACAGAAGGGGAGCATACCACTGCCTTAAGTCATCGCGAAAGAGCTTCATACAGGGGATTGCAGAAAATGCCATGAGACTCATAACAGGGAAGCATTTCACTCCATGAGGCTCCAGCAAAAAAAGGTTAAAGAAAAAAATGTTTAAAAAATGGAAATAACATGATCTGATGATGATGATAATGGATAGGATTCTTCCACATTGTCGTAAGTACACAGGTGACTGTGAGGGGGAGAAAAGGCAGATGCAGATGAGCTCTGAGCTTCCCAGCAGTGAACTTATAGATGAGAGTTTCATGACATACATGTACGGCTCAGCATGTGACATACGTGTACGACACCTCTGTGGAATAGCTCCCGTGACAAAAAATATGTCACTCATACTGAAGGTGATCATAGTGAAAGATGAGGATGTGTGATTAAAGAGATAATAATTAATCACTGGTAGGCTCTAACAGCATTGCCCTAAAATAGTTTTCAAGGACGTTCTAGAAGCATGAGGTTGAGAAGGGATGAAAGAAAAGATGGGGATAGGTTCCATGGTTTGTGACCCAACTATGAGGAAGTTGAATTTCACAAATGAAAAAGTAACTTTGTTTACTTCCACAGATTTATTTTCCAGGTACAAGATGTTTCAACACAGCGGTGTCATCATCAGGTATCTCTGATCAGGTTCCCGATGATGACACAGCTAAGTCAAAACATGTTGCACCAGGAAAATAAATCTGTGGAAGGAAACAAAGTTAGAGGTTGATTCCTTCTTTCGGGTTTTCGGCCGTGTTGGTTCATGTTAAGGACAATATTTCGCTGGCTGTCCTGCTGGCTTCCTCAGGCCCATGTAACAATTCGGTTCTGGAGGCGCCGTATTATATAGGGTCGTTTTCGCGAATTTTTTGTGGTCCTCTTCTCTGATTGGTCGGAATCGTTTCTTCTTGGAAAAGTGCTTTCCAAGAAGTGGAGAGTGGGTAACTGTCGTCTCTATTGAAGTTTTCGTGGTTTTTAGCGATTTCCACCGCTTCTCTGATGAGACGGGGGAAATATCTTTTTTCTTTGTGGATAATTGTCGCTTCTGGGAATAATAATCTGCAACATAACATATTATTCCCGGAAGCGACAATCATCCACAAAGAAAAAAGATATTTCCCCCGTCTCATCAGAGAAGCGGTGGAAATCGCTAAAAACCACGAAAACTTCAATAGAGACGACGGTTACCCACTCTCCGCTGCTTGGAAAGCACTTTTCCAAGAAGAAACGATTCCGACCAATCAGAGAAGAGGACCACAAAAAATTCGCGAAAACGACCCTATATAATACGGCGCCTCCAGAACCGAATTGTTACATGGGCCTGAGGAAGCCAGCAGGACAGCCAGCGAAATATTGTCCTTAACCCCTTAAGTGGGGTAAGCGACTATAGTCGCAAAGGAAATTCGCTCCCCAGGTGGGGAGCGCGACTATAGTCGCGCGCCGCGTACCAATGAGTTTCCTGGTGGGAAGGGCAACTATAGTCGTCTCTTGGGATATTTTATGTTTCTATGATGTGCTATGTAATGCAATTGTCATATTTCTTCACTCTAGCAACGTTTATTTTCATTTTTATGTTGGCGAATAAATTCAGAACATCTTATATTTTGGAGTCATTTTCCGATTAAAATTTTTCCCGTTTGAAGTTGTTTCTCGCCGCACATGCGTTCAGTATTCATTTATCACAAAAAACTTAATTTGAATCTACGAAGGGGCTATTATTTAAGCTGCTTTTAATGTTTTTTTACGAATGAAAGATAAAAAAAGACGTTTTGGCCATGATAAAAGTTTCGCTATTCAAGAAATATGTTTTTCTAACTTTACTTTTTGCGTATTCGACAGCATAATGGTTTAGACGTAAGATATTAGACATATTCTTGAAATATTCATTGCTCACTTATTGATTAGCGCTTTTTTGTTATCACTTTGTTTTGTTTTACTTACCGCATTCTCACGATAAATTTTTAAGTACCCCGTCATTCTTTGGCGCGCTCGGAATAAGTTGCTACATAATTTATCTCAGCTAACAAGCCAGTAAACATTCGTAATGCACATATTTCAATATTTTAGCGCAGTTTGTTGCTTTTAATACTATGAGTATATATTGTACAATGAAAACCACGTTAACCACGTAAACACTCATGTTCAATTTTATTTTAAATGCTTTTTTTAATATGGATAGAAGAAAAACTCGCAACTGGAAACTTCTATTTACCCAAAAAAGATCCCAAAACATTATCTACGAAATGTAAGGTCAATGTAAGCTACACAGCACTGAGATTTGAAGGAGAGCGCTATGGAAAGACCTTGGTACTCACTCCCACCACATCCCTTGATTCTTATCTGGGTGCCCACTGCTATACTACCACAGCCTTCACTTTCTTTGTTTCGAGAGGAAGGGTATGTTTCAGGAGGTGTAAAGCAGAGACCTGCAGGGGAGGGATGGATCAGAGAGAGAGAATGATAAAGATTCTTTCCTTTCAGTGGGAGAGGAGTGCTAAGAGCTTTAGTGCCAGTACTTTAGATGGGAGGACAAATGACTGTCTTCTTGCCGGTCGACCGCGGCTTCGGCTTCTCGGGATTTGCTCACGAAAACTTTCTGCTGCTCCTTTCCCCTTGTCTGCGAAGGGGTTTCAGCCCTCTTGCTCTGTTGTTTCCCGGAACCCTGTTCCCCTGAATTTTGGCGTGCGTCGCCATAGAGGCAACATCCGCAGGGCACGGTCGGGCATGAACGGGGGTTGTCATCACGCAGACGGTCGCGATAACGGGTATAGGCAATAAACAGAGGCGGGCGAGAGTAGCTTGGATTTCCCGACCGTTAGCGGGTCTCTTGTGTGAACTGGTGCAAGGACTTATGCACGTGTCTGCTTGGAAATTCCTTCCCCTCATCCCCAAGTATATTATAGGAAAGGAAATACTATGGTTTTCGTCCGCATTCTCTTTGCTTGGACGTAGTCTAAATAAGATTAAAGAAATAAGAATTTTCTCTAAGGTTTGGCGTTTTTCTTAGAGGTCGAGGGTAACCGATTTTTTCACACATTGTCACAGGCAATAAGGCTTTCGGCTTTCAAGCAAGGTTTTGTTTGTGGGCAATTGGGCCACTTAGGAATTATCCCGTTGCCGTTGGCCCTGCCCACGATTGTAAAACACTCTTTCGCACTTGGGAGGCCGAAAACCCTAACATGTGGGCAAGGGTTTTTCCGGTTTATCCCTCTCCAAAATTTTAAGTTCATTGGTTATGTCGTTTTCTTAGCCAGTCTGTATTTTTTCTTGGTGGAGAGCAGTCACATGAGATACGTTCCTTAGCCGTGAAAATTTATTCATATAGCTTTGGTGAAAAACTTTGAGTATGGCTAAAAAAAGATTAGCAGAAACTGATATCGCGGAAATGTTAGATCTGAGTGGTGAAAGTGAAGACAGTGATGCGAGTGAGGAGGAGATTTTAGTATCCACCGAAGGAGTTGCTGGTCCAAGCACCGTCGATCCTGCTATCAGAAGGAAGGCAGTGGAGCTGCATGAGTCTTCTAGCAGTGGGTCACAAGAGGAGAGCAGCGATGAGGAGGAACTTTTTCATTCGGAGACGTCGATTTCTGAGTGGACTGAAAATGGTGGACCTCGGCCAAGATTCCAGGCAAAGTATACTCCAGGCTTGACTCGTGAACTTTTGTGTAAAAAAAACCCTATTGATCTTTTCGAACACTTTTTTGACGAAAGTATTTGTGACGAAATTGCCGCACAGACTAACTTGTACGCAAGTCAGCAAATAGAGGCAAAAATTAGGAGGCGACAGATGAAAAGAAGAAGTCGGGAGAAGGACTGGGTGGATACTGACAAAGAGGAGTTGAAGTTATTTTTTGGTATCCTTCTTTTACAAGGAATTATTCAGAAACCAAAATTAGGGCATTACTTTTCGAGAAATAAGCTCCTTGCTACTCCTATATTTCACGAGATGATTAGCGAGAAGCGATATTTTCTGCTGCTCAAATTTTTACACTTTGCGAATAATGAGGATTATGTCCCAGAAGGTCCAGTTTCCGCAAAGCTGTATAAGATAAAGCCAATTATGGACCATCTTGTGGAAAAATTTCGTGAGAGCTATATTCCCGATAGGCTGCTATCTGTGGATGAAAGCCTTCTGCTGTGGAAAGGGCGCCTTGGATGGAAGGTCTACATACCGAAAAAACGTTCAAGGTTTGGTATGGAATCATATAAATTATGCGACTCAAAAACCGGGTACGTATGGAATATGCTCATGTACACAGGAAGAGACACACAACTCGTTGAAACAGTTGAAGGCGTTGACGTGTCAGGTTTCACTAGACCTTCGAGATTGGTCCTCAGTCTTGCCAAAGATTTGCTGAAGCAAGGCTATACTGTTGGGATTAACAATTACTTTAGTAGCCCCGAGCTATTTGACTTTTTAGTCAGATTTGAGACCGATGCAATCGGAACCGTGCGAAAGGATAGAAAAAACCTCCCGCAAAGTGTAATGCAGAAAAAGCTAAAAAAAGGGGAGGTAGTTGCGGCTTATCGTGGAAAACTAATGGCAATGAAATGGCGGGACAAAAGGGACGTGTGCATATTGAGCAGTTTACATGACGACACAATGGTGAATGTTCCAAGCAGAGGACAGGGAACTAAGATAAAACCGCAGGCGTGCGTTGATTATAATGATACGATGGGAGGAGTGGATTTGTCCGATCAATGCATCGTAACATACAGTGCCGCGCGAAAGAGACTAAAAAAGTATTATCAAAAGATATTTAGGCACCTGTTAGACGTAGCAGTGTTCAATGCTTTTGTAATTTACAGAAAACAAGGCGGAAGTTTCTCGCAACTTGATTTCCGAATGGACCTAATTGAGAAACTGTTCTTAAAATACGGGAAATCCGCAGCAGAGAAAGATGAACAAGTAAGGGAAAGAAGGGCAACAAGTGAAACCCCAGGAAGACTCGTAGGGCGACATTTCCCTGATTACAATCCACCTACAGGGAAGAGGAAACACGGTGTTAGACGATGTGTTGTGTGCCTTGCAAAAAGACAAAGGAAGGAAACAATTTTCGTGTGTAAAGAGTGTGATGCTCCTCTCTGTGCGGCGCCATGTTTTAAAAATTATCACACCAAAATCAACTACCAATAATGTTTTTTTGTTAAAAAACCATTAAAATATTGTTTGTTCAAGAACCCATCAACTCCTAGGACAACGAACTCAATTTGAAATATATGAATGAAAAATTATTGATATCGTAGAATAAAAGTTAATATTTTTAGTCATAGTTGTAAGCATTTTGTAAAAGTGTTCATCAAATCATTGTAAAATATATTTCGATATCTCTCGTGCAATTTTTCTGTCAGTGCCAATTCATATTTTGAATAATGCCAGTAGGAGCCTTGTAAGACGTCATCATAATTTGTAGAACGTTTTTAAATGCAGTTATATTGAAATACTTGAAAATTGATCATTTTTACATAAAAATTATCCATAAATGGCTAGTTAATAATTTAAAATTAATACTAACAAAAATCAGCACCATCTTTACTATCAAAAAGGGGAAATGATTATTTCCATGAAAAAGAAATTATTTTTTTACATAGTTTTAAGCATTGTAACATTGTATTTTATAAACAATTGTAAAATATATTTCGCAAAATTTATTGCAAATCATTGTACAATATATTTCGTTATCTCTCGTGCAATTTTTATGTCAGTGCCAATTTATATTTTGAATAATGCTAGTAAGACGCCATCATAATTTGTAGAACGTTTTTAAATGCAGTTATATTGAAATACTTGAAAATTGATCATTTTTACATAAAAATTATCCATAAATGGCTAGTTAATAATTTAAAATTAATACTAACAAAAATCAGCACCATCTTTACTATCAAAAAGGGGAAATGATTATTTCCATGAAAAAGAAATTATTTTTTTACATAGTTTTAAGCATTGTAACATTGTAATTTATAAACAATTGTAAAATATAAACATTTTCTGATCCTGTCATGGAAATATTGTTGAAAAGAAGCCTCAATAATCATAAAGAGTTAGAACTATGTTTTTCAGTCTTTTTGCGAGTGTGGCACCAAAGTTACATGAATTTTTATAACACTTAAACCTAAAATAATTTTATTACTTTTATTTATTTTGTTTGGAAGCGTTAAAAATTTTGTAGCAATTTGTTGTAATATATTTGTGGAAATTTTCATACAAATTACTACAGCTAAATAAATTACATCATATATTAAAAATATGACCGAATGCTAGCAAATGTCAATAATTTCAAAGCAATTATAATAGTATAAATATTGATATGTTAAAAATTGTGCGAACATATTGTGTATTTCATTGCCTATTTTTAATAAAAAATGCAATAACAAGGTTTATTTATCCATTATATACGTCAAGTATGCCTACATCGGGGTTTTCCATCAATATCTCTCAATTTACCAATATCTAAACAAGGAAAAATGCGTTAAAAATGAAAAAAATTTTTTTAAACAAATTCAAGGTAAAAACCTTTGATTTATGTTTTAGGGGCCATATAAAAACATAAAAATAGGTTTTTGTCCCATTAAAATCCGTGGATTTGCTCCCCACCAGCTGAAGGTTAAGGAAAAAATCCGTCCCCAGCTAAGGGGTTAACATGAACCAACACGGCCGAAAACCCGAAAGAAGGAATCAACCTCTATCCAAGCCCCGCGGAAGCCTTCATCGGAAACAAAGTTACTTTTCAT
This sequence comes from Ceriagrion tenellum, assembly GCA_963169105.1. Taxonomy (NCBI): domain Eukaryota; kingdom Metazoa; phylum Arthropoda; class Insecta; order Odonata; family Coenagrionidae; genus Ceriagrion; species Ceriagrion tenellum. Next base: position 84,995,234 of record OY720644.1, read on the forward strand.
TTGTGAAAGATAGGGATGTTTCTTTTTCCTCAAGACCCTCTCCAAACTCCCCTGTGATACAGTTATTAGAATAATTTTTTTGCATACTTCTATCCATCATAGCAATTAACATTTCAATCAAACACTCATACCCTAATAGTCCTCGATCCCAGCCTTTTATGACCTGCCCTGATCCCAAGGTGAAAGTAAGAGGGTTGCTACGCTCATAGCTGCTGTCAAAAACTGTGCCATCCTCCAAGTACCCCTGAAAAGGAAATAAAGGTCAATGATAATGAAATGTGGAAAAAAATATGACTAAAAAGGATTGAATTTATCTTCTAAGGAGTAAACTGGGTTTCAAAGCACCGATTTCTTAAAGGCCGCTATTCACAGTACATTTTATTGTGCAAACTAATGTAGGAACTCTTGCATGAGGAAAATTGTTCTGTGCTAAGCGGCAAATTGTATGACTGTCTGAATGACTTAACGGGAAATAGAACCTGCTCTATTTCCATTCAGTTTTTTCTACATTCTATGATACAATTGTTTGGACAATAAAATGTACCGTGTAAAGCTGCCTTAAGACATAAAACATTTTTAAGACACAAAGCAGTTTTAAGTAAATTTAGGCTTAGTGCTGACTTCCTTTTTTTTTAATTTCATGTTAATATTCCTTGAGGTAAATTTTATCGGAAAAGGTGTTAAAACAAAGCTTTTACCACAACATGAAAACCAGTAATTATACTGACTCCAGATTCAATCGCTATTTTGGCAGGATTTATAATCATGATTCGTTTAACGAACTGAAGGAGGGGTATAATTATCTTCAGGCTTATTACAATCAAAAATGTATATCAAATGCCTAATTTTGATATGCATTGAAAAAATTTTAGTCAACAAGGTAAACCGGAATCAATCAGAGACCTGAAGTCTTATATTAAAACCGAAATACTTTCTTTATATTAACGATGACCTAGGTTGAAAAAAATATATTAGGTGTCTCAATATCTAGTGCAAGTTTTACAAGATTTTGAACAAAATTATTCAGGCAGGATTTCGAATAAAAAAGTTATGTGAGAAATGCCATCGTAATGTCAATAAGGCAATGTATTTCAACATTAAAATTCACATTTTTTATACCAATATATCTCTGTAAAATTACCTATGACCAAGTAATTATTGGTTTAGAATTAAATATCAGCAAATGCACAACAGTTCACTTCCTGCGAAAGTCATCACACAAAAGACATACCTATACTGTTGGTGGAGTCAACATAAAATCTTCAGATACAGTAAAACATCTTGGAATTATCTCAACTGCTGACATATCGCGGGGATTACACATACGGACATATGTGGCACAGCATTACAGAAACTAGGTTTTGTTAAGCGTATAACAGGAAGGTCCTCAGATGAAAAAGTCAAAGAGAGATGCTACTTCGCTCTGGTTAGGCCTAACCTCAAATAAGCTGCAAGCATTTGTGACCCTGTTCATAAAAATTAAACCAAAAAAATTAATAATATACAAAGGAAAGCAGCGTGCTACGTTAAAAACTGCTACGAGCGTATATACAGTGTCTTACAACTTTTAGAGGGATTAAGGTGGGGGCACCTAGAGACTCTGAGGCTACACGCTAGGCTTAGGTTGCTTGATAAATTCAGACTGACTTTTTCAGAGCAACATAGAGAATATTATCATGGCTCCTCACTACATCTCTAGATCTGATAGATGCAATAAAATTAGAGAGATACACTGCCAAACAGATAGGTAAAAAAAAACTAGTTTTTTTGCACACAATATAAAAACTGAGCTCCACTAAATACACTCCCATTATATATGTCACCATTTCATCTCCCAAAAAGTTGCATCTTTACACAGCTGTAGACCTAACACCTCCTACCACATGCCCATGTGGTGGCTCGCAGGGTACTATGTAGATGTAATATTTTAACATCATGCAACAGTAGAAATCTTGTTTTAAAACAGGTTAAAAGAGTGGGTTGTTGGGCATGCCTAAAATAAAGGTTCCTCGTGAAATGGACAAAACCTTAACAAGGTTATTACATATGTATTGACTTCTTCGCCCTCCTTTATGTTTCAGGTATTGTGGCTCATTATGAATACTCCCAGGTAAGTTTTCTGGCTGATTAATTAAAATTTGGCCCTGATAAATTTGGGTTATCTTATAGGTTAAAATGAAAGACCTACAACTTGGTCTATGCTACTATTTTTGAGTTTTCTCTGTCTACCTGCTGCCATGGCCTCTTGTATAAGAGCGACACAAAGAGTACTTACTACAGTCATAGTCACTAATCATGAGCACGGTGATGGTTAGTGGGAATGGGCACAATCAGGCAACAGACCAACTACAGAGCTGCTCTGGAGGGTCTCAACTGAATGCTAACGCTCGACAATCACTCAGTGAGATGGGTGGCCATTGTCATGAGTGAAAAATATCTACACCTAATGGGCACTCAGCGGTCAAATCCAAAATAAGAAATCAGAGTACTCAAAAGCTTTATAGTATGGGATCTCGCTTGGGGTTAATACTTCATTAGCAATAGGCTACAAGGACCCACAGTTTACCAAAAAAACTAAGCTTGATAGCTCTTTACAGCTTCTGGAGAAATGGTTTAACCAAAATAAACCCTCAGGAAATATAGATAAAACTAACGATATACACTTTTTGAAGGAGGAGAGTGTCACAGTTAGACCATAGCAGAACAGGTTAACCATTAGAAAGAATTCACAGCACAATATTTTCAGGTTTAATGTTTGACAAATCCTTGAAATAGGAGGTCCACATCAATCAAATATGTTCTAAACTGGCAAAAGGTGGTTATTTTATATGGAACCTGGCAAAAATCATTGACACAGAAGTAATAAAAATGTCTTACTTTGGAAATTTTCAGTCCCACTTGAGCTATGGTTAAATTTTCTGGGGATCATCTCCTAGTTTTTAAAAAGTATTTATAATGAAGAAAAGAAGCATCAGGTATTTTGCAAAAATACCTACACAGCAAATCTGCAAGCCATATTTTAGGCAACTGAAAATTTTAACCTTACCTTGCCTGTACATTTACAACCTTTGTATTTACGTTAAAAATAGCAGGAACCCGCCAACCACCAATGCACAAATACATGGGCATTACGCTTCCCAAAGAGTGGATGTCTATTTGCATCTTCATTCTATCACAATGTACAATGGGAGACCATTTCATAGAGCTACAAAAGTTTTTAACCATCTGCCATCTATTATAAAAAATGAACCTTCAAGGGAAACTTAGATAGACCAAATAAACAACTTAAAATAATGTTTGGAACATATTGATATGATAAATATCTGAAACGGAAGTGAACATTACCAAAAAGTACAGGAATTTTCAGGAGCTGAGGTAATTTACATAAATTACCACAGTAATCTTCAGAATGGGCCATCTCTAGGCTAAAACAATTGAGTCTGTCTTCATTGTCACGCCAGTACATTAAGTCCTCAATAAATACGCATAATTTCAATTTACGTCTGATTCCATGTTACATCCATTCTGGCAAGGGTTGTCGGAAAATTTTTCCCTGTTTAATGCTAATAAAATAGACCATACGTGCATATGCTAGCATTTTTTGATAACTGAGACAATCTTTGTATCTGAAAAAGCGTTTTTCCTTGATAAAGGCAAAAGACAAATTTCGAAATCGACGCCATGATTTATCGTGGGATTTAAGTGGTCACGAATTACTGGATCTGTTTTACATTGTTCCGACTTAAGTCGATTTTCTTCAGCACGCATCTCCGACATAAATAGAGGACTTATTGTGACAGAATTTAGACAAATGAAAAAAAATAATTTCAACGATCCACCAGTAAATAAAACAGGCTTAGCAATCGATAAAACACTAAAGCAAATTTTGGATGAGTTATGCTAAACGTATGAGCCGTCATGATGAGAACTACTGTAAAAAATGTTGTTAAAAAATTGATGTAAAAAAATAATTCAAAGTACACAATCAAGAGTGTGAGCAGAGTTATCATTTTATAAATGTTCCCCTTTCGCTCATTCCTTGAACACTGGATGCCTGCATTTAAAATAGTGCTGCCATCTCCTCGCCTCATTTTACAGAAGTTTTCGTGTTTGTAATCAATCGGTTACTTCACTTTGTAAAGTTATAATAAGGGAATTCTAAATCAGGTCAATATGTTTTAATAACAGGTTTTTTAAAGGGCATTTTTTGTAACTGGAGCAAATAATATTTACTTCTGATAGCATTCCAATATTATTACGAACTTTAATTGTATGTTTTTAATGTATACGCCCATTGGAAGACAAGAATGAGCAGAGACTAACCTAGCCTCTTAATTTGTTCCGTTTATCGCCTGCTCTCTCGCCGGCCAGCAATTTCTCATGCCATCGTATTGGGGTCGGTTTCTCCACATGTACATGTTTCATTACAATCGGCCCAGCCATTCTCTGCACATTCATCTTCAAACTTGGGATTTGTCGTCAATTGGAATGCATTCAGTGCATCAGCCACCATCTTGCTCCGTGACAATTGTCATGAATTGCAGAATATTTCAAATTTTGAAAGTGTCAATAGTGGGATGTATCTCCTATATTATTTCTACTGTATAGATACCTTTTTCTCAACTTATACGCAACCAAACTCTACAAATGAGGTACCAAAATGCACAGAATTTATCAGAGAACATGCGACGGCATATCTTACTTCCTAAATATTGCTAGTTTCCTAAAATTGGTTTTAAAAAATGGCCCTTGATATTTCTCTTAGGGGATGAGGCGATCCGCCATCTTGACGTCACGCACTTGCTCCATGGTGCAGAGCAAACCTTTATTTCAATATATTTAATTGATACCAATTTAGTTTCAGATACATATTATTATATTTTTTGCAATATAACGCGCTTTCAACATTATAACGTATCAATTGAAATAGAAGAATCCATATAAGCAATAAGAAATACATTGTGTGCGATATATATCGATATATTTCGATTGTTATCGATAGTATAAAATAAGTTCAATGTGTTTTGCACCCGTTGAATTTCAACGGGTACGTTCCACTAGTAAAACTTTAATCAGACCTGTTGTCACTTATGGATGTGAATGCAGGACATTGTCAACAGCTGAGGCACATGAGCTTAGGTGTTTTCAGCGAAGAATCCTGTGCAGAATTTTTGGCCCCATGCAAGAAAACGGAGTTTTTGGAACGTGTTGAAACGAAGAATTTGATGACCCCGAAGGTGGCAAAGGCATTGTGAGATTTGTCAAATCAGAGACTCAGATGGATGGGTCACTTGATAAGAATGCCATAAAAGAGAGAGTGGCCAAACGAGTCTGGGAGGGATGATTATTCCATGTAAGAAGAGGACATCCTCGCCTAAAATGGCAAGACTAGAGTGGAGGTGGACTTGGTTGCTAAGAGGATGGAGAGAGAAGGCCATAATTTAGAGAGGACTGGAGGAAGATTGTAGCAAAGGTCAAAATTGACAGAAGGCTGTAGCACCATTGGAGGAAGAAGTCAATATCAGGATAGAATTGCTTCACAAGGACACAAAAATCGTTGGGGCCTCAAGAAAATGTCGTAAACCAAGGGGAAACAAAGTTCGGGTGTGTGATAGAGAGGTTGCACTTTATTTAACCCATTGACTTAAAAAGACGGCGATTCGCCGGTTGGTATAACCTGGCCCTAGGTTAAAGAGACGGCGATTCGCCGTTGTCATACATTACGATAATTGGGTGCCTCTTGTAATTTAACACTAAATTAAATCTAAATAATAAAGCTTAATGCATAATAATGATATTTTTTATGGATAAAAATTTCAAATCAATAAAATAAATTATTTTAGACATAAAAATAAAATTTGAAGAAATTTTGAATAAATAAATAGTTACCCAAGGAAAGGCGATCTTTCAAAAAATACTAAGTCAATGGGTTAATACTGTTAACCCTACAAAACTGCCTCCCTTTCATCGACCTTTCTCCACACTGCCCTATCTTTAGATTCATTAGTTTCAGAGCTATACAAATTATCATCTACATCTCTACAGTCCATGCAAAAAAATGAAATACTCGAGTTTGAAGTGCTCTATCTCATTAGCTTACTCATCGATTGCAATGAAATAAACTGAAAATGAAAGAAAATGTACTTCTACATTTTGTAACTACCATCAGCGATTCTTCAACGTATCAACAAATTTTTTATTTGGCTTTGTATGAAATAAAGCACGGTTTGCGGCGCTCAGAAAACAAGCTCCACTTTGATTTTTTTCTATTGCTGAATGCTATTTTATCAAAAACTTCTCAATTTATCAACATGAGACTTCATAAGGTGCAAGATTGATCTTTTTTTAAGTGCTGTAGGCACCGCATACATGCACTGTTGGTGAATATAAATGCTTAATTACGACAATTCATTACTTTGTTCGGTACCGACTTGTATTTGTTCGTCAAATTTTCAACCCAGGAGGGCTGAGCCCAGGGCTGCTCGCCACGCTAGGGTAAAAGAGAAAGCATTGCCAAGTCAACGTCAGTTATGATTCATAGGTACAGTCACTTCAGAAAGTATCACGACACACTACGCTTGCGGTTCATACAGGTCGGTTGTTGAAGCCCGAAGTACGTTGGCTATCCTGGGTCGTCATGGGTGACTATGAGAAACGTCTGGTACACTACGACATATATTCTAAGTCAAGTGGGACTAAACTCCGACAGTGCTATGGACTTGTTTCGCGTTGGAAGGCTAACACTGAAATGAATTCACAGCGGGGAGCAAGGGTATTCGCAACTCAGAGGCATCGTAATCATACTCGGCAGTTCTCTTACGAAGAAGAAAGTGAAAAGAGCGTGGATGAGTCAGTATTTGCCTCAATGATGGATTCTCCTTTGACGATTGGTTGCATACCAACTCTTAAAAGCGATTAAAGACTAGAGTGTAGTTAAAAAAAAAGTGCTTATAATATTTCACGAAGCAGGCCTGCGACACTATCGTCCGGCCTGGAAGCCAAAATTGACCGAGGACCAGAGGGCCGCTCGTTTGGATTCTATAACAAAAAATATCACGAATGATTAAGCCTTTCGGGACCTCACCATGTTCAGCGATGAAAAGTTTTTCCAGAGTAATGGAGACAGAATAATTAGCCTATGGCGTCCAAGAGGAACTCAATAACTAAAATCACTGATAATTTTAATCGCCTTTTTACTTGTGGTTGTTTGACATATGCATTGTCGCGTTTCTTTTTTTTAACAATTACGCTATTACTTATTTGTGACTTAATAGCGATATGTGTTGAACATGTGAGCTACTGGTAATTAAAGGAGTAAAAATGGTACTTAATCCTTTTCAATTCTTTACCTCAAAATTGTTATTATATTACTTTTTTTATAAATAATCACGAAAATGGTTTCACAATTTTAGTATACTATACACTAAAACAATAATACTGTCCAATGGCTTTAGTCAATATATCTCATAATTGTCGATTAGTCGGTCAACTTAAAACATCAGCTGTTGATACCCGAAAGGCTCTCTGGTTCGCTGAGCTTAGACGATAGCAGTCCCCATTCTCCTTCATAGATAGGTTGGAGCTCGTTTTCCCATGCATTCGTCTCTTCTTTGTTTTACCTCCGTGCGACTTCACTCGTATAATCACTCAATCATTTACTCCATTTAATATTGCCTTTTCACCACATTTCCCTTCTTACTTCTTTCACCGAATACGTCCTCAAGGCCGAGTCAAGGAGGAACTCTGTCCTCGCCTCTGAACAAGGGCACTCCCATAATGCAGTCCCACTTAGCCAGGCGCTTTATCTGATGGAAAATGGAAAGTGTACCTGCAAATTCTCATTGCTACCAGAGATGACCCATGATAGCCAACGTACTTCGAGCATCGGCAGCCGACATATACGAGCCGCTAGTCTAGCGTGTCGCGATACTTTTTGAAGTGACTGTACTTTCCCACAGGGTTCATTTCCCAGAAAATACTTGCCAAGGGAGGTAACCTTATGATAAACTGCCATAAGGAAGAGTACTCCAAAGGTTTCTCTGCTCCGCAACCAGTATGCTTATTTAAGTTTCAGTGCCAAAGACCATCACAAGATGGTTGTACAGCTCACCTAATTGCATACTTACTGATATTAAGGTGGTCCGGATTGATAACCATCAGGCTACCATGCATTGTTCAAAAATGTACCTACTTTTCACTCACTCGCAATGGGATCATGAATTCATATATTTGCTGACATGTTAGTAATCAAGACTCTTTGAACTTAAAGAGGTTATAGTCAAATAGATAGGTTGGGCAATTGTAATTCGTGGCATAATTATGATGAGGTTAGAGGAAACTTAGCAATGGCATCATGAATTCATACATTTGCTGATATGTTAGTATTTTAGACCCTTGGTATTTAAAAGTATATTTGTTCAAATAGAAGCCCAACATTAGCCAAAACCTCCACCAATTTATAGTGAGAAATTCTACAGAGGAAAAATCATCTGCCTTGACCGGGATACCAGTCAAGGCGGATGATTTTACCCCGGTGGAATTTCCCACAACGGTGCACTGCCGGTGGCTCCGTAAGATTTAATCTGTAGCTAGTCCTGGATGACTCAAAATCAGTCCACCTATTTTTGGTTGGTATTACTTAAATGCTAGATCTGACTTTAATTGCTTTAAGACTATTAATTTAATCAGCACATGAGTATGTCATTCTTTTATGTAAATCAATCAAAACTGCCATGTTGGAAAATTAATAATATTAAAAATTTACAAGTGAGAATCTTTGGGATAGCATGCATTAAAATTAATTACACGTCTATGGCATCTAAAATTTTAACCAGCTTCACTGAAATTGTGTAGTTTTTCGGGGAGTACAAAATTGGTAGATTTTCACCATTTCACCACCGCAGGTAGTTTTCCATAGAGCCATGTTATACACAAACACTCACATCTCAAGAAGTATTTACATTTCGCAAACATATTTGGAATTTTTCTTCACTAATGTAAAAACTAGCAATTGTGAAAAATTTATGAAAACCTCAAATGGTAGGTGTGAGACCTGCACACCCAAAAATTGTTTGAGTTGACATGGAATGACCCTATATGTAATGGCTTTATTAATAACTTACCTTGAAACACCCGCCCCTGCTAATGGCATTATCACCATTGTTATAACATTGATTGTAAAAATATTACAACTTTTTGTTTAATTTCATTAATCGCCAGAGCCCAACACCACCAGTGCTCGAGTGATAAGCAACTATTTCAGTTGTGGCAAATACATATTTACAGCACTCTAGGAATTAAACAGCTTGTCACAATGAGCCAGAATGTCACGAAGCGACTTAAGAAGTTGAATTCGAAGCGTGGCACGGGCAGCCTACTACTAACCAATAACTAAGGACAAAAACAGATGACAGCTATGTATATATTAAAATAGTTAACAAGTATGTTACAACTACCATACGTCTGAACTGTCTGGATAGTACACTGCCAGAATTTTCTCGGCATGTAAGGTAAAAAATTAATCTGGTACTTACAGTGTAGTGCATGTGCAGAAAGTCTCCATTTTTTGATTTTACAGGGCAAACATCAGCTCTTTTCTTAATACCAATCTGCAACTTAGCTTTTGCATTCTTCTCATCCTTAGCACTGCCAAGAGATGCAATTACACAAAGAAGCACCACGAACTCAGTCAAAGATGTTGGAGACACCATTACGACGTTGATTCCACATTAAACACAGATCTGAAAAAAAGGAACAAAATTTAACTAAAGGGGATAGAAATAATCCAACACAAATAAGGTTCCCAGAGGTATGGGAAACAATTGACGAAAACCGAAGATCAATCTCCACACCATAAATGGTCTAGAGCTTATTTTTCAATGGAAAAATAATTATAAAAAATAGCTCACAATGAAATAATTAGGAGGGGAGAAGTATCCACTCCTTCCAGATGCCAAACAACCCATCCTGAGAGCCAGTTTATTCGGAGTAAATAAAAACAGGCCCATTACATAATAATTGGATACAACACCATATGCTATCTCCAGACTGGCCCACACATAAGCCTCAAATTTAACCCTCATACAGATTCCTGGCACTGCCGTGGCGCTTTGAGTTTTTGAATTTGCTTAAAATAATTATGCTTTATCCTCCTCAGTCCCGAGACATATCCTACATTTTTTGGAAAATTCTTCATACTTACGTTTTGCGTTGTAAGCCATGTTTGCAGAGTTAATATCTCTGTGAATCGAGGTTCTTAATGTTGCTGCCACTTATCAGCAAGCGCTGAACTAGTGGCATTGCCTATATTTTGCATTGCTGAGCAGGAGAGAATTCAAACGTCTGTGTATTGTATACAATACGCCAGGACCGAGGAGGTTAAGGTGAGGTGGTGAAACCATCAGTAGTCTATTATTTTGTTACAGTCTGTAAACTGGTAAAATATTAAACCGCTTCTTGCCTATTATTTTATGTTATTAAGGATTTCTTGAAAAAATTACACAAACTGATACCTGGTGCCACCGTGGCACTGGGAATTCTAAAGGAGTTTTAGATATGTTCCTCTTGGTGTTTTAAACTACTGAATGGATCACATTTAAATACATTACAACAATTTGACAATTATTTTTGTCGCAAATTATTTATTTGATTAACATACTAGTATTTTTGTTAATAATTGATAACTTTATTCTGAATTCTCAATGCCATACGAATGAAACATCATCGAATATACATTGCTCTAGATGATATCAGCTATCAATATCACATTAGAGTAATTATCGATAATCTTTACTGTAAAATAGTCTCTATAAAAAACAATTATGTATTAAAATTAGGAAGTGTTTCAAATATTGCTGCACTGCTTGACAGAGCTCTTTTGCGAGGAATTCCATACTTTGGGAATGGATTTGGATGTAATTTTGAGAATCAATTGTTTACTTGCAAAAAAATTAGGCGAGAAGGGTGGAGAAAGTGAGTGGTGGTGTTTAGGATGCTGGGCAATAGGTTTCGGTATTTCCACATGTGACTGGGCATCCTATTACTATTTCCACATTTGACCAAATGTATGGCTGAGTAGGGTAGGCTCAGGGTATGAGGTATTTACTGTATCTTTTCTTGACTTTCCCTGGGAGTGAGGGAGAGACAAACATGTAAGAATGGAATCATAGTAGTGATCTCAATCCTAGAACTTTGCACTTCATAGAGAAGGGGAGAACAGTGGAATTATGGGAAGAATTAAAGATTATGAGGTTTGAAGATTGAAACCTGGTGTACTAAATTCTTTTTTAGAACCACTCCATGCTCCTTGAAGTCCCTATGGCAAATCGAATAGTAAAGATGACGAAATGCACATTCCATTAACACCTTCCAAGTTCTCGGTCTACCTCTCGCACCATTCATTTCACTCTTATATATATATCTGTTTCGTTATTGGACTCTCATCCATTCTCTCAACATGGCCAAACCAATGAAGCACACGTGTTGCATATACATATGTCAATACTGGAGCATCTAACTCACATTCATTTATTACCCACTCATTCCGGGTCTTATCCATTCCCAAAAAAATTAGCATTTTTTGGGAATGGATAGGAAAAAATTCACTGTGTATGACCATGAGGAGGAAATTAGAACCTGCTCTATTTGGTTCATGCATTCGTACATGAACTCTCTCATGGCCACAAACAAACCTTCACTCCCCAGTTCTACCACCCTACATCTACATCACATCCACCTTACCTCATCCACAAAAATTAGCATTTTTTGGGAAAATTAGCATAAATGCCCAAAAAATGCTACAATGCGCTCTAATGGATTGGAACCGCACTATATGACGTCACATCCGGTAAATGACAATCGAAAAGAGCACATAAGGGTACGAGGTGTGCATAATATCGGATTGGAACACGGCCATATGTTCTCAGCTTTTAGAGGGGTTAGGTTGGGAGACTAGAAGGCTGCACGATAGACTTAGTGTGGGAGAGAAATTCAGAGTGAGTTTGTTTAAAGCGAGACATTATCATCTTGAAGCCGCACTACAATAGAAAGAATAAAATAATAGAGACAAATTGCGGACGATAACTTCTTTCGCCTCATTTACCCCCATACACTGCTTCATACACGCCCTCCTGTTTTCAAGACTCCTAATATTCCTCCTGCTAAGAATTTTCTCAATCACAACTTTCTCGGTCTACCTCTACCACCATTAATTTCACTCTTATATATCTGTTTCGTTATTGACCTCTCATCCATTCTCTCAACATGGCCAAACCAATGAAGCACACGTGTTGCATATACATATGTCCAATACTGGAGCATCTAACTCACATTCATTTATTACCCACTCATTCCGGGTCCTATCCATTCTACTTTTGCTGCAAACACTCCTTTAGATTACTCATACCCATGGCGTTTAGTCTACTCTTATGTCTATCCTGATATACCCATGTTTCTTTACCATACAACAAAGTGGGGAGATCACTCAACACTCAACTCTTCACCCATCTTATCTTTATATCCTTACCCTAAGTGTCCGTAATAAAAATTTATCCATTATTCAAAAGAAAGTTATAAGAAATAGTGAACTTCTCCCCACTTATAGATTTCTTTTGAATAATGAATAAATTTTTATAACGGACACTTAGAGTAAGGATATAAAGACAAGGTGGGTGAAGAGTTGAGTGTAGTGTAGTATGGAGCAAAAATGAAGACTTTGATTTAAGGAGATGAGAATAAGTCACAGGCGTTTGAGATGTGGGTGTGGAGAAGGATGCAGAAGGTGTGGTAGACAGAAAGAAAGATGTATGGAAGAGCTTGGTGTGGTAGGTGAGGAGTGAAAACTGGATGAGGTAAGGTAGATGTGATGTAGATGTAGGGTGGTAGAACTGGGGAGTGAAGGCTTGTTTGTGGCCATGAGAGAGTTCATGTATGAATGCATGAACCAAATAGAGCAGGTTCTAATTTCCTCCTCATGGTCATACACAGTGAATTTTCGCGTTCATTCATGCGTTCATGCATTCACACATTAACTCTTATGGTTTCATGTATTGTGTAACTAGGGATTTACTGAATATAGGCAGGGATTTTTTTTTTTAACTGTGAAGGCACAGTTCAATTGCAAAGTGAAGGTATGATTGATACTGTCTTGGATAGATGGGAAGTATGCGGCTGTAGTCAGAAAGAATATATACTAACATAATTTACCCTAACCACCAGCGAGAAAAGTGAATTAAGCTATGATAAAGAAATTTGTACCCGTAAATCACTATATCATTAGTTTTTTCCCTCCATTTCTGTTTATGAATTTATGAGATCTTTACACATTTCCCATTTACCTGTTGTTATGGCTCAAAACTATACAAAATCAGGCTCCATTGTATCAAATGTCAGTGTGTATGCACATCTAGTTGGTTTTGTGTACATAAATTCTTATTAAGGGTAGCCCACTTCTTTTGCGAAAAACTGCCCTAATTTCACTGTCATTGGAATGTAAAATCTGGCAAATTTATAGCTTGGTGTTCTCAAATGTAGAAGCCCCTTTTGCCATGATTTTTCTCATGGGAAAGACTTCATGTATCCTTAACCCTGAACTATGGTCATGGAGGCGGGCATTTAAGAACCAGTGCATAGTTAACAATCTTTTCTCTTATCTCTCATTCCCTAATTCTCATGTTTATGTCAAATGGATGAAGTTTGAATTTGATTATAATATTCTATGTGCGTGGTGAGAGCAGTGGAGGAAGGTAGTTGCAGACGAAATGCACATTCCATTAACACCTTCCAAGTCTAGATACTCATAGCTTTAGCAATTGTGCAGCAAGGTCCTCAATCATGTACGACTTGGAAAATAAAAACATGATCTCTTAGTGAAATCTCAGAATTGGTGGAATCTCTGTGGCATTGTTGTAAATACTTGAGCATGATCACTCCTCATTTGTAATTTTAATTTGTCCCTAACTCAACTGTGCATTGTAAAATTGCTTTCCAACTCTTGGTGAAAGTATTTTTAGGTTTCAGGTCTCTCTATTCTCATCTTGCCGAGCGCCTTCTTGAATCTTGTCCAGTAATTTTCTAATCTCTCTCTGGTTCTCTTATCTGAGAAGCGGCACGAATTATCTATCTCCTCCTACCAACAAACAACACGTCCGCTCTGCGACAGAACATCTACATTCAACCTCGCAATCTCCTATCCAATGTTTAATAACCTCCACGTTACGGACGGAATCATATATTCCCGCATGATTTCATCCGGCTACGATGTTAGTAAGCTAGTTATGTCTTCGAAATTGGTCTCTCTTGTAAATAGATATCCATTCTCCAGCTGTAAAGTGCATTAATCCTGGTGCTTATGGGAACAAAATTGGGAACGGACATTATAAATCCCATGTTTCTTCTTGGCCGGTATGGTAAATTTCTACAATTAAATAATAGTCTGATTTTCCTCATTCAATTAAGCTTTGCACTCCATGAAAACATGCATTTTGCAACTTTAAGGTTTATAATTTAATTTTACCTATTCCCTCAATAGGGCAAAAATCCAATAGCAAATAAAAATCAAACAGTAAAGACCGCCATCAGTGAATTAAGGCCATCAGGTTGCACATGCAAAAAGATATAGGACTCCTAATTGCAGCCACACATTTGAAGTCCTCCATAATATGTGCTCCTCGGCTTAGGAGTCATTTGGCCTATGATCTATAGGGCTAGGATGACAGCAGTTTGTTTCAAAAATATCTTTTGATATTTGCGGTTTGATGATAAAGAGACTAGGCCGAAAAGAAGGTGTGATACGCTGGCACCTATTTGATCCATTTGTGATACCATGAATTTGAATTTGGGAAAGTACTATCTACTGAGTGATGGCATTACTGTCAACGAGCAGTGTGTTGGGTTAAGAGGCCGTTGTTCTTTTTGGCAATTTATTCTCTCGAAGCCATAAAAGTGTCGAGTGAAGATTTTTCTAGCCAATGACTCATCTACAGGGTATCCTCTTCAAGGCATCCCATTTTGGGTAAAATAAATGGGCCAAAAGCACTCACAAATTTAGGAGAGAGATTTGCACAGGAAGTTTGTCGTCCTTATTATGGAAGCAAGCATATGAAAACTTGTGATAATTTTATGCAACCCTTCCCTGGTGAAAATAAAGTGTGACAGACAGTGTGCCAGAAACGTGCCAAAAGTGTGACGACACTGTGCTTAGAATGTGACAACAGTGTGACAACAATGTGATAAAAGCGTGCGTAAAGCGTGTAAAACAGTGTGACAGGACAGTGTGAGTACACCGTGAACACAGTGACCATAGTGTGAGTACACTGAGACCACAATGTGAGTACACCGTGACTACAGTGTGAGTACACCGTGCACATAATGTGAGAACACTGTGCTCAGTGTACAGACACAATGTACATGACAAGGTTCTCCCCATCATTCAATGTAGTAACTTGCTACACCACCAGAAAAACCAATCAAATGTTAACCTACTTCTGTATCATTTGCTCATCAAGATTTCAAAAAAGTATTTTAATAGTTCCTATAGATTTCATACGTTAATTAATAACGACAAGCCCAAGAAAGATGAAAACAGCATTATACTTTATCACATGAACACATTTCTTTCACACTGTCCATCACGCTTTACACTGGACACAATGTGCGAACAGTGTGCGTACACTGTGATTGATACCCTCGTACAGTGTGCAGCACACTTCTGTCACACTGTCTATCACGCTTTATTTTCACCAGGGTTTAGTTGGCTCAAAATTAAAAAAAAAACGGATACACAATAGTGGGGACTCTGCGGAAAAATAAAAACATTATACCTGTGAATTTCCTTTCGAATCACTCTCGCGCCGAGTACTCCTAAATTTTCGGATTCACCAAAGCCACGACAATGGCATATCTTATGTCCCTAAAAAGGGAAAATCACTTATTTTGTTGTCATCTATGCACCACCACAAAAAATTGCTTACGAGAAGCACAATAAAGCTGAAATAATATTACACTATAATGCCACAGAGGGTGGCACAGATATGATGGATCAAATGGTTGTCTTACTCATGAAAAATAAAAACAAACAGATGGCCGTATGCGTTTCGGTGGGTGTGGAAATGTAGCCTATTTGCTTTTTACTAAACAAATTCCTCAGTGGAAAGCAAATAAAATGTACCGCCGGCATAGTTTCCTATAATAACTGTCAGATAATATGGTGAGAAAACACGTACTGAGACGGATGGACTAAGTGCGATCTAAAACAGTAAAAAGTGGCATTTCAAGCATTCAAGATATTCACAAGACGGATAAGTTGACAGGGAACCTGAGCCAAAAAAATTTAAGTGATCGCAATAGCACAGTTACAAGACATTCCAAATTCGTGACTTATGTTACCAAAATACTTGCAAAGAACATTCCACTGTCATTTGTAAGGCATGTTCACACAACTGAAAAAAAATATCAATTTGCAATGTTATAGCAAGTGCCTTTGCTTTTGTCCAATATTACTCCTTAAGATGTCTTTCGGCTTAAATATATCTTAAATAAACATACAGCATACAAGCAAATAATGTTACTTCATTTCAATCACCCAATATTTCCTTGACGGCGACCAAGCGCCGCGGCGGCGCCGGGAATCCGTTTACGTAACGAAATTCAGGAATCCGTATGGCGGTTAAATATATTCGTTCCATTTCCACCATCGTAATGAGTCAGGTGCAATATTGCAATCTTGTACGTACTCCAATGATTTAACTTTTCAGTAATTGACTTCGATGCCATTTTGGTCATACTAGCGACTATTCTACGAAGGTAAGCAGAAGATGAGCCAGGCGACGTAGCCCAAGAGAAAGCGTAATCCGTCTGAAAGTCAGGTTTCAAACGAGTCTTAACAAGGCGAGTACTGGTGTTCTCGAGCTCCATGTTGCCAAAAAACAAATCCACCACCTTTCCTACACGTTCGAGATGAGCCCGGACCACAATTCTACTATACTTCACTTCCGTTTACATTTCATAGACAATTAGGATTAATCCTTAATGCTAAAATACCGATAAATACACAACTGTGATTACCTTAAACTCAGGATCACGGTCAGGACAATGCCAGACACACGGTTTCAGACATTACACATTACTGACACATTACATCGCAATTGCGCAGTCAATTGTTTGCGAAAAAATAGATGGTCGAAGAAAAAAAACGAAAATAATGTCCAAAAATTGATAACACAATATAGCTCACGCAGTCGGAAACTACTCCGTGATACAGCTTTTGTCCACTTTTGCTTTTAAAAACATAGTCTCTTGTGTTGAGTACAATTTAGAACTTTTTTTCTGTGCCCATGTGACCTCGGGGACACCGCGAAAATTAAAAAAAGGCGGCAGTCACGGATTATCAGTAACTCATGTGGGTCCCATCAAGGGCTCGTTGGGCTATTTTTAGGCAATAATTTATGGTTCGGAGGTATTTCATATTTTCGGAAAGATGCTATAGGCTCATTTAATCTCCAAGAAATTCAGAAATAAAATTTGGCAATGATTCATTATTCCGTGCCAAACAATTCAGGGAGAATCTAGTATAAATGAGGAGCCCTGGACTTTCAATCCACTGTACTATCCTCTATACTTCCTTCCGCACGAACATGATTCATTAACAACACAATTAATAAAGTTGCGACTGGGCACCTCCATGTCTGCAGGTTCGAATCCCCCCCAATGTATGAATCCTACTTCGACGTCCGCATTGTCTCATGTATTCCATCCCCCTCATTTCCTAAGCCAGTGCCAAATACGTTTTAGTGGTGATGTGCATCCTTGCTTTTGTGGCTGTCAGCCGACTCCTTTTCTGTCATAATATCTTTGCTTCTGCTATTGTGATCTTGACGGATTTCTTGCTTCCTACGCGGCAGGTGATTCTACTCCTTCAATTTTGGTGACTTCTCGATATTTTTTATCACTCTACTCTCTGTGGTGGCCCTATCAATGAGAAACAATACTGAGAGAGGGAGCCTATTTAAATGCCATGGGGAGACTAATTTTAAAAATACACTAGCATGGGATCAGAAAATCCTTTCAAATATGATGTAACAGCCATTAAATATACTAACACATTAGGTAAAAAAATGCTGCAACATGAATTTCATCCATACTCTCAATAATCTTTAAACCAAACCTAAAAAAGCAACAAATAAGACTACTTTTTAAGCCTATGCAGCAGATGCTAAGGTTTGGTTGATGAGATAACTAGAAAATATCATCAAAATCAATGATTTCTCCATTACAAAAATAGTAATATTTCGTATTTCTTTAACATTGTAATCCATTAGAAGGGTGAGAGTTATAACAATGTGAATGACAACCACAATTACTTGTCCTGGGGAGATTGCTTGAAACCACTCAAAAATGATTCCAAGCGCGTAAATAAGGAGTCATACGATATATTCATGAAGGGTTCGAGATTTTGATGTATGCAAATTACTCATCAAAATCTCATGCAGCCTTTTCATGAGGGACTATTGTCCATGGAGTAAAACATTATGATTAAAGGCACCGTAAACAATACATCTGATACATAACTTATCCATTCTTGTGGGTAAAACTCACCTAAATCTCCAACCATTCTTTGTTGTACGACGTGACACCTTAGTTATGCACTCAGAACCATTGTGAGCATCTTCAAACACAACCCCCTTGGCCTGGAAAACTTACCACAGCCAACATATATAGGTATCTATTTCGGCTATTTTTAACCATCAGAATGTACATCAGTGAAAATGTCAAATGATGATTCAGTACCATCTTCAAGTGATTGATAGATAATGTGAAAGAAATATGACGCACATTGAAGGTGGTAACCACTCAGGAAGGAAGAAAGCACACATGCAGTGTTCTTGGTGGTAACAATGCCAGTTTTAACATGGAGATTTACTACAGGAGCAAATGTGGGAATAAATCACCAACATTGTTTTAATGCAATGGTATGAGTTACTAGTAATGCAAACCAGAAATAACAAAGACTGGTCCTTAATTTACCAACATTTAGTCATCACTCAAAGCATTAAATGTTGGAAACCCCATCAGAACACCAAGAGAGATTTTTTTACGACAATTGATTTTTATTATTTTATAGAGATACGTACAAGAAAAAATACAAAAGAATGAGGATTTTATGGTGGGTTTCTTAACAACTATCAGTAGTTTTGAAGTGCTCTTCATCGACTGTCGAGTAAATGTGGCCCTCATTCGACAGGAACTCCAATATGTTTCTGAAACAGAATTTCAAGTATAAGAGCCAATATATATACGCATAGGTTACATTCCACTAGGCAAATAAAATGAATATTTAAAGAATTAAGGACTTTATGTTTTTGGTAATTATTTTTACAATAAGACCTGAAACCTAAAAATACTTTCACCAAGAGTTGGAAAGCAATTTTGCAATGCACAGTTGAGTTAGGGACAAATTAAAATGACCAATGAGGAGTGATAATGCTTAAGTATTTACAACAATGTCACAGAGATTCCACCAATTCTGAGATTTCACTAAGAGATCATGTTTTTATTTTCCGAAGTCGTACATGATTGAGGACCTTGCTGCACAAATGCTAAAGCTATGAGTATCTAGACTTGGAAGGTGTTAATGGAATGTGCATTTCGTCTGCAACTACCTTCCTCCACTGCTCTCACCACGCACATAGAATATTATAATCAAATTCAAACTTCATCCATTTGACATAAACATGAGAATTAGGGAATGAGAGATAAGAGAAAAGATTGTTAACTATGCACTGGTTCTTAAATGCCCGCCTCCATGACCATAGTTCAGGGTTAAGGATACATGAATTCTTTCCCATGAGAAAAATCATGGCAAAAGGGGCTTCTACATTTGAGAACACCAAGCTATAAATTTGCCAGATTTTACATTCCAATGACAGTGAAATTAGGGCAGTTTTTCGCAAAAGAAGTGGGCTACCCTTAATAAGAATTTATGTACACAAAACCAACTAGATGTGCATACACACTGACATTTGATACAATGGAGCCTGATTTTGTATAGTTTTGAGCCATAACAACAGGTAAATGGGAAATGTGTAAAGATCTCATAAATTCATAAACAGAAATGGAGGGAAAAAACTAATGATTTAGTGATTTACGGGTACAAATTTCTTTATCATAGCTTAATTCACTTTTCTCGCTGGTGGTTAGGGTAAATTATGTTAGTATATATTCTTTCTAACTACAGCCACATACTTCCCATCTATCCAAGACAGTATCAATCCATACCTTCACTTTGCAATTGAACTGTGCCTTCACAGTTAAAAAAAAAATCCCTGACTATATTCAGTAAATCCCTAATTACACAATACATTAAACCATAAGAGTTAATGTGTGAATGCATGAACGCATGAATGAATGTGAAAATTCACTGTGTATGACCATGAGGAGGAAATTAGAACCTGCTCTATTTGGTTCATGCATTCATACATGAACTCTCTCATGGCCACAAACAAGCCTTCACTCCCCAGTTCTACCAGCCATCTACATCACATCCACCTTACCTCATCCAGTTTTCACACCTCACCTACCACACCAAGCTCTTCCATACATCTTTCTTTCTGTCTACAACACCTTCTGCATCCTTCTCCACACCCACATCTCAAACACCTGTGGCTTATTCTCATCTCCTTAAATCAAAGTCCTCATTTTTGCTCCATACTACACTACAGTCAACTCTTCACCCACCTTGTCTTTATATCCTTACTCTTAAGTGTCCGCTATAAAAATTTATTCATTATTCAAAAGAAAGCTATAAGTGGGGAGAAGTTAACTATTTCTTATAACTTTCTTTTGAATAATGAATAAATTTTTATTAAGGACACTTAGGGTAAGGATATAAAGATAAGATGGGTGAAGAGTTGAGTGTTGAGTGATCTCCCCACTTTGTTGTGTGGTAGTGAAACATGGGTATGTAAGAATAGGCATAAGAGTAGACTAAACGCCATGGGTATGAGTTATCTAAAGGAGTGTTTGCAGCAAAAGTACAATGGATAGGACCCGGAATGAGTGGGTAATAAATGAATGTGAGTTAGATGCTCCAGTATTGGACATATGTATATGCAACACGTGTGCTTCATTGGTTTGGCCATGTTGAGAGAATGGATGAGAGTCCAATAACGAAACAGATATATAAGAGTGAAATTAATGGTGGTAGAGGTAGACCGAGAAAGTTGTGATTGAGGAAATTCTTAGGAGGAGGAATATTAGGAGTCTTGAAAACAGGAGGGCGTGTATGAAGCAGTGTATGGGGGTAAATGAGGCGAAAGAAGTTATCGTCCGCAATTTGTCTCTATTATTTTATTCTTTCTATTGTAGTGCGGCTTCAAGATGATAATGTCTCGCTTTAAACAAACTCACTCTGAATTTCTCTCCCACACTAAGTCTATCGTGCAGCCTTCTAGTCTCCCAACCTAACCCCTCTAAAAGCTGAGAACACTATGGCCGTGTTCCAATCCGATATTATGCACACTTCGTACCCTTATGAGCTCTTTTCGATTGTCATTTTACGGATGTGACGTCATATAGTGCGGTTCCAACCATTAGAGCGCATTGTAGCATTTTTTGGGCATTTATTCCTCTTTGGACAATTTATCCTCTGCGGACTATTTATCCTCCGGACTTAGCCGAAGGACTTGCCCGAGGCGCACCCCGCCACTGACGCGCTAACGACATCTGTCGTGCCAACGACGTTCGCAAACTCCAGCCGTCTTCGCGACTCAGCGTCTTCTGCCATCGGCGTCCTGCCCTCCCTCCCGAGGACCTCTCTCGTTTACATAGCAGTCGGAGACGGAAGACTACGAGGATGTGATAAGGCAGAGGTGCTGGGCAAAAAGGCCACAAACCAGGAATCCGCGATCGGAGATGAAAAGTAGTTCCTATCTCCAATTGCATTCCTACACCGCATGGATTCCCATTCCACAAAATTACCTCCCCTCCAAGGCTGCCAATCACCTGTTCCCCCTTATTCCATTCGCAACTTTCTCTTTTGACCTTGCCGAAAACTTCCCCTCCGAGGCAACAAATCGCCTCTTTCTCCTCTGCTTACCCTTTCCATTTTCCCACCGTCTGAACTTCCCCTCCTTCGACGGAAATCGCTAATTGGTCTCTTTGAGATAGACCGTGGTTTTGAGAGGTTCTACTCTTGCTGTCTCGTATAGTTGCTGTTTGAATTTGAAACTTAGACGTCAGAACACAGGTTGGCTGACCCTTACTTGTTTGTACGTGTTAAGCTGCTGAAATATATTATCTTTAATATGGTGGTAATTTAATATACTTGATTGTTCCCGATTTCCTCCTGTCTTTCTCACTCGTATTTTTTGGGAAGAATTTGTTTTTGGGGCATTCTCGGAGAGAGACACCTTTGACTCTCCCCTCGAGTGCTTCAGCATCATGGCTAGGGCGCTCGTGCACGTAGAAGGTAAGTGTATGCCGATGCGCCCTTTTGTGCCCTAAGAATTTCCCATTCGTGAATAATGAGAATTTCCAATGTGATGTCTTGCAGTAAATTACAATTCTGAGTGACTAATGGATGCTCTTCTGATATACTAGGGACAGACGAAAGGATAATACAATTCATCAGCCTGCGGAAGAAGTACACAGACCAACATACGGGTCAAGGTGGTTCTGATATAGTTCCGACATTGGTGCTGGCTACCTTAAGAGCAGAAAGTGCGTAAAGTACAGGATAGGGCATAAGGGTGTAAGTGCATAGGGTGCACCCTACGGATTGGAACACGGCCTATATGCTTGCTCGTAGCAGTTTATGACTGTGCACACAGCTTTCCTATGTATGTTTTGGTTAAATCTGTGTGTCCAGGGTCCTGAATGTTTGCAGTGTATTCGAGGTATGGCCTTACCAGAGCGAAGTACCACCTCTATTACTTTTTTACCTTAGGACTGTCCTATAATATACTTTTTTATATTTTTATAAATTCTAGTTTCTTTACTGTTGAGCTGCATATGTTTTTTATGAGCATACACCACAATACATCTGAAGTGAGGTTCATCCCAAGATATAACACCTTACCTGAAGACTTTATGTTTACACCACCCAGTCCTAGTTCCTATTGGGGCTTGGCTTTATTTTTCATATCATGCATTTATTACCATTGAAAAAAGAATTGAGAATGACCCACTATGATACAGGTATCCGAGGAGAGGCAAAGGATAAATATTTTTTCTATAGACACTGCCAGCAACAGCAGTATACGCTCAGCATAAAGAAATAAAAATGCAGAATAAACAAGAATCATTTCCTCAAGAAGACTCATATCGCTGGAAAAACCTACATCCTAAACTCAGTGCAGAGGAAAATGTGAGGCCAAATGTTGCCCATCGTTCGACCTCATCTCATTCAACACACGTGTGAAAAAATAAAATTTGACATTTTATCCCACATTTAAGTACTTACTCGATTTCCTTGGGAGAGACTCTGCCTCGGACGCTGTTTGCAATTGCACTTTTATGTATTCCTGTTCCTTCCACACAGTTCTGAAATTAAAAGATATAATTAATCACAACAAAGTACACAAATAATCTGGAAATTACCAAACAGAACCCTTCTTGTCAGCCACATTAAAAATCACCTAGCCTATGCTTTCACCAATTCTATCTTCAAATAAATTAAGCAGTAGACAATTCAACAGGGAATACATCCTGTTGATGCACGTCCACAAAAATGTCCACATTACAAGCAAAAGAAAGGAGGTAGTCAACTTTTAACAATGGGACTAATGGAACAGCAACTGCCATTATAATACAATAGCTAAATGAAATTCACAAAAATGTCATTGCAGACGACTTCATGGGATAGTCTGTTCTCCAAAAATAGCTGGGGAAAAATAATTTCAAAAGACTTTTTAAATATATATACCTGAATGGCACTGTAGACTAATTGTTGCTGAGGAGTAAATCCATTCATTTGACCACCTGCAGCACCATAACCAGGCATAGCGTTACTACTTCTGCCATCAAAACTGGCTCCCATGAGAGAATTGGGGAGGGCGCTGGTGTTATTAGGTTGGAAAGCATCACTCTGCAGAAGTAAAATCGACATTAGTGACAGTAGAAACACGCGAGTATTAGACAGATATTCATATTCAATCATGTTCACAAGAATACCTCTTTCTTTTTCATCAACTGTTCCGATTTAACAGTTGTATGTATAACCTCCAACAGATGTGTCGTTAGTTCGTTCAATTCGCACAATGGTATCATTTTCACCAACATGATGAAAGGTTTTCCATGCATCATGCGAATTGGTCCAATCAACCTATAATACGAGTTTTCCACGACAGCCGGATTATTGGCACCATTGCCATCCTAGGAAAGATACATTGATAAATTGTGTTTGTAATTTGTAATTGTACGCTTCACTTCAGTGATAACTGAAAGCCGAAGAATAAATACCTCGGACTCAATGAAACTGGAGGCACTAATGGATCCAGTATCATCCTGGACGACATAGGTCATTCTCGTTGATGATATCTCTACCGACTTCACCACTCCCACAACAGTAGCCTAACAAGTTTCAAGAGTCGGTTAAAACAGTGCGATGCAATCTAAATCTACTTAAGAAAACAAGATACAGGCCACATGACACAGTACTTAACAAGTAAATTTGTTGTAGTATTACCAGATGCACATGATTGTCACCAATTTTCAAGCCCTCGTCACCAGCTTGTAATATTTGACTTATTGTTACAGGTACAATATTTGCTTGCCTTCCTGTGTCTTTTTTCTGTTCTCCAGCGGGCGAATCCGTATTCGTGCCAGAGTAATATCCAGCAGCATTGCGAAAGTTGTTACGCTCTACGAGATAAACATGAAATGACTAATGAGTTCACATAAAGCAAGCCAATCAATTTGTGCGAGAATACATTCCAATTCACATGATTACCATAATCAGCCATACTCTAACTGCCTTCTAAAATTATAATATTTCTGTAACAAGTTCTCCCGCGCTTTCCGAAACGTCAATCTGGTCTTTAAACAAAAGAGTAATGATATAAGGGAGTTTTTAGGATCCTGCGCATGCGCCAAAAGCAGCGATCACATGACCACTTGACAGCGGGAAAAGCACGGAATAGGAAATCCAACTCCGTGGGAAGATGAGTGCTATTCACTGAGCAGAGGAAGTTCTTTCTTGAGGTCACAGAAATTCTTGCGCGCTTAATCTCTCTGCGAAATTTCAACTCATTTTTCTCTAAATATGGCATTTATTGATAATTGAGTCGTAAGAGCGCACAGAGCTGTTTAAAAGTCATCTAAGATGGTCAACTTACCTATTTTAACAAATATTTTAAGGGGATTGCTTCTGTTGTAATTAGTACTGCGGGATAAATTGAACGGTGGTCCAAATATCAGACTTGAGGCAGTCCTACAACAAGTTGTTTTTACCGCTGTTGAAATTATGAATAACCTAGCAAGTGTATTTGCGCTACCTTGGCTGTTCACTGACGGCCAACTTATTTATAACAGTAGGTGTAAGTCTCCACCGCACACATTTTAATGTTGTGGTAATTTTCAGAATAGCCCGTCTCTATACATTTTCCATAAATATGAATGTAGCAGTGCAAAATGACTGTCGTTAATGCAACCTGCAAAATAATGAACCTACCTACCTTTCGGCATTTGAGTCTCAATGTCTGGGACAAATGCTGGAGGATAATCTTCATCATGTCCATCCACTTTTTATTCAATTTCTTTCTCACTATTTCTCCAGAAAATGCTCTTTTCAACAAATTGTAACTAAAAGGTTTTCAATCAGAAAATAGTATGCCACATTCCACAATGGTTTTCATGAACAGAATAAGAGCAGTTATCTCATTGGTACATAGTTCAAAATGGTCATTTTTGCCAACATCATCTAAGTTTTAAATACTACTATAGCCATTGCAGTAGTTGGGGGGAAAACCCATTATATCTTCCAAATCATCATAATTTAAATTATTTTTTTTAACCTGAACTACTAAACTGAGTAGAGACGGAATGTCTACAGAGATGACATATATGTTGAGTTGGAGAGGCAGAGTTTGCTCATCTTACTCGGCATTAGGGGGATACTAGGTTAAGGATATCTTACTTTGAATTTATGCTACATATGAGATCATATTAATAGCCCTTTTTGATGTATCCTTGGATGAAAAATCACAATATGTAGCATTTTGTTGGAGTCACATTTGGTGTCCCCCAAGGAAGCATGACTGGCCTTCTTTTATTCATTAATTACATTAATGATGTAAGTTGTCAAGTAAGCAGAAATTAAGATTATTTGCAGACGATAGTTATTTACCATGAAATAGGCGAAGACACAGACAAGGAAATTCTGTCATCAGACCTTAACAAAATTCATTCATGGTGCCATGAGTGGGTAATAGAGTAAAATATCAGCAAATGCACCACAATACACTTCTTGCGAAAGTAAACATTCAAATGCCATACCTACACTGTGGGTGGAGTAAAAATAAAATCTTCATATACAGTAAAATATTTTACTTTATAGACAAGATATACATCTTGAATTACCTTAACTTCTGATATATTTTGGAGAACACAGATACCAAACATATGCGGTAGAGAATTAAGTAAACTAGGTTTTGTTAAGCATATAATAGGGAGGTCCTCGGATGAAAAAGTAAAAGACAGATGCTACTTCGCTCTGGTAAGGCCACACCTCAAATACGCCGCGAGCACTTGGGACCTTGGTCATAAAGATTTAACCAAAATAATTAATACAATTCAAAGAAAAGTTTCATACTTCAGTCAAAAATGCTATGAGCAAACATGAAGTGTTTCGCAGCTTTTAGAGGGATTAAAGTGGGAACCCCTTTGGACTCAGAGGCTACACGCTAGGCCTGAGATATTCAGAACTGGTGGGTTTCAGAGCGACACAGAGAATATTATTATGATGACTTACTACATCTCTAGGTCTGACAGAAGCAATAAAATAAGAGAATATAGATTGCCGTACAGATAGGTACATAAACTTGTTCTTTCCGCACACAATAAAAACTGAGCTCCACTAATTACTGTATTTCTCGGCCCATAAGATGCACTTTATTACTCCAAAATGTGCTCTAAAATCAGCCGGCGTCTTATGGGACGAGGGTATGACTTTGTCCTCTGAGACACGAGCTGATTCACCGGGAAATACTGTTAAATATTTTTTCATGCATCAGGCATAGAAAATTGTTGCCTTCATTAAAAACGTTGATAAAAACAGTTTTGAGCCAGTAGATAGCAATAGAGTTTGACAGAATCCTTGACAGTAAATCCTTAAAAAAATCCTAAATACATCATATGATCGTAATCGTCAATCGTACATACACGTGTATGTATACAATGTAGTGTGTGTTGTTTGTGTGTGTTGTTTGTGTGTGTATACAATGTGTAAGTTTACTATGTAATGTAGTTTCACCTCATATGTGGTTCCACTGCAAACTTCAAATGCATTTGGCGACCAGGAATATCTCATGTGATATACTCGGAGCCTACAGGCACTCAAACATCAGTGAAAATATTATCATTAAAATAATTTGATCCTCTTTGGTCTGATCAAAGTATTTTTCGTAAATTCTAAATTGATAACTCTTATGCGTCTTATGCACTGGTGCGTCGTATAGGCAGGTAAATACAGTACTCCCCCATAATACAAATCACCATTTACCTCCCAAAACCTTATCCCTAGCATTATAGTCTCGATAGTATCTGCTCTGACATTTTTTTTCAATCCCTGTAAACTATGACAATTAACTGCCAATGAAAGCCTCCAAGGTGTGTAAACTGGAATGGCTTCAGTTTTGGGAAACTACATTCTTTTGGTACCGCGACAACAGTTTAGCCAGCAATACAGCTGGCATCGTAACATCAAAGTGCTAATGCCTTGGTCTTGGCCATCCTTATGTATATTCCAAGCATCATTCATTGAAAATCTCTTCTATTCTGATGCATCCAAAGATCTGACAATTTATGTAATAAGAGGGAAGAAGGTAGGTATTCACAAATCTTACATGGGAAGTATGGTGTTTAGAGTAGTCAAAATTGGCAAGCATAATACTAGAAATAGGCTTGTGTGATGAACGAATTTGCCCATCGAGGGTTGATGAAAAAAGATCATTGAGATGATTCGGTTTTGATGATTGTCATCAATGACGATGAATTCGTCGCCATCGATGAATTAATCACCACTGATGAGTCCATGAAATCACTGACCTCCATAAGTCGATGAATTCATTCATCACCAGTGGAAAGGTAGAGACAGGCATGGGTGGGTGACGCGACACAAATAACTATCATCTAATGGGGATGGATTCATTGGCTCATCTACATTGGTGAATTCATTGACTCATTGACGTCAGTTTATTTATCAACTCATCGACGTAGGTTAATTCTTCGACTCATCAATGTCGGTGAATTCATGGACTCATTGACGATAATAGATGACATTCAATATCATCGACGTGGTTCATGGACTAAAATCATCGTCAATGAATTTGATGAATCGACTCAACCAAACCACCTTTGCTTACCATATTACTACCATTTGTTTCCCTACAACATAGATGTGGCATTAAAGCATATAAATTCACCAACGATTTAAAATATCCTCGGTGAATTTATACGCTTGATCAATGTCTGATTAAAAGCCATGCACGAATAATAATCACATCTGCTATCTGTTGCGAGACATACTTAAATCCAGAAGGAATGGTAGAACTTAAAAATCAGGTATTTACCATAATGAACAAGATAAGCCACATTCACAATAGTATTACATATGAATCAATATATTATCCCAGCAGGTAAATAAACTGAAGTTCACACAAAACAATATAAATTGCATTCAAACAGGTCTGACATGAAGAAACTTCACTCACTCACAAAAGAAATCCGCCAGGTCCAAGTCTTAGTGCAGGCAAGAAGTACCAAAGTCATCAATTTCTTTCAAATGCCAAAATCTAATGGCAAAACTTGTTGTCACTTGTTAACGACATCACAATGAATCATCCCTAGTTTTACGGCCTGTCCTTCACTGAACGTATTACAGACCTGGCAAATTTCCATGGAATACTGGAGACAATCACTAATTTCGGCTTCTTGCATTGCCAGTGGCTTTGTTTCCACCGCTTCCTCCAGCTCCACCCCCACCATCATCATGCACTTTGACCGAGAGAGTGGCTCGCGGTCCAGTCCTCCAAACATCACCCTCTTCGTCGATCGCACACGCTTCAACACTGACGACATACTGTGTACCTCCTGAAGTCGGTCCACTTGACCCAGGAACAGGCTGCAATGGGAATGCCAACAGGAACTGTGCCGCAAAGAAGTCACGATGAGGGGTCACAGTCTGAGACAACACCACACCCGTATCGGCTCCCTGCTGATTTGTGATAAGAATAATAATATAATAATAATAAGTTTATTACTTCCCATAAAAACAAACATCACAAATAAATTAAAGGTTTTTTTCTCCATACAAAGGGAAGCTTTAGGTAGCCTCTAAAAAATATCTGTGATGAGGCTACCATCCCAGAATATATAGCTGCTTATTGCTTTTAACTGAACAATACAAATCAATTATATATATACAAAGTAGTATTACAATAGATTTCAGAATGAACCAAATGGAATACAATAAATAGAAGAGAGATGTTAGTTCGCAGGTTTCCGCGGCGTTGATCAAATGATTTGAACATTTCTCGGGTTGCATCCGCGTCAGTTGTCATTCAGCACAACAGTTTCGCCAGCTATCCTGCTGGCGTCCTCAGGTGAAGGTTGGCGAGAAGGTTTCGGTCCGTCCTTATATAGGCCAAGTTAGGCACCAAAAAGCGATCAATTCGGCGATCAAGCGGCCAATCATGGAGCAGCGTCGCGTTTGCACGGGAAACTTACTACTCTTTTCCAAGCGCTGTGCAATGGTATCCATCTTCTCTTTTAAAATTCTTAGGTGTTTTTACGATTTCTATAGCCTCTCTTATTATTCCCGGGAAGTACCTGTTTTCCTTGGCTATTATTTTTGCGTCTTCGAATTGTATGGTGTTTCCTGGTTCACTCCATGCGTCTGAGGACGCCAGCAGGATACTGAACTGTTGTGCTGAATGACAACTGACGCGGATGCAACCCGAGAAATGTTGAAATCATAAGAAGAGAGACTTAACCATACATTTGGATAGGGACTCCGAAGGACTGAACTCACTTCAAACTCCTTCAAGCTAAAGTGATCAATGACATTGATTGGAGTTGAAACATTGATGAAATTTTTTCATCGACAATCGATGGGCAATATTGTTCATTGCACAAGCCAACTTTAAAAGTAGTGACTACCTTATTTTCTTACGTAAACTAATTTGATTAGTTAGATTTGATTTGCTACGAAAATTTTACATGGTTCATTTCGATTGGATTCAAAAATATCTTGAGAGACTCAACTTCATTTGATCCAAAATTTAAATCCTGATTTATGCAGATCTAGCCCGAGTTCCCAAAAGGGCACACCATCAAACATTAACCCACTTCGTATAGCTGGCTGATATATTGGCTTTTGCATCTCCAGCAAAAAGTACAGTGGACCAATATTTTGGCTTTTACATCTCTGGTGAAAAGTACAATGGATTGATATATTGGATTTCTCATCTCCGGCAAAAAGTGCAGCGGACTGATACATCGACTCATGTTAGATTAGATTAGATTAGATTGTTGGTGGAGTTCCTCCGAGCAGGACCTGGGGCACCTAGACCTATTGGTCCTTTGTGCTGACCACCATGTCTTGGTTACCCGTAGAGTCCAATGGCCTTACTGAAGGCCAGCATATCCTCTATGGGGGTAACCCTGATTTCAGCCGGATCAGGAAACGGGGATCCTAGATGTCTTATTCTAGTCCTCAGTTACAGTTACAGAGAACGTGTGATGTTGTTTCGTCCTCTTCTTGGCACCATCTACATCTGGCAGAGTCTGCTAGCTTCAAAAGATGAAGGTGCCTCATAACATGATAGTGTCCAGTTAGGAGACCCACTATCGTACGTAGTTGACCTCTGTTCAGCAATAGAAGTCTTCTTGCCAGTCCCTGTTTGGGTCCTCCAATAAAAAGCTTGGCTTGTCTGAGCCCTTGAGTGTTTTGCCAGATCTCAGAGTGGCGGGCAAGGCCCCACTTCTTGATCTCCATGATTCCTGCTGAAGGTGCGATTGGAATGTGAGGCTCTGGTCCCATCGGTATGTGGTTTGAGCCTTCTTTTGCGAGTTGATCCGCAATTTCATTTCCGGTGATACCCTCATGTCCGGGGACCCAGAAGAGTTCGACTTTGCCAAGAATATGTAGCGAGTTGAGCACTTCACGGCATTCATGAAGGAGTTTAGAGTTGCACATTTGTGATGCTAGGGCCTTTAAGGCCGCTTGGCTATCAGTGCATATGTGAATTGGTCTGCCCTTGAGACCTGACTCCTTGATAATGTGTGCGCACATTAGTAAGGCAAACACCTCCGCTTGAAAGACTGTTGTGTGTTTTCCAAGTGAGATGGTGATCCTCTTAGCTGGGCGCTGGCAGTAGATCCCAGCCCCTGCTCTACCTTCCTTTTGACTCATGTACCATGTTATCACAATTATTTTTTGGATGATGGAGAAGTCTTTTAGCCAATTAGCCAATTCAATTTATACACAATAAAAAACCACATATGGAAAACCACATACATTTAAACAATAACTTCATAATATTTGTTTCCCTAAAATGATACATTTCACTTAAGTATCCTCCATATTTCTTGCTAGTACCATTGGCAGGAGTCAGCACTAAGAGGGTTAATGAACCAATGCCGGAATAATATGTTACCAGACTTACCTTGACAGCAGGGTCAGTGGCTGTAGCAGAACGTGAGTGGACAGGAGCCGTTGAGACGGTGAGCAGGAGTGAGGCCACACGGCGGAACAATCCAGGCCGACCCCCGTGCTGGACGACACCCTCGACTTTGAGAGCAAGCTGAGAGCCAGTGTTCCCACCTGACCCACTACTGCCCATCACAAAGACGCTCTCGCCTGGGACACGGGGCTGTGGGGAGATCGCCAGCTGAAAGCAAAATACAATAATGATCTTTCAAATGAGTTTCACCTTCTATCTGAGTATGCTGAACGCATACATCTCATTGGTCGTTAAATCCTAAGATTGGTTGATTGCAGCTCTCTACCCTTCCCTGCCTAATGCTAGTTCTCTTACCTCCTGGTATCTCTTCCTCTGTACTTTCCTCTTTATTTGGTCCATGAACTTATTCCTTGGTCTTCCTCTGGGGACTTTTCCCTCTATTTTACCTTCAATCATGTTCCTCACAAACCCATTGTGTCTCAGGGTGTGTCCAATCCATCTGGTTCTTTTGTTCTGTATGGTGTTCCATATGGTCCTTCCCTCTTCTACTCTTCTGTACACTTCATTTCTTATTTTGTCTGTCCATTTTATCTTCAGTATTCTCATTCAGCACCAGGTTTCAAAGGTTTCTAGTCTGTTCCGGTCAGCTTTTCCAATAGTCCATTCTTCCGACCTATAAAGTGCTACGCTCCACATGAAGGTTTTCATATATTCAGGTTCAGACCTGAAGATGACACTTAAGCATTGAAACCCAGGTCGCATGTTTTTAAGTCTGTGGTATTGTAAATGTTATCATTAAATTCTCTGAAATATGGAATACCACAAAGTTACAAAGGACACGTATTATTTATTCGTGAAGCTAGTACAGTTACCAAAGTTATACTTTTCATATATTGTTTCCTGGTTTGTAGCCCCATCTTCTTCGAGCACAGCGGTTGTCTCCTTCCCATGAACGCCTTCTTAACCCTTTTACTGCCAACCCATTTTGGGTGGGATGTGCAGAGACTGCCAAGGCTGTTTTCAGGAAGTTCGCAAGATTTCACATTTTAAATTATTTCTAGTACTTAATTTTTACTTTTATGCATTAAGATTTTTTCCTAATGCTGAAGATATGTTTTGGGCTTAGAACCATGGAAGAATGGAGGCCTATTTAACAGGAGCGATTAAATAGGCCTCATATCACAAAGTAAAATAATCAAAAAAGTAGGGCCAATAAATCAGCCCGGGGCAGTTTTCGCACATCCAACCTGGGCCGATATATCGGCCCACTGGCAGGAAAAGGGTTAACTTGGGCTATTCTCTGCTTGATGTCCGTTGTACTCCTTCCGTCCCATGTGATGGTACTTCCGAGATAGGTGAAGGAATCCACTTGCTCTAATTTCTCTCCTCTTAGGGTGACTTCTGCATTCAGCTTCTCTCTTCCACATACTAGGATTTTAGTCTTCATCTTGATTATCTTCATGTTGTATTATTGGAGAATTTGGTCCATAAGAAGACATACAGAATGAGTGAATACTCCAGTGCTGAGACACTGGGCATGTGTATCACAACAGTTGTAAGCCATCTCTCAGTGGGTGTTTCAAAGTATTTAGATTAACACCACTTTGATGTCTTTTTTACAGGGGTGAATATTTTACAAACCATTTATCATTGTTTCAAAGAGGGGTAATGAAAAATTAGTTATTTCATTTTCACAGTAACAGTAGCCCACATAGCATTACAGAGCCTCATATACATGGGCATAGCATATGAAAAGTTGCAAATATAGCACCAGTAGGCAAGCGAGGAAACTTGAATCACTATCAGTGGATGGTGATGCTAGCACAGATTTTTTCTGTGCATGTCACTGTATTGATTTCAATTAGAGTGGTGGGAAGTGGCAATCGGCAAAGTTTCACTGCACTCAAATTGTGGGTAGAGATTATTATAATTGCTCTGGTTAGAAAACCCCTCAAATATGCCGCAGGCATTTGGGACCCTGGTCATAAAGATTAAACCAAAAAATTAATACAATACAAAGAAAAGCTCCATGCTTCATTAAAACATGCTATGAGCAAACATATAGTGTTTGCAGCTTTTAGAGGGATTAAGGTGGGAGCCTCAAGAAACTCGGAGGCTACACGCTAGGCTTAGCTTGCTTGAGAAATTCAGAAGAGATGTGTTTTAGGGCAACACAGAGAATATCATCATGATACCTCACTACATCTCTACGTCTGACAGAAGCAATAAAATGAGAGAGGTACATTTCCCCACAGATAGGTACAAAAACTCATTCTTTCCAAACAATAAATACTGAGCTCCACTAAATACACTCCCATAAAACACATCACCATTTCACCTCTGAAAACCTAATCCTTTACATCTTTACGCGGCTAGTGTACTAACACCCCTGTCCACATGCCGATATGGCGGCTTGCAGGGTAATATGTACAAGTAGAAGGGCCACAGTGGACAAAACCACAATGAAAAAGGAAACTTAAAGGCACAAATTTCTAACGTTTCTACTAAACAACAATGGAATGGCTTGTGATAAGTTCACATGAGGTCCATTACGCAGGTTCACTTTACAAATGGCCCAGGGGAATGGATTTATTTTGTAAAGCAGGGGTCTACTGGACTACAAAGAGAGTCCAATAAGTCCTTCATAATAGAAAAATCATTATCTGGGTTGTTTTGTTTGATGAGTAGAGAAATTTGGAATTCCTACTGTATGGGGCTTTCCAGACACCCAGTAGAATTATAGAGTGCAAATGTGAGCACATATCATATTCAAATCAGGATGAATTCAGAAGTTTTATAAGTACAGATAAGAGATTAAAGCATAAAACTTTAACAAGTGTTGCTCACTAAAGAGGAATGAGTGAAATTTGCAGTGAAAAAACAGTTTGCCTGGGGGCAAGTGCGTAACTTTTAGCAACCATCTGCAAATACTGATTGCCTGAATCAGCATTTGAGAGTATATACACTTCATTTTCATCAACAAGGCAGCCACTACTGAGCTCAGCTCACAGTTTTACCAACTTTGCAGAGTGAATACTGGCACCATTAAAATTTTCTCATCATACAAATGTGCGCCTTGTGTAAGAGATAAACTGAAAAACAAAGAATTATACCCTGAAAGAAAACAAACGCCACTTAAGCAAATAACCTGTGTGCCCCAAATGCAAACCTCTACCCAAATTTTAAACGATGTTAAAAAATTTGGGTCATTTTGAGCATTATCGAAGTGAATTCGGACACCGATTGAACACAACCTCTTACCTTGATCCTAAAATTGTACACCAATGATAAAAATGAGAGTTTAAAGGCACATAGGGCACACAGATTTTTTGTTCAGGATCAGTTTGGTGTCACTCCAATTTAACAAAATTTTTCATGGTCAACATCTACATACTACCCTGTGAGCTGCCACATGCGCATTGGCAAGGGGTGTTAGTGCGAATTTCCACAGAGAAAAAATCATCCGCCTTGACCGGGATTCGAACCCGGATCCCTCGATTTCCGGCCGAGTGCTTTAGCCAGTTAAGCTACCGAGGCGTCCTCTTTCCCTGTGGATTTTTATGACCTTTACGGGACTAGATGTTCTCGACTCGACTCGAAGGGGTGTTAGGACACCAGCCATGTAAAGATGTAAGGGATACAGTTTTTGGAGGAGAAATGGTGACGTGTATTTTGTGGAGCTCAGTATTTATTGTGGTCGCTTATTGTGTGCAGAAAGAATAAGTTTTTGTACCTATCTGTTTGGCAATGGTTCTCTCTTATTTTATCGCTTCTGTCAGAATAAGAGATGTGGTGAGGCGTCATGGTAATATTCTCTCCGTCACTCTGAAAAAACATCAACTCTGAATTTCTCAAGCAAGCTAAGCCTAGCGTGTAGCCTCAGAGGTTCTAGGGGCTCCCACCTTAATCCCTCTAAAAGCTGCAAAACACTATATGTTCACTAATGACAGTTTTTAACGAAGCATGTAGCCTTGCTTTGCATTTTATTAATGTTTTTGGTTAAATCTTTATGACCAGGGTTCCAAATGCTCACGGGGTATTCGAGGTGTGGCCTGTAGTAATGGTCACTCCCACACACTAGGTAGGCATTTCCACAGTTTGAACATTTTAATTATGTTAATGCTTACAATAGTGTTTGGAATCTTGGAACTTTGGAACACTGTTCACTGTATAACTTCCACAATTATTTTCTACATATGTGATAGCTAATAACATATATGTAAAAGACTAAGAAACCCTTGGAATCATCAGAGTATAGGCATCCAGGGGTACCCTTTGAATAAATATTTTGATTGCACTGTATTGAATTGAACCAGAGTCATTTTGAACCTTGGGATGTAATGAGGAAGTTCATACTTCAATAATCAATAACAGAATTAAACAAAAAATAGAGCATTTTTTTCAATAGCATTTGCAACCGTAGATTCTTTCTCCTTGATCTCAATCTTTCAAAATGCAGTGCATATGAACCAATTCGCTCAACTACTGTCTTATCCATATTGATGAAGACTGGTGACCACAATTAACAAAATCCAAGACATACCCCGTCACTGCTACATGTATTACCTTAACACTTGTTGACTGCAGAACTTGAAAGAAGAATCGAGGGAAACACAGAGCTGTGTCAGTCAAAATCTCCATCTGCTTGACAAGGCACTCCACTAACTGTAATAGAAAAGAAAGGGCGATGGAGTTAAGTATCATGACCAGCAATTTCGCATGAGAAATGTTAAATATATGCACTTTAGAGAGGCATTGTTTAAAAAAACAAGGAATTCCTAAGACCCAGATCTTGTCAAAAAATTAACACTGTGCAGTTTTTATTTTTCCCTACTATTTTTTAAAATACATCAAATAGTCACCACATTATTCTTTTCAAAATTGCAAAATACCATCCAATGTAGCGGAACTTTAAACATATACCATGAAAAAATGAGTCAAGTTAAAGACTAATACAGATACTTTTATTTAATCACAAAGAAGCTCAGTCATCTAAAGGCATTTAATGGTACCATTGATAATATCAACTTCATGCTTCCGAGAGCTGCTGAAATCAAAACGTATAATAATATATGATCTCCATTGTGACTAGCGAACTACATCGTACAAACTACATTATTTATTTTGATTTCTTTTCCACACTCTGGGAGTTAACTGAATAATTAAAAACCTATTTCAATATACCTCATTTGTGCAACATTTGTCGTAAATGATATGCTATATAAGTCATTTTCTTGTTTTGAACATTGATGGAAAACATTGTTCACTGTATAACATCCACAATTATTTTATACGTATGTGATAGCTAAGAACATGTATGTAAAAGACTAAGAAAGCATGCTTAAGTCCCTAAAAATTGGTTTTGAAGGTACATTGTAAAATTTTTTCAGAGGTAAATATTATACCTAGTTTTGTCTTCTGGGTTATGAAAATTAGTGATTCTATATGATCAAGGCTTGGAATCACTTTGATTCAAACCAAATAAAGCCCTTATTTTTAGGAAATATTCTTCATGCATGGTACATACTTCTACTTTAATAACAAAAATTGTATCTCTGATTAAGGTGCTGGAATAATATCACCAATGAGTTAACCAGCATGGGTTTCTCAACAATATATCCATAGTTCTTTCGAAATGTTCCTTTGAATATGTCAGAAAGTTCTTACCAAATGAGTGATGGCTTTTGTTTCTCTATCTCCTTGAAACAGTTGACGTCCAACAGCACTAGCCTCTAGAATGCTGCTATACAAGTGTTGTGTTTCAAGGTTGCAATGCTGCCAACTGAAACAAAGATACCAACCTATTATGTTCACAAAATGAGTGGAATAGCAACATTATCAATAAGAAGAGAGCACGACAAATAAATACCAATGATTATTTAGGGAGGAGCCAACAACTGAAATCATTAACACCATGACGAGTTAATGGGGCAGTTGGTAAGTCTAGTGTTATTTGAGGAATGATGGAAGGGTAACGAGAAAACTGGCATTGGTATAGAATTACTCTTAACTAAATATGTCAAGAAGTCACCATTCATCATCTGACATATTGAGGATAGTGGTGGCAACACATGGCGGCAGCGGCACAGACTGTGTCATTAAAGGGGAAGAGTCCACTCCCTATACAATGGCTATATCATAAGGAATGAGGTAGTCTCCATTTTGACTGCCACAGTTCCCAAGGCCGCAAACCTGAGGTGACATTAGCGACATCATGCGAACTATTTCGTGTTGATCAATACCAAATATTACCTATTGTAGTCAAGAAGGGTTGATCAGAGTAAATAATAACCATCAACAATGGAGTAGTAATCTTACAAAGGGAAGAGTGGATAAAGGTCTTTCTGAATATTGAATTACTTATATTTTGTCAAATTGGAATACAAGTTATTAAAATACGCAAGGAAGTTCGTAACAATTACCTATCTCAAAATGCTCTATCTGTAATTCAAATCAACTTTCAAGCTTCAAGAGGCCTTGATCCAATTTATATGATGGACTCATTGGATGGGTGAAATATAACAGCATATTTTGATCCAGATTTCTTTGCATTCTAAATGTAGCTGTGAAAGGCACTGTTTACACTTTTCTGCCACAAGAGGCTTCCTAAACCCCGACCCCAGACAACTGCCACTATGCTTTCCTACCACTATACTACTGAGCAAATGCTCTCCACATACATATCGTCAAAGCTGGGATTAGAATTCATCAAAGTAGCACTGCAGTTACCTTTTAGCTCATATTGACAGAATATATAAGGGATGAAATCAGTGACAATAAAAAAAACAGCAGAATGATACATGCAATGCATTTGGCTATAATTGTATCAACCGGCTCACATTCTCAACACCATTAACTTGGAGAGAGATCAGTTCATGTGCTCCTTGCATATTTAAAAAAAAAATGCCTGTTTCAACCAGATAACAGCTAAAATCCCTTACATGAAAATCAGTATCCTTGTCAAAATGTCAAGCTGAAAACAAATCTAATTAAATAAATGGTATATTTTGATGAGTGATAACCCAATGTTTACCAATTAAACACAACAATAGAACATAGTCATAGACACCCCAGTTTGATAATTTATGGTTAAACATATTCTCACTATGATAACCAAAGTTAATACATCCCATAGATAAAACTCATGTCAGCTAACCAATAGGCAGAAGTAACATACAAAATCTTAAATCTCATGTAACATTATCTTAATGAAAAGGCTATGTCACGTTGTGGTTAGCATCAAGACTTCACAAAATTATTCCAATACAAGTGCCAGGACTGCAAATTCACCAGAGCATTACTGCAAAACCAAAGCTTTTTCTTTCATGCATCTATCCAGAATAGCTCAACAGCTAAGGTAAGAATACCTACCTCAGATCTAGGACTGCTTCTGACTTCGAGCTACTGAGACTAACCCTTTCAATGTTTGTAGCCATAAGGACACACATTTGCTGTAATCTTAAGATAGTTTATGTCAAGAATAAACAACAGAAAAGAACTGGATCACATAAGAGAGATTAAAAAACAAACATTGAATGAAAAAAGAACACTGAGCATCACAAAATTCCAAACTACCACATACATAGTTCAGCTTTGCCCATGACAGCAATGACAAGTGATGAGCATAGCCAAGTACCAAATTTAAGAACAATTTGAACGTAGTCCAATTTCGGCTCTAGAATACCCAATTGATCAAAAAACCTTAGTCAAAGATTTTACACACCAGGACTAATCAGCAAAAAAATAATAAAAAATGTTAAGAGTGACTAATTTCTTCTTTTCATCAACTGAAATTTCGCCTTCAGGAGTGAAACTTTCAGAAAATTTCCTCACTAAATGATCTAATAGGGGTTTGATTTTATATAATTTCATTATCAGCAAAGTGCAAACATCTAAGCAGAAGATAAAATCTTTTTTCAGTTATTAGCTCGTAAAAAACTGGAGTTTCCATCAACTTATTACGGGAAAAATAATGGCTAATTTTGGGCTTCTAGATTATTCCCTGCAATAGCAGCATACCAAAAAACAATCTTATTTCTTAGTTATTTGTGTCAGATCAATCTTTGTCTCAATTTCTTCTATTCATTTTTCCCTGGAGATTCTTAGCATTTATAGTTTGCTGGGCATACAAGTTCGTCTGCTGTGCAATGAGTTCACAGATATCAGTGTCCATAAAATGTTCAAAAATGTCATCTGCCTGCTCTTTGTCTTGCAGTTCAGCACTTGCACCAGCAACAAATGCCTGGGGAAATTTGGGCCTCACATGACCATTATCAAGCTACTTACCATCATCAGTTTCTAATGATGGATTTATATCACTATCACTACTTTCACTGTCACTTAC
This sequence comes from Ceriagrion tenellum, assembly GCA_963169105.1. NCBI lineage: Eukaryota > Metazoa > Arthropoda > Insecta > Odonata > Coenagrionidae > Ceriagrion > Ceriagrion tenellum. Next base: position 85,035,473 of record OY720644.1, read on the forward strand.
AGAAGAGGAAGCTTCTAGTAGTTCTTCACTTCTTGCTACTCTTGTGTCACCTCACATTGAAATACCACAAGTTCCTGCTCTGTTACTGAGGGAAACATGGGTATCACCTTCTTCAGGGGAGACCTCACTCTCATCACTTGAACAAACTTCATCCTCACTAAGTGCATCTCATAAGTGCATCTCTGAAGTGCGTCATTATAGTCTCCTTAGACGGCGATGTTCGCTTCCTTGCCATCGCGGAGGGTGAAATAAAAAACTTCACCTTATATTCCATTTGATTTCAAAGCAATGAAATTCACGAAGCACAGGTAGAAGTTCCTAAACCTCAGGAACTCCAGGAAAATCCACTAGATATGCAAAAAATACTGCATATATCCTGAGGATTGAACACCGCAAGAATACCAAACTGTGCAAATCACTGCCTTTAAACTGAAGGATCCGTAAAAACCCAGTAGATGAATAACGAGACTTTTTTCACACAAAAATGTTTTGCAAGTAAGACCGACAATATGGAGTTTTAAAAGAAGCTGTTAGTTAGTAGCACACTTCAGCAAGGCAATGGAAAAGAGAGCACACATCTATAAGTAAAACCCACTGAGAAAATGAACTTCTTCTGAAGCGCACATATATGAGTGCTCCCCACCGGACAGTCATTTATGACCCACACATGTATGCGCTTAGCCCACTTACGGCATCAAGGGTTACATATTTTGTTGAGTGTGTTTTGATAGGCACATATTCTGTGCAGCATAAGCATTTTCCTTTTGACATCTTTCTAGAGGTGTGGGCTGCTCTTTGACAAATAAAAATTTGAATACAAATCACAGGGCACTGACCAAAAACTATGCACATGAATGTTACAGTAACACTATGAGGTTTAACAGGCATGGAAATACCCAGAAACAATTAGATAAGTGTAAAATTATGACTACAAATAAGCTATTCAAGACCGTCTAAAAAGGATACATTTGAATGTTGGCTAATGAGCTAGGATCGGCATCAAAAGCTGATTGATACAGTTTCCAGTAGAGGTCACCGCAGGTACGAAATTCCTTGGCACACTTCCGCAGCTGCAATGAGATGTCAATTACTTACACTTCCTGAGCCCATAAAAAAATTACTTTAATCAAAAGAAACATCCAGAATATATGAGTATCCACAGTCCATCATACTTTGGCGTTTAGTTGTGTCTGCATGGAATCGTCCTTTATAATAGTACTTGTAGTTTCAAACTGTTCAACAATCTTTGGAATAAATTATTTCCAATAGCATTGTTTCTTAGGCACTTGTATGTTATGAATTGTGCTGATTAGATTTAAGTCCATCCAAGATAATAGCATAGTTGACTGTTAAAAGCACAACAGATTAGTAAAAGTGTACCATGCCATATCGGGAGGTGAATCATGTGATTTTAAGAACCAAGATGGAGGCCTTTATTAAATCATACGATTTTGGAAAAATAGTTTACTATAAATACCTTTTGGAGCAAAGTCAGTGTATTTTATTGAATTATGGCATTTTAAACATAATTTAGTGTTGCTGTCATTAATAAGGTTCATTTGTGCCACCATGATGATGCTGCTTCAATGCTGACATGTAGGGAAGGTAATGGTATAAGTGGCATAATAACTTATTTCAGACAATTTCCGTGTAAGCTTTCATAAGTTGGCTAAAATTAATACATGTTTCACCTAAAATTTCATTGAACAACATGACATTGAAAGACAAATTGAAAATTGAATCGGATACTACTCGTCCAAGATGGTATTATGACAACATAGTCTAAAAATATTCAAGTCTGCCACAAATATGGTGGTGATATACAGAGAAACTCCCAAGAGAAGTATGTATCAGCCTAGACTGGGAATGGAACCACAGACCTTTGGTTACCATGCCAATGCATACACCACTATCATTAACACATAGGTCCTGATTTATCAGCCAAAATCGCCAGTCTTTGTATGCAGTTTAGCTCAGCATGTGACCTGATATACAACTGCATGAGTTGTGGTTTCCATAAATTCCATACTCCCTTGTGCTGCCATCCTTGATGGACCGCAAGTGGCTAACATTAAGTTAAACCCTTTGAATTCTTAAAAAAAAAGCTAAGGGAATCAGGAAGCCTGGGTAGCACAGTGGCATGTGTACAGGCTTCGGAAGCCAGGGGCCCATGCCTCTGTTTCCTGTTCACGCCCATTTTTTCTCATGACAATTTCTACTGATGTCATCTCTGCCAAACCAACTTGCACTCAAGATTTTGCTGGCTGGTATGCTTTTGGTCATATGTTTGAATGCTCAAACACTCAACTGCACAATTACGTTGGACAAACTAACATTCAAAATTCCTGAAATACAGTGAAACCTGTATTAAGCGACCACCGTTGGTTCTGCTGAAAAATGGTCAATAATAGGTGTGGTCACTCGACAGGGGTTCAGTTTCCAGAAGTACACATTATACAAAAGAATGGGTGGCTGATTTGAAAAAAAAATTAAAAATCTTGAGGCGGCGGTTTTGTTCAAACCCATACAGATGGCATTTATTTCCTCATAACTTAGTTGCTACTGGTAAACTTCAGTGCATTTAATTTGATGTATACGTTGTAATTATGTCGAGTTTCACAGTAGGTGTACATCAGTGACCACTGACAGTTTCGCTGAAAAATGGTCATTGAGAGAGGTGGTCACTTGATAGGAGTGGTCATTAACCCTTGGAATATGGCATGGCGTGATGTCACATCATGGGTACCGTGAGTATTCCAGGCCAAGTGAAAGTTCCCTAATGAAAGCTGGAACACTCACGGTACCCACGATGTGATATCACGTCATGCTGCAGTCAAAAGGTTAAGATGGGTTTCACTATACATAAAGAGCAGAAATGGGTATGCTTAAGTCAATGAGGCATAGAAGAGTGTTACCTGAATGGTGGCATGCCCACACCGCAGGAGTTCATCCCTTGCGCTGTGCGCCAGAGAGGTGGCAATGGCTGGGGGAGGGGCGGTGCAGAGGGAAGCAGCTGAAAGGCAGAGCTGACTAGCAGCCTGAAGAAACTCTCCACGGGCCCGAGCCCATTCCAGCTGAAACTGCAGACCATGCGCAGGAGTACTGGCAGCCTATTGGCACGATGAGAAGAATACACCATGTACATTTCCACATGAGTACATCACCACATGGGCTTAAAATTAGTCATTATAAAATGCTTTTGCACATTTGTCAGTACTGATTTCAAATTACAAAAAAAAAAGATTGCTACACTAAAGTTAGAAAATGGGCAGAGATAATTTTCAATGTGAATTCTATATAAGAAAAATGATAAAAATACACAAAATAAATAATAAAACATAGTATGAAATGATTTATACCTCTAACAAAAATATTTGACAGCTGGATTTAGTTCAATAGGGTGTGGTAACAAGTGACCGATTACCACATATTTACTTAGGCTCATTATGACGTTCACTTCGATGCAGACAACCATTTTGATATAGTACCAAAGCAGAGAATTACTTCAAGAATTTAAAGTAATAATTTCAGCAAAATCCAAGGAAACATCAACGAAACAGATTTTTATCATGCAAGAGATTCAAGAATATAATGGAATGGTATCATTTACCTCTAAGTACTACAAATCTCTGTGGTATGACTAGTAAAAAGTAATAAATAAATACACAACACAATTAATAATAATTATTATATCCAATTCAATTGCAACTGTATCTACATTGCATTCATTACATTAAGAGAAAATATTACTCAAAAGGTAACGCTGATTCAAAAATCAAATGATTGTGACATCCATGAACATTAACTATTTACATATACATATATGTATAATGATTGTTAACAAAGTATTCACCAAAGCATCAATTTAAAATCCAAAGTTCCCTATATTAGCATTCAACTTTAAAAGGATTGCAATTTGGATATTCTCCCCACTTTGTTATATGGTAGTTAAACATGGGTATGTCAGGATAGACATAAGAGAAGACTAAACGCTGTGGGTATGAGTTATCTGAGGAGGGTTGTCGGGAAAAGTAGGATGGATAGGGTCAGGAATGAGTGGGTAATACATGAATGTGGGTTGGATGCTCCAGTAATGGACATATATGAAAAGAGTGTGCTTCATTGGTTTGGCCATGTAGAGAGAATGGATGCGAGTCGAATAACGAAACAGATACATAAGAGTGAAATGAATGGTGCGAGAGGTAGAGGTAGGCCGAGAAAGTTGTGGCTGAATGTGGTTGAGGACATTCTTTGGAGGAGAAATATTAGGAGACTTAAAAACAGGATGATGTGTATGGGGGTAAATGAGGCAAAAGAGGTTTGCAAGGATAGGTCAGTATAGAGGAAATTATTGAAGCAGAGTTAGGTGTACAAATGTGTGATTGTGTGTGAAACTCTATGACTGTGCCTACCCTGGAAGGGAATGGCGTGATTGGTATGTATGTATGTATGTATGTATGTATGCAATTAGGATGGCACAAATTCTTGAGTACTTCTTACCTTGAGAGCAGCTACTGCCTTTGCGTAGTGGGCGTTTGCCAAGGAGAGTCGAGTGAGCAATGTGGGAGGCTTGACATCTGGAGACACAACGACTGGAGATGACAGGAGGGATTCACCAGCGCTCATCTCACGCAGTGCCACGAGCCAAAAGTGGAGGTGCTCAGAGGAGACCTGCTCTACTAGGCGACACAGGGCAAGGTAGCCAATCTTATGGTGTCCATACCTGCAGGAGAATTGATACGCACATACATCTATCAGTCATGAGAAATATCACCAAGCAAACCATGGATGGTTAAAATAAATAAGATGCAATAGTTTGGTTCCAGCCAAGTTAAGCCTGAAAATTTGATATATATTAATAAGATGCAAATATTATTATTATATCAATAATGTTACAAGTGGGCAATTGTCCCGGTGGTAACAGATAAACATGGTATGAACAATATATATCTTAACCCTGGTTTACATTACCCTACAGTTAGATTATAAAAACATCCTTCTTCAACTTATTCTTAAATATGTTTATATTTTTTGGGAAGGGTTCGAGAAGCTTTGCTGGTAGATCGTTCCAGTCAAGTATCGTTTTATTCAGGTAAGAAAACTTCTTAATGTTTGTCCTTTGCGGTCGGCACTTAATCTTAAATTGGTGGTCATTCTTCCCCACAAAATTGGGCTTTAATATTTCCTTCCCTAGATCTTCCCATGCTCTTTCCCCGGTAACTATTCTATACGTCCCACATAACCTACTCCTTTTCCTCCTTTGTTTCAAGCTATCCCATCCTAGTTCGTGGATCATTTTCTTAACACTTTCCTCTTTCTTATGTCTTCCTAACACATACCTGGCTGCTTTCCTTTGCACTTTCTCCAATTTAATATCTTGACCTATCTTATGAGGATACCATACTAGGGAGGCGTACTCTAAGATAGGGCGTACCATATTGCTTTGTCCAGCCAAGTTTTTGAGGGATTTCAACCGGAACAAACTGCATTGCAGCTAGTGCTTTGATATATAAGTTGTCCATCATCATTCAGCCCTGATGATGATGAAAAACTCTTCAACTCTTTCATAGAATCATCGGCAAAAATGAAGTTTCACAAAGTAGAGGACAAGAACAGACTCCACTCCCTGCATACACCATGAAAGGATCACATCTTTCTTCATATAGTCCACCTCATTTTCACAACATCAAAACACGTTTCAACATATTACATCACCAAATCCCACTATGGTCATGAAGATATAACAAATCAAAATGGATGTTGTAATGGTCAATGGCATTAATGGTTGTCTGCATATTTTCATACTCATAAAATGCTATTCCACAATATCATGCATAATATTGTGAAGCAAGGATGGCTAGCTCATGCCTATTTCCATGTTTCCAGAAATTCTTCCAGAAATATCAGTTTTGAAGTGGCAAAGAGAAAATAAATATCTCATGAGAATAAATTTTCAGCTCATTAGCCATTTATTTCACCTGAGCTAATAAAAATGGCATTTAAATTAACCGCGAAAGAATGCATCATGCAACACAAAATCAAAAGGGGAAAGACTTTGATAAACCCTCCAGAATGCACAATCAAAAAGTTACTTATGAACGCACAATGACCTGAGAGGTCTTTCATGTACTTTTCAGCAAAAAATACATTTTTATGCACTCAAGAAATGCAAATTGATATCTCCCCCCTCTCATGACTGTAGTGTCCGCTCAGTAGGAGAGGAAATCTAAAAACAAGGGGGACTTCACAGAGCATATTTTCAGAAGGGTAAAAAATTTGAAGTTTGATCACTGAATGATGACACTTGATAAACGATTAAAATAAAAGACAGTAAAAAATAGACCAAAACTGTTACAAGTACCTCTGAAAAGTACACATCAATTTCAATTTGAACATTTGAAAATGGGCATGAAAGAATTGATTTCTATATATATAAAAACGAATGTATGTCTGTCCTGTATGCATTACTACACTGTTGATCCGATCGCCAAGAAACTTTTAAGAAGTTGTTGAGTACACTATTGCGAAGGTTTCGAAGGTTTTATGTATAAAAATTTTTTAAATTTCGCCCCCCCCCCTCCCCAAGGTCCTCTTAATCTTTCCAATACTTTTCGTGCAACAACGCCCGACGGGTAAGTGCATTACTATAGTTTTGATCCTATCGTGCTGAAATTTTGCCGAGTAATAGCTCAAGGCAGGAGGAAAGTTGTAGGTTACTTTAAAATGATCTCAGGGCCCATAAAGGTCCCAAAAAGGGGCCCTTAGATGGTTCGCGGTACGTATCGGGTTTTGTGCAGTGGTTTCATTTTTTACTTTTTTAAATTATTTCCGCTCAAGATAGAGAGTTGGAATTTTTTTATTAAATGTCTGAAAGAATGAAGTTTTTCATTCTTTCAATTAATTATCCTTTTCACTTTGTAATTGACTGAAAATTGCGTTTTTAGCTACAGAAACACATTTTTCTGTGAAATCAACAATACCATATTCGCTTGACAACCAGATTTCGGTCATTGCTGTTGGAATTCATATTGCTTAGTTGAGCTGATTAGGAATGCTAAGCATTGGGATTTGTGCAGCGGTTAATTATTTCGCTTTTTAAAACAACTTTAACTAAAGATAGAGAGTTGAAATTCATTTTATCGCATACCAGAAAGCATGATACTACTAAAATTAGTGGTATCATGCCCGAAAGAATGAAGTTTCTCTCTTTTTCAATCAATTTTCTTTTACGCATATTCCTTGACAACCAAATAAACAAACAAAAATAAACAATAAATCAAATCTTAATTAACGAAAATGAAATTCTGAATAGCTACTCAACAAGTAAGTACTCGAATTATGTACTTAAATATAATGTTCTTTTAGACTGGCTGTGCAGGTAGTATGATTACAGTAAAGGGTTTCAAAAAATTGTCTCTCTACTCTATATTAAACAAGTTTTACAAATTTCATTGTTTTTATTTTACCATGTTATTTTTTATCATTCTGTCAATTTTTCAGTCATTTGACTAATAATTATTATTGTTCATGGGAGATATTGTCAAATTGTTTACTTACTATTGTCTCACAATTGTATAGATGCTCTGCAGAAGAAAATATTAATTTAATAAAACAATTACTTGAAATGTAGTCTGTTATCACAACTACTTACTAACTCCTCACCTCTTATATAAAGAGTTTTGAAGGAAGTATGATCCCGAGCAACGCCGGGTAATTCAGCTAGTTCTTCATAAACCAAAAGTATACATATCAATGAGTTGCAGTTAGAGGAAAATAATAATATTCATTCCACACCAATAAGAAACACAAAAATAATAAATTAAAGAAGAGTGAAATTAGGCACCCCTGATGGAAAGTTCCCGTGATGGGGTTGCCATTCCTCGGATATGGCGTTTTTCGGCAGTTTCATGAAAATGTAATGAAATGAAATATTCAAAGGGCTAACTAAACATACAAGTAGTGTCCTTACACAATATGAAAATACCATCTTATCACACAGATGTTACAATTTATCTATAGTAGTTTATATCTCAGTTTATTACAATTGATAGAATACAATACATTTGGAGCAACTCTACATAAACTATATGGAATCCGTGAACATGGTCAATAGAAACCTTATTGAAGGGGCTTAAGCTTTAGTTTTGAACAATATTTCAACATCTTTTTGTAAAAATAACCAATTTAACAGTTTCTTTGTAAACAAAACAGTTAAATTGGCACGGAAAGAAGAAAGAAATTCTCTTGGAGTCCGAAATAAAAATCCCACTGACCCGACAGAAAACAGAGAGAAACCAAAGGCATATGTCACTCTCCCTTATGTGTCTGGAACTACGGAGAAAATCTCTAGAGTTCTGTCGAGGTACAATGTTGCTAGCAGATTCACATGCACGACTAAGACAGGGGACGTACTTCTGAAAGCCAAAGACCCGCTTCCACGGAACCTCTACGGAGGAATATATGAAGTATTGTGTAGCTGTGGACAACCATATGTAGGCCAGACATGCAGAGCCCTAAAAATACGCCTCCAAGAGCATCAATGGGCAATTAAAAATAATAATTACCGCATTTCTGCAATAGCCGCACACCATCTCAGCGGCCCCACTCATAATTTCAACTTTGAGGAGACAAGATTAATAGCTAGGGAAATACGCTATTACCCAAGATTAATCAGGGAGGCTATAGAAATTGTGAAGAGACCGGAGAACGTCAACCGAGAAGATGGTTACAAGTTGAGTAGCAGTCTAAAATGGATTTTTTCAAATTTAAATTCCGGCAACAATGGGAGTCCAGACTCATATAAATAAAGACGAGCAAGAAAAATGAAGCAGTTCAGTTAACCTGATGAAGCTGGCAGGAGGACCAGCGAAATATTGTTGTTTAAAAAAACATACATCGCGGAATGAATCCCGAAAAAAGGAACAGTCAAAACTGGAATGTTACTACAGTGTAACTCTTGTGGTAACTGCATAAAAACTTTTGGTGCTATATAATTATAAAAATGTTTATAGGCATTAACATTAGGGTTCGGTATTATAAAACAATGGTTTTTTTCTCAGCTTAGTAGGGATAGGCCAAGGTTTATTTTTGTGCCCTCCGCGATTTTGAAAATTCTTAAAACTTTGTACACATATAAGTGCCAAAATGGAAGAATTTTTAGCCATAAAAACAATGGACACGAAGACTCCATCCGAGGAGTATGTAGAATCACCCGTCGGATTTAATTTTGGGCGACTCTTATTGGCTGAATATTTGTAAAATAACAGCCTCCCAACAGGATATGCCATATTGTAGTCTTGGATTAACAAGCAGAAAGTAAACGATCCTAAAAACCGAAACTGGGCACAACACAAACAATACGAATCATTAAAAAATTACTCACCTAGCTGCAGATCTGGCAATTCGATACGTGGCCCACAAGGGAGCCTTATGTATCACCTCCTCAACGACCTGAAAGACTTCATCAGTCCACTCATAGCCAACCATGGTTTGGAAAACCAAAGTACAGAGCATTGTCTGAAATGCAAACAGGAGAAAAAGGAATAGAACCCAGACAGTTTAGCACAACAAATAAATTCTCATACTACAGTAGTTGGAGAAAAATATCATGCAAATGAATGTCAGTAATACTCTATTACTGTTTTCCTTCAAGCATATTACTGGCCACAAATAACAGCTGCCAAATTGATAAAAATAACTGAGTGAACTTTTTGTGTTCATTTGAATAATCATTTTCTCACATTGTCTGAATATGCCGCACAGTTGCAGTTGACATTTGACCATTTACGGTTAGAATATCTCAAAATCCAGACATGATAGGCAATTTTTGTGAGCAGGTTCAGATTCAACACACAGAATTATGTAGCTCTTCACGACAAAAAAGCATTCAAGACCCTAAAATTCGCAGGCCTGTGTTATTATATGAAATATACATGAAGAATGACTATGAAATATACGTGTATAATTCAAAAATTGTGTCCACTCACCACTGTGTTTGAGTGTAGCCTCATGGCAACAGGGGGCTGGTTGAGGAGGGTGTACGTGGATGTCCGCAGCTTGAGGAGGAGGAGTGGTAGAAGGGGAAGCAGTGCTCCTACCTGGAACCCTCCAATTGCCCCCAGTGCCTCACACATCAAAACTACATTGGCCCCTACTCGAGATGAAAAACAATTACCAGTCAATCAAGATGGGACCCTTATCAAGAGATGGATCATTCTTAAAATTAGGATGGTAATATTTGTAAATTATCACGGTATTTTTCACAATTTACTGCAACTCCTGAAAATTTCCATTATTATCAGTAATGTTCACTTTCTTTTCTGACGGGAAATGGTTGCAGGCTTCGTGTATTCCAAGTTATCCATTATGGACCAAATAAAATGACTTTGTTAACTACACTTGTGGATTATTGGTGCTAATAAACTTCAAGTGGAGTTTAAAAAGCAATTACTACTTATAATTAATAAAAATAAATAAATGAAATATTTATAATACAAGAAAGATGACTTTGTTAACTCCATTTGAGGTTTATTAGTGTTAATAAACCTCAAGTAGAGTTCACAAAGTCATTTTTATTTATAATAAATAAAAATAAATGAATAAAATATTTATAGGAATGAAGAAAGACGTACTGAAATACGTGAAGAGTTGCGCTGATTGTCAGGCGCGGAAAGGGCCAAACGTTAAACCCGGAGGCTTCCTGCAGCCAATAAGGCCAGGTAGGCCATTTGAGAAAATTGGAGTGGACCTCCTGAGGCCCTTTCATAAGAGGAGTAGCGGGAAAAAGTTCAGAGTAGTGGCGACTGACTATGCAAACCGCTACGCCAAGACTAAAGCACTCCCAAACGGGCAGGCCGATCAGGTGGCGAGATTTCTTTTAGAGCAAGTTATTTGCCGCCACGCATGTCCGGCGAAAATACTTTCGGATAGAGGCAAGGTGGTCCAGTCCGAAATGGTCACAAGGTCACGTCCGAATTATTAAACAAATAGCGCAAAGCAATGGATACCCATCTCACCTTATAGATAAATTAGTGATTAAAAAGTCCAAAAAAGCGGCCATAAATCTAATATTCTCCGGTGATCTTTCCTCCAAAACAGTTCAAAAATGGTGTTCTCTGAGATATTTAGGTCCGATCAGTGAAAAGATCGCCAAAGTTTTCCCACGAGAAAAATATCGTGTGTCATTTAGAACCCCAAAAAACTTAAAAACTCTATTCGACAAAAGCAAAGACCCGTTCAATCTTATCAAGAGAAGTGGCATATATGCTTTAAGTGTGGTGACTGCCAAGGTGTATATGTGGGGCAAACTGCCCGTAACTTTAATGTAAGAGTCAAAGAACACCAGCTAGCCTATTTTAATAATGGTGAACTCAAGAGCAATTTTTCCAAACGCCTTTTAAACCATGACCACCACAGTGATTTTAATCTTGATATTTTATGTTTTGCAACCCACAGACGTGAGCTTGACTCACTTGAGCAGCTCGAAATTTTAAAGACATTACATGACCCTGACTCGAAGATTATAAATGAGTATTTGCACCCGTCCTCATCTCCCATCCTCACAGCCGCCTCCCGAATTTCCCTCCCTCGCTAAACTCCCCACCAATCACTGTTCCTGACCAACCCGCATCCACACCACCCTAATCACTCACCCCCCCCCCTCCTACCAAGCATATATATAAGACTTTGAAAACCCCGTAAAAGCACCTGAAGATGACGCTCAAGCGCTGAAACCCGGGTCGTGTGTGTTGTTTGAGTTGTGGTTTTGTAAATGCTACCATTAAATCATCTGTAAGGCTACGCTTAGTTGCGCGTAGAATGCGTGCATGTGAACCCCCCTTTAAGAGTTTGTCGATCGAGTCCGCCTAGAAGAAAGGCGGGGCGCGGGGGAGGATGCCGCGAGGAGTGATCCCGCGCCGTCCACCTCCTGCGGCTCCGATCGCGAGAATGCCTCTTTGGAGGGGAATGGGATGCGCGCGCCGAAGCGAGGGCGCGCGGAGGAGGAGGGAGCCCGACTCTTCTCCTTCCCTGCCTACTGTCAGCGCAGAAATTATGTGCACTCGAGTTTGGGTACAAATAAAAAGTTCACGAAAAGACTTACAGAGAAACTAATGACACCATCATTTTTCTCATTCATTTCTACGTTATGTAACAGTAAATTTTATTTTTTTTGATGAATTTTTATATTTTTTACTACAGTTATAACGTAAAAAGTACCAGTTATTTACGGTGTGCGGGAAAAGCTCTGACTTTGATACTTTGTAACTCAAACACAAGATCTTCAATGTCAACTATATTTATGTAAATGGAGGATAGATATGTTTGCTATTGCATCAATTGTGCCGACAAAAAATTCTGTTTTACAAAAACATTTCTTATTCAAAAATACACAGGCTTAGTGCTGTCACATCAGTGCCATCAAGGCTCCTGTGCATGACATCATGGAACAGAATCACTTCCAGCAATATTTCAAGTTTCCTTAAGAATTTCAGTATTTCTGTCCAAATTTTACATTAACAATTACCTTTTTATCCTCTATGGAAGACGATGAACTATGAAAAATATATCATATCAGTTGAAATATGTGTACAACAGAGAAGTAATACCATACAATGATGCCAGACTATTGATATGGCATTTTGTTTCACAGGATATTTTGAATTTTATGCACTAGATAATAATAAAATAAAACTCAAGCTTTTTAATGCGTGAGCATGCAAATCTATACTTGGGTTCAAAAGAAAATATGATATCTAGTGCACAACTCAAAAACAGGATGAAAAATTGTGCATGCCAATCACTAAAAATAGCAATCCTAAATCAATAGAAAATACTACAAAAAAATAAAAAACATCAAAACATTCAACTTTACCCTCACATATTTCGAGTTGGCTACCAATGAGTTCCACAAAGCGAGGGCAGAGTTTACGATGAGAGCGCGCCAAGGAAACAAGACAGAAGAGTGACTGCCTTACATACACCTTGCTCTTCTCTGGGTTCTTACTGGCTCCATCCTCACAAGCGACGTACAAGAAAAGAGACTCGGCTTTGTCTGCAACACTGTCCACGACCACAGTATGGCCCCGTGCCCATTCATCTTGATTGCTACATAAATTAAAGAAAAAAAATAATGAACAAGGAGTGATGGGAAACGAATTGTGATTAAAATGACCTGAAAATCATTATGATCACAGACTCATCAAGGCTAGGAATGGAATTATTTGGTGGATTAAGAAAAATCTTACAATACAGTGAAACAATACAGGAGGCATTAAAATTAGGGATGGGCAGATCTAGGTTTTTTTTCGGATCCAAATCCGGATCCGGATCCTTCATTTCGGATCCCGGATCTCAGTTCTTATTTTCGGATCTTAGGATGTATTCAAGGGTATATACAATTCACAAATGATAATAGATTTCAAGCCTTGGAGACTGTTGAAAATAAACAACGTCAAGTTTAAAAATGTTAAACTTTAATATAAAAATAAAGACAATGTCGATCCCACAATAATACTATTCCTTGATTGTTGTCACGTTTATGCAATGACTGTTGTTATACCATATCATGAGATTTAATTATTGAGAATAATGAGATAGATAATGAAGGGTGAATTGGATTTACATTCAGCAAAAGCCGGTTGTCAAATGAAGTACAATGACAGCGTTCTGTTTGTTCGGCAGAAAGCCGCCGATAGCCGACGACAGCCGGCACTTCGATCGCTTAAAACTCTCTGATGCCTATGTGATTTACTGTAGTATTTGGATCCAATATCAGTATCTCATCCCATGCAAAGATCTGCAGATCTTTGGATCCGCAGATCCGATCATCCCTAATTAAAATAAATAATTTTTTCAACATGAAAGTGAAACCAAATTGCAGCACAGGTTTCATGCCGGGAAAAATAGACTAATGGCCAGGTTCCTACAGCAAGGTTACAGCTAATGTAATAATATTATGTACTTAGGCCTCTGAAATATCAGTGACAATCACCCTTAGTCCACCTGTGCAGGATAAATATATCTATAAGAACTTCTTTCAGTATTTTCCTGAACAGCAACACATTAAACCTCATCGTTTCCCAACCGTAATGCCTCGCGGTTGATTTTCTTCAAGCATTCTCAGTTTCTGTTTCATTTTCAATATTTACTTTTCTTCAGCATCGCTTTTTACGCACTGTTGGGCTATGATATACACCTTCAATTTCACAGACCTCCCGGGCCTCAGCATAGTTGTTTGGTACAATACTAATAAGTTTCAAACAAACAAGTACAACGGACATCAAGCGGAGAATAGCCCAAGCTAAGAAGGAGTTCATGGGAAAAGGACAACTGCTGTGCTCAAAGAAGATAGGACAACAAACCAGGAAACAGCAGGTGAAAATCTTTGTGTGGAGCGCAGCACTCTATGTATCGGAAGCATGGACCATTGGAAAAGCTGACCAGCATAGACAAGAAGGCTTAGAAACCTGGTTCTGGAGAAGGATGCTGATGAAAAAATAGATGGAAAAAATAAGAAATGATGAATTGAAGAGACATTTTTTACAAACTGAATAGTTATACTTAAGATACCTCCAAAAAAAACTATGTGAAGAGCGATTAGATTTATTTGATGGGAACTTCTCAATTTAAGGGCAATTTACAGCATATTTTTTTACGAACGAGAGAATATAAATTTAAGAGTTAATGTAAAAATACGGCTATGTTGGTTGAATCAATCGAAATATTATGTTATTCAGTTCTAGTACAAGTTTCTAATTTTTTACAACATAAAAATAAATAAGACGAAGATTAAAATCCTAGTATGTGGAGGAGAGAAGATGAATTCAGAAGTCACCCTGAGAGGAGAGAAATTAGAGAAAGTGGATTCTTTCACCTAATTCGGAAGTACTCTCATGTGGGACGGAAGAAGTACAACGGACGTCGAGCAGAGAATAGCCCAAGCTAAGAAGGCATACTAGGGAAAAATACAACTGCTGTTCTCAAAGAAGATAGGACTGCAAACCAGGAAACAGTTTGTGAAAGCATTCGTGTGGAGCGTAGCACACTATGGATCGGAAGCAAAGATCGCTGGAAAATCTGACTGAAACAGACTAGGAGCCTTCAAAACCTGGTGCTGGAGGAGGATGCTGAAGAAAAAATGGACGGACAAAATAAAAAATGATGAAGTGTACAGAAGAGTAGAAGAGGAAAGGACAGTATGGAACACCATGCAGAAAAGAAGAACGAGGTGGTTTGGACACACCTTGAGACACAATGTGTTTGTGAGGAACATAATTGAAGGTTAAATAGAGGTAAAAGTCCCCAGAGGAAGACCCCGGAATAAGTTTATGGACCAAATAAAGAGGAAAGTACATAGGAAGAGATACCAGGAGGTTAAGGAACTAGCATTAGATAGGGAAGGGTGAAGGGCTGCAGTCAACCAATCTTAGGATTGAACCATCAATGATAAAGAAGTTTCAAACAAGAATGATTATAAATGTACGGTCTGATTCACATGTATTGCAAAGAATCGAGCGGCGCTTACGATTCCCAAGGAAATTGAGTTTCACTTACAGCGCTTTTATTCTTTGCCACGCAACGCTATCCATTCATCTGTTGATTTGCACGTATTCAAATGGTAATAGTTGACCAATTTCCTATATTGTGCTAATTTTTTTTTACACTTTCGTTTTGGTTTGGATTTACGATTTGAGCATGGATAATTATTATTTATTAATCACAACTGTTACTCTAAATGATACATTATGCAGTATTTGCCGTAGGTATATTGTATGCCAGGAACGATCTGTGTTTAATAATAAAGTTTGGTATTTCAATTAATCAATACGTCGCAGACTGTCATTGTTATTCGAGCTGATCGTATTATGTAATAACAAGTTAGCACAAAACAAGCAATTGCTCAATTGTTACAATTTAAATATGTGCAAATAAACAGATGAATAGATAGCGTTGCGTAGCAAAGAATAACAGCGACCTAAGTGAAACTCGATTTCCTTGAGAAGCATAAGTGGCCGCTCGATTCTTTGCAATACATTTGAATCCGACTGTACATAATACAATGGATATATAAACATATTCCACATAAGTATCAGAAGCTTAATTCGATCAATTTGTTAGACATGGTAACAATGTATCATGTCCCCATGGTCATCGCGAACAAAGGGGGGTTACAAACAAAGCCAACTTCAGGAGTCCTTACTAGGGACACCAGGTTCGAGTAAACACTCCAATAAAAGAGAGAAAATACGGATGCAAGGAGGAACAATGAAAAACAGGCAAGAGGAGTTGTAGTTTGACTGTCATTGAAAGCAGTTGGATACCTCGTGGAATGAAAAGCAGGAGTAGGGAAAATAGATTGGCGGGAAGATCTGAGACTATGAGGAGCCCACAGACATATAGCATAAAGATATTACTCCTGGGTTTGAGAGGGAAAGAGATACCCCAGATACACATACAGACACAGAATAAACCTTAGAGTTTGTAGAATTGAGGCACCGAACAGCCGACTGCAAACATGAGAGATGTAACACAATTGAGATAAAATTGGGGAGAAGGAATGGATAAAAAATCTGTTGATAGTGGTTATATAAAAATATTGTCCTAATTATAAGTTAACAATGGGAAATATCAATGTAAATTGGATCTATTAACTTTTTTGCGTTGGATAAGAAATCTCAATTGAGACCTAGCATAGTTCATGACTCTCTTCTTGTATGTTATGTTTTAGATTGAATAAATGATTGTTGTGTGCATGCCAAAGAATTCTCTGTTTCTCCCTTACTAAGCAATGCTATCTGAGTGGCATGAAACAAGCCCAGATAATTGTAATAATATACGCAAGTTCATTTCTTAGGGCAGCGTGGGGATAGGCATATCAAGATAGAAGGAATCATTATTTCATGGTCGTAATCAGGAAGGCTACAACATGGTCAAAAATATTTTTTAGGAACAACACAAAATAAACGTCAATTAACTTTCATGAAATACAATAGTTATTTTATTATTCAGTATTTTAATTTATTTTCAAGGCTCATTGAACTAATCAAACTTCACACTAAGATTTCTCATCAAATCATTAGTCTCGTGCTCCAGTGTGACCCCTGGCACTAGGTATTTGCACTCCAATCACTTTTCTTTCTCCATATCACCTCCCAATAAAAAAAATATCCACACATAGGTCCTCAGATGAAAAAATAGAAGAGAGATGCTACTTCCCTCTGGTTAGGACACACCTCAAATACACTGCAAGCATTTGGGACCCTGGTCATAAAGATTGAACCAAAAAAATCAATGAAATACAAAGAAAAGCTGCAAACTTCATTAAAAACTGCTATGAGCGAACATACAGTATTTCACAACTTTTGAAGGGATTAAGGTGGGAGCCCCTAGAGACTGGGAGGATAGACTCTAGGCTTAGGCTGCTTGAGAAATTCAGAAGTGGTGTGTTTCAGACCGACACAGAGAATATTATCATGATGCCTCACTACATCTCTAGGTCTGGCAGAAGCAAAAACTGCTATGAGCAAACATAGTATTTCCCAACTTTTAGAGGGATTAAGGTGGGAGCCCCTAAAGTCTGGGAGGATACACGCTAGGATTAGGCTGCTTGAGAAATTCAGAAGTGGTGTTTCGACCGACACAGAGAATATTATCATGATGCATCACCACATCTCTAGGTCTGGCAGAAGCAATAAAATAAAAAAACATACATTGCCAAAAAGATGAGTACAAAAACTCGTTCTTTACGCACACAATAAAAACTGAGCTCCACTAAATACACTCCCATCATACTCTTCACCTCCCAAAACCTAATCCATTACATCTTTACACAGCTGGTGTCATAACACCTCCTGCCATATGTCCACGTGGAGGCTCGCAGGGAAGTATGTAGATGTAGGAAAGCAGGAAGTAGGTATAGAATACATTCTCTAACAGAAAGTAGCCTTGAAACAAGTAACCACATATTTTAGCTGCTTGTAAAGTATCACAAATGATGTAGAGCCAGAACAGGTTTCAACAAACGCCATACTTAAGGACGTTATGTCAGCCACATTTCCATTCACTGTCATAAAGCAAAAATTGAACCCATAGGCAGATAAGCAGGTGAAAAGGATGGTGAAATAATTTGAGTAGAAGATAAAAAGAATGTGGGAACAGGATACAACTCACCATTTGCACACAACCTTTGTCAGGACACGGACTGCTTTTGTTGCCAGAACCACATCAGTTGAGTAACAGCATTTCATGCAGAGGTCAAGAAGAGGTGACTCTACAGGTACAATAATGGAACAAACAACTCTATTAATTACATAGTACCACATGGAAAAAGTACATAGAACTTAGAATTAAACGTAAAGTTGTTCAAGTCGTGACTCAAGTCGTGTAAAGAAGTTCAAGTCGACTATTCCCAGTCTGCTCAGTTAATTGATATAAAATTTTTAAATCCAAACCATATCTGAGTATTTAGCAATGAATTTTAATCGGGGCTCATTGGAGACTCTTGGAAAAGAACTGAATGGTAAATTAAAATTCAATATTAACACTAAAAAGACGAAAATTATGGTGGTGGACAAGTTAAACAGCAATATATGAGCTAAAATTAAGTTAGGAAACTCAACCATTGACCAAGTAAAAGAGTTCTGCTACTTGGGAAGTCAAATAACAAAGGAAAACACTATAAAAAAGCATAACCTCTTGGTAAAACACCACCTCTCAATTGATATGAGGAAGAGATTTGTAAATACATTAGTGTGGGGTATACTCTCCTATGGTTGTGAAGCATGGAAATAAAATAGGCAAGAAAAAGACAGGCTACAGGCAGCCAAAATGTGGTTCTGGAGGAGAATGACAGGTTGGGTCATAAGGAAAATAAAATAAGTTGGGTCATGAGGAAAAAAAATGAGCAAGTCTTGAAAGAAGTGATTTTTTTTACATAAACTTTTACTAAAACCACTGCTTTTAATTAAATAATGCACAAACCGCATATCGTTAGTTGATAATGATGACCCGATGGCATTAGCCTGAAAATAATGATTACTCATCGAAACCCAGGTTGTGTATTATTTCATTAAAAGTAAAGGTTCTTGTAAAAGTTTATTTATTCAAAAAATTACAATGAAATACCACAAAGTAACAGAAGAACAAGTTAATTTTGAAAGAAGTACGTGAAAAAATAATGCTTCTCCATGCAATCCACTCCTGGAAAATTAAAGTTGTTGGTTACTTAGTATGACGTAACGAGTTCATCAAGAACATAATTGAAGGAAAAGTGTTGGGGAAGAAAAGGAGAGGACAACCTAGAATATCCTAAATTCACAGTGTGATGTCAATCATGAACTGCAACTCCTATGGGGAAATGAAAAAAACAGCCTTAGAAAGAGATGATTGGCTACAAAGACAGCAACAAGGCCTGGCTTTTTGAGAGACGACGACGCAAACTTCTTGTGGTTTTCCATGCATAAATAGTTAGGAACCATTTGTGATTGAGATAGATGGAGAAGGCATAACATCATAAAACTGTAGCCTGTCAACCAAAATAACAACCATATTGGTTTTCTGTGCTTTTTCCTTACTTTCCTTTGGACAGCACTTTGGATAGAGATGGTTAAATTACACAAATATACATTTGAGTTTTATGACCGTGGTAAATTACATTTATTTTAAAATATTACCAAAATTTTTGGAAAATTTTTAATTTTCAGCAATTAATTAATTTATTTTCTGCAGTTAATTAAGGAGTGATGAGCCTGGTGGACCATAGTAAAGTGCAAAACTATGATACTTAGTGAAAAGGTATTTATTTCTTGGTCATGTGTAATTCAGTATTTCTATGTGCTTCGCGCAATTATGTTATTGAACCAGTGATATTCAATTGAGGGTGTTACCTGTTCTCTCAGAAAATAAATTTTACATGCAGTATAGGGCATGTTGGTGCCCAGCTTAACTCTCTTCGTTCCGACTCCAACCAGCGGTAATAACGAGAGAGGTGGAGGGTAATATAATGAAAAATATCATTTTAGGAAAAAATAATATTATGAGGCTATTGTTTAAAATATCCATAAACGGTATTTTAATTGTACAAACCATAAATTAGGTAATAATCATAAAAGAATTTTTCATCATCTAAAAGATAATTGTAATTATATTAGTGTACAAAAGGTTAAATTGGCGCATGAGACAATATATCGGCCTGCCGCACTAAAAAGGTTAATTATATACAGTAACAACCGCTTATAATGTGCCCCACTAAAGCACAGTTTCGGATACACCGCGGGTCTCGCCTTGTCCCCCTAAGTCATTACATTATGACTATTTTCATTGCTTTTGGTGGGTAAATTTTTGGTGAAATTTATCCTGACGTGCCAGCCGATGTATATCAATAGCGCAACTTCAAGTGATTAACGTGGTCGGCAACATAATCTTGTGTCACCAAGTCCCCGAAAATTATTCCATTAACTACTTTCACGGTAAGTGGAAGTTCACTCTCGAGAAAATTTAATCCCGACGCTTCACAATGGGCAGCGCAACTTCAAGCGAGCATACCACTATGTAAGATATCATCAAGATCACAGAAACGTGGTGGGCGACGTCTAATTTGATACGAAATTAAGATAACTGCGAAAGTTTTTAAGCCTACATTGTTTCACAAGAAAACTTACAACACAACAAATGGGTCATTATTTCTTGTGAACTCGAGTTGAAAATCAGAGGAGTGAGTTGTATACCTATGGAATAGACCCGCGCCAGTAATTACCACGTTGTCACCACCACGGCAAGGCAAGTACCTTCATATAACTATTGGCTTTAAGGACTTTTGAGATAAATGTTCTGTTTCACCGCTATCCAAGGGTTAATACATGCGAATATATAAAGTATTTACTATGTGTTCTTTGATTTTAGGGTAGAAACGATGTCGTCTACTAAAAGGAAAACATATACAATTAAAGAAAAGTTGGGCATAATTGGCAAAGTGAAAAGTGATGATTCCAAATCAAGTTTATCCCGAGAGTTTAGCATTCCAGAAGGAACAATTCATGGTTGGATGAAAGAAGAAACCAAACTGCGATCTTTTGTTGATCAAGGGGATGACAAGATAGGACTTGAGAGAAATAAGGCCACATTGAGCAATGTGAGTGATGTGGATGAGTGTTTGTTTACGTGGTTTGTTCAAAAGTGCAGTGAACGTGTGTGCCGAATTTTCGTCACAAATTTGGCCATAATTTCGCTGCGGACATAACGCGAGATGTTCTAAGTGCGGTAGGGAGATTTCAAAGTGTGCACTGTCGGCAATATTGTGCGACAAGAACAAGGTGCTCTACTTTTATAGTGAATTCGCATCTGGCGTCCTCTTTTCGGAACTTTGTGGCAATAGTGCTCCTCTACGCCGCCGTCTCAACCAATGGCTGGACGAACAGTTCCCCTACTTCCCCCTTCTCCACTGATCCAGAGCTACCTCCCCTCCTTCGACTGTGCTGACCGGACGTTTCATCACAGGGGCCCTCTCCTCTGCCAGCCACCGAAGTGTGTACCTCGTCAGCAGGCATCGTTTGTCAAGTTTCGGCAGCTAGCCTGCGGGCCTCATTGTCGTGTAATCATAATTGTAATTTAGTATATTGAATATAGTGTGACGGTTGGAAATCAATCCGTATTGGTCATTTTAGACTCCTTTCCCACTGTGTCAATTTGTTTTTCCGCGACGTTCGCTAGTGTGCCACTGTCTGGACCACTTTTACAGGAAAAGACGATTAAATTGAATAAACAAATAGGTGGTGACGATGACTTTGTTGCTTCTGCTGGCTGGCTTTCGAGGTCGAAGATTCACCACGGAATAACTCAAGTCAGCATCGCAGGAGAATCTCGCTCCAATGACTGAAGCCACGAGAGACTTCTGTGGGACTTTAAACAAAATGATTGACGAGGGTGAGTACACGGACGAACAGTTGTATAATTACGATGAAACTGCCCTTTACTACAGAATGCTTCCCACAAAGTCACTAGATATTAAGAAATCGGCTAATAATTTGGGAATGAAAATGAACAAAGAAAAGGTGACTTTGCTACTCTGCACAAACAAATCAGGAAGTCACGACTTAAAACCTTTTTGTATTGGTAAAAACTGCAGTCCCAGGTGTTTCAAGCACGTTCAAAAGACAGCCCTACCTATCTTTTATAAAAACAGCAAGAATGCCTGGATGAATCGTGATCTTTCCATATCCTGGTTCAATGAAGATTTTGTATCATCAGTAAAGAGGCACTTACGATCAAAAAAATTAAAAGAAAAAGCACTTCTTCTGTTAGATAACTGTCCTGCACAACCTTCTCCCGATTTTTTGAAATTGAGCGAGGGTAAAATTATAGCAATGTTCTAACAAAAAAATACCAATGCCCTTATTCAGCCCATGGATCAGGGAATAATCACAGCATTTAAAGCCTACTCCATGCGGAAACGGCCCACTGCCGTCACAAACTCGGAAGTGCAAGTAGAGCAATTCCAAAAAACGGTTACCCTAAAAAATTTGGCCTACAATATTGGTTGGGCATGGAAGAACATAACTTCCGCTACAATTCAAA
This sequence comes from Ceriagrion tenellum, assembly GCA_963169105.1. Lineage (NCBI taxonomy): Eukaryota > Metazoa > Arthropoda > Insecta > Odonata > Coenagrionidae > Ceriagrion > Ceriagrion tenellum. The sequence goes on from OY720644.1 coordinate 85,058,042, forward strand.
ATTGCTGGTCAAAGTGTATATCTAAGTATAAGTAATGGTAGCGGGCGTGACTTCTTGGAAATCCTTCATAGTAGGGCGTCTGAAGAAATTACAACTTGGCTGTTTCCACATGAGGTTTTATTGTTACCGACCATGGTTTCGTTACAGAGTAACATTATCAAGGTAAAACATTTTTTTAAAATGAGCCGCACATATAGGAAAGTCAACTTTCCTGACTTTCCTATACATATGGCTCATTTTAAAAAAATGTTTTACCTTGATAATGTTACTCTGTAACGAAACCATGGTCGGTAAAAATAAAACTTCATGTGGAAAGAGCCAAGTTGTAATTTCTTCAGACGCTCCCACAAAGAGTATATCGCTAGTGGGCGATAGAATGGGAGACGAAGATGATTTTTTTGGGTTTCACAAAGGAAGATGCGCGTGAAGCTTCAAATGTTTTTGCCGATAAACCGATTGTGAATGACCTCGTGGCCTGGGTGCGTGAAGATGAAGAAACTCCTGTGTGCACACACATGAGTGATGAGGAAATAGTGGCCACTGTCCAGATCCGCAGAAGAACAGTGTTATCATCAGAAGGTGAGAGCGAGAATGAATACGGAGAAGATGAAAGTAAGGTAGAAATGCCTAAAGTAGGAAAAGTTGTTGATAACATCGCTGAAGTGATGAACTGGATTGAGAGACAAAGCGATTGTGATCATCTTCATCTTTTGCACTGGTAAAGTACGAAAACTTACATGACAAAGAAACGCTATCAACTGTCGCACCAAAAGAAAATATCAGAATATTTTAGTAACTCCCGTTAAATTAGATCGCGGATTTAAACTATAACATATATTTTTTAAATTGTATGATGCAAATAAATTTACGGTAAAATTTAGTTTTACAGGTTTTTTCATTGTTTCCCACGAAGTTTCACATAATAAAGCGTGTTGCCGATAACTAGGGTATAAACTCCGTCCCCCTAGACCCATGTTATAACCTGATTTCACTGTACCTCATTCGATTCATTCTTTTCATTTAAAATTCGAGGGTTGTTTCAAAAATAAGGTTCCCACGTTTTCTCCAGGCACAAGAATTTTTTTATTTGAAAAAACGAATACACCATTGAAAACGTTGATCTTTAAGCTATTTTTCTACATAGTCGCCATTTTTTTCTACGAATTTTTTCTGACGAGTAATCCACTTTTGCATCACCGCTTCAAAGAAATCCGCCGCCAACCCATTGAGAAACTTGGAAACTTCTTCTTGCAACTCCTCGGCACCCAGCGCGCACACACCTTGTGGTAGCCTAGCTTTCATTCAAAATCCTGTCAATTGAAGCTTCAGAAGCCTAAAGGAATTTCAGCAGCCAGTTGCCTTATCGTGATTTGCCGATCTTCGAGCAGGATTCGCTCAATCTTTGCCACAACTTCGTCGGAGATCGACGGCCTCCCGCTTCGTTGTTCATCGTGGATGTCCGTGTGGCCGTCGGCAAACGCCCCACACCATTTGCGGACATGTTGAATGCTTATACACGTTTCCCCACACACTTCACTCAATTGGCGATGAATCTCTATGGGTGGTAACTTTTTTGCGAGTAAAAATCGGAATACCGCACGAATTTCACACCTGGCGATGACAGCGATGACGGGCTCCATCGCGGATGGCTGTCAGGCCGGTACCGAGCGTTGCAGACAGGCGCTTGTTGTTGGGATCGGTGGTGGGACAACCGGCTAACACGGCGGTGTTACCAGATTTCGCCTAGCATCACGCGCGGCTATGTTGCAGCGTTGGGAACCTTATTTTTGAAACAACCCTCGTATTACTAAGGGTATGTACCATGCAGATTTCATCAATTTGACCATAAAATAAGATTAATTGTACAAGTTTAACAGAACAAAGTTTTATACTATAGAAAGAACAACTTCTGGTCTTGGTTAAAAAAAACACATCACTAATAGCTATGAACCAACCAGGATAAAGGAAAGTCTGGATTGCAGCAGCTGAGGAAGTCAAACGGCAAAGCAGGGTCAGTGCACGTGACAGCAGCCTCCCAGACGAGGTCTTTGAGCTGGATGGAGGAACACCAGATGCAGAGGAAAGTTTCACTGCAATTGCAGAGAGTTCTCCAACAGCACCATCTGGCCAAAGGTGCGCCAACGAGCCCTCCTTGCTGCCTTCACTTCTGCCTTTGACTCTCAGAGACGAGCCACCATCGCTGCCCCCAGAGAGTTGTAAAAGTCCTCCAAGAGCTGCCGTTCCAACGGCACCCCGTGGATCTAGACTCAGCTGCTTCAGAAGCAGAGAAACCTGAACGAGGCAAGTACATCACACTTTCAAAACCAAACAAAACTTTCTTTAAAAGATGATTCTCATATATGGGTCCAAAAGGGTACAATCTACCACCAGTTAACATAAAAGCTAAAAGAATTAATTTAATTCAAATGGCTAAACAATGGTTATTCATTCAACCAGATGCAGAATATTTATTAAATATCATTGTGTAAAGTCTATATTATTTTTTTGTCTATACTTTTCAAAGATAATTAGTTGGTTAGGTTAAGTATATTAAACTCCTTGAATGTCATTTCAATAATAGCCTATTACTTCTGTGATGGTAGTCTCAACTCAGTTTTCTCTTAGAGGCTACCCAAAGCTTTCCTACTTTATGTACCAAGAAATTGTTATTTGAACATTTTATTCTGTAAAGTAAATTATTATTATTTTTAAAAATATTAGAATAATTAAGAGGTGGGAATGTATAGGATGTCGTGTTAAGTATTTTGAGATAATGTAGTTTTCAAAATTGTTTCAGTTTCTTAGTTTTTGTGTATCTCAAAACTTTCGTAGTGACCCTCGTACAGTGTTATGAATGGTTCACAATTGGTCATCTGTCAGTTTAAGACAATCCTCAACCAGGAGAGCCTTTGACACCGACTGATGGCTTTCAGGAATGCTTTAAATCTTGATTGAGTTATATCATTACATTTTTGACCAAAAGACTGAACATGCATCTGGTTGCAGCAAAGTTTGTTTCTCATTTGATAGTAGCCAAGCATAACGACTCTCCTCGACCAAAACAACGCGACCGCCACTAATCCTTGAAAATCCGTGAGATTTGTGGAAAATATTTAATGACTGTCCTATCTCAGCCTACCTACTCACCTGGCCTACCTCCTAGTGACTTAATTAAATTTTTCATTTTATGATTAGTCCTTCAAAGATACAGTTTTGATGCAATTGACAACATTAAAGAGAATTTGCCACATGAAAGGGAGGTAAAGCCCAGAGAAGCACTTCAGGAATGTATGGTGAAGTGGAAACACCCCTGGAATATGCGTATCACTACATAAGGAGAGTACTTATAAGGATATAAGAACCAAAAACTTACAAGTACTCTAAAACAATTTTTTTACAAAAATTCCCATTATGTTTTGAACAGCCCCATATAGCTATGTAATTTTGAAGAGAATTACTGTGACAGCGTTTAAGGATTCTACACCCAAGAGCATTCCGTGGCATCCTACAGCATTAAAACATTTCTCATAGGCAATCATGGTGAAACACCAAAAAGAAATTGAAATAAACCTATTCCATACCTGAACAGGAACATCGACTAAAGTTGCAGATGCCAACTGCGTCAAAGCATTGAGGGTCACTAACACAAATTCTTCAGCAGGATAGCTGGGAAGCAACTGCAAACACAGATGCCTAACCTGCAATGAAATAAACCACAAAAGTAAAAATGATGTTAATTGAGCACTTTCATTTAGCTCCTGAATAGATAACTTGAAGCTTATGACAGGAAACAGCTAGGTTTAGAGGGTCAATGAAATAGTATACCTGCTACTTGGTGCTGAAGAAGCAAAGCTTTGTAGCACTTGCCTTTGAGGATTGGATTGGATTTTGGGGAGGCAACCAACAGCTAAGGTCATTTGTGCCATATGGGATAGGTAAGGGAAAAACCCAGCATCAGCATTAGCCTACTCTCAACGAAAGGCGCCACGGGACCACAGTTTAACGTCTCATCTGACAGATGGAGTACTACACTTGAAGTGACCTCCACAAGACAATCAGGTAAGGATCGGGTTTCCAATGGAAAACACTCTCCTTGCAAGGGATTTGCACCCTGGCTGTCCGTATAGTTAGCCAGTACTCTAGCCACCACACGAACCTTATCCCTGCCTTTGTAGAGCTTGGGCGGGGAAGAGAAAGGCAAGGGGTTGGCAAAGGAGCTGAGGAGTAAGGGGAGCACATCATTTAGGCAAGGTTGCCAACATAGTTCCAGTTGAGAGGGCAGGAAAGTGTCGACATCATGTGATACAAAAATGTTTACAATCCACACAATGCTGCAACATATTATACCAATGACAGCAATCTAGTCTATGAAAATTAAAGGTAGGGCATTTGAAAGCTGGTAACTTAGAATTGTGAATAAGGCAATGGTCACAATTAGGGATGAGTCTATTCCACTTTTTTTTTAATTCCCATTCTTTCAAATCGATTCCCGATTCCAATTCCATCAATTCTTATTCCTAATAACAGTTAGAATATTGATACACCAGTATCGTACGACTATTATTTAAATTCAAGTATTGGCTGAAATAAAATAACAAAGACAATTAAGTCGCTCAAAAAGTATATTTATTAACAAATAGCAAATATATCCTCAGCTTATTGAGGTAGATAAAATGTACAAATTGATAGCCTACACCCAAAATTACTGAGACAATAATAATAATAATAATTTCTTTATACGTAACAGCCGAAGCCAATTACTAGGTATTTAATACATGGACGAACACACAACCATGCCCAGGGAGGTGTAAATATCCTACCCAGGTGGGACTCGAACCCGCGACCTTCGGTTTGGCAGGCGAGGATTTTTATCCGAGGACTTTACCCGGCCGCCACCGAGGCCGGCAATTAATTTCCAACTGAGACAATGATGTGATAAATTAAATTTGATTTGAATATTTTTGTGGGATCAGGATTTTGCATTCAGTGTTTCATTTGTTTAGTTGCGCAAGGCGCCATGTTGTTTCATAGAGAGGGGAGTTGAACAATGGCCGCTGTACGACACAGACGTGTGTGGGCGAAGTCGTTCTTTATTAAATGGTGTTTCTCTTCATAGTCCTTGGTTTTCATTTCTCACACCCCACATTTATATATCTGGAATTGATGGGATTGGAATAGACTTTAGGCGATCAATTCTTGATATCGATTCTAATCCTGAGGACGGTGGAATCGAGAATCAACATTTGGTTTCGACTCATCCTTAGTCGCAATCTATTAGGGCAAGCCACAATTAAAATTCACCTCCCTGCTCGATCGCTGAAGTTAAGCATTTTAAGATTCAACTTGATGGGATAAGTATCCTCAATATTCATCATTTATACACCAAAAATCCTCAATCCTCAGGAAAATGTCAGTAGCCTTATTTTTATGCAACTGTGATTGATTTTCCAAACAAACAAGCTCTCTAAATGACATTCCAGAATTTCAAGCAGAATTTACGGACAAAAAATTTTTAAAAATTTTGAGAACAATGACCATCACAAAAAATTTTTTTTGATGGAGTTGCTATTTAAGTAGGTAACCAAAGAATTACCATATACAATTAAGAACTTACTTCCTCGCTCAGAGTCTGCAGTGAATTTTATCCAGACAAACTTGGAAATAAGACAGATTTTAGTAGTAACCTTTACTGATGTGGCAATGTTCCAACTTCCGATTGAGATCAAATCTGACTATCCAGTCTATAATATGTACATACCTCCTAGTCCCCTTTGAAATATTGATACATGTTGTGACAGAATGAATAGAAGATGGTCCCATGAGGAAAAATTATTTAGTAGGTACCCTATGATGAAACCCTAGTTATGTTCAATTTCAAGATGTAACTTAGTCATTAACTATGTGAATTAAGTCCCCCATCAGCTGATAATATCATGATTAGTATTTTTAGGTCAAATAATTTAATTATTTACTCCCGAGGTCTACTGAAACGTAAAGGCAAGATCTCAATCATAATCATTACATCTTGGGTTGATGTAATCCCGCATTGAATGAGCAAAGATTCTGTGCATTGATGCCAGTCACTGATGCAATCTGCCAAGAAGGACCAAAAATGTGCACGCAGGGTGAAGTCGCCGCAAGTTATAGGTTATTGTAGTACGTATGATAATAGAGAACAGATTCACAAACTGCCAATTAATTTCCAACCCGCAAGCCAACAATATGGATGACTCATGTCTATGATTACTGTTGTCATTAAAAGGATCTATTATAATGAAAAGATATTAAGAAATCTAATACAGTGTTGATTGTTTTTGTTTGTTAATGGCAGCAGATGTACTGCAGAGTAATACTTGCTATTATTTTGTTTTCTACGCCTTTACTTCTGGTCTCACGAGACCTCCAAGACTGTACGATGTTGTGTGCCATAACTATGGAATAAAAGTTGATCTGTGTCAAGTATATCCCTGTGTATCAATAACTATCCAACCAAAAATTCATCAATCACACCCTTCCAGCTTTCGAGGCAGTTAGATGAAAAAACAGAGGCATCAAACATGCTAGTGAGCCGAAAATTCTGGATGACCAAGGGTCACTGCACCCTCAGTAAAAATTAGTTGAATCACCGAAGAATCCTCCCTCCAGAAGAGTAAGAGGAAGTGCACTTTTTTGGTGGCCAAACCTTTAAGTTGTCCCTGAACTGCGAGGCTAGCAGGTAGAAGTGACACTTGCCATAGAATGCAATTGAGAGGACACAGTAGTAAAGGCATTACACAAAAAATGCCACATACCATGGCTGCTGTGGCTGTGTCGTGGTGCATGTGCTGGAGAACAGGAATGAGGCGAAGCTTCATGTCTGCTGGAGTGGAGAGCCCTTGGATCATGTCCGAAATTTTATTGCACATGCTCAGGGCAAAAGTCCTGCAAATGGATGAGAGGCTCATTAACTAAATCACAGCTTAATCTAATAAACAGTTAGTCACCTTTCCCATACTGACCTTCAGAGAGAGTGAAATAGTAAATTAAAAAGGGAGTTAGACTGCTTCACAATGATAGTTTCAGTTTGGCAAAACAATTCTATCTCATGAAATTATTCACACAAAAACTGCAATTTAAGTCGAGACTTTCTTTGAAGGTCAAAGATATTAATTTGTTGAGAACAAACAGGTAATGAGATGTGAAGACTGGATTCCAGTATACAAAGAACTGATTAATCACTATAGAATTGTAGTCCGAATGTGATTGATCAATCACACCCAAATCGATAGCATATGGATAAATATTCACCTGACAGTACCTACCAATATCCCTTGAATTGTGATAAGCAACAATTAATAATTTCCATAGAAATATGCTCATAGTCCACATTTAAATTTCTTTCTAACTGAAAAACTTTCAAGCACATTCACTCCTCAAAAGAAAATCACATATTGGACTTTTAACATGGGTATATCAATATGTTTTTGGAAATTAAAGGTTCATACTTGGATTGGGCTGCAAATTGCAAAGCTGCTTGGATAGCAGCCTCCACTTCAACAGCATCTCTGGAATCAAGACTGCGGCGTATACCATGATGTACCTGTTGCCTCTCCGGGATAACACCCGCGACACTTCCTAAGGTAAGTAGTGTCAAAGCTCGGGCAACCTAGAGGAATGTACAAGAAAACAATTTAAAAAACCAAGAGCTTTATGCGAGGAAACAAAAAAACGTTTTCCACAAAACCTGCAGGGGCATTCTACAGGCCGATTAATTAAGATCAAATAAACGAAATCATAAACTACCCTGAATGAGGTTAAAAAGAATATCATACTTTTCCAATTACACACAGTCATCTCGTTAATATTTATTAATATGCATAACTTAGCAAGCCTAATTCCTTTCCATCAACAGTCCTCACTATCCAGCTAATTTATAGGCGTTTACTATTTTACTTACGGGGTCATTCGAATGAATAACGCTGAAAATTCGGCGAACAAATTCATCCACGTTCAAAATTTTGTCTAAATGCTTTTCACTTTGTTGGCACACCCGAAGAACCCAAACACGAAGGAAGTTGTTACTGAAACAAAAATTAATAACAAGTCAAGAAACAATGTAAAAGCTTAAATAACTGCGTCTGTCAACATGAAGGGCATGGCCAAGTACACTATTCTTGGGCATGGCACTCACCCCACACGGAAAACATCGGCTAACTTCAATAGTGATGAATTTATAAGAATTGGGAATGGGTATTTTTCAAAAAGCCTGGGAAACCGCACAATGGCTTCACATTGCTCTCCGACTCTTCCTGATCGCAGCCCTAGGAATATAAAAAAGTTGTAAGTAAATAAAAGGCACTGTACCACTAAGACACGAATGTAACCTAAGAAAAAGTTACCTTTATCCAACTCCGTTAGAGCTGAATTTGCATCTTGTTCAGGTTCACCAAGTCCATTTTCGTTAAATGTACTGACACGGACTCCAATCATTTTTACTGACTATTGGTTGAGAATTTCTCAATACAGACAGCTAAAGCAACCACTAACACAGCATGAACGCTACGGATTCCACTTGTTGACACATTGATGTGACGGAAGTCAGGACATTCATAAATCGTCTAGAATCGCAGAATACCTCAGCATTATTTAAGACTAATATTTCAATCTTCCTGCGTTGTATCTCCACAATAATTCACAATTTCACCAGATTCCAATCATCACCACAAACGAAAACTGCAACAGAAGGAGGAGTGGACGGAGAATGCAGTAGGAGAGTAGGGGGGGGGGGGGGCAATAACAAATGACTGGCGGATAGGCGAAGGCCGGCACTGGGAAGGCGCGGCGCGCATTTGAATATTAGAGAAATCTACCAATGATCATCCAAGAAGCCTGAAGTTCAATTGATCTTCACAACCATGCAGAATAGAAATTCACAACTATAGCTGATATTGAGATTTAGAGTTTCAACTGTGATTCTCACCAAATCGTTCGATAATTAAAACTTCAAATCTCAATATCGGCTATGGTTGTAAATTTCTACACTCCGTGGCTTTGTCATTTTCTTCAAATTATTTAAACCCAAACACCGAGAGGGACAAACCAACCCTCTTAGGTGACGTTCCCACGCCTGGGTAAATGGGGAGAGTTGACATCAGGAGGGGCATCACGTCATAAAACTCTGCCAAAGCCTCACATGAAATGGATGTCTACAGAGAAACCATAATGGCTAGGGCGTTCCCTGCAAGGAGCACGCAGACACATGACGCGAAATTTGCGAGAAATAAGCTTAGGCTACTGTATCATGGATAAGTTCTAATATTGAACATAGTCCCTAGCTTAAAGGAAAAGGTGCTTGAAGTGAGGACTGGAATGTTAATTGTAGGTACGATATACTGGAAGGCCAGGGAGATTGATAACCTAAGGCAGAGGAGGTAACTGAATGCATAGTGCATTCAAGAAACAATATGGAAAGGAAACAAGGCAAAAGGTTTAGCCGAGGGTTATAAGTCGATATATAGAGGGGCTGATGGGCAGTCAAGAAATGGTGTTGGAGTAGTGCCTGATAAGGAATTGAAAGTGTGGAAGGTAGGCAAGAAAAGTGATAGGATTATGAATGTAAAACTGGATATTGGAGGCAATTTAACCATGACTTCATGGGCATATAGGCCACAGACTGGATGTGAAGAGGAGGACATATTTTGAATGTATTTGGATGAAGTACCTACTGATGGGAATACCAGAAGTGAAAGAGTGATCTTAGGAGGAGATTTGAATGGTCATGTCAGGAGGAAAAAGAGCAAAGACAACCGCATGCATGGTGGGTGGTGCTTTGGAGAAATAAATGCCGAGGGTGAAAGGATCATTGAATATTCACTGGCCTTTAATCTTACCATAGGGTATACTTATTTACAGAAGAAGGCAAAACATTTATAACATATGAAAGGGGAGAAAGAAAAAGTCAGATCAAACTGTGCCACAGGAAACATCTGAAGAAATTTAAGAATATCATGGTCATGAATGGAGAAAGTATGGCTGCACAGCACAGGTGAGGAACAACAGGTGATCATGGAAGTGAGGAGGAACTGTGTACTCAACCAGAGAAGAAATCTCTACCATGGGTGAACTGTATGTAAGCATAAACTACTAAACTCAGAAGTTAGTGCAGTTCCAGTCCTCTGTACTGAGCAGTACTGTGGCTGAATTGTTAATGATGATTTGTACTGGAAGTGTACTGTAGAGACTGAACAGAGGAGAGGGCTGTACTGAAAATATATGTGCTATATTACTGTGCTGGAATGTACTGTTGCAATAACTATACAGCAAAAGCTCTGTGTAATGTGGCAAACTGTACTGTTTGTTTCATTTTAAGTAGTCTAGAGCAGTGGTCGGCAGCATATGAACCACAGGTCACCTAGTGACTCACTGGGAAAATGTTAGACCCATTTTGGATTATCTGACCTGTATAATGTTTTTATTTTCTGTATTCTAAGATAATGAACAATCTAAAATAGAAGTGGTGTGACCCACCGGCAAACATTTTTGTGAAAAAAAATTTTAAAAATGACCCACTTGAAAAACATGCTGGTCTAGAGCATATTTCCAGTCCAGTAGGAAAGCAGATCCACCTTAGTTATGACACAATTTTTTTCTCTGAGAATACTAATCTATAAAGGAAAGGGGATGTGCACTGCTGCGGTAACTATAGAGGCATAAAGCTAATGTCACATACTATGAAGGTCTAAGAAAGAGCTATTGAAGGATGGATTAGGCAGGAGACTGAGATATGGAAGGAACAATTAGGATTCATACCAGGAAAGGGAACTATGGATTCCATATTCACGCTAAGGCAATTGATGGAGGAATGAAATGTAAGTCGAAATGCACATGGCCTTCATTGACCTTGAGTACGCTCATCATAGAGTACCTTGGCAAGAAGTTTGGAGGAGTGTGAGGGAGAAGAGGGCATTAGAGAAGTAAGAAGTACACTCATCTGGTTAAGGAAATGTACGATAGGGCAGAGATGGCTGAGGAGCAGTATCAGCAGGGCAGAGGGGTGCCTGGTAAGGGTAGGCTGTTGCAGGTATCAGCTCTCAGTTCATACTTGTTCGATCAAGCGATGGACGCTTTAGTGAGATGTGAAAAATAAAGCACCTTGGAACATGCTATTTGCAGATGACATTGTTCTGAGTGAATCTACCTGAGAGCAACTGGAGGAAAAGTTAGAAGAGTGGAGAAAAGTATAGGAAGAGAAAGGGATGAGGATCAGTTGATCAAAAATGAAGTATGAGACAATGAGGGAGGCGGAAATTATGTTTATAAAACTACAGGAAGAACAGTTATCATTGATCTAGTGGTTTAAGTACCTGTGGTTGAATCTATAGAGCAATGGAGAAGTATGAGACAATAAGGGAGGCGGAAATTATGTTTATAAAACTACAGGAAGAACAGTTATCATTGGTCTAGTGGTTTAAGTACCTGTGGTTGAATCTATAGAGCAATGGAGAAGTATGAGACAATAAGGGAGGCGGAAATTATGTTTGTAAAACTACAGGAAGAAGAGTTATCATTGGTCTAGTGGTTTAAGTACCTGTGGTTGAATCTATAGAGCAATAGAGGGTTGGATATAGAGATTCAACATGAGCGTGAACTATGGATGGATGAATTGGAAAAACATGATTGGAGTGCCGTATGACAGAAATGTGTGGTAAAGGATGAGAGGAAATACGTATAAGATGGTGGTGCAACCTGCTATGATGCATGGAGAGGAAACGAGGCCAGTCACGAGGTCCCAGGAGAGGAAAATGGAAGTGGCTGTGATGGGGATGTTAAGATGGATGTGTGGAGTGACCAGGAAAGACAGGATCAGGAATGAGCTTATCAGAGAATCGGTCAAGGTTGGGCCTATTGGCAGAAAGGTCACAGATAGCAGGCTAAGATGGTTTGGACACGTGAAAAGAAGAAAATTTTTGTATATAATAGTTTAAATACATTGGTTCCTATTTTTGAAAATGATTGTTTATTGTAAAATAGGGTATTTTTCATGGATCTTTACATTTTCTAGAGAAACAAGGAAACAAAATCAATTGTGCAGGATCTCAATTGATAAGTTTCACTATTCTCTATGTTTTATCAGAGCTAAGTAACCTCATAGAACCAATAGTTTACCCTTTAAATGTAAGAAACCGAGAAAAGTCACTTTTTCTCCACTAAATTGTTGCTTATAACAGTCCAGCATATGACACCGAGCAGGAAAATAGAGCATGCTCATCTATAAGTAACCTTTTATATAGAAGTATATACAGATACCTGAATAGAATTTTGTCAAAATCGATGCATTTTATATGCTATAAAGACTGGCATAATGGAATCATTGCCATGTTTAAGATTCCACTACAGGGAATACTTGAAAAGTAGCACTCCATTGCCACGGAGAATTCAAACAGCTGCAGCTAATATTCCTCATCACTTCAGCTAGATATCTTGTGACATCTTTGTCAGTACATCCTGATAATTTTGTGTGGTAAAGGTCTATACCTTCAAATACAAATGTTCCAAGCTGGACTTGGTGACACTGTCAACACTCATGATGAATTAAGCACTCTGTAATCTGTTTCAGATTATTCTTGTTTTACTCATCATAAACGTCTTTCCCTTTATCAGATGGTCAATCAAAACAGTACCTTTATTGCACATACATATTTTCCTAAGGATATTAAGATACAGCACACCCCAGGCATGAAATACAAGAACATTCCCCATACACGCAAAAGAAACTTAAATCATCACCATTCATTTCAGCGCAAAATAATGTAAGCAGATGATTCATTCAGCCTTATCACACCCATTTATTAAAGGTCAACAAAAATATACAAATTTATAAGTTATAAAAAGTGTTTATCTACAAAATGGCCACTAATGGAATGTCAATTACTACCATTTTATATTGAGGGCATTAGGGGCTTTCTCTATCGGATGATAGTTTGTTCTGAGGATCTTCTCTTCCTCTTCTGTAGACCATGTCTTAAGGGAGGCAGAGTCTATTGGATCACGGGCAGGAAGATGGCTGTAATGACCCTCTAACTCCACCAACAATTCTTTCGACGGCTTTCCATCAGATGGTCGAATCTGGGCCCCTCCATTGAGGCAACCTGAGGAATGAAAAAGTGAATAAATAGCTAAATGGAACAACATCATGTCATTTTGAATACAAGCTCTCATGAACATACTTCTAAAAGTAAATCTTCTTGTTCTTTCCGCACACAATAAAGGATCACAATAAAAACTGAGCTCCACTAAATACAATCCTATAATACATGTCACCATTTCACCTCCTAAAAGCCTACACCTTTACATGGCTGGTGACGTAATACCCCCAGCCACACACCCATGAGGCGGCTTGCAGGGTATTATGTAGATGTAGATGTAAATAATAAAAATACATTTGTAAGCACTTGTGTAATTTTAACCATTTTAGTGATTTTAACCATTTTAGTGGAAACCCTACAAAGTATGTCCAAAGGTTACAAATTAGACTTTTTTTGAACAGTTTGAAATACATAACAGTGAATCTCAGCTATGCAATGATATTGTTGTTGACCATTCACCTCTCCTAAACCTCAAACTTCCCAGTCTGTGACATAAGGACTGTGACTCTCATCCAATAACAAATGATATCCTGGCACCACCCCCCCCCTTCCCACCAATTCTCAACCTTTCCCATAGCATAGGGGATTCCCCCTACCTCCGCCAACTCTCTGTTCTTACCATCACTTACTATCCTTCTTCCCCACTCCCTTTCCCTTCTCTTTCCCATCCCCCTTTTTGTAAAATGTGTTGAAGTCTGAGACATTTGGAGTAATGTACCCTGATAATGGTATAATGTGCTTTTTTTTTGCTTGAAGGTTTTTGCAGCTTCTTTTATCAACGTATGGAATTCCTATGAAGATAAACCGTCATGCTGGCTCAGATATGTGGATGATACTTTTGTGATCTGGTCACATGGTAAAGAGAAACTTGAGGCTTTCCATGATCATCTCAACAACATCCATCCTGACATCAAATTTGCAAAAGAACTTAAAGAGGGAGGTTGTCTGCCTTTCCTAGATATTCTGGTGAAAAGAAAAATGGATGGAACCTTGGGCACACCAACAGGTATTTAAATTCAGCATCCCATCACCATCCACAGCAGAAAGCCTGCGTCATCAAAACGTTGACCCACCGCACCAAACCTGTGTGTGTGCTGAACATATCAATACATGGAAATGAAACATCTTATGTGGGCTCTGAAAGGAAATGGCTCTAGTGCCAATTTCATTAAAAGAGCAATGAAAGAGAGGCAACCGCTTCAGAGTGACGGCGACCTTAAGAAGAAGCCATTGGCGTACGCAAAACTCCCGTACATCTCCGGAGTCACTTACAGAATCACTAAAATCCTTCAGAGGGAACATCACGACTCGCTTTTGTACGGCGAAGAAAACAACCTCCCCTCGCCAAAGGATAGCCATCCTCCACTTCAATCTATGGGGGTGTATGAGGTTGCCAGCTGCCACGGCAGAAGCTACGTGGGACAGAGCAAGTGAGCTATCTCTCAAAGGATTAAAGAGAACAAGAGAGCGATGCAGTTACTTCAATGTGACGTGTCAGCGGTCGCTGAACATTACGCTTCCAGCCCTAGGCATAAAATATTGTTCGAAGAAACACAGGTGTTGGCAAAGACGGAGAATTATCATCTGTGCCTAATACAAGAATCCATTTAAATAGCAAAAAGGTCGAATAACTTCAACAGGGAGGATGGCTACAACCTCAGCTGGGTTTGGAAAGGGTTCCTGGTCCCTTCAAATGTCCAATGGCTATCGCCTTCCGCCCGGAATTCAAATACGCCCAACAATTGGGCAACGGACACTATATAAGATTGAGACGAGGCACAGCACACTCATTCTCTTGAAAATGCTCCCAGTAGGAGTGAAACATCGGGAAAAAATAATCAGCACCACTCAGCATTTCCCGAAAGGAATTCCATACATTGATATAATTTGCTGATACGATGGTCAACGACGAAAATAAAAGTGTGGAAATTGTGCAAGTGTTTATTTTCAAATACAGAAGTATATATTGCTTCAAAGAAAAAGGGAAGAACCCAGATATCAAAACCTCTAATTATTATTGCCCTTTAAGTATCCTAAGTATGTAGTACTAACCTGATGGACAAGCCATAATTTCAACGAAGTCCCACGGACATTTCCCCCTCTTGATTCGCTGCACAACATTCTGAATGTTTCGAAAGCCATTGGCCACCACGAAACGGAGTAAAACTTTCCCGTCGCGCTCAAATGTAGCCTCCATGAAGTCAGGATTTCTGGAAAGGAGTAGAGAGAATGAGATTACAGTGGGAGCTTACCATTTTCTCACACTCCTCATCAGCAATGTGCTTTCCATTAATTTCAGGCCCGGCATTCTAGGCAGCACACTTGAAAACAGATTTGGAGCAGACTTAATGTGGGCTAGACAATGGAAGAACTCCAATAAATGCATCCGTGATTGCTTCTTTAGTGTTGATTTTCAGTTGAGTAGTCAAACATGGAGTACATTTTTCATTTACTCTGTGGTAAAAAGCATACACTATTGAACATGTACTAGCTTAACCCTTAGGGGTCCAGCGTCGAGTCAGACTCGACAGTCCGAGCGCTAGTATCAGGTCCAACGTCAGGCTGAGATCGACCCAAGAGAGCACTGTGATTAAAGAATAAATTACTTGATTGGATATCCAAATAAAACCAGTGGAATTTTTATTAAAAATTAAAAATAAGAACAATAAATTGTCCAGCGTTTATTTCTGTCTAATTTTACCTCTTTTCCAAAAAAATTAATTTGGGCCAGACTGCTGGATTTTCGAAAAATAAAATTGGACCGCAAAGGGTTAAGCTGCCACCTTTGTATTTTACTCTTAAATAAAGGTTCGCTTTCTTTTCCCTTTTCATTACTTCTTCGCTTTTCAATAACCTGATTGCAACTTGCCTAGTTGAAACAGTTGCCCAATTTACATATTCCGTCATCATAATTCAGCAAATATTTTTGAGCTATACCACAAACATTCTTTTCCTAATAGCTTTTAAGCCACATTTTCATTTAAACACCAGAAAGGAAATTTAGTCGTTCGGTCTCCATTTTTCCAAACTTCTAACCCAGCATAACGACCATGAATATACATTATGGATTCGGATGTTTGGCCTTGTTGCCTAGGCTACGTGTTGCCTATTTACTACTTTTAGTTTACCCAGTCCTTGGCGCCACTTCGATTAGTCTTTTCTGTAGCTATTGTAAATAGATGTAGTTAATTGTTGCTCACGAGAGACTGTGGTGAATATTCAATAACGGTTGAGGAGATATGAATTAATTGATGCTTAGAATATATCTTGTTATTTTTGTTATCTTCAATTTACTTTTTAAATGCTAGAGAGGAAATATCTATTGCAGGAAATCAGCAAGAGGTTAATGAAACATACAAATTGTGCCAACTACGTTCTTTGCCAGAATCTGATTATAATTGAAATGCATTAAGCCTGTTTTGCCTTAATAAAGAATTCAGAATGCCTTGTTTGAACAGAACTTGCTTCATACCAGGCTGCAAAACAGGGTATGCATCTACGGGGATGCAAAATAGGAGACTTGGATTGAAAAATATGAATCTGTTCAATGCGGCAGTAAGTGCATTCCTTTTTACCAACGCTGCAATGATGGCCATTGGGAATACTCAAGAAGTCATATCGCATTATTATTAAATTTCTGTATAGAGATTTACACGAAATGCTAAGAAGTTAATTGTGCATTTGTATAATTAAATTTGGAGAGGAATTAAATATATCTGTAGAACAGACGATATTAAAAAAGTGTATAATTACATCCCGCATGTATAACTACATTTTTTATCCACTACATTATAATTACTTTTAAGTAAAAACCAATGTATATTCATGGCAAAACTGGTAAGACGTGTTTATTAACAATCTGTTGACTGTATTTACATTTGAACTTATGTCTTTCATCACCACTTTCCAAAAAGTTGTTTGTTTACGGAATTCTAGACAACAATTTTTGGCAATGGGATCCCAATCCATAATATATATTCATGGTAACAGCAATAACGGGCTGTTAAATGGTGTTTATATAACACTGAATTCAGAACGACGGAAAATTCTCTGAGATTGCCAGGTTTTCCCAACATAATTTTTATTTTTCCAGTGGAAATATTGATTTTTGCTCGCTAATTATAAGGAAATGTTTGGTATGTTTTTTGGTGAATAAACATAAGGATTATTTTTAAACTTGCATATTTGGAGGAAAATAAACACAAAACTTTAAAATAGTTCAAGAGAAAATCACATCACAACCCTCTCTTAGATTTAAACATTGTCATGATGGTGCTCAGGAACAAGGTTATATTACAGCCAGACTTGGCTATGATTAGCGTTAATGTAAAATGCAGGAATGCAAAAAACTGAAGGAATTGACTTTTTTCCTTATTTTGCAAAATGCAACAATGCAAGGGAAATTTGACTTCGCAACTTGCCGATAAAGGCACGTTTTACGCCACAGATTTACAGACTATGACCAATAAGAAAACAATGTAACCATATAGAAAACATCATGCCTACTTTCAGTGATTACAGGAATACAAAATGCGACAACACAAGGGAATTTTGACTTAGCAATTTGCCGAAAAAGGCACATTGCTTCCATTGCTGTTTTCTATATTGACACCACAGAAAATTCCAGAGTCAATTCGATATTTCCCTGAGATTTCCTGGCCTTTCCGGTTCTCCAGAGTGCTGGACACCCTGAAGGAAGCACCAAAAAAGCGAGTCACCATTAAGCATACATGGAAGACCAAAATAACACAGGACATTATGCACTGGTTGGGCGTAGACCAGAGTCATTAGGGAGTTAAAGCATAGTCCCAGGTATCATTGAGGAAGGGTTTGCTGGGAACAATGGGGGGGGGAATGAGAGGGGGAGGGGGTTTCACTCATCCTCGGACACCAGGGAAACTGGAGAAAGTGCCCAAAAGGCGCACTATGGGGGGGATGGGACTGCGGAGGGGAAAGATTGTAAGGGAAAATATTTTTTTAAGGGAGCATTTTTTTAAAAGTGATGGTCAGAAGAAAGGAGGGGGAGGATAGAAAATGCATATCATTGAGGTGGTTCATCTTTCTTTTTGATCGTTGGATGATTTCCAGCAGCTCCAAAGCATCTGAATTTCTGCCCTTTCTCACCATGTGTAACACTTTAAGGTAGTTTGAGCGAAATATCATTTTACTAAGAAACAATGAATTTGGTCTCTTTTTAAAGAAAAATATCTCACCCTTCTAACGACACCAAAAATTCAATCCCTTACTACATTAAATTAATCATATTGTCACAGCAGTAGGTTCTTGGGTATCACAAAAAACCTTCCGTTTTGAAAGAGTTTCAAACGCACCACACGAAAAAAATGAGTCAAGTTAAAGACTTTTCAGATATTTTTCATTTAATTACTTAAAATTTCTGTTATATAAAACTATATTATTGCATCATTAATAATGCAATATTTAATTCGTGTGTCCTACAGCTGGTGAAATTAAAACGTATAATTCGAATATGGCCTCCATTATGACTTGGGTACTATCTCACTCGGACTACCTTAAAATCGAAGTCGGAGGTGTGATTCATTTCAATGAGATGTTCCGCGAAAACGGAAGTGGTGTTCCCTAACGTGTAAAACATTTTATGTTCCTTTTTTCGAGTTGAAAAAATACGACCGATGACGATGATGCAGTGCATCGAAACTATGGTCGTATTAAACCTTATCTATTGGAAAATTGCCATTTCTGTGATTCATTATGCTGAACTTCCACCATATCACGCCTGATACTTCTCTTTTTGTACTGAATGGAAGTTTTATAAGAATCGGAAGTCGAGGTTTTTTTCGAAATTTATGAAAGAGAGCGCTCCGTTTAAGGTCAAAAAGAAACAACCAGCACTATTTTGCTCTCATAGTGATAAAAGTCGAAGATTAATTGAGAAAAGGGGGTTAGCATGGTTAAACCCAAAATAACACACGATGAAGGTTAATGAACCCAAACTAGAGTCGACATAATTTTGGCGCGGACAGTGAAACAGCTTCGAAAAAAATTGTACATCCCATGCAGGGTAGGCCATTCGTTCCGTTCACCCAATTTTTTAGAGACGTTAGTTATGGAAGGAAATCATTTTGATATTTTCACAACTGATCACATAAAAAAATGATTTATCACGGCCTTAAAAAATGGATCATTCCCGCGCTACGAACGATTTTTTTCTCCAGCGTCAAGAAAGTTCAATGCCCGTGTGGAAAACGCTTAACGAATTATCAAAAACGTTTCATCACCGCGTCAAAGCCGGTATATTTCGGTTTATAAAACATTTTGAAGCAGTTTTCCGGATCGTATGCAGACTCATATCTTCTGTTTCGAATCAATTCTTCTCCATTCATTGCGATTTATCTCACAATGCGTACACACCGCGGCATTGAAAACCTTCTCCAGCATTATAAACGCCAACTAAATGTTGATATTTTCTAGATCGGTAGCACAAAAACTATTTAGCGACGGACATTAGAGTTTTCGAATAACGGAGAGATGCCTTCCCTGTTCCCATGATTTTGATCATCATTTTTAAAAATCCAACAACATGCACTGATACACACTGTGGCGATACGCGAAGTACACCTGCCGCTTTGGCCCGGCGGATCCGCGCTCGCCTCGCAAGCGGACAGCCCGTGTGCGGTCCTCAGAGCCGGCGAATATTTTTTCTAATGTTTCTCTGTAACTTCTACAACATTCTTTTCTGTTCTGGGGTGGCAATCTATACGCTTCCTCACCTATATAAAAGCCACGTCTCCTGCCACTGAACTTCAGTCTGTACGAGGAACGCAATAAACGTCTATACTCTAAAGGCATGAATATCTAAATAGTGATATGTTTTATATCTGACTGTTATTATTTTTGCCTTAATTGTTATTACTTATGCCTGCTCCAAAGGAATTCTTTCCTAGAGCCAATAAATCTTATATATCTTAAAGGCCGCTTTACACGATACATTTTATTGTACAAACGAATATACAAATTCCTTCATGAAGGAAATTGTACCGTGTAAAGGCCGCTTTACACGGTAGATTTTATTGTACAAATGAGTGTATCATAAAATGTACAAGAAATTGAATGGAATTCGGGCAGGTTCTATTTCCCGTGAATTTATTCTTTTTTTAATTATTTAATATTTTCTGTATTGAATATTTTCTGTTCTCCCTCTTTCATACTCATATGCCTGAATACCTCTACAACCTATTTACCCTCATAACTACTGTTTCCGTCAGAAGAACTCGGGCAGACCTAAACCTTCTCCACATACCCCAAGCCCGTACCAACCAATACCTAAATTCCTTCCCGATTACAGCATCCAAGTTTTGGAATTCATTACCCCCCCTCAATAAAATGCTCCTCCACTCCGGAATCTTTTAAGAGGAAATTGTACGAATATTTAAAACAGTAGCACTGTTGTTTTGAAATGTAAGAATCTTTGTGTTGATTAATTTCATTTTTGTTAGAACCTTTGTTTTCAATTGCTCTTGTGTTTATGCTATGTTTATTTCATAATTATTGTATTTTGAGCAGAATGTTTTCTGTACTTATGTTTTTCTTTTTTGCTCTTATGGGTTTCCCAGAGCATCAATAAACCATTCATTCAAGTAATTCAGACAATCATACAATTTGTCGTTTTACACGGAGCAATTTTCCTCATGCATGAGTTCATACATTCGTTTGTACAATAAAATGTACCGCGTAAAGCGGCCTTAAAGCGATAAATTGTATGACTGTCTGAATGACTTAATAGGAAATAGAACCTGCTCCATTTCCATTCAGTATTTTCTACATTCTATGATACATTCGTTTGCACAATATAATAAGTACCGTGTGAAGCGGCCTTAAGCAAAAACTACTTCTCTTCACTCAGCGCTATAATAATGTTAATCATCCAAGTAGCCTTACTCATGAGGAACTACGCTACAACAGCATATGCGCGCGTCGAATACCGTTCGTGTTTTACATTTTCACGGAAAGTAAACTCATAGTTGCTTATGACTCAATGTTTACTATCTGCTAGCAGGAAGCGCGTTGATACTCAACGGGAGGGGTAAGATTTGGAAAAATTATAGTAATCCTATCGTTTACAAAAGAGAATCAAACTTCCCATTTATTGTCATAATTTTTTTGACGGAGTGGAAATTGCCCGTTTAAGTGCTGAAGCTCTTTCACTGATATTTTTCAGCTTTTAAACAGTAAATATAGTAATTAGCAGCTGAACTTAAACGATTATTTATTTCGGTTACATTTTTAAAAAGGAATTGGGCCTGCAAGCGGAAAAAATGACCTTCCCATTTAATATCTTTATGTTTTTTACTAAGTGGAAATCGCCCACATAGTCGCTTAAGGCCTGTACACAAGGCGCCTTAGTTTGTGTGGTCTGTGGCGCATATTCTGGCGCCAGATCCGGTATGATTGGACGGTGACATTTATGGTAGCAATATCTTTCGCTTCTGTGTACACACGGTGCCACGAGCCGGTGTTGAAACAATTGAACGTAAGTATACGTTCGAAAATGAAATGAAATCACACATGACTCACTGAGAGTATATTTAAATAATTCATCAAAACCAGAAAATCATATAAGCAATGCCCGGCAACAGAAATCTCTTCGTGTGTACAGGCCTTTATGGTTCAGCCATAGTCGCTTATGGCGGCCAGGGTTCAAATCCATGCAGAGGGGGATGTTTTTCACAGGAAACCCGATCCCTACTTGAGTGTCTTGTGGAGGGCACTTCAAGTCCAGTACTCCGTATGTCGGATGAGGTGTTAAACAGTGGTTAAACCCGTTGGCGCCTTTCGCTAAAGCAGGCTAATGCCGGCGCCCGGTTTCCATCCACCCTTCCTCCCTTACCTGTCCCCTATGGCGCAAATGACCTAAACTGTCGGTCGCCTTCCCAAATATCCAATCCGATCAAATACGAGGGCAAGTCAATAAATAACTCGCAAAACTGGACAGAGACAATAAAAATCAAAGGAACGTCCTGAAATTTATTTCGCTTCTCTACATATCCACCATGTGCAATCAGACATCCATCCCATTTCTTTACAGGTTCTTGATAGCCGACAGCAAAGTAGTCTTTTGTTTGCTGTCGCAACCAACGAGTAACCTCTTGGACTACGGCTTCATCATTTTCAAAACTTCAGACACCCAAATGATTTTTTAGGGGCCCGACCTGATGAAACTCATTGGGGGCTAAGTCGGGACTGTATGGTGGATGTTCTAATAGTTCCCAATGAAATATTTACGACTCATGCTGATGATGAAATGCTGACGTTTGCGACTTATTTATTGACTTGCCCTCGTACTACATTATAAAAAAAACCGCGTGCGCTATAATGAGTCACGAATCGCACTCCACTCTGAAAAATTATCGCATAAAAGTAAGCGTAATTTGTAATATTTTATTACAGTTTGGATTTCTACGTGTGATTTTATGAAAAAAGTGTCTAAACACGACGGAGTTATGTCAATTAGTTATGTAACACTTAGTGGTTGCCAAAAATTGTATTTAGATTTTTTTTACTTTTTAACTTATTTAACTTTTAACTTATTTACTTTTTATTAAACTTTTTACTGCTTTTAACTAAAACCAAATCTAATCGAATAAAAACAATTTATTGTCATAAAACAAAAAAACATTCTAGATATTCTGTATAGTCCATTGTTAATCAATGGCTCTCCGTCTTTACTTTAGAGGAGCACAACCAAAGTCATTTTCTTCGCTGTCGTAGTCGGATTCCTCATGTCCTGAGAGCAACCATATGATTATAAGTTTTGTTAAAACATCTGGCAAGAATTTTAGCCACATAAACAGTTTGTGCTTATAATCAAACTTTATAACTAGAGCAACGCTCGGCAACCCGGGACTTAATAAAAATTAATGCTTACTACAACAAGTCATAATTATGTAGGATACTTGCAATAGCTCATATAGTTAACATATGGGAACATTAAATATACAGTGAAAAGTTAAAAAAAAGCAAAATACAATTTTTTGCAACCATTAAGTGTTACTTAACTAATTGACATAACACCGTCGTGTTTAGACTCTTTTTTCAAGAAATCACGCGTAGAAATCAAAACTGTAATTAAAAATTACAAATTACGCTTACTTTTATGTGATAATTTTTCAGAGTCGAGGGCGATTCGTGACTCATTATAGCGCACGCGGTCGACCGGACCCCGGCTATTGTTTGGCGGACGGCAGGTACGCGGCTATTGTTGGGCTCTCGAGCGGTGCCTTAATCTCTTACCCGCCTTCCCTGTTTTATTTATTTATTTAAAGTAAGAAAACCACATACAGCTATGGTGCCATTTTATAGTGGCCATGTAACAATACACACACTTAAAGACATATACAAGCACACTTAACAACTGGTTGCAAGCAGAAATTATGGAAATATATTAAAAAAGAAAAATGGGGGAATAACTACTTAGGTGAAAGATACACAAGAGAAAGGCTTATAAAGGATTTAGATGAAAGTGCAAAAGGATCAATGTGGGAAGGGAGGGAATTCAATAGAGAGGAGAGGCGGAAGAAAAGAGAACGTTTAGTGATCGGAAGTCTAGGAATGGGCATGTGGAGTAAAGGGTGAGAACGGGTGGGGCGGGAGGGAACTTTGAAATTGATAAAAGAGAGCAATTCAGGGCAGTCGATGGTGGAATTAAGAATAATATAAATAAATATTAAGTCTGCTGTGAGTCTATGAGTGGGAAGATTAGGGATGTAGAGATAGGATATAATAGCCTTGGTGGACATATTACGACACTGTGGTAATCTATTCTTAACTATTTTAGCAAAGAAGTTGCAGACACAGTCCAGCGATGAAAGATTAGTTTGAGAAGAGATAGACCAGATGGGGCAGGAATAGGTAAGAATTGGAAGAATAATGGAAGAGAAAAAAGTTATAAGTGCCCGGGGCTCATTAATTTCGGTAAAACGATTGAGGAGGCCTAAGAGGGACATTGCTTTAGACTTGATTGTTTGTGTTTGTGGAAAAAAGTTCAATTTATTGTCAGTAAGAATACCAAGGTCCTTAGATGTTGAAACACGTTTTAGCGGGTGATTAGTCACAGTATAATTAAATTCTAGAGGGGCCTTCTTTAGGGAGATAGACATCACACTGCATTTTTCCGGGTTTAATTTAAGGTTCCAAACATCGCACCAATTTGAGGTCTGGCGTAAGGCATCCTATAGTTCATGGCACTTGGTTTTGGATGGATGGTTTTTGGACAGACTATACATATAAAAATGAAAATGGTTGCTTTTTTTAGCGTGCAAAAAATATTCCACTCGAGATGGAAAAAATCTACCAACAACGATACCATTCCACAAGAGGTAATAAGCTGCCAAAAAAAATCATCTCAATTTTAAGCTGGACTATGGTAACGAACCTGACCACGCCCACCAGCTGTGAGCGACGGCGAGGTTTCTTTTTCACTGGCGGATTGAAACAAAGGACCCTCGCTCAGCTTATCGCGAAAGGTCATGGAATTCTTTTTCATCCTTTTGATGAAAATTTCCACTCGAATGCCGGCTCAAACCCTTCGACAGAGTAAATCGGTCGCAGCCGGCATCGGGACAGCTGCTCCGGGTGAACCGCGATCCCAGTTCCATCGTTCGCGCCAAATCAGAGGAGATTGAGACAGCGCAGAAATTTCCGCTCACGGACAGGTAAGCACCTTTTTCTCTCCTAATCCCAATCCCTCTCATATATCGTTCGAATCGTTGAGCACTAGAGGAAACAAATTTTAAAAGATCGAGACGAGAAAAAAAATACGTTAGCATTTACCTCAACATTTTTTTGGTTTCACTAAATATACTCTCAAAAATAACTACCTATTCAAACACTAAGAGAGACATGAGAAGTGCTAAAAGTAGGAATAAAATTCGGAGGCCAGCCGCTAAGGCCGCGGACGACCAGGTGTTACATCTACAGTGTGTCCCATAACTGTCACGCCACAGTGACACTGGAGCTAGGGCAGCCTAAGAGGAACCGAACCAGCCTAATATGACCTTAGTAAAAGTTGCACGGTTTTCGAGATATTGCCAAATTAAAGCTTTTTCAAAAATTTCACTTTTTCTACGTTTCTAGTTCCAGAATTCACTTGAATAGCTCTCAAATTAAGTTTTTTTTACTTTACGATATCATCAATCGGTTATTAAGCTGACAAAAGGGTTATTTTATTGATAACTAATGTAAAGTGAGGAAAAATACTGCATTAATCTTGACCTAACTTAGCAGCAAAAAAAAACAACTTCGACTTTAACCGCCTGCCGTGAGAAAAATACTAGAAAGTAAATGAGATAGTAACTTCAAAAACTTGCGTATGTTATGCCGATTTTAAAATGGTATGAGTAGGAAAAGTAGCATGATTTTATTTAGTAAGATACATGTATTACCCTGAAAGTCACCTCAAAGGTGTTAGGCAGTGGGTGAGTTATCATTAATATGCACTATAAAGTACATGTAATTTTCACAAACGTGTACTTTCGAGCTGATGATTGGATCTTGGAACGGATCAGTCGGTGAACGAGAACAACAATCGAGCAGAACGACTCCTTCGTGAAGAAAAAAGGCGTCGTATTCAACGGGTCATCTCTCGAGTATGATCGGATAGTTAATTAATTAGGGTTGGTATTGATAGACTACTGTATTTTCGACAAAATTTCAGAGCTCATCGGGAGTCGCTTAAACTATGGTTACAAGATTTGACGCAGGTACACACCTAATTCTCAAGAGAACCCTCCAGTAAACGCTTAGTTAATAGTTTATCGTCCTACTGTCACCGGAATTGACTCTGTGGGCAAAATTGCAGAGTTGCACGTCATCGCGAAGTAGTTTAAATTACAAACACACGATCGGACCCAGAGAAACAGATGAAACTTAAAAAAACACGTATTTTCCACGTACAATAATGGACCATAATAGTTGCGATGGATCAGTTTTAGGATAATTTGACCCTGACTAGATAAAATAGGTTTTTGCACTTGAGCTAAATATCTCAATATCATTATTAGCTACTAACCTCGCATGCAATTTCCGGCATGATGCAGCTCTCGCATACTTTAGTACCTTCTAGTGCTATTTAAATGTCACAGTAATTAGTATTCACCATTTGTCGTGTCTTAAGTAATGTACTGCATGGTGGCGTGCTCGTCCACGACCACTCTCCTAGATTCTGGTCTGACCGCGCACTGTTATCCTGACTGCTTTTGACCTGCGCCTGGCATTTCGGGGGAACGTGCGCGGTTCGGATTTCAGCCGGGATGAGGGCTTCATGCCTGGTGTGGAGTCTCCCCGTGTCACACACCCTAGTAGTAGCTTGCACGGCATTTCGCAGATGTAAAAGAAAACCTCGTACAAACGAGGCAACTATTTGTCTGGTGGACGAGGAGAGAGAAGTTCCAGAGAAGATAGTGAGGGGGCAGAGCAGCCGGTTGGAAGATTTTATGAGGATCGGTGGGATTCGGAAGGCCGTGATTGGGGAGGGGTAGTTACGCAAGCCAGGAATGAGAAGAAAAAAAATAGCTTTTATGGACGGTATTGAGGAGAGGGAGGGCATACTGAGATGAATAGAGAAATTATACGGAGAGACTGGGGTCTTCATTGGGCACAAACCTATCCGTGAAATTCTGGCTGGTCGTTTTTTAGCATTAATAATTTAATTAATTGACCATAGGATAATCAAGGAAATTTTTTTAAAGATTTCAAACTTGAATTTTTGTGAAATAAAACTCATATGAGAGGTTGGAATAAACGTCAATGAAACCAAGAGTGTGATACGCTACGTTTACCTATCGATCTCAGATCGATCTGAACTCGGCCCGATCTGAAAATTCCAAGCGAGCCGACTCAGATCGCCTGGTTCACCATCACGGACTGAAAATATTGATAGTGAACAACTGAATCTATCACTTGAAGTACGCTTGTCCCAGGGCGTCAACAAGTGCAGAGTGATAAAGGGGCAGTGGCGCTAAGCGCTCAGTAGCGACTGATTGTTACATTTTATGTCCGGCAGTCGAGAACATCTAGTCCCGTAAAGGTCACAAAAATCCACGGGGAAAGAGGAAGCCTCGGTAGCTTAACTGGCTAAAGCACTCGGCCGGAAATCGAGGGATCCGGATTCGAATCCCGGTCAAGGCGGATGATTTTTTCTCTGTGGAAATTCGCATATATTAGTCGAATTCCGAGTGAACATAATTGCTTAATTGGAGGTAGAATTGCGATGTGCTACGATATCATCGACGTCAATTCACTCGCCATGACTGAACTCTGGTTATAACAGGTTACAACATACGCCTAAAATATCAATGATTAGATTTTGTTTCCGAATGACAACCAAAAGAATAACGAGGAGCACCGGGATAACATAAAGAATAACGAGGAGCACGGAGATGTATCGCTGGTTTAGATCGATCAGAAATCACGGACTGGCTGAGAAAGCAGGCCGAGTCAGCCCAGTCGGGCCGAATCAGTCAGATTTTCTCGTATCGACCCCACTATCCCGTTGCGTTTAACATACCGAGCTGATCCGGGGGGTAATGTTGTATTTTGTCGGTTCCGTACCGATCGGTAGCCTACCGACGGCATGAATTCCGTACCCCGTTGGGGTTCCCTCACCGACGGAGCTTTCTCGGGCAATTCTGTAAGCAAGTCGGGCGCTGTTCCAGTCGGTTTGATAACTCCTCCCTCTCAAGATACCCCTCCCTCCCCAATTATCCTAGTGTTGCCGAAGCTGAGGGTCACATGGTCCATTTCAACCAATGGAGACGAGGGAGACGATCGAGACGATAGAACAAATGACTAAATGAAGCCGCCTAGTGCTCTCGTGGGTATCAACCAAAACAACATTCGGTGACAAATATTACAATACACAGACTCAGTAATGTCGAAAGTAAAGTCATTCACACACAGTAATGTCGAAAGGAGGAGGATAATTAAGTTCTGTGAATTGAGTGCGTGGCAATGTATATTTGTGCAATAAAGAAAGTGCTCCATATTTCAAGTACATTGCAAGTAGCTTATTTAGGAACGTGAAGTTTTCCAAAGAGATGTTGGGTGCAACGAGCACCAGTGTGTTATGATTGTATGCATTGTATGTATGTAGAAATATGATTTCTCAAGTTTAACAATTTATTCATTGTATACATGTGCAAATTAAAGCGTGTGACGGAAAGCAGACAGTTTACCGCGTTGTATATATTTCGTACTTCTAGCCGCAGAAGTGGTCTCCGTGTGGAGTACAAAACTTCGGAAGATGTTTCGAATCAATAGTTAAAACTAATTTAACAGTATCATCATGAATATAGAATAGCCATGTAGTCCATATTTGTGGGTCCATTCTTCGTGAGATCTTCGTGGAAAGAAGTCGAATGTCAGTCGAAGTCAGGTCTTCGTGGAAAGAAGTCGAATGTAAAATGACTTAAATGAGTAGTATTAAAAACTGCGATGAGAGAACATGAAGTGGAGGTGCCGCTAAGTATATCGTTGAACACTTCTTGGCTTTGCTGTTGTAGCATGTATGTCACTGTAAGTTGATACAAATAATTCCTAGTTATTAGCGTGTTACGCCGTGCAAGAACATTTCTCGTGGTTTAAGTGCAAAATTTGTCGTTCGAGTGTGTTACAGTTTTGGCAGTATTTATGTACTAATCCAAATTTAAATGTGGCATAGTAATGATTGACAGTTCAGTTTGAAAGGTGCTTCAAACTATTTTGTTTAGTTGTGAAAACAGGGACTGAAGCGCAAAAAAACGTCAATAAAAGCACAGATCTCACAGCGGCACGATGTAGCCTATTTTCTCAAATAATAAACTACAGTAGCGTGAATAAGTGGGTTTCCGGCGTGGCTTAATAGACAAAATTAGACCATATGAGTAAAATTTCAAATTTGAGAATATATATTATGCGCAATAATTACTGACATTTGTCGCGGAGGATTTTCTGGAATTAATTGGACATACTATAATATGGTAATCCAACATGCATCATAGGCAAAATATTGGCCCGTAAATGTACTTGATAGCGCCAAATAGTAAAACATTTTGAGGAGCCAAGCGATCAATACAATGCTACACATCGGAATTCTAGTTGTTTTCAGGTTTTTCTTTTAGGCCGTCACTTTTATTATCATGACTTCAACTTTTGCATTACATACAAAGTCTCTCTTAATCCTGTGAATAAAGTATATCGCTATTACAAGCCTCAAATAAACCTATTTCAGACAAAAATCTGAAGACGCCGTCCATTTGTTACGGTGTCTCTCAAGCAAACCGACTGATCCCCCTCGGTACCGACAGCTTGTACGTGTCGGTACGATCTCCCGACGGAAGCCCCTCGGCGCAACGATCGGTTTCGTACAGAATACCACGGTAGTCGGTGTGACGTCCCACCCGACGAAAAGGCTCCCGTACCGATTGGTTCGGAGTTACAGAATGACCCCCCCTCCCCTACCCTCGGTCAGATCGATTGGTAAACGTAATGATAGTTAAGCAGTTAGCAGTCTCCGTATCACGTAAACGTCAAATTTGATTTCAAAACTTCATTCTCCCCAAAGCCAATATTAACAGGACTATAACCTCAATACATAAAATGAAATACATGACTACATTATCCACCAGTTACTCATTTTAATCAAACCACTTGAGAGATCCCAAGTAAACTAAACCAAGGCCTTGGTTCAACCATACAACCCTCAAGATTTACGAAGGAAAAAAGAATAAGAAAATCAGAGAGGAAAATAACGAAATTAGAAGACGTTTCGGAAAACGACATCCCTAAACATATATAAATGCCAAATATAGAGAACCTTGAATACCTGAGGTTAGCGAAAAATGGCGCGCCACACATCCTAACTGCGACTCCAATAGATGCCGATCCAATGGTCGGAATAAAATGACGGTTTGGATTCCTGGAAATTTAATGCAGTCTCGACACGTAGCCCAATGGCGTACGACACATTATTTCGAAATAATTCCTCTACCTATGCATAGATTTTCTTTGGAACGTGGAATAATACCTTTTTATACAGGGTGTATCAGAAAGAATGACCTGATTTTGAAACGTTATCTTTATTGATATAATTGTTGAGCGGACGCCATCTTGCTTATGACGGACAGAACGGACGCATGAACTGGCATCTAGCGGCAATCCTCTAAAATTCTTGGCCACGTCCTTTCGATTGACACACATTGTCTTCTCGGAATGCCCCTGTTCTGTAATTATAACTCTAATATCAGGTCATCATTTTTGGCATTTTTAAATGGCAGCTTACACATATCATGCCGAGTAAAAAAAACCGTAAATACATATGATTTTCGCATTGTCTCGGAATCCGCCTCGTGAACCCATTGCATAAAAATGCTTATATTATAATGAAAATCTTAACATACAGGTAATTCTTGCATCATTTATACAATGCACTTCATGTGTGGCTTTTTCCACCTTTCTCCACTTGGGCGAAGTGAGGTCAAATTTTTATTCCGACTTACTTTAAAAGTTGTCAGAATGTGGACTCTGTGGCTCATGGTTGGGGCTCCAGTCACCTTATGGGGATTCAAACCCAGGTCCACAGTACAGGAAGCCTGGACTTGTCACCAAACAAACGCGATTAACAATAGTCTTATTAAATACTTATATGACTGGTTTGGTCGCCAGATTTCGTGACGGATAGGGTTCCTTGCGACTAGGCTCAATTCTTTTATTCGGGGAGGAAAAAGTAATTTTTTTGCCCAAAACCATAAACGGCGATCTACGAGGGCGTTCTTCTGAGCTCCGCTGTGGAGGGGGGCAAGATTTTCGCTGGGAAAGATCATTCAATAGTTACGTAAGGGGTTTTCATAGGAGGCATCAGTTGCCATGCGAGTTCCCACCGCCAAATTCATTCTCAACACTAAGTCCGCCTCTAATTCATCAACCTCGATTCGAAGGAGTAAAATTTTTACTTCAAATTGACGGTGATTACTTAAGATGGTTCCACCGAGAAACGAACTACATGCCATTTTAAGGTGGTTTGAGCAAAATATCAGTTCACCTAGAAATCAATGGAATTAGTCTAATTCTTAGAAACATATCTCGCCCATCCAATGGTACCGAAATATCAACCCCTTAACCGAAACACTTACGAGATTTCTGACTAAAACACAAGCTATTTAACATGAGAAATGGTAGGTGTGTGCAGATGCACAACAAAGAGACCTTATTTATAAATTAACGAGTTCCTAGCTCATAGAACTCCTAAAATAATTAACCGGGTGTGGTTTGTATGTTTCCTCAACTATTTATGACAACAAACCACCTTGTCACCGCAGTAATTTTTCAGAAACACACACATAAAAACATTCCGTTGAGGAGTGTTAAACGGACCACATGAACAAAGTGAACATTAAAGACGTGAGCGGATATTTTTATTTGATTACTAGTTTCATTTAAGTATTATAAAAGTAATGATGACAACTTATAACTTTGTTTTTCCACATCTTTTCATTTGAAACGACCCGGGTTTCGACGTTCAAAGTTATCTTCGTAAGTTATCATCATTATGACAACAATTTCCATACAGTTACGCCTGAGACCACCAATGACAACATATAAAAGTATATAATTGCACCATTAATAACGGAATACCTAATGCTTCCTAATGCGACGGAAATTAAAACGTATAATTCGAATATGGTCTCCATTATGCTTAGAGAACTACCTCCTGGAAACCCTGTTTGTTTACACCCTTGAGGAATATGGAGTGGGCATTGCGTCATCAAACTGTTGCCTGACAACCTAAATACATACCATATTGGTTGTCTCTGCTCTTTCCGTACTTTCCTATGGATAGCACGATGGAGTGAACGAATTAGCGTATGTAAAGCAAGAATCAAACATAGGTTGAAAATTTAAAGGAAGTAACTCTTGAAAAAAACATTGGTTACTAAGTGCTTTATTTTCGACTCGATTTTCACTACAGATTTCACCAGGTTATTGTTATAAAAAATAAATAAAAATAAATGTAAGGAGAGTCCGTGTTAAATGAGTAAATGCATATTGATTTCAAATTATTTATCGATAGGAAACATCGTAAAACTGCAAAATTACCACGTAGTCCGTAAGCTCTAAAGCAAAATCTGGGTTTACAAACATGGCGGACAGGCCACGCAAATGTAACAGCTTCTAGCATTTGCTAACATAACAATCGCTCTCTCCTTCAACCCAATGCTTTACACCCCGCTCTCTAATAATCATTTTCATTGTTGTGAGAGACATGTTTGCCTCTTCCGTGCCCTACACCATATACTGGAACACTTTGAAACGTGCCCAAAAACCGTATTCTGGTACATCGAGAGGCCAAAATGTTACGGAGAGTTCGTTCCTGTACTCTTTGCTGGGATGTGAAATTCGGATTTTTTCGCCCGAAAGATAAATTTCAAAGACGGATACGACGTGACTCGCCAGTACCGAAAATCTTACGTAAGATGATCTCAGGCTTCCTCTACCCCACCCGAAGTAAGATAATGTGCAAAGGGACCCCAGCCAATCTCCCTCCCCACCAAGAATTTTACGTAACACTTTAATGATCATTTAAGACAGATATTTAGATACTGAGCTATATGTTTGTGGAACAAGAAAATCATCGCGTATAAAACTGCGCCCGATTTTCCTTGTGCGAAAGTGAAGTAAAAAAAAGATAAATCTTTCATCAAAAAATCTTCAACAGTGTTGTATAAACAGATTGAGGTAGTACTTTACCTACTGTGGAAGTTGTCATGAACTGCAAATATCAGAAGCCAAAAAAACAATCAAATATATCAATTATAATTTTAAAAATTATTTTTTAGGGCGTGAAACATTATTGAAATTGATTGAATTTATCGATTCACCAAAACTTCCATCAATGGTTGTTAAATCCTAAGGTTGGTTGACTGCAGCCTACAGACCCTTCCCTATCTAATGCTAGTGCCCTTACCTCCTGGTACCTCTTCTTATGTACTTCCCTCTTTATTTGGTCCATTAACTCATTCCTGGATCTTCCTCTGGGGACTTTTTCCTCTATTTTACGTTCAATTACGTTCCTCACAAACCAATTGTGTCCGAGGGTGAGCCCAATCCATCTGGTTCTTATTTTCTTTATGGTGTTCCACACGGTCCTTTCCTCTCCTACTCTTCTGTACACTTCATCATTTTTTGTTTTGTCCGTCCATTTTATCTTCAGCATCCTCATCCAGCACCAGGTTTCGAAGGCTCCTAGTCTGTTCTGGTCAGATTTTCCATCGGTCTTTGCTTCCGATCCATATTGTGCTAAGCTCCACACGAATGTTTTCACGAACTGTTTCCTGGTTTGCAGTCCAATCTTCTTTGAGAACAGCAGTTGTATTTTTCCCTAGTACGCCTTCTTAGCTTGGGCTATTCTCCGCTCGATGTCCGTTGTACTTCTTCCATCCCATGTGATGGTACTTCCGAATTAGGTGAAAGAATCCACTTTCTCTAATTTCCCTCCTCTCAGGGTGACTTCTGAACTCATCTTCTCTCCTCCACATACTAGGATCTTAATCTTCGTCATATTTATTTTTATGTGGTAGAAAATTAGAAACTTGTACTAGAACTGAATAACATAATATTTCGATTGATTCAACCAACACAGCCGTATTTTCGCATTAACGCTTAAATTTACATTCTCTCGTTCGTAAAAAAATATGCTGTAAATCGCCCTTAAATTGAGAAGTTCCCAACAAATAAATCTAATCGCTCTTCACGTAGTTTTTTTTGGAGGTATCTCAAGTAGAACTATTCAGTTTCGAGAATTTTAGATCTGTCATTTCGTTATCTAACCTATAGCGTATTGTACTAACGGTCGATTTTAATGTGCAATACCTCGCTAACCATGAGGTAAATCGATCCCAGATTCCACTATGAGACCTCTAGTTTTATAAAATATTTTTACCTATAGTTTCATTAATTTCTTGAATGAATTGACACGACAAAGTTATCCCTTAACTAAAAGTTGTGCAATGCGAATTACTGCTGAGGTAATGAGGTACAATTGGGATAGTTGGGTTGGCTATGCGGTAATGGTTGTTTTGAAGAGAGGTTATGGTGAAGAAAAACTAACTTCGATATTACAGAAACCTTCAACTAAAGGCCACTAAGAAGAAAAGAACCACTAAGGTACTGCCCCAAGGTGGATTTGTTTCCTCTAGGACACAAGCCTAAACGTGCCATCCCAGGGACGGAACGATGCAATTTATCCTAAAATTAAGGTAGTTTGAGCGAAATGTCATTTTACGTAGAAATCAATGAATTTGGTCTCATTTTAAAGAAAAATATCTTAACAATCCAATGACACCAAAAATTCTACTCCTTACCACATTACTTTCGGAGATAGTTGCCAAAATATAACAGCCCTTTTACATGGAAAATGGTACGTGTATGCACTCCAGAGAGACCTTATTTACAAAAGGAGCAATTTCTAACACTTAGATGTCGTAACAAAACTAATAGCGTGTAGTTTGTATATTTTCTCAACTATTTTTTAAAATTAATCATATACTCTATGGTTTCAGCCTTGATGGAGTGGAATCGGAACATAACTTAGTATGAAAAAAGTAGGCAACTTCCACTGTGATAAATTAATTCGAATCGGTATCGCGAAAAAGCGAAACCGGTCGGAATAAATGTATCACAGTGGAAGTTGCCTATTTTTTCATGCTTAGAAAAATTAATCACATTGTCACCGCAATAGGTTCTTGAGTATCACAACAAACCTTCCGTTTGAAAGGAGTTTCAAACGCACCGAGCGAAAAAAAATGAGTCAAGTTAAAGACTTATTAAGATATTTTCATTTAATTACTGACAATTTCTGTCATATAAAACTATATTATCGCACCATTAATAACGCACTATTTAATTCATGTGTCCCACAGCTAGTGAAATTAAAACGTAAAATTCGAACATGGTATCTATTACGACTAGGGAACTATCTCGCTCGGATTACCTCAATGTTATTGTTCCTCACGTGTTCTCCACTCAGCACTCAAGAAGTTATGATATTATTAGTTTCGGCTTCATAGAGCAAAGATTGAGGCTATAAAATCCCGTATGTCATCTTATCCCTCGTCAATGTACACATTTTATTTTAATAAGTTTCAGTCATTCACAAAACCGTCAATATGTTCAGAAGAATAGTCATACAGTTACAAGGTACACACTAAATGTTATACGCGTCACTATATCACCAAGATGTGTTAGAGAGAGTTTTATGTGGTGGGACAACTGTACTGTGCGTTTCAAAGCGACACAGAGAATAAAATTTTACCTTCACATCTCAATGTCCGACAGAAGCGACAAAATAAGAGAGGTAAATTGCCGAGCAGATATGCACAAAAATTTGTTCTTTCCACGCACAAAAAGTGACCTCAATAAAAACTTGGCTCCAACTAAGGTAGCCCGAGCGAAATATTATTTTCCTCAGAAATCAATTAGTTTGGTCTCATTTCAAAGAAAAATATCTCACCCTTCTAATGACACAAAAAATTCAACCCCTTACCACATTACTTTCCGAGATATTTGACGAAGATTACCCAGCCCTTTTACAGGGGAAATGGTAAGTGCATGCACTCCAGAGGGATATTATTTACAAAAGGAGGTATTTCCAGAACTTAGATGTCGTAAAAAAAACTAACAGCGAGTAATTTGTATGTTTTCTCAACTATATTTGAAAATTAATCTTATTGTCACCGCAGTAGATTCTTGGGTATCACAAAAAACCTTCCGTTTTGAACTAATTTCAAACGTACCGCGCAAAAACAATGAGTCAAGTTAAAGACTTATTTAGATATTTTCATTTAATTACTGACAATTTCTGTCATGTTAAACTATATTATTGCACCATGACATATGGTCACATGGTCTATTCTATGTGGTATTGAAAAAGAAAACCCACAATACAAGTTACCATGGGGAAGAAAAGTTGTTGTTGTTTACTTGGACTGTTGAGGAAGAAATATAAAGGAAGGCGAATATATTTGTAAATCTTCCGAAGGAAATAAAGAAAGACTAAAAAAATTGTAAGTAGTGGTCTGAAAATTAATTCAACCGCTGCTGTACGACAACCAGAAACAACGCAATATTTAATTGATATGTCCTATAGCAGGTGAAATTAAAATGTATAACTCGAATATGATCTCTATTACGACAAGGGAACTATCTCGCTCGGACTACCTTAAAACACTCCCAAAGTGCACTTCACCATTTCACCTCCCAAACCCTTTACACGGCTGATGCGCTAACACCCCATGCGGCGCGTCCATTGGGAGGCTCGGAGGGTAGTATGTAGATGTAGTATTGTGGTTACATCCTTGATGAAAAAATCCACGTTTGCAAAAAAACCCACTTTATCAAGGGGATGTAAAAACCTTGCGAAAACCCAAGGATAGATTAGGTTGTATTTTGCGCCATGATAAAACAACTTAGATAATGAAATTAAATATGAACTCCAAGGCTTCCTCGGAGTCGTTAAAACGGCAGTGAAGGTTTTCCGCGCAGTTCCATTGTCGTAGGCATGGACTCTCTTCCATTGTCAACAATCATGGGACTACGCGGAAGTCAGCCCGATAAACCTTCACTGCCAATTAAATGTTAAGTCGATATGGAGAATGGGAATCAGATTGTTGGATGATAATGTGCTATTTATAAAGCGCCACTGCTGTGCATTTGAGATGTGAAGGAAGTACTATCCCCGCCAAAGACGACCCCCGCCCCACACGGTGTGGCTCCCAACTCCTTAATACTTAAGGAGACTCCACAGCGACTCCGTCAGTCAAAACAAATACTAAATTACATCACTCTGGTCAATTGGTTTAAAAAATATTGCTTTTGCTGATGGCATTCGTTAGCAATTAGAAACCAAAATTAAGATACCAAACATGCTGATCAATCCACCAAAGTAATATTAAAAAATCCTTTTTTAAAGCCATAGCGCGCGAATGACAGCGCGGAATGATTTTTTCTAATTTTGGAGTTCATTATTGACAAATCCATAAAAATACGTCAATATAAAGAAGGAATTATACGAGACATCGGCGGAGCAGCGTTTAAAAACTATTGGAAAGGGAGTTCTTTCTGGTCTCTCCATTATTCGGATACTTCACGGTTATTTCGCACCTTGCAGGGATAATTTTAATTCCAATAACAAATAAATTACATAAGAAAGTCGACAGTTTCCTAATAAATGCTACATTCAACCATTGAGTGTAACACAGCTGATAGAAGGACTAGGTTGAGAGCCGTATGGAAAATCATGCGCTAGCCTTGAGGAAAGGTAATCGTTGGTCGCAAAATTTTCGAATTTAGTCTCCATTATGGCTGGAAATTTTCTTTCAAACTAATTAAAGGTAGTTTGAGCGAAACATCATTCAACCCATAAATCAAAGAATTTTGGTCTCATTTTTGGTCTCAATTTGGTCTCAAAACAAAATTTGAACTCATTTTAAGGAAAACTATCTCACTCTAACAAAAAAATGCCAAAACACCAGCCCCTAAGCGAACTAATTTTCGAGATTTTCAGCATAAAACACCAGCACTTTTACATGGGACATTATTTAACTCCAGAGAGACCTTATTAAATAAATGAGGCATTTCTAGCACCTAGATCCCGTCCAAAATTAACTGTTTGTAATCTGTACATAATCAGGACAAATTTTTTTTAACTAAATAATATTGTCATGGCAGTAATTTTTTTAGAACCGCAAAAAACCTTCCGTTGTGAAGGATTTTCAAAGTACCGCGTGAAAAAATGAACCACATTAGAGAGCTATGTTAATTAAGGCATTCACTTGTTTTTTCAGTTATTTAAAAGTATTTTTTTGCACCATTAAAAGTGCATTATATTGACATCATCACATGATGATGACGTTAATCGTCGAGACCAAGGTCGTAAATTCATTGTGGAAAAACAAATTTTACCCTATTCATTCAAAATGTTCAGCAAATTCCACAAAGTATCGCCGGAAACCACCAACTTTATTAAGTGCATTATTTAATTCATGCTTCCTCCAGCTGCTGAAATTAAAACGTAGAGTTCGAATATGGTGTCCATTAATTACTTGAGAACTATCTCGCTCAAGATACCTTAAATGTGATACAAGAAATTTTTTGCCGTACTTGAAAAATTATTGAACTTTTTACTCAGTGACTCACGATTAACGTACCGATCACAAAACAAACTCTAAATTACAACACTACGGTAAAGTGGTTGAAAAAATCTTGCTTTCGCCGAAGGCATTCGTTGGCTATTAAAAACCAAAATTAAGACACCAAACATGGCGATTATGCCACCAATAATATTTTTAATAAACACTTGTGTTGCTATAGACGAAGACTGCACCACCATAGCAAAGGAATTGCCACTTTTTGACTATTTATATCTTAGTAATTAGCTAATAACTGAAAAAGTAAGAGGGTAAGATATCTATTTTCTTTCTTGTCGATGTTCCAGAATTTTTCCCTTCTTAAAAATAGCTCTTTAATACGATGGCATACATGTATATTCATTATAAAAATACTAATTTTCCACTCGCTTTTCTCATTCTTTCACAGAAAACCATGTAACTTGTCTTTTATTCAGTGTCAAATTGTCCTATAAAGCCGAAATAAATAATATATTCACTTCTTGCATGCTGAGTGGAGAACACCAGAGGAACAATTGCCGTGCTCCGTATCTCGAGTGGCACGTTTAAACAATTATGTCCTTAAAGAAAAAAATCCACTTTAGGGCAGCACGTCAGTGGAAGCCGTATGTTGAAGGTTTCGGTAATGCCGACGCCATGATTCTCTCCACCATTCCCAAATACCAGTATTTACCTCCGCAGTCACTCGCATTGCATAACTTCTTACATAAGGCACGTTTTAGTCATGTCAGTATATTAAACAAATTTATTAAACTGAGGGTAAAAATATTTTAAGTAACTAGAGGTCTTTAAGGTTAACTTTGGGATCGATACCGCATGGTTGGCGAGGTCTTGCAAATTAAAATCGGCCGTGTTTATAATAGAGTACACGGCAAAAAACGAAATTAAGAAAAAATAAAAAAAATTAAAGATTGATAGTAAAAAAATGTCTAAAAACTATTATTTTGCGAAAGAGATTACATATATTGAAATCGAATTTTGCAACTCCTGGGTGATTTACAGCATATTTATTATGGACGAGAGTATATAAAATTAAGCGTCAGGGTAAACATACTAAGCCAAAACAAAAAAACGTCTTTAATGCGAAAAAAAAACAGAAATAAATATTATTTTTCTAAGTTTTAACATATAATAATTTAACAATTCGTATCTATAAAGTTTTACACTCCAAAAATTAATAATTATTTATAATCGATAAATTGATTGGTTTTTTTGGTTCCTGATATTCCCAGTGCATTTTGACTTCCGTAATAGACTAAGACCTACCTTACCCTGTTTTGAGGGCACTGACGAAGTTTATTTGATAAACGACTTTTTAATCTGCGTAACCTTTTGTGCAAGCATTAATCTGGCGCGATTTCATTCGTAACATTTTTCTCGTTCTACCAGTATATAGCACGTTCTCTGAATATGTCTCCTAAAGGGCCATTTAAGAGTTACGTAAGGTCCTTGGTGGGGGAAGATTGGTTGGGGTCCCCTTCCACGTTATCTTATTTCGGGTGGGGTGGAAAAAGTCTGAGATCAACTTACGTAAGATTTTCGATACTCGCGAGTGCATCTTTGTGCCCATCTCTGAAATTTATCTGCGGGCGAAAAACATGGGATTCATACCCCAGCAAAGAGTGTTTTTCCATACCCCTGTAAAGAGAGCAAAGAGTCCACAATAGGGTTTTGGACACGTTTTTAAATGCCCCAGAATAGGGTTCTGGACAAACTAGTCTCTAACAACAATGGAAGTAATTACTGGAACCAGGGTGTAAACCATTTAGGTAGATGGGGAGAGCCCTCGCTATAGCCTATGCTAAAAGCTTTAACGTGGGCGTGGCCTGTCCGCCATCTTTGTAAACCCCTATTCTGCTTCAGAGCTTACGGCCTGACGCGCTAAATTAGATATATGACGATGATTCCTCTGTAAAATCAGTTAAAACTAGCAAGTATGCAACTATTAAAATTGATTCGATGTACCTAATTTTTTTATTTATTTAAATTAAAAATTTTATACATCTAATAATACCCTGCGAGACGTAGCATGGGCTTGTGGCAGGGGGTGTTAGTTCACTAGCCGTGCTAAGTTGAAAGTTCTTGGTAGATGAAATGGTGACATGTATTATAGGAATGTATTTAGTGAAGCTCAGTTTTTATTTTGGTCGTTAATTTTGTACGGAAAGTACGAGTTTTTATACCTATCTGTTCGGCAATGGCTCTCTCATATTTTATCGCATCTTTCAGACCAAGAGATGGTGTGAGGAGTCATGATAATATTCTCTGTCTCGCTCAGAAAAATAAAACTATCAGTTACGCATTAATCCGCTAATTCGTCCATTCCGTTGTGTAATCCATAGGAAAGTAAGGAAAGAGCATGGGAAACCAATATGGCACTAATTTCAGTTGTCGGGCAACAGTTTGATGACTTAAGGACTACTCCAAATACTTAAATGGTGTAAACGAACAGGATGTTCAGGAGAAACCTTCGTTTCCTCTTGACGTGATAGGAGAAGTGTATTCCACTATTTTCAGTCTACAGGACAGAGGGCAGGAAACAGTCCACTTTTGGAGCTATGGCAAAATGGAATACGATGACGGAAAAATGATTAAGGTGAAGCAGACTAATGTTGCTTTAATGAAAAAGCATACAAATGTGTCATATACTTGGAAAAAAACATTTCTAAAGAACAAAATGCCACAGGAATATGGCATAATCCTTATTTCGTGCGTATGCCCATTATTTATTCTTCGCAATGCCCTGGTGTGGAGGTTGAGGATAACGCGGTAGCGCATTGCTATGTTCACACTTTTATCGTACGTATATACTTTGGGAGGTACGGTAGTAGTAGGAGTGGTAATTTTGTATTTTGTCGGTTCCGTACCGTTCGGTAGCCTACTGATGGCATGGATTCCGTACTGACGGGATCTCCGCACCGACGCACACTGGGCTCAAATCGAAAAACGGCGGACAAAAGTCCAAAATTGCTATTTTTGAGATAACGTCTTGAAACTTGGCACATATACACACAAATTATTAATAATTATGGAATGGTAAGTCATTTCTCATATGTTTTTCCCCTTACTTACATACAGAGGCTCAAAAACGGCCAAATATCCAAAAAAGCGCCCGCTCTCATGTTTCTTCGAAAATCTTAAAAGTTGAGCAGATATAGGACTAATGGAAGGATTTATGTGAAATAAAAAGCATTACCGTTTGTGATCAGGGTACTTTCCTATACTAAAAATATTTGAAAAAAGTATGCGCCGCCGAGAATAAACTCGATTTTTCGATCGCGCGTCCAGCTACGCGCAACAGGACCTGGAAATACCGTGATTACGTTGGATTGTTCAAGTTGTGTGGACACTAACTCCTCGAATTCAACTTTTTCAGGCTATGCATGTTGTCGCTTTGTTCTAAATTTTCTATACTGAAGATTTTGCGAGGATATTGGAGCGAGAGAACGGATCAGTGCACGCGTAACTGAGGTAAATATGTTTTTCTTTGGATAATTTTCGGAATCATGCTGCAAATTACGAATGTCTTTCAACTCTTGAGAAAGTTTCCGCGCCGTAAACTAAATCCAAGACGAGAATCATAGAATACTATTCTTGCGTTAGTAATAGTACTACATGTATGGTTACGTCCAACATATAAACAGATGTACTCGAGTGAAGTGTGGTCCACGAATTTTTTCCGACTTTATTTCAAAAATTATTAATATGTGCACTCAATACTCTCACGGGAAAAAGGGAAAGGAGGAGTAACTTGAAGAGGGTGGAGTTATCAAACCGAATGGAACAGCGCCCGCCTTGACCACAGAATCTCCCGAAAATGCTTAAAAAAATTAGTGAAATAGAAGACAGAAGCAACAAGTTTAAAACGTCGTTTTTTTCCGCTTTCGATAAAAGACCATAGTCAATGAGACTCATTAGTGACCCTTGGGCGAGAGGCACCTTAACCGATGGCAAACTTCGGCGATGGTTTCATGCGACCTAGTTATTCTTGAATCCACTACGCATTATGGGGCAGGAGATGATGTAAAAATCTTACCTACTGGTGAGTCTTTTTGGTGTGTATAACGCGCGTGGCTCCCAAGGCCAATGGCCGTTATCTCCAAAAAAATATATTTTTTTCGAGCAATGCATTATGTAAAGCCTGTGCCTTTATTTTCAATTTTATTCTGCCCGTCTCTCGAAACTGGATCTCTGTTGATTGTCGGCTAGTGAAGTGATAGTCGCAGAGATTGTGATGAATGTGTCTCTGACGGTAATCGTGGATCGTTGACTCCACATTTTAACTACTTGACAATTTAAGTCAGAAAAAAATTCTTGGACACAACTTCACATGAGTACATCTATTTATATGTTGACATAACCATGCATGAGGTAATATACTTTAGCAAAAATAACAATTTATAATTTTCGTCTCGAATAAAGCATTGTTACGGCTCGAGTTTAAGGCGCGGAATCCGAAACTTGGCAAAAACCAAAACGTGTTTTTAATTTAGTTTGATATCTTGATATTCCACATGAATCATTACGACAATAATAAAGCTATTTTTCGCGTTTAGGAGAAAATATGTACATCTACCATTGAATTATTTTGAGATGTATGTCAAGAGTGATAAGGACACGTGTTAAAATAATATTTGATTGTCAAGAATTCAAATGGGCGAAATACAAAGTTTATATCGCAAGAATTAACGCAACAATAACATTTTATAATTTTCGTCTCAATGAAAGCATTGTTACGGCTCGAGTCCTCGGCGTGGAATTCGAAATTAAATCGAAAACAGAAATTACCAGACTTTTCCAGATTTTCCAGACTACTTTCACAATTTTCCAGACTGTTTGATAATACGTATTTCATGGATTATTAACATATTTTCACATGATACACATGGAATATTAACATATTTACATCAAGTGTATTTACACTTGATAAATACACATGATGATTAACATAATACAATTGATAAAAATATGATTCAAAGCTATTAAAGATTAACCCCAAAACAAATTAAGTAATATTATGATATAAAATGTACTTTAACAGTTGTGGAGAATCATCTGAATGACATGACATTGAACATACCTGCAAATATTTGATGAATTGAGGCGGTATGTCTCTGAGCTTTGTAATTTATCGTTAACGGAATCTTACACTGCCGTTTCAGCAGTGGACTAACGTAAATTTAACGAAAATGAGCTGCTCTACCTGACATTTAGGACCGATATTTGTACAAACGTATATGCTCACAAGGTAGCGGCCATCAAGTTTCGCTATACCTATTGTAGTGGTTTGCACTAGCTTGGAAGCAAATCTACCGATTGCTTTTTCTTCTGCATAGTTCGTAAGCCCCCATTGGTTTCTTTGCACCACTACTGGATCGACGGTAATGATAACATTGTCGCGTCAGTAACATCCTCCTAGTGTGTAACAGGCCATATGGACCTCTTGGGTTGAGGGGAGCATTT
Source organism: Ceriagrion tenellum (assembly GCA_963169105.1). Lineage (NCBI taxonomy): Eukaryota > Metazoa > Arthropoda > Insecta > Odonata > Coenagrionidae > Ceriagrion > Ceriagrion tenellum. The sequence goes on from OY720644.1 coordinate 85,101,822, forward strand.
CCTGTAAATGCATGGTTGTTCAACTTAGTTTGCGATTGGACTGGCTCTGTGTTAACCCAATGATTGCGTGAATCATAATGGCTATCAGCAAAGCGAAGGATGTTCAACTATCGAATATACACCTATGCGTAACAGGATGAAGAAAAATCACCATTTGACTTTTACAACAAAGATGATTTTTCCAGATTAATTATTCATTTTCCCTGACAATCCATGACTTTCCAGACACAATGAAATTCCCTGAATTTCCAGGATCTCCAGAGGTGTTGACACCCTGGATAGGGCTACGTTTATAAATATCATTACATTGTTAAGAAAAAAATCGGTAACATGCAAAATTTAAAAACGCAAGAATTAACGCAACAATCACACTTTGAACTTTCGTCTCAATTAAAACATAGTTAAGGCTTGAGTTTACGGCGCGGAATTCGAAATTTAAGCGAGAATAGTATGTGATCTTTTTTAAATTGGGTGTGACACCTTGACATTGTATAGGAAATAAGTATGTATGAATAATTTACCACGTAGCCCGTAAACTCTAAAGCAAAATCTGGGTTTACAAATATGGCGGACAGGCCGCGCAAATGTAACAGCTTCTAGCATTTGCTAACATAACAATCGCTCTCTCCTTCAACCCAATGCTTTACACACCGCTCTCTAATAATCATTTTCATTGTTGTGAGAGACATGTTTGTCTCTTCCGTGTCCTAAACCATATACTGGAACACTTTGAAACGTGCCAAAAAACCGTATTCTGGTACATCGACAGGCAAAAAAGGTTACGGAAAGTTGGTTCTTGTACTCTTTGCTGGGATGTGAAACTCGGATTATTTCGCCCGAAAGATAAATTTCAAAGAAGGATACGACGTGACTCGCCAGTACCAAAAATATTACGTAAGATGATCTCAGGCTTCCTCTACCCCACCCGAAGTAAGATAATGTGCGAAGGGACCCCAGCCAATCTCCCTACCCACCAAGGATTTTACGTAAGACTTTTATGATCATCTAAGAGATATATTTAGATACTGAGCTATATGTTTGTGGAACGAGAAAATCATCGCGAATAAAACTGCGCCCGATTTTCCTTGAGCGAAAATTGAAGTAAAAAAAAGATGAATCATTCATCCAAAAATCATCAACAGTGTTGTATAAACAGATTAAGGTAGTACTTTACCTACTGTGGAAGTTGTCATGAACTGCAAATATCAGAAGCCAAAAAACAATCAAATATACTAAAAATTATTAATTTCTAGGGTGTGAAAAATTATTGAAATTGATTGAATTTATCGATTCACCAAAACTTCCATCAATGGTTGTTCAATGCTAAGATTGGTTGACTGCAGCCTACAGACCTTTCCCTATCTTATGATAGTGCCCCTTCCTCCTGGTCCCTCTTCCTATGTACTTTCCTCTTCACATGGTCCATCTAACATTTTCTCTGAAATCAACAATATCATACTTCCTTGGCAACCATAGATTTGATCTTCAAAAGATATTCAAGCTTCTTTAAATAACATTTCTTCCTGCAGGCCCACGATATCATGTTGAGAGAATATCTGTATAAGAAGGGCCTAGAGTCCCATGGGCCCAAATTGGCCCAGAGTCCTAAGGGCCCCATGATGGATTGCTCAGGTGGGTAATCGATAAATTCAATGCATAATTACAATAAGTATACATTCAACACTCCTGAGCAAAAGCTGTAAATATAATGTTTAAGTTTATTTTCTAATGAGCTGATACCGATGCTTTAAAGATGACCAGTGTTTATAAGTATTAAACGAAAAAATAAGTAAAAAATCTAACACAAAAATACAGAAAAAAGAAAACCTTTATTAAAAAATGGGAAACTAAATTGATCACCTTTCCGTGATGTTTCTCGGGTTACACTAAGAACCGCACAAATCTCATCCTAACCCGACCACGGAAGGGTACCAAGCTATAAATCTGGTTCAAATATTGACCCGTCTGTTTTTAAACTTCAATCTGTTTCAAAAAGATGGAAACTGGCATGACTAAAAATAGAGAACTCTTAGTATTTTCCACACTTAAAACTTATATTCCCGACTCAGGTTTCGACTGCCTTGCAAATATTTACATTTACATATTATTATTAAGTTATAAATTGTATTTTAACAGTTGTGGAGCATCATCTGAATGGCATGACATTGAGAGTACTTACAAATATTTGATGAATTGAGGCGAAATGTCTCCTCTGAGCTTTGCAATTTGTCGTAAACGGAATCTTTACTGCTGTTCCAGCAGTGAACAAACGAAAATTTAACAAAAATGAGCTGCTTTTCCTGTCATTTAGGACGGATGTTTGTAAAAACGTATATGCTCACAAGGTAGCAGCTATCAAGTTTCGCTATACCTATAGTCTCGGTTTGCACTAGCTTGGAAGCAAATCTACCGATTGCTTTTTCTTCTGCATAGTTCGTAAGCCCCCATTGGTTTCTTCGCACCACTACTGGATCGACGGTAATGAGAAAATTGTCGCGTCAGTAACATCCTCCTAGTGTGAAACAGGCCATATGCACCTCTTGGGTTAAGGGGAGCATTTCCTGTAAATGCATGGTTGTTCAACTTGGTTTGCGATTGGACTGGCTCTGTGTTAACCCAAAGATTGCGTGAATCATAATGGCTATCAGCAAAGCGAAGGATGTTCAACTATCGAATATACACCTATGCGTAACAGGATGAAGAAAAATCACCATTTCAATTTTACAACAAAGATGATTTTTCCAGATTGATTTTTCATTTTCCCTGACAATCCATGACTTTCCAGACACAATGAAATTCCCTGACTTTCCAGGATCTCCAGAGGTGTTGACACCCTGGATAGGGCTACGTTTTAAAATATCATTACATTGTTAAGAAAAAAATCGGTAACATGCAAAATTTAAAAACGCAAGAATTAACGCAACAATCACACTTTGAACTTTCGTCTCAATTAAAACATAGTTAAGGCTTGAGTTTACGGCGCGGAATTCGAAATTTAAGCTAGAATAGTATGTGATCTTTTTTAAATTGGGTGTGACACCTTGACATTGTATAGGAAATAAGTATGTATGAATAATTTACCACGTAGCCCGTAAACTCTAAAGCAAAATCTGGGTTTACAAATATGGCGGACAGGCCGCGCAAATGTAACAGCTTCTAGCATTTGCTAACATAACAATCGCTCTCTCCTTCAACCCAATGCTTTACACACCGCTCTCTAATAATCATTTTCATTGTTGTGAGAGACATGTTTGTCTCTTCCGTGTCCTAAACCATATACTGGAACACTTTGAAACGTGCCAAAAAACCGTATTCTGGTACATCGACAGGCAAAAAAGGTTACGGAAAGTTGGTTCTTGTACTCTTTGCTGGAATGTGAAACTCGGATTATTTCGCCCGAAAGATAAATTTCAAAGAAGGATACGACGTGACTCGCCAGTACCAAAAATCTTACGTAAGATGATCTCAGGCTTCCTCAACCCCACCAAAAGTAAAATAATGTGCAAAGTGACCCCAGCCAATCTCCCTCCCCACCAAGAATTTTACGTAACACTTTAATGATCATTTAAGATATATATTTAGATACTGAGCTATATGTTCGGGGAACGAGAAAATCATCGCGAATAAAACTGCGCCCGATTTGCTCCTTGAGCCTTTCCTTGAGTTTCTTTTGATTGATTGATTCCTTGAGCGAAAGTTGAAGTAAAGAAAAAGATAAATCATTCATTAAAAAATCTTCAACAGTGTTGTATAAACAGATTAAGGTATTACCTACTGTGGAAGTTGTAAAATTATCAATTTCTAGGGTGTGAAAAATTATTGAAATAGATTGAATGTTTCGATTCACCAAAATTCCATCAATGGTTGTTCAATGCTAAGATTGGTTGACTGCAGCCTACAGACCCTTCCCTAACTTATGCTAGTGCCCTTACCTCCTGGTAGTACCTCTTCCTATGTACTTCCCTCTTTACTTGGTCCATCTAACATTTTCTCTGAAATCAACAATACATCTCACATTTTCTCTGAAATCAACAGTACCATACTTCCTTGGCAACCAAAGATTTGATTTTTAAAAGATATCCACGCTTCTTTAAATAACATTTCTTCCTGCAGGCCCATGATATCATGTTGAGAGAATATCTGTACAAGAAGGGCCTAGAGTCCCATGTTCCCCAATTGGCCCAGAGTCCTAAGGGCCCCATGATGGACTGCTCAGGTGGGTAATCGATAAATTCAATGCACAATTACAATAAGTATACATTCAACACTCCTGAGGAAAAGCCGTAAATATAATGTTTAAGTTTATTTTATAATGAGCTGATACCGATGCTTTAAGGATGACCAGTGTTTACAAGTATTAAACGAAAAAATAAGTAAAAAATCTAACACAAAAATACAGAAAAAAGAAAACCTTTATTAAGAAAAATGGGAAACTAAATTGGTCACCTTTCCGTGGTGTCTCTCGGGTTACACTAAGAACCGCAAAAATCTCATCCTAACCCGACCACGGAAGGGTACCCAGCTATAAATCTGATCTAAATATTGACCCGTCTGTTTCTAAACTTCAATCTGTTTCAATATGGTGGAAAATGACCTGACTAAAAATAGAGAACTCTTCGTATTTTCCACACTTAAAACTTTTATTCCCGACCCAGGTTTCGACTGCCTAGCAAACATTATCAAAAGTACAGAATACATTGTATGCGATTTAATATATAGATCTGGCGAGGGGGGGAGGGGAGGGGGAAGAAGTGGTTGGTTGACGTCAGAGACGTGCGTCACGGTCAGTGGGAGGTGGTGTGGGGAAAGGTATGGATAATAGGGGAGAATGGGAGGGAAAAACACATTCATTTAGGAGATTCTCACTCATGTTTTTGGCAGCACTCATAATTTTAAAATGTTCTAAGTAGTCCAATTTGGCTACTTTCTTCTCAACAAGTTCCGGCAAAAAGTCACTTCTATTGTCCACTTCGATTAACAAGATAGATAAGGACACGTGTTAAAATAGCATTTAATGTCAAGGAACCAAATCGGCAACCCATAAATTTTATAACGCAAGAATAACGTAAAAATTAAATGCTATAATATTCGTCAAAAATAAATCATTGTTATGGCATGAGTGTTAGGCGCAGAATCCGAAATTAAACCGAAAACCGTATATGGATACGTATTTTTTCATTGGTATGATTTCTTTATTCGACAGGGACCATTACAAGAATAAATAAGGTATTTTTTCGCGTTAAGGAGAAAATCTCTACATGTATTTCGAGCTTTTGAAATATATGTCAAGAGCGATAAAGCTTCGTGTTAATATAGCATTTAATTGTCAAGAAACCAAATCCGTAAGATACAAAATTTATAACGCAAGAATTAACGCAACAATCACATTTTATAATTTTTGTCCCAATTAAAGCATTGTTATAGCTAGAGTTTACGGCGCGGAATTCGAAATTTAAGCGAAAGTCGTTTATGACTACTTTGGTTTGATACCTTGATATTGTATGTGCAACATCATAATAATAAAAAAATGGCATGTCATCTCGTTTAGGAGAAAATCTGTTCTTATTACAAGGAGTTATATTGAAATATAGGTGAAGGGGAATAAGGCAACGTGTTAAAATAACAATAAATTGTCAATAAACCAAATCGGTAACCAGAAAATATTTATAACGCAAGAATTAACCCAGCAGTCACATTTTATAATTTTTATCTCAATTAAAGCATTGTTATAGCTAGAGTTTACGTCGCAGAATTCGAAATTTAGGCGAAAATCGTTTACGAATACTTTTTCTATTTGGTTTGATACCTTGCTATTGTATAGGCACCATCATAATAAAAAAATGGCATGTTTTCTCGTTTAAGAGAAAATCTGTTCATATTTCAAGGAGTTATTTTAAATATTCGTCAAGATCTAAGAGGCTAAGGGTTAAAATAACAATTAATCAAGTTGTCAAGAAACCAAATCGGCATCATTCAAGATTTGTAATGCTAGAATCACATTTTATAATTACCGCCACAACTATAGCATTATTATGGCGATTATGGCTTTAGTTTACGGCGCGGAATTCGAAATTTAAGCGAAAAGAGAATGGGGCGATTCCACGATGACTCAACAATTGGCAACCAAATGACTATCCATTCGCAGCTCTTCGTGACTTATGGTATTAAGGAAGAATACAATGAGCAATGGCGATTTGCCCAATATTAGCCTTCTATAGCATAAATGCCAATGTTATTACACTTCAAACAGCGCACAAATTATCGAAAATGGGCGCGCTGCGGCTCCGAATGCATTTACCCAATAAATGACGATCTAGGGTCATCGTTGTAACTTTATCGACCCATGGAGGTTGGAGCGATTTTCGTTCACTCACAGATTTACGTGAAACTTGTCTTAAGCGTACTCATTAGTAATAGAGAAAAATGAAACCGAAAAATGCATTAAACCGATTTGGTTTCGCATCAATTTTGTGCTATTTTAACTCGTAGCCTTATCGCAATTGACAAGTATTTCAAAATATGTCGATGACATAAGTTCAGATTTTCCCATAAACTCAAAAACATACGAAAATATTCAAACATGGCGGGTGAATTTTTTGAAGAAATTGCCATGAAAAAAATTCGGCCTGGACCGGGAATCGAACTTCGGACCTTTGGATTGCCGGACCATTGCGCAGACCACTAAGCTATCCAGACTTCTAGTTGCCTTGTATCCACCAAAATTGCCATGGGAATTAGGAAGCCTGGATAGCGTAGTGGTCTGCGCATTGGTCCGGCAAACCAAAGGTCCGTGGTTCGATTCCCGGTCTAGGCCAAATTTTTCTCATGGCAAATTCTTCAAAAACATACACATCATATTATTGTACTAAATTCAAGTAATTTATAGAACCGAAGAAATCAAACCGAATCACAGTAAAGATATCAAACCGAATAAAAAAACACGTATTCATACAGGGTGGGTCCACGCAAACTCGACCAAGGCCGTGGCTCGATCATCTCCGATTTTGGGCTCAAAGGAAGAATATAATTCGGAATGACGATTTGCCAAATATTAGCCTCCTATAATTATACATACATACCCCATCATGCCGTTCCCTTCCGGGGTAGGCACAGTCCAAATGTTTCACTCGTTAATACATAATTGTACACCTAACTCTGCTTCTATAATTATAAATGTAAATATTATGACACTTCAAATATCACAAGTTAGCGCAAATTGGCGCGCTGCAGCTCCGAACTATATCCCCAATAAATGACGATCGAGTGGTCAGATTTAAAATATAATGACGACATTAGAAATGTGCAGACCCTTTCATTTCTGGGAACTCGTTCACTCTGGACCGGTTCTTTTTGTGACCCATTCCATTCCACTCGTTCACTGTCCTTTTTTTTTATTGGTGGTCATGCATTTTTAATTTCAACATGTTCTTGGCATTTGATGAATGTAAAAATACCTAAATATACTCATTGTACCGTAATAACGGCGTGTAAGAATGTTGGATGAAATAAAAGATGGAAGGAAAAATTACCAACATGATTCTGCATCAGTTTCCTGCAAATTAAAATTCCCTAGATACACACTTTCCCATTATTTACACTTTTCTCTTCATCCTATTCAAAAGTGTATAAGACCGGTTTGATTGTACATTATAGCACTGTTAAAAGTGGAATGATTAATTAATGCTTCCCAGAGCTATTGAAATTAAAATTTATAATCCAAAAATGGTCTCCATTATGACTTGGGAACTATCTCGCTCGAACTACATTAAGCCAGGAGAACCTTGAGTCCAGCTTTTTTCCTCAGATTCAAAGCCCCAAATACAAGTAATTACATGTGCAAGCTCCTTTCTGAGTTGACCACCAGCCTCCACATTACAGTCACTATAGTGCTCGCAGAGTTTCTGTGCACTGGAGAGTTCCTCCAAACCTAGCTGCCCATGGTAGATGAGCAGCGATTGGCTGCCGGCGTCCAATCCCGTAAACCGGTTCTTGGCTCAGGGCGCACCGCGTACGAATACTGTAAGTGGCGACCCAAAAGAATTGGCGAAAACGAACGCTATGCCTCGCCGACACGAGGGCCTTTAGAATAGAAATACTCTGGACGAGAAACTACTATAGATATTGAGTCAAAACTGGCAGTGATTGCAATAGTCATCGCAGTGAGGTTAGAAAGTAATCCCCATCGGTGCAGGCCACCGTGATTACACGATAAATAAACAAAACTTTAAGTTTTGTTTATTTATCGTGTATTCGTATATCGTGTATTAAACGCGGCGCGCACTGAGCTAAGAACTGGTTTACGGGATTGGGCGCCGGCAGCCAATCGCTGCTCATCTACCATGGGCAGCTAGGCTTGGAGGAACTCTCCAGTGCACAGACACTCTGCGAACACTGTAGTCCTTCTGCATTAAACAAAGAAAGGACCTCTACATGGACTGAAAGGACTCTTATATGAAGTGGCATACGTCTGACGTATCCCCTGCAAGGTGGTACAAGTTACTCAACACAAACTTTGATTTACAAGCGGAGACTATGTATGTTGACTTGCCAATATGAATACCGTATTTTTCACGTCATGCACCAGGTCAAATGCAACGTACATTTGTCTTGGTCTATGTCTAACATGTCCTACTTTTTACATGCCTCTCTTATGCATGGTGAAGATCAGAGGTAAGTATATTCACTTCAAGCACCTTTAAACACTTTTCTTATGTTGTTTTCTGCAATAAACTGGATTAAGTCATTTATTGCCTTACAAATAAAACAATTCTGACCTTTTCAAGATCTTTAGTTCGTGAGTGAGCACATACTGAATCACTTTTCTATGATTTTGAGTAACTTATTCCACATCCCACAACCTTAATTTCAATCCATCATTTTTCTCTTATACCGCTATTAGTGGCATACAATCCATACAACTAAACGCATGCAGTGGATATAGCAATCTTTGCCCTTTCAAGCAGAGAGTAAGGTTTGCCAATCGCATTCCACTATGACAGATGGCGAGCAAGTTCTTGTGGAATGCTGAAACAAGCAAAAGCTGTGTAAAAACGATTGAAAATATTGAAACTTCGACATCATATTCTGTAAAATAATCAAACAAAAACTCATACCAACTAAGTGAACATGTCACAGGGTATGGTGGTAGTGATGGCCTAGAATGGCAAGCAAGCAAACAACACAATCCCCCGTCAGACTCATGCAAAACTTCAAGGGACCCAGCTCCCCTTGGGAGTGTCTTGGAAGGTCAGAGAGATAGGTAACCCGTGTAATACCTCTTTTTCAGCCACAATTTTGTGGGAAAAAAGGTGTGCCTAGTATATGGGTTTACACGCTATATCTCATAAAGAACACCATGAGCTGAAGAATGTGATCAGGTCAAGATCAACATATTAAAACCATGAAGACATTGTATATCGTTTTTTCATTTGGTTCCTTGCACCAAAATAGTGGAAAATGATACTATTTTTGGCCTTAGGACAGATGATGTGATATGAACCTAGGAGCTGGAGACACCGAATCACCAAAGCTTATTATCGTATTTACTCGTGTAAGCCGCGCCCTCGTGTATCCCGCACACCCCCATTTTCGGGCAGGCTCGTGAGGAAAAAAATTATTTTTATCAAAAAATCAATTTTTTGCCCGTGAGCCAGCATCATTTTGTCATAATATGAATGCACATTCTTTAATAGAAATTCTGTTCCTAAGTTAAGTGTTGATGTACATCTTTCTCATGAATTTATTGCATTACATTTTAATATCGTCATGATTCACAGCCCGTTGTATAGTGCATCTTTTTCTTCTAACATCACACAGTAATCACAGTTGTATAAAATCTCATCATCGACCTATAAAAATGGCATCTGTTTGAAATGAAATATCCAACTAAAATAATTGCAGAACTATATACAATTCCAACCCGTGATCATTTGATTACGGAAATCTCTCGGCGAATCAACAAATGAAAGCAGAATGCCGTCCGTACCTGATAGATGCCTGATAGCGGTGGTCTAATCTGCTTTCTCCGCTGTAGCCGTGGGCTGGGACAATTAAACAACACCGGAACATCTTGGAAACACACGGAAAAACTAAACTCAATGTAATAGCAATTATTATTCTCATAAAATAAAAGAAAAACACATTCGTGGAAATAGAATCGTGAATCAATAATGAATACTTATATCATGATTGTTCTCATTTTTAGTTTTCGTCACTGCTACTAAGATCTGAGAAAATTATGTCCTCACTTTCTTCTTTGCCGTCCATGTCATTTGAAGTGCAACATTTCTTATAGCTTTTTATGAATAAATTCTCTGGAATCATCTCCCATGATGCCAAAATCCATTGATAAATCTGCATCAACTCTGTTTTTTTTATTTTTCCCCTGGGAGTTCCTTCATGCATAGTGCTTGCCATCCACTCTGTGTTCAGGCTCTTCATGTTCGCTTTGAATGGTCTATTTATGCAAACGTCTCATGGCTGCAACATAGACGTCATGCCACCTGGAATTGTCACCAGGTCAGTCTTTACCTCTTGCAGCCTTTGTTTTACAGGTTCTTTCAGATGCCCACGAAAACTGTCGAGTACTAACATGCTCCGCAGTCATAGTAAGATACTAAAATGACTCGAAATCGTTTACTCCTCTCACGCATGGAGCGGATAACACGGACGAAATGCACGTATAGTAAGAAGGTACAGTCGGATTCAAATGTATTGCACTTACGCTTCTCAAGGAAATCGAGTTTCACTTACGGCGCTGTTATTCTTTGCTATGCAACGCTATCTATTCAGCTGTTTATTTGCACGTATTTAAATTGTAACAGTTGAGCAATTGCTTGTTTTGTGCTAACTTGTTATTACATAATATGATCAGCTCGAATAACAATGACATGCTGCGATGTATAGATTTATTGAAATACCAAACTTTATAATTAAACACAGATCGTTCCTGGCATACAATATACCTACGGAAAATACTATGTAATGTATCATTTAGAGTAACAGTTGTGATTAATAAATAATAATTATCCATGCTCAAATCGTAAATCCAAATCAAAAGGAAAGTATTATAACAAAGGAAAGTATTATAACAAATTAGCACAATATAGGAAATTGGTCAACTATTACCATTTGAATACGTGCAAATAAACAGATGAATAGATAGCGTTGCGTAGCAAAGAATAACAGCGCCGTAAGTGAAACTCAATTTCCTTGAGAAGCGTAAGTGGCGCCGCTCGATTCTTTGCAATACATTTGAATCCGACCGTACAATCTCTGAGCATACAAGTCTTGCCACTACATAACAAATACTTTGTCGTGTTTTTACAATGTAGCTTTAATGTGAATGCAAAAGTGGCTATCTATTATGTGGGAAATGTTGCTACAGATACGTGATACCGAAACAAACTCCGATTACGACTTTGTAAAGACTTAAAGGCACCACACCCCCTTGCGGCAGCTTAGAGGATACAATGTAGTTACGGATTTGAATACATATCAGTCCTAAAATATATTATCTTATGTACGATCTATACATGGTAAGTGCTTTGTAAAGTGGTGTTTCTGATATTTCCTTTCTTCAAGTGTCGTTGTAAGCTCAGACTTTGATAAATGATGATTTTTATTTCTAATTACTTCAAAATACTTTACGGGTTTACTACCACACCATACTTACCAATTCACATCGATATATTCAATTTGGAGAAACTAACGACAGGAATTTGAGGTAAAATAGTGCGCGTCTTACATGAAATTCTGGAGGACTCGTGTATGCTATGCACCCCCATTTTTTCACTGGCATTTCCGGAAAAAGGTGCATGGCTTACATGAGTAAATACGGTACTAACTGGACGTTTATTATCAAAAGAATAAAATATTTTAGGAAGCATAAATCTACATGGCGTAGACAAGATAGGTTGGGGACCTGCCTCCTAAAGAGTACTTGTTTTATCACCCATGCTAACTCACCTCTGAGATACAAAGTTGGCAACCGTACCCCAAGGGCTGGATATAAACAAGAAACTGGTATTTACCTTAGAGGTTTAAATTCCACTGCTGAAACATTCTCTCCAAATATCTCCTGGCAAGCATGGATGAATGTATGGTGAGCATAACCTCCAGACCCTGAACCCTTGTGTGAGCAGACTGCATCTGGTGCTTTTGTGCCGGGGAAAGGGTCGAGAGGCTGTGGCTCCACCTCAGCCAGCCCCAAACCATTGCCCTCAGCACCACCGAGCATCTGTTCAAGTTCAACGGGGGTCAGAACACAGTCAACATCCTTCTCACCGGTGACACTGTCCTCAAAGTCACCTCGAGATGCCTCGAGCTTCTTGTCGTAGCACGGGGCAAGAGAGACATGGTAAAGCCTTTGTCCAAACTGACGCCGCAGAATTGTTCCGGCAATTTGCTGAGGGCTTTTACATTGAGCAATGTACGGCAAAACAAGATTTCCGTGAGTCTTCTCAGCGTAACACACCCATCCTGCAATTGAAAAGAGAATATATTCATTTGATTACCCATTAATAAGCCAATAATTATTCCACACAACAGTGAAAACAAATAATTAATAATGATCAGATATACTTGAGGAAGGTTGGTTGAGCCTAGAGTAAATAGGAATAGCTAATCATTTCTGTATTTGGAACCTGAAATATACAATTTATTACCCAATGACCACATCTTGAAAAGGCTGGAATCATTTTTTAACAAAATGCTTGTAAAAATATGAAGAGGATTTGTATGTAATATCAATTAATGTGCATCAAAACACTGCATAAACTCATGTAAGAGGCACACCTTTATTTCCAGAAATCGCAGCCGAAAACGAGGGTGCGCCTCTTACACAAATTTTTGATCTGCCTGCCTTACTTTCAAGTCCCAAGAGAGCTGAGTGACCTTGGTGCTCAGCAGAGTCACCAAGGAAAATGGTGGGGGAAAACGGCATTAAAAATCAGAGCTCAGTGTGACTGTCCAGAGGGCTTTGATAATGGCCGAAAGTTCGAAGTTAGGTCTGTAAAACCTCGCGATAGGAGAAAAAAAAGCCCCAAAATTTTTTCTTCAACTTCAACGCTTAAAAAGAGGGGTGCGCCTCTTACACGCGTTTATACAGTATATTAACCAGTGAAAAAAATTCATCAGTGAGCTTGGCATAAGAAGTCTTACATCTATCTATATAAAATAGAATATATATATCGCCAAAAGTAGTCTTATATCTAAATATAAGGACTACTTTTGGCGACAAGACTAGACAACTATTCTTTGTCTAATACTACATTTATGCTTAAAAAAGTGTTACACACAATTTGTGTCCCCACTTTCAACGTATGCACTAAACCTGTAAAACTGGAGATCAGCACATCTTTCAAAAGGAAACAAAAGCTTCTTCTGATATTGAGGAGAGAACGCACACATCTTTCCAATAAACAAAGCATGCTGGATTAATGAACACATCAACATATATATCAGAGCATCTGTATTATTAATACTAACCAGGACAAGACGATGATAGCATAGGAAGAGAATTCTTCATGCCTCCGGTCTCCCTCTCCTTATATCTCCTTATGAATTCCTCCTGGCACTCTATCAGGGCAAGGTCCTCAGCTCTTGACATGTCCACAACATAGTCGGCACCTAAGCCTCTGAAGTATCCTTCAGAATTAAAAACCACAAAAAAATAAAACACATCACATAAAAACACTGGTGATACACCACAAAATCCATCATGCAAAAGGCTTAAGTCTTTCCCTCAGGTGAATTATTCTCACATAAACAAACATAAGTAATGACACAATATATTAATCTTAATGCTTCATAAAGAAGTTTTTGGTAATCAGATTTAATGGTAACCTAGTTTCCAATAGTTTTCTACAATCAGGAGTGTGGTCTAGCAACATATGAGTCCTCACCTGCAAGTTTCTCCATAGCCTCTGATGGAGAGAGGCCATAACGTACAGCAATCGACAGCACAGGCTGAATGGACAGTGAGACGCAAAGAATGCGATAATCCTCAGATTTCCCCTCCTATAAATTACATAAATATTCAGGTTCATGGAACAGATAAAAAAGATTTTCATAATTTTACCCTTCACAAGATAGTACGGTCAACTTAAAATTCAGAAGACATTACTACAGATCATAAAAATATCCTAGGTTCCACAAATGAATTGTATGTGCCTTTAAAAATAATTAAGCCAAAATGAAATATTTATATACTAGGCTTAAAAGAATATATTTTGAATATATTAGCATGGAAAGTATCCAAAACATATTTTTTTTGGACCCTGAAGATGACATTAACTGTTGAAACCATGGTCTTGTGATATTAAAATTTATCGGGAAGAAACATAGTAAAACCTTTTTATTCAAAATGTACAGCAAGGTCAATAAAGTCATGCTGGAAATGACTTACTATATTTGAAACGTGATTATTCCAATGATTAAGATACATTTCAAGGGGTTGCCGTAAATTACGAAAATTTTCATGGTATTTTATGACATTACGGCAGTACTCTTCAGAATGGCCCATGTCTACATATCAAACAGGAACTTGAGTCATAGGACTTATTCAAGAGGATAGGAATTCTCAGAAGAACCGGATGGATTGGACTCACCCTCAGACACAATGGGTTTTTGAAGAACGTAATTGAAGGTAGGATAGAGGGAAAAGTCTCTAGAGGAAGATCCAGGAATAAGTTCATGGACCAGATAAAGAGGAAAATACATAGGAAGAGATACCAGGAGGTAAGAGAACTAGCATAATTTGGGAAGGGTGGAGGGCTGCAGTCAGTCTTAGGATTGAATGACCAATGGATGAAATGAATACAAATCCTCAATCATTGAATTTACAAATGATAAGGTATGATGGTTACAATAGAAGGAGGTCACTCGCAAGGTAGCACATACACAAAGGGTGGGAATTCGACGGGAAAAATATAATGTTGGTGGTTTCCGGTGATACTTCGTGGAATTTGCTAAACATTTTGAATGCATAGGGTAAACTTTGTTTTTCCACAATGAGTAGAAAAATAAAGTTTAACCTATTCATTCAAAATTGAAAAAAATTATTTGACTCGACTCGTCAAGCCAAACGACTTTTTTCTCGGCAAATTTCAACCTTTGGTGGAAGAGTAAATGGCCTAGACTGTAGCCCAATGGATTATTCAGAAAAATCTAAAAATTAAAGACCCTTCCACTAACCTGCCTGAGCCTCAAGCTCTCCTGAAAAACTTTCTGGACCTGCTCATGGCTCTGCTGTGCCACCAGCACTCCCTCAGCCGATGTGATGCACCCACTGCATGCCAAGCAGTCAGTCAGGGATATCTCCACCTTGGCCAATCGTTCCCTTTCACCACTCTATTAAAAAAAAAGGAGAATACAATATAAATAAAAGCAATGCATTTCCTAGACCACTAAACATATTATTATTTGATTAATAAATGAAACAATAGAGCAAATTCCATGAGTACAATAATAATTGCAACCTAAGGTTTCCTTGTTACAGCTTGAGATGGGCTATTCTGAAAATTACTGTTCTGACTAAAAATTACTAGTATGTAGTGCTGTGCAAATCAGGGATCTTCATTTCGAATGGAACTGAATCGAATCTCCCACATAAATTTCAAATCGATTTGAAACGAATTTTTAAAAAATATTCGTTAGCGAATCAAATCACCCATGCGAATCGAATTCTAAATAAAATGCAAAAGTTTATGCAGAGTTAAAGTAATATAGATTTTCACTATATTTCAGGGCCTAACATTAGCTTATACATCTATATAGTGGCACAAAGAATAGCACAGAATAACATATGGCCACTTAAAGTTTCGTTTCGCGTGACGAAAACATCTTCTAAACGGACAGCGTGCAATTTGACAGGATGAGTGCCATGTTTGAATGCAGGTAATGATTCGAAGGCAAATCTATCTGATTAGAATATTACGAATCAATCGCTTTTGAAGCATCCCGATTCGCAGGCAAACCAAATCGAATTAAGCCTGAGTCGATTCAATTAGAGTCGATTTGATTTCGAAGCATTCACACCACTCTACTAGTATGACTAAAGAATAGTCATACTAGGTACTATACCATGCAGGAGCTATATCTTGCCAGTTATTTCAGGTGGGTTTAGTAGCTAATATTGATGTTCAGGCATTTAGAACAAGTGCAAAACCTACTTTACTAAGTGAGGGTCAAAGTTTCCCAGAACTGATCAATCGCAACTATTATGGTCTTGTGGTCCTAAGGGCCAAGAAATACCTTGAGCTTAGAGGATAAATAAGGTCAGAGGATGCTGAGTGGTTGCTAGTTTGGTTAGCAAACAGAACAGACAGATATCATGGGACTTAGTGGCACTCGCCTGCCATGAGCATGACATCAAGGCAAGGAAAGCTCAAGATTGTGGCCGGACAAAAAGACGGAGAGTCCCCACAGAAGTCACAGAGGAAGATCTTAAATTAACCTGTCAGGTTACCTACACTCGCTTCATTCTGAAAACCTGACATCCTTCACTCATTCCATTAATGCCTTCAAGTTATGGGATTTTTGGAGCTGGTTACGCTCAGAGGTGGCTTAATATTACACCGAAATCTACTTTAGGATTTCCTCAAAGACAAAAAGTTCCTCACATTGTGAGAATCTAAAAAAAAGTTTTACTTCCCAAAAGGTTGTAAATATATTACTTTATCAACTACAAGGAGAAAATAATCATATCATACCAATCCAAGAAATCAAGAAATACACAATGGGAAACCAAGAAATACACAATGCCCAAAAAATTGGAATAATTTTCATTCTCTAGATTATAATTAGCAAATGTTCGATTGTTGACAAAATGTCATAATTAAGACAAAAGATGTACGTATATGACTAAATAACAGTTCAAGCTAAATAGCCAATCCTTCTCCAAGATTTATTAAAGTTTGTATTAACCTAATTTTTAAAAACTTTTCCAATTAAGTACCACATGAATGAGAGTTCCCAACAAATTCATATTTATTAGATGGTGTTAATCAAGCTATTGCCACTAAGGGAATATCATTTCTTTTCTATCTTCCTCCTTTTTAAGGTGGGAATATAATTGATATAAATAATGGACAATTAATAAATAAACTACGCTATGCAAGCATAGCAATGGATATTGGTTCAACCAATATTTTCACCAATTTGTCAAAAACATCTTCACTTGGTAAAGCACTTAATGGGATGGATAGGGTAAAGTTAAAGGTAGCCTGACAGTATTTGGGGTGCCTAAGAGGATGTGGAAAAAATACAACTTAAACAAGTTGGTATCCCGTTCTTTCTTAAGGGAATATTATTTTTTTCAAGTATCCAAAAGTTACGAAGCTCTCCTTTGCTCATGGAATGTCGACTTATCACCACATTCTCTAATGAAACAGGGTTATAACAGTGATAAAGGATAACCCTTCTCAAGACGACTTTATTATTGAAACTATGAATATGTAATATATATTCATGATTGAAACTTTTTTCATCTTCCTTCCCATTGAGATAACAAAATTCTAGCTCATTAGACACTACTTCATTAACACTCTTCTTACACATTCCTCGCCTTTGTCATAAGAGAGACGTATACATAATGAGAAAAATGGGCCTGATCACAGAAATCTATTTATTTCATTTTGGAGGGATGTATTTCCATTTGCCTCCATCATATCTTGGCACCTACAACAATATCATACCTAATCCACTGAGCCTAATCCAACAGTTATGAGATTCAAAGAGGATTTTCAAAATTAGATTAAGACACATAATGCGTTTTTCATTCTGTCCATATCTCTAAACATTCATTGACGGATACAGTATGATGTTACTTTTCAATAGATACTCTAGGTTAGTCTTATTCGGTCACTATCCAAAGGAAACCTCATAGTGAGAGCGTAGAGAGGTGGATGCCTCAAGCTCCTCCAGACCGACAAAATAAACCAACTACGAGTATCGAATTGGCCCATACAATTCGATGGTTAATCATTCGTCAGGGGCTGGAATGCGGATTTTGTAATGAACGAACACCACATTTTACATAGTTCTGGCCTGTATGTGAACTTGAATTTGCAAGACACTTCCCCCAACACTACCCTAGCTAAGTTCAGACAAATGAATCCACCTAAGTTCACTATATTAGCTTGTTGCAATAACAGAAAACACTGATGACTGTAACCATGTGGTACTTGCCTCCTTAACTTGCACATACGATCCATCATCTTGAATTTTTATTTTGGCCCCTGTGCTGGTCGCAGTTTTTTCTATTTTCACAGGTTTTATGCATTCCTAAAACGTAAAAATAAATGGGCTGTAACTTGGGAAGGAAGAGAGTGAATACCAGCCACTAGCGGCGATATTTCAATTACATTTCATGAATTTGAACTTCAAGCTTACATACCTGTGACGGGGTGATAAAGTCATCTAAATCAGTAATTTGTAAGACACCACTAAATCTTCCAGACATAATCCCCCCTTACTGGTTTTTCCGGATTCGAAAAAGCATTTGTTAAAACAGTTGAGGGAGCAAGGCCGTCTGAACCCGTCGGCCTTGAAGGCGAATCGGAAAGCGCAATTCCATCAGTTTGTTTATTTTTTATTCTTCGACTGAAATTGAAATGCCGAAACAAAACAAGTATAACTGAACTAATAGGTTAACACATTTCGGTTGTGAAGAATGGAATACAACCGGATACAATGATTATTAGAAATGGCTTTTGATGGATACTCGACTGCTGTGCTGTCATATGATCTATGTAAAGATTAGGTTTTGCTGGTTCAGTTTCTATCGAACGCTCCTCTAATATTCAAGACTTGTTCAGTGGGATATTATTATTTTTTGTTGCAAATCTTGCCTTGAAATTCTGAAAGCATGATCTCCTGTGGAATTACGCCCAATATTTCGTATTCCTCGAATGTTCGTCGCCTGAAGAGGCAAGATCATTTACTTACAAAGAGTCTTTTATCACTTTTAGGCTTATTTTATTTTTACCACCAACCTCTGATGCTCTTTGGCTATGAATTTTCTTCCATTCGTCGAATTTTATTCCAAGATTTTGTGTCGTCTCCTTTGTTGCATGTAATATAGCCTTACGCGATGTCTACTTTCAGTCATTGCCTCTTAGCCTAAGGTTTACCAAATGTACCTAACTTCACCTCTGTATTTATTTCAATTACTCTTTTTGACCAGGTGGCAATGATTGGCTCGGGAGCGAGAATCGGGTAGGAATATCTTAGTTATTCCTAGCCCAATGCTGCTCCAAGTACCTGCACCTCGGATTTGTAGATTAGTGAGAATGTTGTGCCGAAGATATCACTTCATCTATCGATTTGGCGTGACAATAATACAGGTAAAATGATCAAATAAATGCCGTCAGTACAGTTTGAGGTTCTGTGGTTTTACTTGGCCAGAAAAGTTGGGAGTTGTCGAGCAATTGAAAATTGGGATGGTATCCAGCATTGTGAGAGATTATGTTGTGCGGTCGGTTACCATGTCATGTGCTTGGAGGGTATTAATGGGGAAAGATTTAGATGGAGAACCTCACGGACCGTCTTGCGGTCTCAATAGTTGCACTGGCAGAAAAATATGTGCTTGTCATTCTGGCACCACGGGGTGATTTTGTGAGAAAGTTGACCTATGCCGTAACCGAACGATACGTGCATCAATCAAGTGCTTTTGACATTATTCCAACCTGCATGGAGCTAATTTCACGATTCGTATATTCCAGACTTTAATCACCCTTGTTGTTGTTGTGATTTATTATAATTGTAATTGAGGATTTGCCGAATATAATATCCATCGATAGCTAAGCTTTCAAAATTGATTTGCAGAGATCTCTGTCTGACAAAGAGTCTGGTTAATGTATGATTGGCATACTCACATGCTCCATTTTCATCCCATTCAAATTATGCTTTTCTGAAAAAGAAAACATTGTATTAAGATGTGTGGATGGCATTGAAATGTAACGCTAGTCTAAAGCTCACCTTCTAGTGTTTATTGAGAATAAATCACAAACTAGTACTCAACCCTCAACTGTGCTTTTCTTGGAACCTATTAGATGCAGTGTAGCATTAATTTATGTGGTGAATCATCTCTATGGGTCACAGTCCAACCCACATAGTATGAATGAGAGAAGAGTAGTTATATTGACTCCCTCTTATGTGTCCATAACGTGACCTAAGCCCTAGGATGTTAAAACAAGTGTCTGGTTTGTTGGAATACATACCTTTTTCACTGAAAATTTTATTGGGATGTGGGAAGATTAATAATTTGTTATTGTAATCAGAGTTATTATGCTGTTCCAATGAATCGTATAAAAACTTGCATTGGAATTATTAACCCTAGGTAGTATACTGATCTGCCCTATTGCCCGGAAACCCAAAGGTCCATGGTTCAGTTTAGCTATTTTTTCTTCTGATAATTTTCAATGCATGGGGATTGCATTGGTGTGGTAGCTAGAGTACTGGCTAACCACATGGGTGGCCAGGGTTCAAATCCCTGCAGAGCAGGATATCTTTCAGAGGAAGCCCGATCCCTTCTTGAGTGTCTTGTGGAGGGCACTTCAAGTACAGTGCTCTGTCTATTGAATGAGATGTTAAACGGGGGTCCAATTGGCACCTTTTGTTAAGAGCAGACTAATGCCGATGTCAGGTTTCTATCCACCCTTCCTCCCTTACCTGTCCTCTATGGTGCAAATGATCTTTGCTAAAATGATAAGTGTCGGTTGCCTCCCCAAAATTCAATCCAATTGAATTTTCAATGCAATCCTCAGAGTTCACCGTTGTAGCTGAGATAGCTCAGTGTTTAGTATTATTAATGTTGTCATCATACAGACAGGGGTCATCTTCTCCTTTCAACTTGCAGCCATACTCAACAAGGACACCCCACCATAGACTAGCTGCAGCAGCTCAGCATAGTATTGCCAAAACCCAGCCTAGGGAGACAGTAGATGATGGTGATGCTGCCAGTAGGGTTGGTGATCCTGGACTGGCCCAGCCAAAGAGTGAGGCTGGTGTGGGAGTGGTGGGGAGGGTAGCGTCAGAACAGAACAAGTTGAGAGGCAAGGTGGTGCCTCTTCACAATGCAATCGACCCTCGGGAACTTGAGTGGAAAGAATTTGGTGCTGTGCCATTGTCTAGCCTTCCTGGTCACTACCTCATGCTAGCAAAATTCAGGTTGACTGGTAAGTCCTTTATTTCTTTATGGACTAATGTCTGCTTAAAAAAGACATTTATAAATCATTTACATAGATCAGAGCAAAATATAATATGTATATTGAAAAAAATGAGGTAGGAGTCGCATGAGGCATAATAATATACACCCAATCTCTCACAATACAGGGTTTAAAACCCAGATTGCGCGTGAAGCGTCACAAACTGTTTGAGACAATAACAGGAGAAATCAGAAATATCAGTAGTATTTCTATATTTCTCTGTTATTTTTAAATTTTTAAAGTGTAAATGGCAAGTATAGCTTAGTTTTTCCACATTGATTTATTGCAACATGATGACCTAGATTTTGACAAAGCTCGTCATCATCAGGTGCATTAGTAAATAACATAAGTAGCTCTATCATCTCAGGCTTAACTTTGTGGAAGTTCATTTCGTACGAAAATGAAAAACTTTATAATATTCCACCAATTTATTTTATGGTACAACTAGTTTTGTCGCAGCGGCGACATCTTCAGGTACAAAGAGTCAAGGAACAAAATATGGTCCTTATATACCATCTAGGTTAGGTGTTTCGGTGGGGGAGGAAGAAGGTAGGTGGAAGGGGGGGGGTAAACCTCAAGGAGCCCCCCTCCAACCCCCACCACCCGCTCTCAACACCACATTACATACTTGAGGTTTACCCCCCCCCTTCCACCTACCTTCTTCCTCCCCCACCGAAACACCTAACCTAGATGGTATATAAGGACCATATTTTGTGCCTTGACTCTTTGTACCTGAAGATGTCGCCACTGCGATGAAACTAGTTGTACCATAAAATAAATTGGTGGAATATTAGAAAGTTTTCCATTTTCATACAAACATAAGTAGCATGTTTTTTACTAATGTACCTGATGCTGACAAGCTTCATCAAAACCTGGGTCGTCTTGTTGTAATAAATCTATGTGGAAAAACTAATTTATACTTATCGTTGACATTGCTAAGCAAATTCTACGAAGTCACGCCAAATACTACGGAATTAATTATTTAAAGTTACAAAAATGTTTTAAATATCAGGTGAGATCCTAATTTGCTGGGTATACAAAGTTTTGCTGCTAAAAATATTAATATTATTAGGATCCATTAAGATATTAACTAATCTCTGAATTCTGGACCTTGCAGAATTGTAGGAATAGTTTCATGAAGCCCTGGTTTTATTATGTCTGGTTAATATTAACTTTGGGAGACATAGCCATTATGTTATCTTAATTTTAACCAAGAGTTCCTGTTTTAGACATAACATCATAGAGGACAAGAGATGGGCTACTCTGCATATTTCCATGGTAATTTTTGTTGCTTACCATGGTATTGTTCATATTTTAATGCAACCCCTGAACATTACCATAAATTTCAGAAAAACTCACATTTGTTTCGTATATTTTCATACGGATACATTCCCATTTTCTATAGTAGGAGCGAGAAAGTTAGAGGCAATTAGGTGGGAGCCCCTAGAGACTCGGAGGGTACTCGCTAGGCTTAGGTTCCTAGTGAAATTCAGAGCTGATATGTTTCAGAGCGACACAGAGAATATTATCATGACGCCTTACCACATCTCTCAGTGTGAGAGAAGCGATAAAATAAGAGAGATACATTGCCAAACAGATAGGTACAAAGACTTGTTCTTTCCGCGCACAATAAGCGACCACAATAAAAAAATAGTAACGATAGATTTAAAATGTCATTTTTCCTGCGTACCATAAGAGAGAACAAGAGGCAGCGTAGCAAAGGGATAGGTAGGTGAAATATAGTTAGAGTAGGCTGTAGTGGATGATGCATGTAATAACAATCAATAATCCCTTTCTTATCATGTAGATACTAACCATCTAGCTGCATGTGTCCCTATTATCTAGCATGTCTCCATTAAATATCCTAGTTGCATGTCAATAGTGCATGTTTGGTGATCTTCACCCCCTGCCACACACCCTTGTGGTGGCTCGCAGGGTATTATGTAGATGTATCGCGTATCTCCCCTGTGAAAGTGATAAAATACTAAAAATCACCTTCTCCATGTAGCAACTAAGCAGTAATTAGATATCTTCCGTATGCTCATTTGTATACTCCTCATAAATCCGCTGAGTTGTCAAAGGAGTAGAACTTAGGAATGTGCACCATCAATGATTATACAATTGCTACGTCTACGTCTATTCTTCTTCAAATACGACATAATATCATTGCTTCTACGGAGGTTAAAGTTATGTGTGCTCTACATTAAGATATTAGAAGACTTTTCACAGGATCATAAATTTCATGTCTTAGAGCTAATGAATTTTGTAAAGGGCACTAAACAGCTTTATATAGAACAAGTGGAAAAGGTTAAGATTCATAAGTCTCTCAACCTGAGTCATGTGTGCTCATGACCACAGTAATTTATCTTTCAGAATTGAGCTGGTATTTAAATGAAGGATGAGGATGTTTATTAGCCTGATAATCAAGCTATCCCCTTCCATTCTTGATTTCCTGTCCCAAAGTCTGAGACATGGAGTTGCCCACGTTTTGACATCATCTTACAGGGTCCATTTTCCATTCTTCCTCCACCATTTTCCATATTGCGTCTTAATTTGGGGTTGTATCGTTTGAGGGAGTAAAAAACGTTTGTTCGTCACATGTTCCTGATAATGAACGCCCAAATACTTCCTGTGGATTTGAGATCTGGGCTCTGTGCAGCATGCTCCTTTTGTGTTAAATGGTTTGTTTTGATTCATCTAGAATTTTGACGTTTGTGAACTCACAAATATTCCTAATTGTGAGCGAAAAATGAATATTGATTAACATTTGAATACACATAGTTCTCATTATAGCAGACAATTTGATGACTTCCATTTAATATTTACATATGATAGTGAGAAATAGGATTTTTTAAATTTAAACACCAAATAAGAGAACAGTGGGTGAAATTCGAAGGGGCAGCATCAATTCGGGTTATTTTTCGACAGACATATTTGCCTTGAACAAATCTACTACCTGATTCCTCCACCTGGGAGAAAGATGAGGCATACCTAAAGGCTAATAAGATCTTTTTTCCTCCAAGAATTTAGGGAGAGGCCGCTAAAACTTTGAAAAATATTCCTGCTTGCGCTGTCTGCTCTGCTTGTCCGTCTATCGACGCTCGTCTCAATGACATAGTCATCAGTTAACCTTAGCAAAGTTCCGGGTGGTAGTGGCCAGGGTAGATTGTTGTGAAATACGCAGAGGATTTTGCTACTCCAGAGTGAAAAGGCTCATCGCGCTTCGAAAAGTTCCAAGGCACCCGTCGAATTCTTTTGAGGGGCTGAAAGAAGTCAAATACCACTTCTTTCCTGTGGGTTAAACGACAGGCGTCCGAAAAATGATCTTTGGCAGAAAAGGTATCGCCCACAACTTAAGGGGAAAATGATCTCTTATTAAAGACATACTATGTCCCAAATCAATATCATGCGCCCTTCATACATACCGAGTTTGACTAGATTAGTATTGGCGAACCTTTGTTTCGACACGGGGATACCTTTTAGGATTCTCAAGATTCTCACAAGATTACTCGTTGCTTTAACAAAGACTGTCAGCTGGTCTCAAACCCCTTGCACGATGGGAACTAATGGTGTTTGATTGGAATGGTATGGGCTGATGAGGTGACATCCAAGAAATACTGCTTTCTGTTTGTTTGCCAGTGAGAGTAGTATGCTTTTTCCTCTCCTTGTCGTTCCATTATACGTTCGCAGACAATATCACCACGCATTGTAAAAGTGACTCAGTTCACAATAACTCATACGGGCGCAAATAAATACACCGAAAGGATACGAAACTCTATCTGAAATTCGCTTTGAAATAAGAAAGCTCGGTAGTTGTAACTGGGTAACAAACCTGGATTGCGATCATGGTTCTTCATAATGCTATGGTTCAATTCAATAATTTCAAAAACGTGATCATCATCAAGAAAGATCAGGTGCTTCATAGCAGTTTAATGCACTCCCAGGACTTTGAGCATTGCCCTACCAATGCAGCTTGCCTTATGGATGACGACAATGACCACGAGAAGGAAAGAACCGTAATCCCAACCCTGGTCAAGACATTTTTGAGTTTTGAATTCTATTTATGGTCAATTAAAATGATTTTTACATGGCAAATTTTCTCTTTTGTATTTATCAAATTTCATATCATTAGCCAATCATTGCAACTACGCATTACATTAGTTCATATCACCAATTTGTGACAATTCAAATAAAAAGTCATCTGCGTTCATTGAAAATCGAACATGGACCACTCCATTGCTGGTCAAATACGTCTGACAGCCGCAAAATTAACTATAACCTATTAATTTATTTCATTCATGACATTTTACTTTAAACTGAAGTCTTTTAAAAGGCTTTTTTTTTGTTAATTTTATAAGTGCGGCGAATTTATAGCTAAACATAAGAACATATTATGCAGTCAGACGTAAAAGAGTTGTTTATCCATAACTACACCTCATTTGGGTTAAATTTTTATGAACGTTTATTTGTATGCCCTGCATTTACTAGATAAAGCTTCACAGTGAACGGCTCGTCAGCAAACTTCCTGTGATAAGATGAAAGAAACGTCGGAAAAATATATCTAGATTATTCGGTATCAATGCGAGCACATTAATTGTTAATTCATGAAATCATATGTTTACGTATAAATATTTTAATAGATTAATCCCATTCTGACAACTAAGGATGGATTAATATTGGGTCATGAACGATTCATTAATAAATATCAGTTTTGAGATCAAAACTTCATCAATCTACCAATTAAAAATCGTAAAAATTACATCACGTAGACTATATCTATTTTAATTCTTTTTTTTTGTATCAACACTTGGTGCAAACAAATTTCGATTTGTATTATTTCGGTGAAAGAGACACAGGATGCATTCAAAATGACGCATTCAAAAAGATCCTCGAAAATTCGACTGTAATGAATATCGCTTGGTGATAGCAGATGAAGATTTCAGCATATATTCCAAGTTGGGGGGGATAGTGAATATTTTTTATTATGATTATTTCTGTAAAAATGATATAATTCGACGTAAGAAACATGCTGAATTAAACACATTGATACATCACGACTGAATGCACGAATAATATAAGAGGAAAGCTCAAAAAAAAGGCGATAGATGAGCAAGTTCTAGGCTCCGGCAAATGTGAGTTTCATTGTGGATTTCAAATATTTGCAGTAGACAAAGTCTTCCTCAGTGTTACCAGTCTTTCGAATTGTGTGTTGCTCATAGAAGTTTCCAAGCATTCTGGCACGTGAAAAATTTTGCGTTAATTTCTTCCGCCACTGTACATCATTATTTTGTGGTTTATTTCAGCTTTGGTAGTGCTCTCATCTGTGGGTGGCTATGTTATGGCACCATATCCCCTCGAAGGAGGCACACTGTTGGCCCTGGCCGTTGGTACTGGGCTTGTGTCTTCTGCTGCTAATGCCGTGAACCAATTCCTCGAGGCTCCATTTGATGCACAGATGCCAAGGACACGCAACCGTGCTCTAGTCAGAGGTCTCCTCACGTGAGTGCTGCCGTGTTAAGTTGATCAAATAGCTCACATGTTGTAGGCTCAATGTTTTATAGTTTCAGATTGAACTTGGTGGAAATTCATGATAAGTGAGGTGAAAATACAGTGAATGTATGTTCCTATTCTACACTTGTCCTTACTGACTTTTGTACCCCTCTCAGGATGTACCCCTCCTTTACTCCATCTATGTACTCCATCCATAGATTCGATTGGGGGGACTAGTTTACCTCTGAAATATTTTACTGGGAGGAGTGCCATCACGTCGTATATAGTTATAATGCAGGGCTACATTTTCTAGGGAGACTAATGTGGTGGTTACCCCGTTGCCTTCCACATCGCAGTACCCTGGCCGATTCCGTGAATGGTCACTCTCGCCTGAAGCTGTGGCTGTTGATACCGGACTGATCTTCTTGATCTGCACCATCAGTGCCTTCAGCTGAGACTGCTGCCACTCAGTAGTGGGGTCAAATTTGGGTGCAAAGCGTGCAAAAGTTGTTTGGCGAACTAGGAAAATTTTTTTCGGTCGCTTGGTCTCAAACCTGCGACCTTCAGAACGGGAGTCAAACACGCTAACACTGGTCTAAACCAGACCAGTGAATGTATACTGCTACCTAAATTTACTGTGGGAATCACTCTGCATCTTGTCTTGCCATCTGTTCGTAGTAGAAGGAAATTGATGAACTCAATATGGTCCTCTGCTGCTTCATTCATACAATTAGCTCTTGGCTCTAACTTTAAATTTCTGCCCGGAACAGGTAGTATATGTGGACTGTTCATTTACTGATCAGTTCATTTCTCGGAACTGTTCCATTTCAACTGCTCAGTTAATTTTGTCCCATCTCTAGTTTATGTGCAATGACCTAAGTAGCATACGTCTAGAGATGGGTGAATGACTGTAATGTACCTGTGATTTTTAATTTTCAGGAACTTTTTCTGGTGTTGATGATGGATTTGGCAATCTTCTTCTATTTTCTTTCCAGTCCAGCTCATGCAATGGGCTTTGCCCTCAGTTCATCGATTTGTGGTTCATGTATCCTTTGGGCCTTTACCAATCCAGCTACTGCTGCCCTTGGAATATTCAACCTCTTCCTCTACACATCAGCGTACACGCCCTTGAAGAGGATCACAATTGCCAACACATGGGTCGGGAGCATTGGTGAGTGGAGTCTTTAAGCTGTGCAATGAACTTATTGAGATTGTGGGTGCTCACTGTAGCCTAGGTTCATGATATGTGATGCTGGTGAGAGTAGGAGTAAGTTAACAGTGGAGGGGAAAGGCTGGTTGTCTCTGCCTAATTTGAAATCTCCCTTAATTTTCTAAAGCCTTGTTTTGTATGTTTTCTTTTCTCATGTAGTTGGTTTGGATAAGTCCTAAAAGCACTTTTTAATGCGTAGGAATAACTCATAATTAAAATGATGTAAAATGATGACCATTTTTTGGGGATCGGGTTGGTATGGTGGCTAAAGTACTGGCTAACTATACGGACAGCAAGGGTTCAAATCCCTGCAGAGGAGGATGTTTTTCAGAGAAAACCCAATCCCTACTTGAGTGTCTTGCGGAGGGCACTTCAAGTACAGTACTCCGTCTGTCGGATGAGACGTTAAACTGTGGTTGCCCTGGCACCTTTTGTTAAGAGCAGGCTAATGCCAACACCGGGTTTCTATCCACCCTTCTATCACCCTTCAAATTAAGATTTCTCAACGACATTGTTACATGAAAAGCAAAAATATTAAATAGTCTGCGACTCTCTGGAATTGTGCACTTGCATGGAATTGATTCCTTGATATGACTTCTTTCAAGCTCCCTGTGTTATTCCTCAATTGTTAATTTACATTTTTTTTAGTTCCTGTTTGAGAACTGGCATCACTGCAGTCGAAGGTTCATCTAAAATACTAGTCAGATGAAATTCAGCTTTCTGTTGTCATTGTATGGGAAATATTTGTTCAAAATCTTCAACTTACAGCCACACAAATATTCCACAAATTAGTTGTATATGCCTTTTAATTTATAATTAAGCCTGTATGAAACATGTATAGACCTTACTTAAAAGAATGATTTTGGAATAACCAGGATAAAAATATCTAAAAAGTAGGTGAATATTATCGAAAATGAGTGTAATATTCAGGGGTTGTGGTAACTTACGAAAACTACTATGGTAATTTACATTCTTAATATTACTCTGGTAATTTACAAAAAATCATTTCTAGTATGGGTATTTTCTCTACAAAACCATTGGATACCATCAAGTGGTGCAACCATGTGCTATGTGAATTTTGGCTTGTGGAGTACTTTTTCTAAAGAGAGATGAAAATTTTTTGGGCTCTGTCACTCATTGTGATTCTCTTTATATCCTCCAGTGGGAGCCATTCCTCCACTCATGGGATGGGCTGCCTGCTCAGGAGGATCCCTTGAGGCTGGTGCCTGGATCTTGGCTGGGGTACTCTATGCATGGCAGTTCCCACACTTCAATGCTCTATCATGGAACCTTCGGCAGGAGTATTCGAGGGCTGGCTACAGGATGATGGCCGTTACTAACCCTGGTAAGGGTAGCCATTTGATAAGTTTGTCATGTAATGAGCATAATGAAATATGCTGTGTTGTCAAGTTTCCATTTTCTACCATCTCTTGTGCCCTGTACACATCAGAATTGCTGTAGGATGACCAGCAAGGTTTGAGTGGGAAAAATAATCTGGAATAAATTCTTTTCCATCTCTTTTGATTATTTTGTGATACATCTACAGTAGAACCTCGATCTATCGTTTTTCAAGGGGATGGGTATAAAAACGATGGATGTGGGAAAACAAACAATGCAGGAATAGATTTCCCGGGAGCCAAAGCGAGATGAAAATGCGAGAATTTTATGGTAGCTTTTCACAGTAGAGGGGAATCTTAAAGGAATTTTTCTTAAAAGCGGGAGAATTTTTAAATTTAATGAAAATACTTAGTGCATCGCTAATTTTTCGTTTGACTACCAACTGTTTAAAATATTTTATTAGTATTACATATCCCAATGGTGTCTCGGGTGATAAAAGTAAATAAACAAGGTCCATTATCATGTTATTGGATTATCCTCAAACCCACGCATCGACCTATCCATGCATAGAAATTTATTCGTTTCAAATATCCTTGAGGGTGAGAAGCACACCTAAAATTTGTCGGGGAGGATGTAATCTTTTGTCGCGCTTTCCATGGTGCTCCGCTGAAGGAGGAGTGCCACCCGTGAAAGATGGAACGAGCTTGACGCTACCAAGTTCTTTGTTTATCTGGAGCAATCGCGTAACCCACGAGTCATAGAGCAAGAGAGGTGTTGCAGGTTATCGCCATCTGGTGCAGAGAGGCAAAAGTTAACGGGCAATCGGGTTGAAATGAGGAATTCCGATATCGGCAGTAGGAGTTCGGCTTGGCATTGCAAAATGAACACCAATTTCAAAAGAATAAATCATTTTGATGGGTCACGGTGCCTAAAAAAAATAAAAACCAGTTATGGCAATGCAAGCCCACGTCAGACAACGGACGAGAAGGAACTTAGCCCACGCTCGCAGGACTTCCATTACGACAAACTAATGGTTGAAACATCTGCGTTACCTTCAGCCGTCTTAAAACACCTATTTTGAACAGTTTCGGCTCTAGGCTCAGAAATAAATACTTCAGGAAAATGAATAGACATAAATACCTACTTTAACTGGCTAAACAAGGAAAAAATAGAAAAAGGAAAGAGCTCAGAGCACGTAGGGGTTGGCCGCACTTACTAGAGGCCCACGAAGTGACCATGACGAAGGTCAGGGAGTGACTGAATTGCCATTGTTACAAGCCACGCCCTCTGGTTGGTTCCCCGAGAGTTTCGTGATGAGAAACCCCACCTCCCTCCCTTCCCTCAGCTTCTCACCAGTTTAAGCTCACGTCATTTGAAATAATGCACTGGTTACATACAAGAATTGGGTGAGACAGGTATTTGGGGGACCCTGTTTTCCGCTGGGAGGGACAGGGCAGGTGGAAGAACTTTGGCCCTCCCGACCCTTTCCGCGGAAAGGGCCCCACCCACTGAGGGGTGCATTAGTGGAACGTAAGTTAATTTTGCTTAAGTTTTTGATCGGCAAAAATCTACAGAACTAGTATTATATGAAGTTTTTCCATTATTTTCTGTTAAATTTTATACCAAACACCAAGGATATCGGTTGATAATTACCCCCATTGGTTATATCAGATCTCGACATGGTGACGAGAGCGAGCGTATGACAACTACTGGTAAGCGAGCATTGAGAGGATTATAGGAAGAAAGGTTAGAAGTTCATGGCCAAGGAATGCGGCCGCTAAAGAGCGAGGTAGGGGCTCGTTTGGGTTGGAAAGGAGGAATGCCAATTGTCCTCTAGGAAGGAGCTTGGGGGATAAAGATAAGAAGGGACTCGGACGGCAAGGGCTACCTGTCCATCCTGCGCGGTGCATCGCCTAACTCCCTCCCCCTCCTCCTTTTCCGCTGCGGAGCGCCGCAAAAATCCCAAAATCTTACTTCGGCGTAAATTTTCGGCGTTTCGTCTTTTTCAAACAATGAATGCGGGAATTGCGATGTGGGGACCGTGATTTGGAAACGATCGAAGCGTGAAAACGATACTTCGGGGGGGAACGATGGATGCGGGAATTATTAACGTTATCTGCATGGAACTACATTCGGGGCCAAAGACGCCGAACGATAGATGCGGGAAAATGATCAATGCGAGAATGATAGGTCGAGGTCCTACTGTATACTACCCTGTAAGCCGCAGCATGGTCGTGTGGTAGGGGGCGTTAGGTCACCAGCTGTGTAAAGATGTAAGGTTTTGGGAGGTGAAGTGGTGATATTCCATCTCAAACACAGGAAGTGATCATAAAAATCCATTACTAGAGTTTATTGTATTCTATTTGATCCCTTATTTTCTTTCAGACCTTTGCCGTAGAACATCCTTGCGGTACAGTATTGGGATGATCGGCATTTGCTTGGCTGCCCCCATGCTCGACGTGACTACTTGGACGTTTGCCTTTGATTCAGTCCCTCTCAATTTGTACCTTGCGTACTTATGTGAGTCTCATCTTTGTTCTTAGGTTGTATATTAATTGTCCTCTTTCTCAGTTTGGAATTATTTTTTTTTGAGATTTCTTCTTAGGATAACTTAGGAATGCCTTTCTTGCCTCAGTCTTGTAGTTTTTTATGAGCTATCATTAGACTTCCTTTAAAATGATCCAAGATCAACATTCCTGATGAGATGAGGTAATTGTTTGAGCTCAAGACAAAGAGATAAATAACTATGCATAACTATGTATCGAAAAGAATTATTGGTCATCATTTGGTTGGTGTAACAAATTGTGTTATCAATGCATTCCATGAATGGCTTTTATTCTTCAAGTGAATTTTAACAATGTTTGAATCACTGAATGAATAGCTCACTTTTTTCTCTCCTGTGATCCAAGAATTCACGTGATTGCCATACCATACAAAGAATGCGATAACTTTATCATGAGTTATTGGAGGCACTACTTATATAAATAAAATAATACATTTATCTCTCCTGAAGTCAAACGCATGATTAAATTTCATCCTAAGTCAACAGTAAGAAGGCAATGTAATGTTAGCATCAGTTATTGCAAGTGTTCGTGCTTAATACATTTGTTTGATTTACATCATGGTACGTAATTCAAATTAATCAGCTGCTGAGTGAAAGTGTGTGCAAGGTAATAAACTCAATGTGCGTAACTTTTAGTCTCACAACAACAAATCCCTTTTGCAGATCTCTGTCAATTTTGGCACTTGATTCATATTGTAGTCATAATACTGTAACATTCATGGGTCACTAATCATGTTTTTAACATGCATCGTGATTAGTTATTTACTCTCAGGAAGATGTATTTACCTAATTATTTCTACTGATACACCCTGAGTAGTGTGACACTGGTAATCTTAACTGCAATAATCCACCCATTGTAAATTTATTTTACTTTTTTGTCATGGTTCTCAAATACTCCCAGAATTTGAGGAATATTAATAGATGATCTATCACTTGGCACAATGGCAGTTTTTGAGAACCTCTGTGAACAGTATATGTCACGCCACACTACCTATCCACTTCTCTGTCCTGTTTTAACGTATACTAGCTGACCCGTGCGAATATTTCACACAGCATGAAGCTTCTTCCTGTTTCTTCCTTCTTTCTTCCTGTTCATCTACCTGCCGAATATTTTGCACAGTATGCCGCTTCTTCCTGTTTTTTCCTTCTTTCTTCCTGTTCTTCTACCTGTCGAATATTTTGCACAGTATGTCGCTTCTTCCTGTTTCTTCCATCTTTCTTCTTGTTCTTCTACCTGTCGAATATTTTGCACAGTATGCCGCTTCTTCCTGTTTCTTCCTTCTTTCTTCCTGTTCTTCTACCCGCTTCTTCCCATGGACAATTATATGTTATTTATGTTTGTGTTAGTGATACATAATGTAAACGTAAACAGTAAATGGTCACACTGATTGCACGATGAATGTAAACAATCTAACTAAACGATGTGTTAATAGATGGCACCTCCTATAGTCTTTTAAGCACATAACAATAGCCAACATATTTGTTGATTATATTGCCAGCAGATGGCACTGTATCATTTTTAACAAAAACTTTAATTTGAAAATTTTTAACAAAAACTTTAATTTTCAACCATTTATCTATTTTTCGTCAATAGCGGGGAACATTAGCTTTAAAACAATGTTCGATTCGTAAATTTTGAGGAAGAATTATGGGAGTTATGGCGTTGTGACAAAAAAACACCTTTGAGAAATAATATATATGATTTATTCTCAATTTTTGTCATATCTCTAGCATGGAATTTCTACAAGGAAGCAGACAGTCGCACCTCACGCAAGCTGTTTCGATTCACGCTTCTTCACTTGCCGTTACTCATGTTACTCATGCTGATAAGCAAGAAGCACCATTCCTCTCCCACCAGTGCCTCAAGTGCAACTGATGCTGTAGTGTCAACCACTCCTGCCAGCAAAAGCAGTGTTGAAGTCAAGACAGTGGTAATACCAGTGGAGAAGAAATTAGTGTCTTAAAATAATTCTGTCCTGTTGACAATGCCCTTGAACTGGATTGTGAGACATAGCCTGAATTAGTGTTTATAGTTTGTACAAAGTTGATAATGGTGTGATTCCATTGTTGGTCTCTGTGCGTGTTTTTTCTTTTTAATGTTGTTTCACAGAAGATGCATAACTTTTAGTCCCTCAACAACGAATCCCTAAGTGGAGGACAGAATGCACTTGCTGTGAGATAGTGTTCTGTTGATCAGAATATTTCTGTTTGTGACATTGCTGTATACCTCCTTTCTTTGGAGGAATAAAAATTAAGTGTGTTAAATAATTATGCGGCAAGGTATATTATTGATATCGCTCATTAACATCTTGTACATAAATAAGGATCAGCATTGATTGTTGTTCTGTAATGCGACAGAGGTTCATTGCAATTTACCAAATTGCCTTGTCAGTTGGACATCAAAAATGAGTTATCCAATTCCAAGGTTGATTTGATGATAAACGAGTACTTCAATCTAAGTGCTGTGGAGGTTTTTGTCCTCATGCAACTTGTTGGTGAAACATGTTGAGTTAGCCATCTTAATTAGTTGACTTCATTGGCTTTCTTATAATTTAGGCTGTTATTATTTTCCTGTACATAATTATGTGTTCCTTGCATAAACATTTGAAACCAATTGATGTCTTTTATTTTGCTCACTCTCTTCATGATTACGGATCAAACATTAAAATAGCAACCATTTTAGCGAGGTTTGTTTACTTCATTGTGACAATGCTTGCTTCTAAATTTGATATAACTAATAAATTCAGGCTTCACTTTGTGGAACCTCTCCATATCGGAAATCAAAAACTTTTAAGTAATGGTCCACTAATATTTTTATTGTTTACGACCCGGGTTTCGTCACGTAATGACATCTTCAGGTCGTAAACAATAAAAATATTAGTGGACCATTACTTTAAAGTTTTTGACTTCCTTTCTAAATTTGAGTTGCACATTATCAGTCAAAATAGTCTCTTTGTTGCACAATTTGGTGTTTAGTGTCCAAATTTTGAATTTCACTGTTAGAATAATGAAATTTCAGGAGGAAATCTTTATGCTCAAACTCTGTTTCAAATAAGGGTGACATTCTAAATCTAAATATTACCCTGCAATCCGCCACCTAAGTATCTGGCATTAGGACATTAGCTGTTGAAAGATGTTAAGGGTAAGGTCACAGGTAGGTGAAATGATTAACTATATTTTGGGAATGTTTTTGAGTGAATTTTATTATGGTCACTAATGGTACGTAAAAGAACAAATTATTGTACTAATCTGTTAGGCAGTGTATCTCTCTTATTTTATCCCTTCTGTTGGACCTAGAGCTGTAGTAGTCTGAGTAGCCTCATTAAGTCTCCAGCTGCTTCCAACTTAATCCCTATACTAGTTCTGAAACGCCTTTTTTGCTCGTAGCAGTAATTAATGAAATGTGTAGTTTCCTTTACATTCTATTTAATTTTCACGCTAAATCTTCCTCTCTGGGGTCCAAAATTCTCATGGAATATTCAAGGAGTGTTCTAACTGGAGCAAAGTAGAACTTCTCCTTTACTTTTTCATTCAAGGACCTTCCTACTTCATGCTTAATAAAACCTAGTTTCGTTCAGGCTGTACCGCATTTTGCGGCATTGATCGATGTCTTTGAAGGTAAATGAGGACATGTAAAGGAAAATAAGTATACATATTATGTAGCCCTAATTTCAACTTTATGAAGCAAAAGAATGAGGTAAAGGCGAGAAAAGCCAAGGGAGAAGTTAACACCTGACTTATTGAAGAATCTAGGTAATAAGGGAATACAGACTTTTTACAAACTTATTCATAGGATGTGTGAGGAAAGATTTGGTCAAAGGATTTCAGAAATACAGTAGTTATACCTCTTGTAAAGAAGCAGAATGCATGGTAGACTAACAATTAGTTTAACACGTTCAGCGCTCAAGGACGTTCTGGAACGTCCTCTGGATGCTATCGGGTGGTGCAGGACATACTAGAACGTCCATGTTCAAGCCATTCTTTACGGCCGGCCAACGGACTCTAGTCACTCGTAAGGCAATTGCAATTTTGCTGGCGTCATAGCTTAAGCTTCAACCTTTTCTATGGTGGGCTGCGTTTTTGAATGCGATGTTTAGTTACATAAAGGCTATGTTTTAAACTTTTTCAATTTTTGTGGTTTGATACGTTAGATTACAAGTGTATCTTGGTTGTTTTTATCATTTTTCTTTCGTTTTTGTTCATCTGATTAGATTTAACAATATCGATTCGACAAATGCGGGATTCAGATTAATAAAATATTGGCCTTCAACTAACACACCTTGTGTTTGAATCCTGTTGCAAGTGTATATATTGTAGCTGTAATGTTACCCATATGTGACATAGTTCGATGTCACTTATATCGTATGGTGGTAAATCAATCTATAAAATAAATTGAAATTTTTAAATCTGCAGCGAAATCTACAGCATTCTACAAAACTTGAATATGCCGTTTCTAGTACACTCAGAGCCACTGTTCAGGTGTATGATAGGGGGTGCTATAGCATCAGCCCATGAATGTATTTTTCTACGTCTACAATTTTTGTTCAATCTATTCACACATATATTCCTTATTAAGGGAATCTATACAGTGATGAAGAAAATAAAATAATCAAAATATAGTGAATGATATAGTGTATTAATAACAATAGCAATTAATAAAATGTAAAAAATCTTTCTTTTGACAGTTGATTGTCAGTTGCTCCCTAATTTCCAATGTATTATAACGTCAGGTATCTAGTACCATTTTTATAATTTTTTAGCTTCTCAGGTGGCGATTTCGTTTTGTATTTATAATGTGGATATTACATTTAAATTTTATTAAATTTTTACCATTATGTCTTCCACATATTGTATTTTCTTCGTCTTTGCAATTGTGAAGCCCTTTTTCACCGTGGTCTCGTAGCAGATTGGTGATTCATTTGTCAGTGTATACAAACTTTTTGATAAAGAGGATCAAGTTTGAACTATTCGCTAGTACATTTATTGGGGATTTCATTATTCTTCTAAAATATTGATCTTACGATTTAATGAACTTCTTAGTGGTGCACCTACAATTTCATAACCACTACAAATGCTGCACATGCTAAATTAGCTGTTGTAAATTAAAATTTAAACGTAAAAGAATTAACGGTAATGGTGGAGTGAAAAAGTCTTTGAGAAACAAAAAAATTAACGCACAAGGTACTATAATCATTTCATTTTAAGTTACTCATATGTCAAATACAGGGAAAACCCTTCCCTGTGAAAATTTATGTAGTCAACTCCCTTTACTCTGTTGTATTTTTAAAAATTTTCATTTTATTGTAGAACTGCCATCGTAGATAACTTGAAAACGTGTCATCCCTCAGATAGTTCCATAGTGTACATTGAGTTGTTTATCAAAAAATCGGGGCACACTTTGATGAGAAACTTCAACTTCCCTTTTTTACTCATGGACGCAATTCTGTGTTCAACATTTCTCTTCTCAATAGTACTGTTGATACTCTAGAACAGCTGATAAGGACAGTTCATGAATCATTCCGAATGCAAATCTAAGAATGAATGAATCTATGCCATGATTATTTTGTTCAAAACCGTTAACCACTCTGTTGTCTCAGCTGTCTTCCAAGCTGGATGCCTTTCACCCCCAACCGTGACATTGTTCTATCATGCACTTCCCTCCTTGATACCCTCGCTTACCCCTCACCGAGGGATCCCCACCCTCCGTCTCCATGCTAGCCGTTCGCTGATGCCTGCCGTTCATCCACACCCAGCTCTTCAGGCCAGCCCTAGTGATTCTCCTTTCACGCTCCACTCTTTACAGAGACCCACCATACACCCCCACCATCGGCCAACCCAGTGCGTGGTCAATGCTCTGAGCCCTTCCCCCCATTCCTCACCCCTTGGGGAGTCTCACACAACCGCCAGCAGCCCTTCAAACCCAACTTCTCTCTCCCCCTTCCGTCTCCTCCCGTCCACTTTTCCTTTCTGCCCAAAAATACTTTGCCAACCACCCCTAAACTGATACATATATCCATGGATGTGACGATATATTTTCTTGGAGACCATTTTTCTGCGGTGTGGATACATTGGAATACCTTTGTCAATTGTAGAACACTGCAAATTTGGTGAAATTATCCTTATCAATATGAAATAGAAAATGCAAAATCGAAAATGCCAAGAGTGCCAAGCAAGGGATTAGGACGGACAATCCCACAAATCGTGCGGTTTGTGAGGGAAACCCGTAATTATGCGTTCCACCTTGCTTCATAAATTATCACAGGAACATCAAATACTGAAATTTTGTAAATATTATTTGTAGTTTTCAAAACAAATTTCTATGCAGATGTATTTTTATGATTATGATTTTTGTCGGTGATTTTAAGTTTTAAAAATGACTGCAGGAATTTTGTTCTTTTATGAACACAGCCAATGGCTTACTATGGTAATTCTCAATCAAAGATGCTAGCAATTCCTTTCCTGGACTAACATTTTGAATTCAGTATTATAATGATCAAAATTCTCAGCAAAAAGACAGTTGTACTTCCAAATGAGGAATTTTCTTTTGAAGTTTTCAAAATAAATTGCATTCAAAAAAATTTAATTATATCAGCACAATATTTTATAACCGAGAGGATTAAATGAGTGCAAAGTGTAAGAGGAGTGTACAAACTGGATAAACTCGTGAAATTATGAGCTTAACAGCAATTAAGGTTTGTTATTAATTTAATTATTTGGCCAATCTGGATGCAATTATGGTGATGAGAATACTTACAGAAAGAAACAGTATATAATCAGGATGTTTTTGCTTGCCTTGTGGATTTCAAAGAGGTGTTTGACCGAGAAAAACAGGAAAAATTAAGGCAGGTACTTGAGGAAATAGGAATAGATTGACAGGATAGCAGCCGAACATACAAGCACGATTGCAGCAGTGAAAGGGTTAATAGTAATGAAAAAATTAAGGTCAAATGGTGAGGGAAAATATACAGAAGACTTAACTGGGACGAACATGATGAAGTAGATGATGAATGAATACTCAGATAAAATCATGAGGGAGGATAGCGGAGTACCCAGATAAAAATAATTGGTCTGTACCTGCTCAGATAATAGCCTGTAACTTCTCTGAAAGACTTTCATCTGACCTGGAAGAGGTCTGTAAATGAAATGAAGTGGTTTAAATTTTTAAGATATCTCAAGATGTTACAATCCAGACCAGTAACAGAGCACTTCCAGATCAGATATTAGTCTTTCAGTGCAGTTACAGATGAAATATTTTTACCCGAAGTAAAACTGCAAGAAAAATAATACGGAAATCTGAAATAAAGAACTGAGAGAGTGGCAAAAGCAATGGTAGAGTAGTTGGTACAACAGAAAGAACCATGGGTCACAAGAGAGATACATAGAGATGGAAGAATGTAAACACAAAGCTGGGAAAAAAGTGCGGGAAACTTGACAACAATTTTAAAGAGAAGTAAAGAAAACTAGGGAAGGCAACTGGAGAGAGCAGATCAACTCCTATGAGAATTTTCATAGAGATGAAAGAGGAAAAAACACCTAATATATTAGACAGTGGAGGGGAATGTGACATCGATGTGGACAACATTGGACCAGGTACCCTTGATAGGAAATATCAAAAGGCATTAAACCATGAGATATGAAAAGGAATTAGGCAGTCAGGCTCGATAACATACACCTTCAGAGTTTCTGAAGAAAAAAATGGTGAAATGGAAGAGAAAAATATTATGTGCTATTTCCTAGAATCTATAAAGAAGTGGTTAAACCAGAAGACTTCATCAAGACAGGACTGATTCTTACTATGTTGTGTGAAAAACAACTGTATATGATATTTACTCTTGCAGTTATAGATATTAAATATTTCACCCTAGTTATGCCTGAAACTATCTTCTATACTTAAGGTAGTTTGAGTGAAATATCATTTCATCTTGAGGTCAATGAATTTGGTCTCATTTTAAAGGAAAATTGTCTCTCTCCCAAAAATAACAAAGTATCTGCCTCTTACCACAACATTTTGCATGATTTTTGAAATAAATACCATCCCTTTTACAAGGGAAATGGTATGTGTATGCACTTTGAAAATAAATCATATTATCACCACAATAATTGTTTCATGATCACAAAAAACCTTCCTTTGTGAAGGAGTTTCAAATGTTCCACATGAACAAAAATTAGTTACAGGATAATACAGATATTATTAAGAAGAAAGACGCAGGGAATAAAATGAATGCTCAAGAAATACTGGAAATTTGTAAGCCTGCCAAACCAAACAATTTTGCAGCTGTGTAAAGATTTTTGGTTCAGCCACCCATCCCCATTACCTGCCACCCCCTACTCCATCATAGGAGTATTGCCACACCCTCCAGCTTTCCCTTTCACCCCAATCCATCGGTGACCCTCCTGACATGTTTCAATTACTTAAACATCCTAACCCTACTCATCCCCCCAGTGCCCTGTCCTGGGCAGAGTAGTTGTTAATAGTAAAATCACCCTGTCCAATCTTTCCCTCTTTACTACCCCTTCACCTCATCACTCTGTCACAAAGCTGCAGCTGCCATGTATTGCGCATTTCCCTCCTTGATTCAGTCCAAAATATTTACTCCGCCGCCCCCCACTCCTCCTGCTCACCTACCCTCACAAAATCCCCCCCACCTATAATCCCCTATCCAACGCTTCGGTCTACTGTCGGTGCAAAAATTATGTAGACTAAGTTTGGACACTGATTAAAAATGAACAATGGTACCTATATGAAGGCGAGTTACACCAAATTTTAGCTTGTTTTATTTTGCGTTTAACTATGGTTGCCAATTATTTTTACAATACACTCTCGATTTTTTATTCCGGTGAGAACATAAAAAGTGCCGGTTTTTTGCCGTTTCCGAACGGAACGCTCTCTTTGTCACTTAATAGGGAAGAAACTTGAAGTTAAATGGTAATGAACATGTGATATTATGTGGGAAAACAGATTTAAATGAATTTGTAAACGTTCAGTTCTTTCCAATGTGCCAAAAGTCATTAGCAAGTTCATGAAAAAACTTTTTCTTGGTTATGAAAAGTAGTAGACGCAAGATCTTGGTCTTGTTTTGAAGCTCTTTACAGATTTAAGAACAATTACCATCGAAAACTCACATTGCGATATCAATTTTTAACGAATTAATAAACTACCAAGTATTATAGCGGGCTCAAGCCAGCGGCCGTCTTTGCGAGAGGGGGGGCGGGGGTGAAAATTTGAGCGCTGTTGCCAGTTGCGGGTTGCGGGCCGAAGGGTTGTATATTACGACCCTAACCGAAGAAGGTCGCTCATGAATATGCCGCAGTGTTCAAAACACGTCTTGCCCATCAAATAATTTGTAGAAGATTACCGATTAGGTCAATGGAGAGGGCATTACGTCATCAAACAGTAGCCTAACATCCGAAATCCACATTATCGAATGCGCCGATGTTTATAGAAATTGTTTTGATAGATGCGTTAGTTTTGAGCCGTAGGGTGGACGATTTTTGGAATTTCACGTACAAAGTTGCAGGTGACCGAAATCTAGCAACACCTGATTTATGCATAGAGAATTATAGAAGTCGAGCATTTTTAGGCGTTAAAACGAGGAAATTCGACTTTTTACGAAATATTTATTTAGAGAAAGGCAATTAGCGGTCTGAATAATTTTTTTTAATTCTCGTTTTGCTTTAAAAACAGCAAATGCAATGTCTTAGAATTTGAATGAAAAATTCGCGTTTCTCTTCTACTTTTGTTACCGATTCATTTCAGCTCTTTCGGTGCGTTTGTTCATGGCCTCCTTTATACGTTGTTTAATTTTATTCTCGAAAACGACTGACGATTTTGACGGAATGGTGGTATGCATTAAAGTGGACGAGAAAATATGATTGAAAACGGTTCATTTTTGGAGAAAATAATTTTATTTTACTTTTACTTACTTACTTTTACAAAATTACTTTAAAAAGTCAAACTTTTAACATGAGCCTAATGGGTAACCAAGGCGGCAATATGTTAAACAACGTTAATTTGCTGTTTACCAGCAAATTTACCGTTAAGGCTAATTTCCTGTTTATCGGCCCCCGTAAACAGCAAATTTACCGTTAAACAATTAAAGTAAACAAAAAGAAGACATAAACAAACATAAAGCACACAAAATGTTTTATAGATTGGAAAGTTACACTGATGTATTTATAGAAAGTTGTCATGGTGCTGTTTAAAACGTTTCCTTAAACTCTCCCGAAAAGAGTAACTTCAATAATCTCAGGTACAGCCGGAAGAAGAACGTCGTTTTTTGTACTATAAGAAGAAGCAGCTTATACTTCTCTTGGTGTAAGTACATCATTATCCACATCCATTACATCCATTATTGTATTTGAGCGTTGGTGTGTATATCTTGAAACATATTTTGGTTACTTAGGGCTGTATTCATAGTCGTTACCTGGGTGTCCCCCAGGTGTGGGGGACACCTAGGTAACTACTTACGCCCCTTGGCTCAGAAATAGTATTCATAGTCGTTACCCTGGGAACTGTTGTCCCCTAACCCTTCCCCAGGCCGTCGATTTCCTGGGTAAGGCATGAAGCTTACCCAAAGCTCCCCTAACGCAGTACTGCTGCCCACGAGTGGGACAAATGGATACTACTGTACTGATGGCAGTACACGATAATATCAACATCTTTCCATAGTAACGTCTTCTGTTTACAAACACGAGTACTTATTGAATCACCCTCGTATTCCTCATCATTTAAATTACATAAATATTTAAGTAATAATGAAATCATTCTCTTATATTCCTTCAATCATTTTTCATCAACATTTTGCAACAGTATACTGTATTATTGTTTATAACGTGCTTGGTTACGGTGAGAAATGAGCATCGAAAACATCGAGAACCATTCAGCGAAACCGTTCATATGTATTTTTGCGTGGGATTGCTGCCAAATCTCATACCCAAGCGTCCCCTGGCTGGGTGTTACCCAGGTAAGGTTTATGAATCGCTCAGCGTAGGGGACCCCTAGGTGTTTCCTGGCTAGGGGATACCCAGGTAACCCCTAGGAATACGACTATGAATATGGGCATTAATGCTATGGTTTCTACTCGACTTCATCATGGTTTTCATCGGGAATACAGATAATTATTCATTAAAATAAATAAAAATCGATGTAAGGAGAATGCGTGTTATAGAAGTAAATTAATGCTGATTTATAGTTAGTTATCTATCGAAAACATTGAAGAATTGCAAAATTAGGGCGGCAGCCCGTAAGCGTTTTAGGATAATCGAGTTAATAAAAGACGGCGCTCAGGCAACTCCCACATTTCAGCTTCTTGCATTGACCACCTTAGCCAGCGCCCTCTGCATCTTCCTCAATGAAGAATAATGTGTTTTTTAATTCATCAAGACCATGATTTCCGTGAGAAAAAAGATCGCACGATCGCCGGCATATAAATTAAATCAGGTTTAAGTCGTTTTACGGCGGAGTCACTTAAATGATCACCGTTCTGATTAGTCCACACCTCGAATACGCCGCGAGCATTGCGGACCCTGGTCATAAAGTTTTAAACAAAAAAATTAATAAACTACAAAGAAAAGCACCGCACTTCGTCAAAAACTGATGCGAACGAACGTATATGGTGTCTCACAACCTTTAGAGTGATTAAGGTGGGAGCCCTTAGAGACCCGGAGGCTACACGCTAGGCTAAGGTTGCTTGAGAAATTCAGAACTGGTGTGTTTCAGAGCGGCAGAGAGAATGTTATCATGACGCCTCACCACATCTTTAGGTCTGACAGATGGGATAAAATAAGAGAAATAAATTGCAGAACAGATAGGTACAAAAACTCGTTATTTCCGCGCACAATTAGCGACCACAATAAATACTGAGCTCCACTAAATACTCTCCCATTATACTTGTCACCATTTCACCTCCCAAAACCTAACATCTTCCTCTCTACATAAATGACTTGATTACAGTAGTAAAAAATAGCAAGCTCCGTCTTTTTGCCGATGATGTAGTAGTGTATAAGGAAATTAGAAATGAAGGGGACATCCAGTCTTTAGCTAAGGATTTAGATGCGATTGATGATTGGTGTGATAGTCGGCAGCTAGAATTAAATTTAAAGAAATGCGCGATAATGAACTTTTGGAAATAGAATGGCTTTCCCCGGAATAATTATTGCATCAAAGAAAATAAAATATCTAACGTAGAATCTATTAAATACTTAGGCGTCACCATTACTGAAGACATGTCATGGGGGAAACACATCAGGGAAATAACTAGTGTAGCAAACCGTAGATTAGGATTCATTAAAAGGATTCTAGGCAAATGCGATGAGAGAGTACGAGAAAGAAGCTATTTTACACTTGTCAGGCCTCATTTAGAATATGCCGCTAGTATATGGGATCCGTGCGAGGAAGGAATGATAAAAGAATTAGAGTGCGTGCAAAGGAGATCCGCTAGGTTTGTTAAAGGCCGTTATGATAATTGTATAAGTGTTACGAGTTTAACAGAAGAACTAGGATGGGAATTACTATCAGAACGCAGGTTAAAATTTAGGCTAAACCTTTTAAGTAAATTCGAAACAGAGTTTCTTTGAAGGCTTCCGCGACTCTTATAATTATTAATGTTGCTCTTTTCAGGTATTTCCGTCGCGTGTTTGGTTTTTTCGACAACAGTTTCTCCCCTCTTCCTGGGGGCGTCTTCAGGTCCGTTGGACATTTTTGTAATTGTTATTATTTATTTTCGTTGTTATGTATTGCGTTGCTAGTACATCTAGGACCATAGGGTGTCTCGATTGCCCGCTCCTCGTTGTGGTTTCACCACTCTCTCCCAGGTTGAGGCAAGTGGGTATCCATCCTC
The DNA here is from genome assembly GCA_963169105.1 of Ceriagrion tenellum. Taxonomy (NCBI): domain Eukaryota; kingdom Metazoa; phylum Arthropoda; class Insecta; order Odonata; family Coenagrionidae; genus Ceriagrion; species Ceriagrion tenellum. The sequence continues at coordinate 85,146,471 of OY720644.1, forward strand.
CCGATTGAAATTCGATGGATATTTCACCAGCTCTACCGCTTCTCTGATCAACCTGGGAAAATAACGATTTTCCCTTGAGAGTACTCTCACTTGGTCAAAGGCAATCTGATGTCCTGGCTCGAACCACGCATGCTCTGCAACTGCGGAGAGGCTGAATCTCTTCTTTTCGGTGGCCCTCTGGTGCTCTTTAATTCGGCACTGAATTGCTCTCCCCGTTTGGCCGATGTAGGATTTACCACATGTACATTTGATTTCATAGACTCTATCTAAGTCTATGAAATCAAATGTACATGTGGTAAATCCTACATCGGCCAAACGGGGAGAGCAATTCAGTGCCGAATTAAAGAGCACCAGAGGGCCACCGAAAAGAAGAGATTCAGCCTCTCCGCAGTTGCAGAGCATGCGTGGTTCGAGCCAGGACATCAGATTGCCTTTGACCAAGTGAGAGTACTCTCAAGGGAAAATCGTTATTTTCCCAGGTTGATCAGAGAAGCGGTAGAGCTGGTGAAATATCCATCGAATTTCAATCGGGAGGATGGATACCCACTTGCCTCAACCTGGGAGAGAGTGGTGAAACCACAACGAGGAGCGGGCAATCGAGACACCCTATGGTCCTAGATGTACTAGCAACGCAATACATAACAACGAAAATAAATAATAACAATTACAAAAATGTCCAACGGACCTGAAGACGCCCCCAGGAAGAGGGGAGAAACTGTTGTCGAAAAAACCAAACACGCGACGGAAATACCTGAAAAGAGCAACATTAATAATCGAAACAGAGTTGTTCACAGATGACGTTTGATATATATTAAGAACCCCTGCGTATTATGGTAGGTTTGATCATCTTAACAAGATGAGAGAGATAGATTGTCGTACCGATAGATTTTAAATGTTATTTTTCCCGCGTACTATAAGAGAGAACAATAGGCAGCGTAACAAAGGGATACGTTGGTGAAATATAGTTAGATTAGTCTGTAGTGCATGATGCATGTAATAACAACCAATAATCCCTTTCTTATTATGTAGATACTAACCATGTGACCCTATTATCTAGCATGACTTCATTGAATATGCTACTTGCATGTCAACAGTGCATGTTTAGTGATCTTCACCCCCTGCCACACACCCTCGTGGTGGCTCGCAGGGTAGTACGTAGACGTAGATCTTTACACGGCTTGTGACCAAACACCCACTGCCACACGCCAATGCGGCGGTTCGCATGGTGGTACGTGGATGCGTATGTTCGCATATTGATGTAATGGTAGAATTTTTTGGGTGACGTAAATGTATAGATTTTTCCGAGTTTATCCTACCAATACACACCAGAATTTGCCTCGGAGATATACGTTATATGTATGCTATATAACGTGTTTCCCAGTCATTGCCTCCTTGACTGGCGAAGATTTCCCTTGTGAGCAAGCCGCCACATTTTGCGCCATTCGTTATGCAGTGTCGGGAGGGGATGAAAAACGTGGCTTCAAACGGGAGCGATGGTAAGAAGGGGGAGAACAGACAGACGGCGGAGCAATTCTAGAAAGTATGCGAGGGAAAGCAGTGAAGGATAATGAGTGAAAAAACTGCTACTATATCTACATACTACCCTGAAAGATCCCGCTGAAGATATATGACTCGGGTACCGAGAACGAAGTTCTATGAGCTCTATTTCCTGCTGAAGTCTTGAGATGTATTCCTTCTATCGTTTCATAATTTTTGAACTCTTTAACTCCCAAATATTTCAATTTACTATAATTCTCATAATTCCATTTTATTTTCTTCAGTTACGATTTACCGTTGGGACTTTTGCGGACGCAAACAATTACTGTGATCTACATCAAGGCAATAATTCGTACTATCTAGTATATAAAACAAATAATTGATTCCCCCTTTGCTAAGAAATTAGGAAGACGGAGAAGCTTTAATTGCCTGTCCTACATATACATCTGCATATTACCCTGCTAGCCGCCGCAAGGGTGTGTGGTAGGGGGTATTAGGACACCAGCCGTGTAAATATGTAAGGGATAAGGTTTTGGGAGGTGAAATTGTCATATGTATTATGGAAGTGTATTTTATGGAGCTCATTTTTTATTATGGCAGCTTATTGTGCGCGAAAAAAAGCGAGTTTTTACACCTATCTGTTCGGTGATGGATTTTTCTTATTTTATAGCTTCTGTCAGACCTTGAGATGCAGTGAGGCGTCATGATAATATTCTCTGTGTCGCTCTGAAACACACCAGTTCTGAATTTTTCAAGCAAGCTTTGCCCAGAATGTAGCCTCCGAGTCTCTAGGGACTCCCACGTTAATTCCTCTACACCGAAATACCTGAACTCGGGAGTAGTTAGATATTGTTTCGTCGACCAATATCAACCAACTCCCAGATTTAAATCGCCTCAACAGATTCTACTACGCTTAATTAATCGGCAAAAATTGATTTATAATATGAAAAATCAATATAACATATAGACGAGGCAATATTTCTTTGAGAATTTCTCTTACTTTTTTTACTGAGCGTTTCTCGTCTGATAAATGTTAGTAATTGCTTTAAAGCATATGCATAATTCATTATGTCTTAGTAGTTATTTATTATAGTTGCTATTCATTATGTCTTAGTAGCATAGGGGTAACCTTACGCGAGCGGTGCAATTATTATCGAATACGGGACCCAGGAGCTAATATCACACGTGAAATGTATTTATATTAACCTTTGTACCTTAAAATAATGCTTGCTTTGATTCTTCAATTCACGACAGTTCGTAGCAATAGAGAAAAAAACATATGCCTACAACATCGTCTGCTACGATGCCATTGGACACCTAATACTTTCGGAAAACCTCCTATTTCTCATGAATACTGCATGTAAGTATCGTTGGGGAAACTCTTGTGTATAAATGACAGTTCCAAAGCTCATATTTGTCTCCATTTATCACAAATTGACGTGATGACGTATATCAGGAATGCCTTAAATATTCAATTCCAGGCTACCCCTGTGGACTTGTTGCGATGTAGGTGCTGCCTCTATGGATACTTTTTCTGTATTACATAGTGTTTTGTTCTTTCATTGTATCCTCCCGTCAACCCAATTCGGTGGTGTAAGTTGTAATAAAACTTCTGTGTTCTTCGCCAACAAGTGTGCAGTTGCTTGTATCATTACACTTGCTAAGAAAAACTCCAAAGTGTTGTCGTCAGCGCAATTATAACAATAAATTCATTGGGGGAATTAAATATAGTTTTTGTTAGTTGCTAAGGACGCGAGTGAGCAGTTTGAGTCGCGTTTCAGTTCTATAAATGCCGTCAAACGTTCTTGAACCATTGAAATAGATGGAGAGGGCATTTCATCATCAAACTGTTGCCTGACAACCGAAATAACAATCACTACGTTTACCTTTCAGATGATTTAAAGGTTACATTTACAAAACCACAACTTAAAAAAACACACGACCCGGGTTTTAACGCTTGAGCGTCATCTTCAGGTGCTTTTTCCGGGTTTTCAAAGTCTTGTATATATGCTTGGTAGGAGGGGGGAGGTGAGTGATTAGCGTGGTGTGGATGCGGGTTGGTCAGGAGCAGTGATTGGCGGGGAGTTTAGCGGGGGAGGGAGGAGGGAAATTCGGGAGGCGGCTGTGAGGATGGGAGATGAGGACGGGTACAAATACTCATTTAAAGTCTTCGAGTCAGGGTCATGCAATGTCTTTAAAATTTCCAGCTGCTCAAGTGAGTCAAGCACACGTCTATGGGTTGCAAGACATAAATTATCAAGATTAAAATCACTGTGGTGGTCATGGTTTGAAAGGTGTTTCGCAAAATTGCTCTTCAGTTCACAATTATTAAAATAGGCTAGCTGGTGCTCTTTGACTCTTACATTAAAGTTACGGGCAGTTTGCCCCACATATACACCTTGGCAGTCACCACACTTTAAAGCATACATGCCACTTCTCTTCTTAGGATTGAAAGGGTCTTTGCTTTTGTCGAATAGAGTTTTTAAGTTTTTTGGGGTTCTAAATGACACACGATATTTTTCTCGTGGGAAAACTTTGGCGATCTTTCCACTGATCGGACCTAGGTAAATATCTCAGAGAATACCATTTTTGAACTGTTTTGGAGGAAAGATCAACGGAGAATATTAGATTTATGGCCGCTTTTTTGGACTTTTTATCACTAGTTTATCTATAAGGTGAGATGGGTATCCATTGCTTTGCGCTATTTGTTTAATTATCCAGACTTCTTTGTTGAACTCGAGGTGACTGAGAGGGACATTGAATAGGCAATGAATAAGGGAGGGGAAGGCCATCAGCTTTAGGGCGTGAAAATGCCTGGAATCTGCCGGAATGATATGATCAGTGTAGGTCGGTTTTCGGTAGATGGAAATATGGTGCTGGTCATCGGTGATGGAAATACAGAGGTCAAGAAATTTAATGGTCCGGTTGGAGTCCTTTTCGCATGAGAATGAAATTTTTGGGTGGAGGCTATTTTAAAAAAATTGGTGAAATTATCTAGTTGCCTCTCAGTGCCTTTCCAAAGAACTATGATGTCATCTACGTATCGGTACCAGTAGACAATTGAGTGTAAAAATTTGTCTTTCGATTTCAAAAGTTTGTTTTCAAAATTATCCAATAAGATTTCCGCGAGAAGCGGAGAAATTGGCGAACCCATCGCTAAGCCGTCAGTCTGTTTGTAAAAACAGTTGTTGAATAAAAAGTAATTTTGCGATACACATAGAGACAGTAAGGTGGATATTTCCTGTGTGACTTTTGGAGGAACGGATGCTTTTTTGAGTAGTTCAGCCGTAATATCCAAGGTCTCGGCTGTTGGTACGTTAGTAAATAGATTAGCTATGTCAAAGGAAATGTTTTTTAAGTCGTGGTTTTGTAAATGTAACCTTTAAATCATCTGAAAGATAAAATGGAATACCACAAAGTAAACAAAGAACTTGTATTATTTACTACGTTTACCAATCCATCTCAAATCGATTTGGTCGATTCAGCTCGGTATGGTATACGCAACGGGCTAGTGGGATCGATATGAGACGTGGGCTAACTCGGTCCGCTTTCTCTGCCAGCCTGAGATTTTAAATCTATAATAACCGATTCAGATCGATATTTCAACCGATTTCGCAATAATAAAAAGGAATGTTTGTGGTCATGCACTACGTTTATCAATATAACTCAGATCGATTTGGGTGGTTCAGCTCGGTATGGTAAACGCAGCGGGCTACCTCACACTGCTTTCTCTGTCAGCCTGAGATTTAAAATCGATATGAACCGATTGAAATCGATATTTCAATCGGTTTCGCATTGGTAAACCAGGCGATCCGAGTGGGCAGGCTTAGAGTTTTCAGATCGGTCCGTGTTCACATCGATCTGAGTTCGACTGGTAAACATTGGTGATAGTTAAGGAATAATACTCCGAATTAAAAACACGTATATACATGCAACATTGCCGTAAACCCAAGTCAAAACAGTGCTTTGAGACGAAAACCTTAATGTATAATTCTTTCATCATGTATATTAAAGCATATGTGGTTATTTGACACGTATAAATGAATTTGCTGAAGTGAAGAATGATAACTAGACATTTTTTTCGACTTGCTTGAGAAGTTATTACAATCTGCACTCAATGACTCGCGATTCTCGCTCCAACCTCCTTAGTCGTGGCTGAATGATTCTAAAAATCGGGCTAGCTCTTAACGCGGGTTTACACATGGTATTTGACTTCCATGGAAGTAGCGAGTGTAGCGATATCTCGAATCGTATCGCCACTCCGAGGGTATCATTCTGCTTGCATATAACTTTCAGCTTTTTCCTAACAAACGGATGACGGAAGTAAACAATGAATATGGTAAATAAGAAAATCACCAAAGTTTGGCAATAATGGCGTTTGTATATCACTGTTTGAATCCCTTAGGGATTCGTGGGTTCAATTAGTTTGTATGAATTGCAATGATTATGCATAAATACGTCGAATCAAGTGTGTCAATTGTGACAATAATATTATTATCTAATAAGAGAAGCCATAAAGCTTACTATAGGAGTTTTTAAGCATTCTAATTATTTTTAGGTACAAATAACTTTTTACATAAGCAAAATGAATCCTCCTCCAACTCAGTTACTCGTTGTTTACATTTCAAATCTTCGTTTACTGTCACGTGACCGAGATTCCACCGAAAGCTATGCGATTTTATCGCAGAATCGATGTGCTACTTGCAGGTAAAATAAAATCCAGTCAATTTCCTCTTCAAGTTCGAACCCCGGTCGATTATTACCATTATCGACCCCTACTGCCGATTAAGGCCGTACTTATACTTCGAAGGGTCGACTTTTAGCGACTTGAAAGGATACTGTCATGGAAGTAACTTACATGTGTAATCCCACCATTATGCCATTGGAATCGGGCAATATATTGACCGTATGAAGGTGAAACAATGCTGAGTTTTGGCAACGTACTTTGAAGTTGTAATAATATCGTGTGTCTACTGTTTCTCTCTTTAGTTTAAATTTTGAGCGCTGCGCTGCTCGCCGTCATCCCGACGCTAATACCGGTCATACGAACCATTAAAGCTCTTAGTCACGACTATTCATATTGAATACCCGCGATTCAAAGTCAATGGCGACCTAATTATTAAAAAAAAAATATTTTCACGCGAGTGCGCTGCAACGCGGCGGCCATCAACGTGCTCTTGCATTTCGCGGTTTATCGATCTAGGACGGAGGGCTGCAACAGCACGTCCCCGCTGCAAGCGTCACGAACACATGGCACGGCGAACCAATAACGCCGGCCTTTTTGAGAATATGTAGGTTGCATTGGTCAATAAAAGTAAAAAAATTAGCACGCTTTAATTTGGAAACAAATTGCGATACGAAAAGGGTCGATAACAAGTGGACTGCCTCTCACGTAGACGTGGTACGTATTATGAAATTCAAGCGCCAGACATATGGCGACTTATTGACAAATTATTTTAATAATATATGGAAAAAATTGGTTCTAAATGGATTGAACTTTGTAACCATGATCTACTTCTACAAATCATAGATTTTTACAATCTTTTAATTTTTCTTTTATTTATTTAAAGTATTCTACCGGTTTTGCTGAATGTCAGAGAAACTCCTCCAGGTTTTCTACACTTTCAGATGCCTATCAACTTCTAGTATATCTTTTTTTGCCTCAGCATACGATCTGCCCTTCTTCATCCCGTCCATGAAATCTATTTTCTTTCTTCCTCTTCCCCGCTTGCCCAACATCCTTCGCTCTATCACATTCTTGAGCAATCCCTCGCCCCTTATTACATCCTCCATCCACCTACTCTGCCGATATCGAATTTCATTCAGAAGTTTCCTTTCCTCGCCCACCATCTCAAGCTCTTTGTCGCTAGTCTTCTTTTCCGTCCACCTTACATTCTCCATTCTCCACACTCACATTTCACATGCCTGCAGCCTATTCTCGTCCTCCTTTCTGAGGGTCCACGTTTCTGCCCTATACAACGCTACGTTACATATCAAGCTCTTCCTCTTCATCAGTTCCTTACCCAAGGACCCCGTCGTCAGCTCCCTTCTATTACTAAACGCCTGCTTAGATAGCGCTATTCTCTTCTGTATGTCTTTGCTACTACGTCGTTTCCTTATAGCGTACTATCTAAGTAATTAAAATGCTCTACGTGCTCCAGTTTGTGTCTTTAATGAGTACTTTTTGTAAACTCACTACAGGATGAGAACTCTTTACTCAGGCATTTAATGCGTAGATGGGTAGTTTGTAGCCATTCGAAAAAACACGATTTCATTAATTGGGAGACGTTATTTCATTCCCTGAATTTGTGGCTACAACAAAAGACGAGAACATATCGTGGTGATACATTTTTTGGAAATCCTACCGAAAGGAAACGATGAACATATTCCGCACAAATTCAAACTAGAAAGTAAAGAACCTCGTCGGTATAACCACGGAGTAAGGCAGGAGCTCAGGAGACAGGCAATCAAACAACTTACAGAAAAATTCTATTAAGTCCGGTAAAAAAAAACAACGGAACTTGCGGTGAGAGAAATTTACGTTGCTCAACGCTCAAGAACGAAGAAAATAATGCGTACTACGCCACAAAAATTCAAGAAAAATATCCTAGGTGAATTGCTACGTAGAATCTCCAACTCATTTTGGTCTTACGTAAGAGAGCTCCTGGGCGAATCTTCAACAGTTGTGTCTTTAATAGACAAAAACGGCAAAGCAGTCACGAGCAGTATCTTGTCTATTAAACCACAACTTTGAAAGTGTGTACACGAAGGATGACAGAGTATTTATTTCAGAGATTCCCGCATAACAAAACTTGCGCTCTTCCTTCACGACATCCTAAAACCAGGTGAATCTAAAACACAAGTTGACGCGATTTTCCTTGAATTTCAAGAAGGCATTCCACAAGACTCCTCACAAAAAAACTCATACAAATTGCAACCATGCAGAGTAAATGATAAAAATTGTGAATTGGATGCGGAAATTTCTCGTTGATGGCAAACAAAGAGTAGTTATTAATGGTATTAGCTCTAATATGGTTACAGTCATAATAGGTGTTCCACAAGGAAGCGTGATCGGCCCTCTCTTATTCGTTATTTAGACAAATGACCTGGGATGAAGGTCTCGAGTTAGCAGTAAACTTAGATTACTTGCAAACGCTACGGTCTTCCACCGGGAATTTAACGAAGACGCGGACTCAGAAGTTATACCTAAAGAACGTTCATTCATGACGCTTGAAGTGGGGACTGGAACTACATCTCAGAAAACGCGCCAAAGTGCACTTCTTGCGAAACTCATCACACCAGCATCTACTCTGTGGGTGGAGTTAGCACAAAGTTTAAGAAAATTTCAAATATCTTAACATTAGATATCTTGTCGACAACATATATCAAATTTTACGAGGTCCAGCATTAAAGAAACTAGGATTTATCAAGCGTATAAAAGGCAGGTCCTCGAATGAGAAAGTAAAAGAGAGATGATACTTCGCTCTGGTTAGACCACACCTTGATTACCACTCGAAAATTTGAAACCCTGGGTAATAAGCTTTAACCAAAAATATAAATAAAATACAGCGAAAAGCTGGGTGTTTCGTTGAAAACAGCTACAAGCGAACAGATAGTGTTTCTCAGCTTTTGGAGGGATTAGGTTGGAAGTCGCTGGTAACTCGGAGGCTGCACGCTAGACTCGGATTGCTTGAGAAATTCAGAACAGGTGTGTTTCAGAGCGACTAAGAGAATATCATTTTGACACCACACTACATCTATGGGTCTGACAGATGCGACAAAATAAGATAGATACTCTGCCGAACAGATAGGTACAAAAACTAGTTCTTTACGCGCACAACATGCGACTATAAAAAAAAGCTGAGCACCAATAAATTCACTCCGAAAATACTTGTCACCAGACACGTACACCTCCCAAAACCGTATCTCCTACATCTTTACACGGCTGGTGTCCTAACATCCCCTACCACACGCCGATTCTGTGGGTCGCAGGGTAGTGTGCAGATGTTGATGAACATAAATGATCCGATGGATGACATAGTCAAAATGAAAGAACAAGTTGAATTCTTTGAACATGGATGCTATGGACACCCACGAAGTGTTGCCTCAAACTGTACAGTGTGTGGGGGGGGGGAAGGGTTTCGTTTGAAACCAATCGAAATGATTCCAAGCATGAAACTAAGGAGAGTCACGTGGTACTATCACGAATGGTTCGAGATTTTCAAGAATTCGAACCACTCGTAAAAATCTCTGGCAGTCCTCCCGATCGAGTTTTCTTCGCGAGAATATTATCAGTGGATCATCTTTAAAATGAAACCACTTAGTTTTTTTCCACAAAAAAACTAAGAGGTTTCATTTAAAAAAGATGAACAACAAAAAATTCCGCAGAGTGAACTCGCCAACCATTGATTTTATTATCAGTGAAGTTGAATATCGTAATTAAATACACAATAAACAATGCAGCATACACTAAAGTTATCCGCGTTTCCAAAACCTCAGAGCATCTATAAAACAGAGTACGCTTGGGCTATCCTTGCAGTGTATTGTTAGCGGGGCCAGAGCAAGCCGGCACATGCGACGTGAGGAAGAGCAATCGATTGATTTTTATCCGATTTGAGTGTGGAGAATCTTATTATGATTTAATCTGTCATACCGTTAAAAAAGAGTAGTTTTTTAAAGGTATTTAATCATGTCATTTTGTCGCTAGGCAATCAAAAAACTTATAAAACTTTCCAATCGTTCGTCGTTGCACCACGTGACTCCTTAGTTACGCGCTTGGAATTAATTCGGGAAGTTTTCAAACACAACTCGCACAGAACAGATGTTATGACGTAACCAAATCGAAAATTACAAGGTTATTAACAGCAATGATGCGCGGAAGTCATAAGTAAGATATTTTGAAGAAGCTATCCTTTCCAAAATTTAAAATGACAAGAAGTTAAAGTTTCAGGCTTCACTTTGTGGAAAAGCGACACATGAAATGAGAACTCGCTTTGTACTTGCCGTATTGGTTTATTGTTTCCGACCATTGTTTCGATAAAGTTGTGTCATTATCAAGGCCAATTATTGATAATGACAAAACTTTGTCGAAACCATGGTCGGAAACAATAAAACATTATTGAAAGTACAAAATGAGTTATCTTTTGATAAATTGACCACCTCCCTCTCCCGCACCTTTCCCAACTGACCCCCGCTGCGCTGTGGGCTGAAATTCCGATTTAGCGGGACGAAAGTCGATTTTTTTTGCAATTTTTCCTAATAAACGGTATAAACGACTTATTCTTCCATGTGTTGCCCCGTGACCCCTCTCTGCTTGCGCATTTAAGGTAAAATTTGAACTTAAAATACGGTTTATCATAAAATCATGCATTTAAACACATCAAGCAGCTTGGCAGTGACGCTTGGATACGGAAGATGACCCGAGCAACTCTCGTAAACTCTCGTAAGCTTCAAATAAAAGCTACATGTAGACTGGATCATGTAACTACTGTTCTAACTCATCTGCGTTTACACGCGTTAAAAATAATGGTGACCAGCAACAACCCTAGTAACCCCGGCGTTGTTAAAAAGTTGTCTAGGGTTAGCGTCAATCTGCGTTTACACGTCGAACTCTTGCCAGGGTTGGAGTTAACCTCGTTAGAAAGCTAGTTATGTAAACAGGGCATAAGAGATCACAGGATCCTCACCTTAGTTTGTCCGGACAGCGGGTGTAGGCAACGCGAGATGACAGGTGACAACCGTTTTCCTCGAATCCTCCTCTTGTATCCTTGGCTACCGCGATTTCCGCCTTTCAGTCGAAAAAAACAGCCGCTCAGGTTGTCGTTCAGCGATCTCCACTCACTGGAAGCACACAGACTACTGCGCGACAAACCGATTCTTGCATTCCTTTCGGCCACCGCTTGACCATGGGTTGATTCGCCATTCGGTTGTTTGTTCGTGGCAGTTCGCATGTTCTTTTCGAACTTGGAGTTGAATGAAGTTCGGAGTGTGACGTCAAGCGGAAGGATACGTATCCGATCGTCAAATGTTGTTTGGTCCGCCGGGATTGACAACTTGTAAAGGACTATTTGACGCCAGATCGTGAAAACGTGATATCATCATGCGATATCGCCACGGCAGACCATGCCCCGCATTGACTCGGGTGACGTTAGACCAGGAAATTTCGCTTTTCACTGTTAAATGGTCAAGTTCCCCCAAAATAACTTAAGGATTATCTTCATCAAACTCGACGCCACAGGGCCGCCATTCCTCTAATGCCTCGTCTACACCGCACGTGTACTTAAACTAGGGAGTAGCCGGAGAGCCGGAGAGGGGGGGGGGAGTTGTTCAGGGGGGAACAGCTCCCCACGCTGGACGATATATGTCACATCAAATCTGCCATACGGAGCCGGACAGGATGATATCCTGCCCCCGTAGCATAAATCCTGGCCACGCCCATGCACTTAAGCAGGGTTACCTTTGTAACAGCACTTAAATGCAGACGATCGCCTACACGCAGATATTAAATCTACCGTTGCCCCAGCTAGTGTTCAACTTCTTATCACGCGAAATTTTGAAAATCTTTTGGTGATTTCTAAAAAAGCATTACAGCACAAACTAATGCATAAGAAGAATTCCATGAACACAAAAACTCAACTACTCTTATAAAAAAATTTAACAAAAGCATGATGAGTATAACTATCGAAACTTCTCGGCCTATCGAAGACAATGCCTCTAACACCTCGAAAGAACACCATCGATATCACCCAAGTTCACTTAATTAGGGGAAGTGTTAGGAAATTAGTGATGGGAAGGCGTCTACACAGTGCACTTAAGTGAAAGGTGCATTTCTGTGCTCCATTAAGTGGTCAGTTTTGACGCGGGATTACACGTGCAAGAGCCGAAATTCAACACGATGTGTTTTTATTATCATTATGACGATGCATTACCTTGGTAACGTTCCCTACCGAGGCCCTGGATAGTCCCCGGCGATCTGTTGCAGCAACCGGGATGGGAATCGCCTTCAGACCGTCGATTAAAAATAAAACTCAAATCTATTGCAAAGCTTCAAAACCAATGTATTTTCTGACGAAGTTGTTCATATCTTAAGAACTCCAACGTACTAGAGAAGATCAAATAATGAGAATAAAATTAGGGAAATAGGTTTAAAACGTCTTTTTTCCTGCGATTTAACATCTTCATACTACCATGCGAGCCGCCTCATGGGCGTGGCTGGGAGTGTTATGACACCGCCGTGTAAAGATGCAAGGTTTCGGGGGGTGAAATGGTGACTTGTATTATGGCAGTGTGTTGAGTGGAGCTCAGATTATATTGTGGTCACTTTTGTTCGCGGAAAGAACGAGTCTTTGCACCTATCTGTTCGGCAGTGTATCTCTCTTATTTTATCGCATCTGTCAGGCCCAGAGATGTAGCGAGGCGTCATGATAATATTCTCTGTGTCGCTCTGAAACATTGATGGTTGATGAGAGCCCATAATGGCTGCCAATGAGACTTTGAAGTAGGTTAGTCGACAGGTATTGCAGCTGGTTAGCTGATTTGATCCTTAATGTTTGTCTTTTAATCTGCCTCGTAGTGCTAACATCATATTTTGCACGAAAACTGCATGAATCTCGTTTCTCATTCATGGAGTTGCATTATACCTTAATTCAATAGTTTCTGAAGCATTGGTAGTACAGCTCTCGGTCAGTGCGTGTTGGTGAAAGTTACTACTATACTAAAATGCATGTGTGAGATAAATCAGCCCCTGAAGGTGGCCTTCAGGGGAATCTGTAGATGTAGAGGCAAGGTTTCATTGCCTTCATAATGACCGAGAACTCGAAGGGGGTTGGGGCAGTTGTCACAACTATACCCGACGCCCGCAACAGTTAAGTTGCTCTCCCTGACCTTTACCAAATTCTAACTCTCTATCTTCAGGGTAATTATTTTTCGGCATCATCAAACTTCGTACTTCAATCAACTGCAAAAATGCCTTCCGATGAAAATCAAGCTCGCAGTATCACAAGTTTAGCGAAGTAGATCTGTCTTATAGTCTGTGATGACAATAGGCACCAAAAATCATCCGGTTCTACTCTTTATCTTCTTTTATTCTACAGGGTGTCCCATAAATGTCACGCCACAGTGACACTGGAGCTAGGGCAGCCTAAGAGGAACCGAACCAGCCTAATATGACCTCAGTAAAAGTTGCTCGGTTTTCGAGGTATTGCCAAATTAAAGCTTTTTCAAAAATTTCACTTTTTTTACATTTCTAGTCCCAGAATTCACTTGAATAGCTCTCAAATCAAGTTTTTTTTATTGTACGATATCATCAATCGGTTATTAAGCTGACAAAAGGGTTATTTTATTGATAACTAATGTAAAACGAGGAAAAATACTGCATTAATCTTGACTTAACTTAGCAGCAAAAAAAACAACTTCGACTTTAACCGCCTGCCGTGAAAAAAATACTAGAAAGTAAATGAGATAGTAAATTCAAAAACTTGCGTACGTTATGCCGATTTTAAAATGGTATGATTAGGAAAAGTAGCGTGATTTTATATAGTAAGATACATGTATCATACCATTTTAAAATTGGCATAACTTACGCAAGTTTTTGAAGTTACTATCTCAGTTACTTTCTAGTATTTTGTTCACGACAGGCGGTCAAGTCGAAGTTGTTTTTTTTTGGCTGCTAAGTTAAGTCAAGATTAATGCAGTATTTTTCCTCGTTTTACATTAGTTATCAATAAAATAACCCTTTTGTCAGCTTAATAACCGATTGATGATATCGTACAATTAAAAAAACTTGATTTGAGAGCTATTCAAGTGAATTCTGGGACTAGAAATGTAAAAAAAAGGGAAATTTTTGAAAAAGCTTTAATTTGGCAATATCTCGAAAACCGAGCAACTTTTACTGAGGTCAGATTAGGCCGGTTTGATTCCTCTTAGGCTGCCCTAGCTCCAGTGTCACTGTGGCGTGACATTTATGGGACACCCTGTATATCTTCCTTGATGTCACTTAGCAGTTTGATAGGAGTCTTTACTTTCCTTTTCCCTATCTACCTCATCTGCTGCGTTATTCTCCAGCAAATTTAGCCACATGCACTGCCATTGAGCCATTTCTAAATCACAATCTTGTATAATAGACCTGTAGCTACCCTTTATTCAGAACACACCTCCGTTTTAAAATCAAGTTTATTGCTCTCATCTCTCTGCAATAATATTCATTCACTCACACGTTCTTTCGCTTTTTCCTGAATTTTTCGTGGTTTAAAAAATTTCCGATGAGTCTCATCGCATTGCCACATTCACCTTCCCTCAATGTCCACGATCCACAGAAAACATGCATGACTTTCTATTCTGTCTAAGGTTGATAACAGTTACATAATGTGTTACATAATAATCAGTATTCTCCTCGAAAAACTAACCCAAAAACATCACGAAAAAGTGGAACATTTTTTAGCAGTTTTATAAATTATGTGTGGGGCTCAAGGAGGAACCTTCGTTTTAGGCTAGTCCGTTAACCTTCATTGATTTTAGTATGTTTTATAAAGTAAGATGTCTACAATGAAATAGTGTGAAAACATTACTCGGCCATCGTTAGTTAAATGAAGATATATTGTTTTAAATATTAAATTTTTTACACTGAAATGCACAGTCTAAACGTCAAAATGATGGCATCTCTCCACTGAACTTTTTTCCAGCTCAAAGTCCGTACGAATAGTATTGTTCAAAAACTTGTGCAACATGTTCTTGACATTGAGACACCTAACCTATTTTTTCAGGTTTGGTTATCGATAGTATAACACGTGTATTCAGGTTTAAATAACTGACTTCCAGTTTTCGTCTGAGCACACAGCCGACATACTGTGACGATTGTTGCAACGTTGCCAAGGGAAACTTCTGCTGTTTACCTCGTTTATCAAATATCTTAGAGAACTACTTCAAAAGTATGCATTTAACATGCATTACTAAATGTTTTAGGCCTGAAGATTACCATACGCTTCCCTCAGTTCGTCAAAAAACCATGATATCAAATCCTACAGAATAGCTACGGAGGTTGGAGTCAGTTTATTTATTGGCTTTTATTACGAGGTAAAAGCTACGGTTTAACGTTTATGTAAATTTCTCGGGCTCGCCACCGGGTAAGATATTCGTAGGCAGCCGACGTTTCGGGTTCCGACTCGTTACCCATTCTCACGGCTACATATGCGAGCTTGAAAAGACCGTTTAATTTGGCGCTAGGCGGGGCGGGATTGGTCGAGCCCCGATTGTCGTGGTGGAGGACCGTTGACCAGCGGGGACTTAGCTCTGAATTCTTCTCAGAATTCTATTCCAAGAGCTGCTGATCGTGTAACCAGCATCCCGGTTGAAATTCTTCCTCTCCAACCTTATCTCTATCGCCTCTTTGGTTAAGCGATCCCAAAATTGGCCGGATCGCCAAAGAACAGTCGTGTCATCCCAAATGATCTTATGGTCCCGACTCAGGCTATGCTCAACTACTGCTGATTTTTCCGGTTGACCAAGCCGGAAATGCCTACGGTGTTCCTTCAGACGCGTGGATATAATTCGCCCAGTCTCTTCCACGTAGACTTCACCACATTCGCATGGGATTCTATATACCCCCGGAGTCATGAGGCCAACTGGGTCCTTTGCCCTCACAAATTACGCAAATTTTATTCGCCGGGAAAGTGCAAAATCATACAAAAGGTTTAACGCTTTGCCATATCGGATTCTACTCAAAGGAGTTGTGAAATGACATTTTAAAAATTTTACTAGGCAACACAATTCCTTTTATATTTCCTGTTGCATCGATTTTAGTAAAAATCGCACTCGTTTATTTTTTCTAAATTTTATAAAAGAGGTAGCGTTTAAATTAAACTCTCTCGCACAAAAAGTGTTGACTACAAACAATTTCTTTGTCCATCGCATACAAGGAGTTAAGAAACGATGAGCGGATGTGAAAATGATGTTGACGGCTTCATGATTACATAATCTACTTGCGATAAAAGTTTGGACCAAGGCTGCGTCGCTTGCTGCGATATATCGTATGTAGTGATTTCAGCGTCATCTACTTCAGGCGCAAATTTAAAACAGTACTTTAAATGAGACGATTATAGGTTATAATTTATTAATAACTATTTTAATTGTTTATACTCAGTGAATTTGTTAACAAAAAACTATGCTATGATTTCGTTAGGAAAAAGTCACATGGCCTGCGTGATCCGTATCAAAATAACGAACATGGCGGCAAGTCGTGAATGTGAGAAGCGACCCGGGCGGCATTATTGCTCAGCCAGTTGTTGCAATCATTTTTCTGGCTGCAGATTAGACAAAAAAATTGCATTTTTTAACTTCCCGAGTGATTTAGCGAGGTAAGTGCGGTGTGAATAAGATGGTTAGATGTTTTACAGTTATGACCGAAGCCTGCTCTTACTTTTGTATTGACATCTAATTAATTAATTTGGCCTATGGTCCTGTAGTATGGCTGTGCGAGGATTTATGTGAATTCATGCCAAGTTTGAAAATGAATTCCACTTCATTGTTTCAAATGTTATGTTGAAGTTTTTGTAATGATGTAAATTGTGTCTTCAGTATCATTATTCACAATAAAGTTTGTGTGAATTCCATTTGGTTTCTTTTCATTGAAAATTATGTACAAAACCTAAGAAACAATATTAAATATCAGGAGACCTCGTGAATTTTCATCATTTGGACCAATATCGGAAGAATGCAGAGGTCATGTTATAAGCTATCGCTCAAGGTTTCAGTGCTTCGGTTTAAATTTGGCGGGGTTATCGTGGTTGGGAAGCGCCTGACCGCTAGAGTGCTCTGATCGTAAAGCATTACCTGGCATTACCGTTGAGGGAAGGGGAGCGTCGCGGTCTTGGTTTGGACTTCTCTTTAATTAGCCATTGTTGTCCCACAATTTTGTAAACTTGACCAAATCGTGAAGTTGATCGATTTTATCCTTTTTTATTCGTTTTCTTAAGACTAACATCAAGCAGGCGAATGAGATCGCTCCAAAATATATTTCAATATATTTCATTTTAGATGCATAATATGCTCTATTGATCACGCTCAGTGCTTACGTGGAATGTCACTACGTTTACCAATCGAACTCAGATCGATTTGGCCTGTTCAGCTCGGTATGGTAAAGGCAACGGTGCTAGGGGGATCGGTATGAGAAGCAGGCTAACTCGTCCCGCTTTTTCTGCCAGTCCGAGATTTCTAACCGATATGAACAGACTAGCTTACCCGTGCGAATATTGCGCACAGTATGCAGCTTCTTCCTGTTTCTTCCTTCTTTCTTCCTGTTCTTCTACCTGTCGAATATTTCGCAAAGTATTCAGCTTCTTTCTTTTTTCTTCTTGTTCTCCTACCTGTTTCTTCCCATGGACAATTATATGTTATTAATGTTTGTGTTAAAGATACATGACGTAAACGGTCACACTGATTGCATGTAGACTGTAAACAATCTAACTAAACGATGCGTTAATAGATGGCGACTCCTACAGTCTTTTAAGCACGTAACTATAGCCAACATATTAGTTAATTATATTGTCCACAGATGGAACTGTTAATTTTTGATAATTAAAAAAAATAGTTTTGCAAAAACTTTAATTTTAAACCATTTGTCTATTTTTCTTCCATAGCGGGGAATATAACCTTTAAAACGATGTTTGAATCATTAATTTTGATGAAGAATTATCGGAGTAATGGCGTTGCGACAAAAAAACACCTTTAAGAAATATAATACATGATGATATAAATATGAAATCAAAAAGTTTTAATTGCATTGACTTACCAGATGACCATTCACCCATGTACAATCACTATGTGCATTTCGTACTATTTTCGTTTTAAACCTTTTTTTTGAAGTTTAGAATTTAAAAAAAATGTGTGGAGTCGATATACCTCGAGCGAGTAATCGACATGGAAAAATCGAAACTTTTAAGTCAAATTAATGGGTAAATAGTGACATTTGAGATTGAAATTGTATTTTTCGTCAGAAGCCGGTGATTCAACGTTTAAAATGATACCTCCTTTATCACTGTAGGTGCAGTATTAGCGGAGCATATACGGAATGACAGAAAAAGACCTTTCTGTAATAATATATATGATTCAAACCGATATTTCAATCAATTTCGCGTTGGTAAGCCAGGCGATCCGAGTCGGCTGGCTTAGAATGTTTAGATCGGTTCGAATTCATATCGATCCGAGTTTGATTGGTGAACGTAGTGTATGTCAATGTCCAGGGCTATACTATTTTGACGGGCACAATGAACCATAATTTACTCATTGCAGTACATTTGATATAACTTAAAAAAAAAACAGTGCGTCGAGGCGCTGGTTCAAAATTAAAATATTTGTAATAGATGAGGATGGAACATTTAGGTTTTTCGACGAAGGCAGAAGGCGAGATGGATGGTCGACTCCAATTGTGGAGAGCGGATTAGTGGGAAAGGCTTTATTGCTCGAAAATTCATTCAATTTCAACTTTTGCAGAAATTAATATGTACCTACAACTGACTCTGGATTTGTATTGTTTGTTGGACCGGAAGTAATTTGTGGAACTTATGGGGCCCATGTTGATGATCATAAGTAGGGCTTAAAATATTTTGGAAATGATTGGGTTGGGAAATAGAGATTTTTTTGGCAAAGGGAGAAGGCTATATGAAATGTTATAACATAACATAGCAAAGAGATTAATTGTTAACTTCCACCAGCACCTCGATTCTGTAAATGTCACAAGCGTCATAAGTCACTATTTACACGTTCCAGTTTCCTTTCCATTCCTGTCCTATGACGCGTCCTGCGCATGCGCTCCAATCTATTCCAGGTGGCGAGACTACTCGATCAAACTTGAAAGCTGACAGGAAAGGATTAGCCGGGCTTTCTATCCTGCTGCGCACTGGAAAGCGCTGATCGGCTGAAAGCTGCGCTTTTCGTGCCATCTAGTGAATGATTTCCAAATGCGTGTACCCACCGATTAAACGCGGGCACGGCGTTTCCTTGAATGTGACGTCATCGACTGGCGTCAGTAATGGAAAGGAAACTGGAACGTGTAAATAGTGACTAAGGGAGATAGCTATGACGGGCAACTTATGACGGGCGTCTTCTACAAGCGAGCGTCAGAAGGCTTATAACGATACGTTGTCACAGGGAACCAAACTTAGCTATTAGTACGTTGGTAGCCCTTCATAAACAAGAAAAAACAATGGAAATCACCGACGCATCCCCTCCACCCATCCAAAAAATTGACTAACGGCAACCGTGGAAACTATCGTCTCCCAACTATGAACAAACCACAACAAACAGCCAAGGTTTCTTTTAAGTAACTAATCATTTAAACAACAAACACGTGTGTTTTATGCTCGAAAATAAAGGGATACTTTGTGTAGGCAAGTTCCTCATATAAATTAAGTTTCCAAGCTAATATTGTGAAATATGATTAGCAGCTACTATGCAGTACCCGTAATTTGAAACCAATCGCATAATAGGGATACATTTGTCCAACATACATCGAATGCGTTTAAGGATCCCGGAGAGAGGTCTCGAAGTAGATAGTGGGTTCAATGTTTGGGGTAAAATACGGTATTATTTTGAAGAGGTGTGCAGTTTAGATTTTGGCCCACCGGCTTAAAGTCTACCTAGAGTTATCATAATCGACCGAATGCAGTACGTGTAGTTTGAAAGTTTTAACTGTATGAATATGCGTGCAACTGAATAGAGTTAATGGGAGTAAAGTCCACACACATCATTAACAATTTTTTGATAATCGTTCTTGTGCAACATGTGTAATAATAGCAATGAAGTTAAGTTTCATATTTTAAAACGAAATGAGGAATCCCATCGAATAATTTAGAAAACATACCAAAGTAACATATTTAAGTACCTACCTACCTTTTCAATTCATCGTGTGAGTCAGAATTTAGGATTGAATGGCTACTCATGCACAACATAATATCGCGATTACCCCGAGCAAATTCCACGATTATTCTAATGATAGCTACAGTTAAAAAACATATAGAGATAGATTTCTACAGTCTGTGACTAAATTATGGCCACTAATGTGGTATAATTTCGTGGTTGTCATGTATGCATATATCTTCTATGATGCTAAACACAACACTTTACGTGTATTCGTGCAAAATGTAACGTGTGCACTCTAAATTAGAATGGTATTCTAAGTACAATTTTTGAATTCCACATTTTTAAGAGTAATTACGATGATATTTTACTTTTTTTCAATGAAATATTGCCGATACTTGGTTTGATATCCTTCGTAGCTGATGTAAATACTCATATCCCACGACCTTATGACGCCTATGACGGGGGTTTTCAAGCGTCGTACGCTATGACAGCTATGACGGACTTATGACGCTTATGACATTTACAGAATCGCTCCTCTTCGCCAGCCGTCACAGCTATGACGCCCCCGTCATAAGAACGATAGTTATGACGCCTATGACATTTACAGAATCGACCCGCAGGAGCGTTTAATCCCATCAGGACATATTCGAATTCAAAAATAACTGATGAATACCGAGAGTAACTGAAAGTAAAGTCGTTGGTGGACTTAGATGGCAACAATAGAAGTACCCAGTTATCGGAAAACTGTTTAAATCTAACATGAACAGTTCAAAGTCAAGAATTCCATTTTAAAAACCTTTCAATATCAAACGGTGGCCTATCTGGCGAGAGTTCCGCCCCATTTAACTCGGAGTGAGGTCAAAGGAATGAGAGGATCATGTAACCAGAGCAGTTGACATAAATTGCGACGAATGGAGAGATGGCAAACAATAATGTAAGACTCTTAATTCAAGATGGCTGCGATGCGCAGTGACAGACCCGAGATGGCGCAGTAGTGATCTGAATTTCACATCTGAGTGTTGGAGGAAAATAGTGTTATTTCGCGGGAATGCTTTTAACTTTCCTGAGGGTGTTCTTGAGTGGGCGAAGTGAATTTTTTTCCAGAAAAAAAAAACTTCCATCCCCCGCCATCACTAACTCACACCAGTGATTTCATTTTTTCGATATTTATTTTTTCGATATTCATTTTTTTCGATATTAATTTTTTTTAGAAACAAGGCTCCCGTTCTCCGATTCGCCGAACGATTTTTATTTTTTTACTATGATTAGTGAAGGGGGGTGGGGGGCATTATAAAAGTGAAATTAAGAAGTGCCCCCCTGGTGGACAGAGTTGAAACACTGCAATATGGCGTCGAATCTGGCGCTGGCATCGAGTGCATATACATTTCTTTGCCATTCCTCCATTCTCTTAAACTCATTTCACATCAATAAAAACAAAACAACAGACAAAATCAATTAAAAATAATTGTATTTCAGATTTAACGGTGACAATGACTTTCCATAAACTATTCATTAATGTCTCCATGGCACTTAAACATTCAATAATACCTTTTAATCAACACTACTAACCAACAACAACCGGCGTTCGAAAAACACAACACAACTCTCGCACGCTGAGACACACGCACTCACACACAAGCGCTCACACGCACGCACACCTGTTGCCCTAGTCGATTATTGTCAGTCTATGACCTCATATCAAACTGACTTCAAAAAACTTCACTAAACAACAACTCTTTTAAAATGATTCTTTGGTTCATTTCTCGCGAAGGCAGACCCTCCGCTCGAGTTAAAATGATTATTATATTAATAACTGTTTCATTTTTTCTAGTCATATTATTTTTAAACATTGTAATTTAAATTGTTTTCATAAATATCTATGTATTACCTTTTACAACGGTATAAATCTATTATTTCACGAAAGAACACAGCAAATGTAGATTTAATCGAGAAGGTAGAATGCAGATTCAATCTTTTTTTTTCATTATTAATAATAAACACTATAATGCCACTTGATGAATAACCCCTGAGCCATCACTTCTTTCGGATTTACTTAAATCTTCGTCAGATTCCATAAAACCGTATTGTCTGCGCTATAAATATATCGAGTTACGTAAAAAGATCGCTATGAAAAAAGCATGGTGATTGCCAGTTGTAGTAGCTTCATTTATTTACAGGCGACGAAATAAAAAAAATTGAGGATCGATAGGTCGCTTTGACCGTCTTAAGAGGGGGATAGGTGCAAGGCATATTTTTCTATCGTAAAACCCACATGTTGAGGGGCGTTCTGGCGAATAATCCTGGAAAAGAGTAAGCTTTTTTGGTTGGGAAGTTGAACATAAAAAACGAGTAGGCAGTTTGATAGAGAGAAATGGAGTCAGAGTACAAAGATGGTGTGCACAGAGGAGATAGTTTGTTTACCCCAAGCGTCAACAATCGACAACATTCGAAGTATTGAAAGGTAAGATATATGAGGACGCTTCGGCTTTTACCAAGGAAGTCAAGAAATAGCACAACCATGTGAAGAGAAGCTGCTGACGCTCCAGAGTTTGAGACCGGTTTACGATTGGCGTCAACGAGGACTTCTACTTTAACTGCTTGTAAAAAACGCGTTCGTTTTTCACGAATGATTCAACGATAGCGTTAAAGTGTCAACTGTCAACTTAAAAGTTTGACCAATTCCAAAAATTCTACGCTTACGGTAACAGCCAGCGCATGTGTAGAACGTAGCTTGAACATATTTTTATCTATTTGCGAGGCCCAACAGTCACAAAACAACACTTCCATTGCGGATTTTTGACTAAAAATTATATTTCACGTAAATTAAACGCGACCAATAAAAATTTGAGCCAATTAAATGGTCAAAACAGGGCCCAGTGTAATGGCGGAACTGGCATCAAGAATCAGCGGATTGCCACCTTCATTTTTTTTCCCAACCTCCAACGGTCTCCAAAGCTAATCCGCCAGTAATTATCGGCTGACATTGTTATGATGTCGATAAAAGCAACGCCTTCACATGCATTCACAATTCCGTCACGTACGTCAATTGTCATAAACAAAAATAGGAGATTCGTATTACTGTTTACGTCCACGTGTGTTTCCACGAGGTCGTTTACATGTGCGGAAGATCGGCGACGATGGTTGAAGATTGTCGACTTAAGTCCAAGCCGACGGGCAAAACGTAGAGCGAAATGATATACGTGATTCAAATTCACGCATAAAAGCTTCAAGCTGACGCCAATCGTGCACTAAGCTGAAGTCTCGTTCAGTTATTCCGCGATACTGTCAACTGAGTCTACCAAAACAAAACGACAATTCGCCTAACGACCACACTCGATGAAGCAAAACGAAAACTCAAAGCAACAGCTTTTTCAACGTTAAATTTTCGATTCGAATGAGTTATTCCCCCGAAAATACAGTGCTTGGCCGTCTGAAGAATTTAAAAACCTTAATTTTGTATCAGCGTCGTAAGTTTTCAGACCACAGCACGGCGAATAGGAATAGGTTCGTTTCGGTTCGTTGTAACATATAAATAACAAAAGAACGCCAATTTTATGCAGCGTAACGACAGACGATAACAAATTTACATCGCGACGGTCGCCTCTAAAAGCTAATGTCACTTATAAGGGGAGAGAACATTGGCACACATATGCATTCGCTAATTTCCTACGGTTGATTTAACAGCCAATCTAATGATTCGAATTGTCAAACGTCAGTATTGAGGACTATGCGTTTCCCATGTATCAAAGATATGAAATACAGTTTCCCGCAGGCATTTAAAAGGGCTTGAATTGTAATTATTTATAACAACAACTCCCTAAAAATTGGTTTTAAGCTCGGAATCATATAGATACACATAAGTATGTATTACCAGCCTGACTAATAGCGTAACTCTAATGGTTATGAGTGACGGCAAAGAATTGGTTTTGTGCATTTAGCAGCTGTTCGCGCCGAAAGTCAATAAGGATATCGTCGACGCAGGAGACGATACTTAATATCGGCATGATTTCTTCGGCCTTTCACAACTCGCGTTAAATGAGTCCCAGGGGGGAATCCTTGCTCATGCGCCTCGCAAATGCTACATAAGTATTCTTATATGTTTGGACTTGGTCTTCACAAAAATACTCCAAATCATGGAATGTTTTTCAGTAAACTAAGGACCCGATGACATAACCATCGCATCTACCAACGTAGCCAATCGACATGCTTGAACGCCACTATTCGTGAAACCATCGTAACACCATGTTGCACCCTTGAGAAATCCACCGCAAATATGTTAGGTAATCATTTGAAGGAAAGAGTTAATGTCGAGGAAAAATACAAATGTCACATAACTTCTGAATTTTTTTCAAGTTTTAAGATCATTCTCTTCGCGATAACAAGTGCCACCCTTTAAACTCATCAACCAGCACACAAACCTTTCCCATCTCGTTTTCGATACATCGTCATCGAACTAAATCCTTGACCGTTTTCACCGCGATCCTAGCTCTAACATAAGTTGTGGTCGTGTTGGGAACTAAAAATTACGATGGCCGTAGGTGTGCTGATAATGCGAACGGGAGAAAGGTTTCCTCGATCAACCAAAACTCACGGTGCGGTGTGGTATTCATTTATCGGACGCCTGGTAGCCCTCTCACGTATAGATAAAATATCTTGGGGAATAATTCCACCCGAAACTATGCGATGTCTCAGATTTAATCACTTCCTATCCGACATAGAACGTGGGTTATTAACAGCGAGAAAAAGAACATTTGATAAGGAGAGGGTGGCCAATTTTCTCATCGTTATGGATGCATTTACATAATGCTAAGCGTACTGCCATGTACTGGGAGGACCATTGTATTTTTAATTACTTTGATAACCGCGATAATTCATGTAGGCTGTAACAACATATCGGAATAATTAATATCCATATTAACAAAATTCATGGCTCATTAATTTTTAACATGTCTTTAGTAGTTTGCCAAAGGTAGATTTTTTGGTGCAAACAGCCTAAAAAAATTCGTGAAATATTAGCCTTCCATAAAATTATTTACTGAAGAAATAAACAGCCTTGGAAATCAGGTATATTCTTTGGCAGAAGGAAAATATAACCTCTAAACAAAACCATGGAAAGCGCAACTGATTTATTTAAATTCAATTTGGCAACATGCTAACCTTAGGTTGACTTGAATGGCCATATTTTTCCCTAAAAATAATATTTAGCCACTTTCTGTAATAATTTACTCTATTCGTTTCCTAGTACCATAAACAAAGCCTTGCTCGAAGGGAAATTTGGTATAATAGCAAAACAAACTCCATCTACCAATTTTTCACGATGGCGATTCCTATACGCC
Organism: Ceriagrion tenellum; assembly: GCA_963169105.1. Classification (NCBI taxonomy): domain Eukaryota; kingdom Metazoa; phylum Arthropoda; class Insecta; order Odonata; family Coenagrionidae; genus Ceriagrion; species Ceriagrion tenellum. The sequence goes on from OY720644.1 coordinate 85,172,156, forward strand.
GAGAAACCGCCTTATCTGTTTATGAAGATGTTAAGCTGGACGTAATATTTAGTTTGCAAGGATCACGTGGCCCAGTCCAAAATGAACTCAACCAGTCTCCCAATCCCTCCTTATCGAGTGCTGGGGTCTTTCGATTCGATATATCCGTAGCTCTATCGAAGGAAGAATAAAATCGATATTGAACGACCTTGTATCGAGTGAAGTCATGAGCGCCCTCCTCCGCTAGTTCGCAACGATTGAGAGGGCTATCTGAGGAACGATTGAGGGAGACTCGGGAAAAATTATTTCTAGCCCGCTTTTATGATGACAGGAAAATTTCAGTCATCAGTTTCCAAGGACATTTCAACCGAGTTTTAACCTACGCGAACGCTGACTAATCGTTCCCCAAAGTCGAGACTCGACGAGATAGATCGTACACTTTGCAATTAACTTTACAGCTGTCCAAAGGGCTGTTGTGGCACATGATAAAGGCTATTACACAAGGCCGCACTTTTTTCCAAAGAAATTTCAGCCCAGTTTTTATCCTAATTTAAGCGTTCTTTAAGTTCCACAAGTCGAGAATGATCGTCATATTTTACGCTTAGGACAAGCTTAATAACAACGAAAGGTTCGGCGTGGAAAAACGGCAAGGCAGCTGAACAGATACTTCAATATCAACATCCTGTTCTAACTTCAGAAGTGTAAACAGGTACCATTTCACTGTGCCGTCATGGTTAACACTGCCGTGGGGGCATACTTTGACAGCACGGTTCAATAATTATGTCATGCGAATTGGTAATTGCTAAAATTTTGCCTTTTGTTTCCTAAATAACAATTTTCTCGACATATTCGCCAATGATAACAAAAAGGCAGCCACCGTCATCCCTTTTATTGACGTCTTCTTCGACTTCATCTTAACTCTGACGCAAATTGTGCGTTCATCACGCGTAAGCCAAAGTAATCACGAAGTGTAACGTGTTATAAATGCTGGATTTTTATGTCCAATTCAAAAAAGGGCCAAAGTCGTTTAGTTTTTTCCCCTAAAATTTAATTTCTGCAAATCACATCAAATTCACGGTAAGTTGACGAAATATGGTGTCTTCGAAGTATCTGCTGACGCGAAAAAATTGAACCGGACATAATGAAACCGGGGTAGTCTCACAACTTCCGACTGAAGAAACATTACTTGCTCCCTCTGTAGCACGTGGGTGGGATGTTTTTGAAGGTCCCGTTTGTATATCAATCACGCTAGCAGCAGTAAACAGCACGAGTCGGTGAAGTAAGTTAAAATGCCAGGGTTGTCCGCAAGATCGATTCACACAAGTGACTGTATTGAACGGTTAAACGCAACAAAGACCTGGCAAGTTGCGCCACATTGAGGTCGATAGATAGGACATTGCGTCATCAAACTGTAGCCTAGCAACCGAAATAGCAGCACTATTGTCTTCCCTGCTATTACGTTTCTTTCCTTTGGATAGAACGACAAAATGGACGAATTAGCAGATGTGTAGTAAGAACATCCACCATCATTAAAGAGAAAAAGGTGAGGTACTGTTGAAACATAAAATGGTTACAAAGTGCCATAGGGTCTACTCTATTTTGCCAGTTTACTCCGGTAACGAGGATTGTTATAAATTTAACTGATAAATAATATATGTTAGGAAAATGTATGATAAAGAAGCAAATGTATGCTCATTTATAGCTAGCCGTTAATGGCAAACATCGTAAGGTTGCAAAATTATCCAGTAAGTGCTGAAGGAAAATGTCGTTCAACAAAGATGACGGAGAGTCCACGCCCACTTTTCAGCTTCTAGCATTCACCATCACAGCAACTGCCCTTTCCATCTACCACGATGGTCGGGACGAATAACTTTTATAAGGCCATCCAATGAGAGGAGAGATTATGCGAAGGCTGTCGTAAAGATTACTTTCACCTGTCGATGAGAATTGAATAAAAACACTGAAAACGCGACGGAAATTTGCGCTTTTCCTTTAAGTACCAAAAAGAGCATATTTCATAGAACATTTTACTCGCTGCAAAATGGCGGCGAAGGCGCTGGTTTATAACTTGTAGCGCTCACTCAAGTCACAACGTACAAAGATGATTCGAAGCATACACATCTTAATTCCCGATCTTTAGCAACTGGAATATATTTCACACTCCGCGAGGCAAAATGGCTCCAGAAATCATAGCAACAATGAATGCGTTATCAATATCCTGATGACGATGGCTGTGCCTGCCGTCGAAACGTTGGTCGTATTCAACAGCATCACCCGGCGTGAAACCCGAGAAATCTCTGCTCAAATGAATGCATATCTACATAAATATATATAAATGTTAGGGCCGGCCCTCGGAAGACAAGACGTCACGCAGGTAAGGGGATCCCATTAACTAGAGGCCCCATTCGACGGTCTATTAAACTCTAAAAATCTCACTACTTCAACTATTATTTAATTATTAATATTATAATTATTGCTATTGCTCCGCCATCACTCTTCCGAGGAAGGTTTGCCGGTTGGCAGTTGAGACGGGGGCTTTTTATCCACTAACTTGGGGGAGCCGTGATAAGGGCAGTGGGTAAGCTCGATTGCCGATAACGCACGTGGAGCCATTTTCTGAAATTGATGCACAAGCCTTGGCAATAGGTGTTAGATTTTTAACTAGTCAGGAACTATGATCGCTGTGACAATGATAATTACTACTTAACACATGTCATAACACCACCGTCTAGTAATATACGGTCGCGACAATAACTGTAGTAAATTTGCAGCTTGAAGCTCAGGGGCGCCGTGGGGTGACGATCAAGTAAAAGCTTATTTCAAACATGTTAATAAAAAAACGCCACTACTCAACAGTCTTTCCGAGTCTCAAGAGGCATCATTTTAACTCCATTTCGCAAGAGACGAAAATTTCTGGACTTTCTTTTGCGGACACAACGAAAGCTTTCACTTTTACAGACGAAATTGGACGTTTTCGTTTCCTATGAAAACAATCAAAAGGTGCCACGTGAAATCATTTCCTTTACTGATAACGTCAGAAGGAAAACACTGATATCTTGGAGAACAACAATCAATTACAGCAGAATAACTCAATTTACAGGTGCCGTAATAGTGCTGTTTTGAAGGAGTGTAGGTTTCGCTCAACTAAAATGAATAATCTCTGACAGTTATCGTATTCAATCCAATGCATTTGATAAGCATACCCCTGCGGGAATGTTAGTTTTACTTGCTGGCGGATAGAGGCGCCATCAGCCACAGCTGCAACTTAGCATAGGTGGACTAACAATGGGTGTCGCGACCGTAGGTCACTAAACTGTGATGACACCACAAAGGTAGAGGCCTACGCGGCTGAGAACACACATATTGCTGAACGATAAACGAGTTTTTTTTTAAAAGAGAAATCCTTCCTCTCAAAATCGCACCATCTTCTCCGAGTGAATTTCCGCACTAAATCTGGTAAATTTCACATTTTTAAAAGACAAGACGATTATTTCATTGAAATTTGCGGCCTAGAACGGCTTAAATTGATGAGGAATCATGTAAAATGCTCTCGCATGGCAAAAGCACCATAAAGAAACTTTACCACGAAATTCTTCCGACATTTATTTGCCGAACGCAACGATAAATTTTTATGCAGGATAAACTCTTTTATTTGTAAAAAAAAGCCAGTGCTCACTGTGCTTGCTTACTTCCGTGTTAGTAGGCTTATGAACAGCGCGAGAAGGAGAATAAGTTTTTCAAAGGGGAAAGCTAGTTAACATGAGGTTAAAACTATATCATATAGACTATTGAAAACTTGAGGTTATGTCGGAAACGATTGAATCGGATTCATTTTGCCGATAAATCTCCAGCAATGGATCCAATTTGTTAAATCGGTGAGATTAGGCGCTCAGCGAGATAGAGTTAGGGCGGAACGCTGGGAAAGAATTTTTGTCATACCACCATCACTCAAGATTCAGTCAGAACTACCATCTTCGAGAGTGTTGGAATTTCCTGATTTCTCCTCACAAGGGCCGGGTTTAACAACTCCAAAAGGGTCTTAAGGCTCGTTCACAATAGCTTAATTCGGCATAACTTGGCTTATTCTCACTCCGAAACCGAGCCGGTGAGCAAAACTTATAACCAATCACAGAGCATCACTGCCAAAGTCGATCTTACAATCGATTGATGAGACTTATCGATATCGTCTGTTTCGAAAGTGGTTATCAGCTCCCACGAAACAGCTAAGGTGTACGTTAATAGTGAATAGCACCTTGAGCTATAGAAGAATTTAAATGGAGGTTTGCTGCATATTTAAGGGTTATTAGTTGACTAACTTCATCAAGTTCTCCGAATAAATTTTCTCTTTTACGTACCGTACGCAAGCGACTTTCCAACAAAACTACGTTATCAATATTGCTGCCCGAGGAGAAATCCCGTGTGGCAATCGATTGCTGTCCATCTATCGATAGCAAAGCAAGCCACGCTATTTGCTGGAAGAAAGCAAGTTGAGCTGAACTCTTTCACGTACCCGCACGCGACTTTACAACAAAACAACGCTTTCAATATGGCTGCCCGAGGAGAAATCGAGTGTGGAAATCGATTGCTGTCCGGCTATCGATAGCGAGGCAGGCCACGCCTTTGGATGGAAGAAAGAGAAAGTGGAGCTGAGCTCAACTCCAGGCTGCGCCAATTCGGGTTACGCCGATTTACGCTGTTGTGACAGGCAGGTGCTCATCGGCGTTACGTGACTCGGTGCGTTGCACCGAGTCACGTAACGCCGAGTTAAGTTGTCGTAAACGGGGCTTTATTCACCAGCCGATATAACGCAACAGGGGTCCGTCTCAATACTGACCATACTGATTATTTGTACAAATTTCGCAACGTAGATTTAAGGCATAACTTTCCAAATCATTACTACCACAAATAAGGGGAGTTTCAACATAAACACGCGGTGGTCACGCCAATGTCATCAGTAGTGTTCAAGGCAACAGGAAACATATTCTCTGGCATAATTCAACGAATATTTAGTTAACAAACAAACTACTCGAAGTCAATTTTTATGAAAACAGACCACCAGTCAATGGGCTTAACTCAACGAATTAATTTGTAAACAAACCAACAAATTACCCCAAGGTAACTCGCGTGACAACATTCGACCCAACAACGAGGAGTATCCTGAATGTTTGATTGTAGGACTAATGGGCGATTGTACGATGATGACCGGTTGCTAGAAAATTTTGTTATGCTTTACATAGTTAAGAGATGCATGAAGTTATGGGCTTCTCAAAAATATTCGGGTAGCAGGAACACATCTATCAGTTTCATCACTGATAAAAAATTGTTGGTTACTTTGAATGCATGTTCTGCTCTTCTTCAGTAGGATAACTTATATCAAGGTATCTTATCTATGTTTGCTATTGCACCAGGTAATTCAACCACAAATGTAAACAAACTCATCATAAATCACATAATTACTCTTTTTATCGAGTAATAAAGTCTCCAAACGGTTCATCGCGAGTCCGCCATCTTGGCTACCTATGGAACTCATAACTCCATGCCATAACTTATGACACCATACATGAAACCAATAAAATTATCGAATCTTTCTGCAAAACTTACTCATTGTTTGCAAGGCTCCTGGGTCCAATAAATTGATTGAATACATATTTATCGTTCCTTCAACCGGCCATATGTAAAAAAAGATCAACAGCCGGTGATGCAGCAGGTGATGTGCACGTAAAAACCTTTCTAATACCCGTCACAAAGCAAAATTTTAAGTTCCGACTCCGATAGGCTGGGTGATCAAACGTCATTGTAATCAAACCAATCCACGACGGCCTCGAAGTGAATTAGAGATCGACAAATGACGAATGTATTCCGCTACGTCAAAATATATACGTGGGGGGCATCTTGAAATTCTCGCGCGAGGAAGTAGGGATTCTGACCCTGTCATCTTCTCACTCTGTGAATGGGTGGATCCTGAGATAATCTCGGATATAACATAGGAAGCAAGGCACGATTGCGCAAAGAAGGCGTGGAATTTATGGTTTTAACCTAGCGAAAACAGGATGATTTTTATTAATTTTTCTCATCTTAAATAAGACTCCATTCACCAAAATCTTTTTAAACGCATTTCAACGAGTAAAAGTCGCGTTTTCAACGATTTCTGGTCTCTCCAAATATTGAAAGCACATTTTTTACACTCCAGAAGGGTAGCCCTGGGGTTTTTTCGTGGAGGGAAGTAAGATTGTATGAAACTTTTTTTGTAGTTTAAGGATAAGAGATTGTAACAACACAGGTAATGGAGGTACAGCGTCGATTCGAACCAGTGTAATGATGACTTATGTTAAATGCATCGTTTGTTGTACTATAAGATATGTAGAAACAGATGTAACAATATGATTAAAAATCCTGGACATAATCTATATAGATGGTATGAATTGAATGATTCGCTATTTAAGTAACACTAATCATCCAGCTCTCATAACAATTATTCAGAGCAAAAATTTTGCGAAGCGTCTTGAATTGTTATCCTTAGGCCTCATTGGTTCTACTACATGGCAATGAAACTTTTGTGTGTCGAGCATGGCAGTCCCATCAATTGGACCCGTTCGAAGGCTCAATCTTCAGCACCAAGATCAAGGCAATGCCGGAAAAAGCCAACTCGTACTCTCGTGGTAAACTAAACGTTTTGAGTTGAGGCGTCTTCTGGTGGAAATGAATGCACGGAGAGATTAAAAAATGACTTCTCGCAAGTCCAAAAACATTTTTATATCGACCATATTTACGACCATTACGCAGTCATTTTTTTAAGATACTTATTTAAACAATTAGGATTAAATTGCTATTAATTTTTTTCCAATGTATTGGGGGATAGGAGGCGGGACCAAAATTTGTGGAGGCGAACGAAAGTTTCTCGGCACGCGACTTTCAACAGGCCTATTACGCAGTCATTTTGTTAAGATACTTATTTTTAAAAATTAGGATTAAATTGCTATTTATTTTTTTCCAATGTATTGGGGGATAGGAGGCGGGACCAAAATTTGTGGAGGCGAACGAAAGTTTCTCGGCACGCGACTTTCAACAGGCCAATTACGACACTGCAGGCGTGACCTTGCGCCTCAAAATTCAGTCCCTCTAAGACTTCAGTAGCGTCAACTACGCGAATCTACTTTCTGCGTTGCCAAACCTCGTGGTGTGAACTTAGTGAGTCCGATCACAGTGTTGCCAAACCTACAGTTACTCTTTTTGATCATTTTCCAGTGGCCGTCTCGTTCCAGTGACGACTCTAGGTAAAGGCCGAGATAAGGAACCCTTTGAACGAAAATAATCCATCAGTCACACTCTCTTGTTTCTGGACACGGGAGTTGGCAACGAGGGAAGACAGGCCGGGGAGGCCCTGTGGGATTCGGTCCTTGGCCTCGGAAAAGGGCCTCTCATATTGGGGATCCTGCGGATTTGCGCCTGTTGAATAGTTATCTGGGCAACGTCGAGCCGGAGCCACCCGTCTAAGCGACAGCTCTCCGCCCCCCAACTGCGGGGTTCTACGATTCGCTCGAAGGGTACCCGCCTCCGACAAATTTAGTCCTGCCGCCTAGACCAGGGAAACTTAAAACAAGATAACAGCTTATTTAACGGGGAAATTTAAATTTTTACCGTATTTTTTCATTTTAGCTACGATAAACATCCATCGGATGCATTATTTATACTGGAAACGTTTACAACGTCGATGAATCAGGCCCTACACGTCCGCGCCGTAAAACCTCACTGCTATAATAATATTGCAAGGTACAGAGGCTATCAACACTTATGTAAATATCGCAGTAAATAACCGGAAAACTGAATACAAAAGTCCATTGACTTTCACAATTTTTTTTACGAATTGGGCTAATGACTCGAAGGAATATCATTTTCACTGATATGAGACTTGAAATAATTCCTGCGTTTATATTCCGCAGGCTTAACAACAAGCCTACCGCATATGATCGTTAAATAGCATTCACCAGTATCCAACACGAAATACTACAAGAGACTCGTGATTTTCCATGATTTAGATGAGGGAATACGCCTTTGAGACTCATGACGTAGATTAACAGACGCGGGGTGTAGGTTTCCAGCGCTCTACAAAAGTACCGTCAAAATAGATAAATCAACAGGGGACAACAGAAACAGAGAACCTTGTACAACGCCATTTTTTAAAAGTTCCAGCGTTTTTCATGAATTATCAACAAATAAAGTAAAAATGTCATGAATTACGAAGTTTCGTACAAGTATGGAATTGGATTGGAAGAGACGGGGCCCAGTATGCCCTTAGCACGCCGAAGATGACTGAAAAAGGCCCGATAGTCGTAGTTTTCTCAACCTTTTCGGTCTTCGCGGTTGTTTTGGTTCTCCGCACATTCATTGAGCAACGCCACACACATCCAAAAAGTGGAACAATATATATCGAACGATTATTCGACTTAAGGCGGCATTACATATGGAAGTTACATCTATGACAGTAGCCTTGCAAGTCGCTTGCCGGCGACTGTTCGATGTGTAAGCAAGTGCGACAGAAATCGATAGTAGTAGTAATCGACCGCGGTTCGTACTTGCAGGAAAACAGACTAGCCTCCATTTTGCCTGCACGTTGCATATTGATTCTGCCATAAAATTGCGTCGCATCCTGTGAAATCTTGGTCACATGACTGCTAAGCGACGATAAAAAATTCTAAAGAACGAATAAATTAGGAGGAGGAGGACTCTTTGTTGCAAATATCAATATTTATTAGTCCTTAGGAACGTTTTCAATGTATATGAACGCCCAGATAAGCTTTTCTATTATTTGATAACAATAATTTTAATCTCAATTCTCATACTTGATAGGACGTTATAACGCACTATACAAATTTTTCACGTCCATGACTGTCTATGACACATGAACAGCCATTTACGGTCGTAATGATGGCCAAATTTTGAATTTACTATATTAATTGTTTACTTCCATGACTTATTTGTTAGGGAAAAACCAGATATGATGTTTAACGATAACGATTCCCTGCAAGTAGCGATACTATTCGAGATATCGCCGCACTCGCTGCTTCCATAGAAGACAACTTCCTTGTGTAAAGCCGCCTATAGGGCAAGACCACATACGCCCAAAACGTGGAACGATATATCGAACGAAAAATCGAACGAAATATCGAATTACATATCGAACGATATTCGACTAAAGCACGTTAACTTTGTCAAACGAGAGGAGAGATATCATGCCCGAAGCGTGAGATCGACGCGAACCCTGAATACCAACTAAACTCCGTCGATGCCTAATGCATTACATCATAAGGTAATAATGCTACTGCACTCCGTCCATCGCCATGGCGTATTTGAGAGGCTCGCCATCCAACCAGCGCAGACGAGCGCGGAGATGAGTCTAATCTGCCGTCGTCATCAGCTGGCGCTGAAGCTTTCACTCTGATTGGCCGGAGACTCCACAACTGCTCCATGGAGACGGGGTTAAGGTATGTTAAATACAACGATTAATGATTGGGTTTTAACACGACATTTAACCTTCTTATAATTTGGTCAACAGACATTTTGGCAAGCCACCAAGTTCAACACCTGATAGCATGTCTGTTTTCCTTTGGGAAACACTTTTGTCGATGGTTCTTGGATAGATAGAGCTAGATCTGCTTGAGTCACCTCTCGCTAAATTTCTAAAGCGACAAACCGAAAAGGAGAATTTCATTTATCGTGGCAGTAATCTCATTTTCGCTAACATACTAGCCGTTCCGAACTATTAAAAACGGTCGATAACTACCATAAAAATCAGCACTATTCCCCTTCGTTAAAAAAAGAAAGGGCTAAAAAAGACGAACAACTGAAACTTTAAAGATTTTTGGTAACATACTTTCGCGAAAAGCGTGGCATAATGTGCACTTTGGAAAAACCGACGAAAAAAAATCGTCTTCACTCACGGTCAATAGCTCACTCACGCACAGCAAACATGCATACATGCGAAATCACACGAGAACAAATGACGGCCACGCGCGCACGCACACTGACAGACTCGCGCACGTAATTAACACACACATACAGGGAGACACACACTTGACTCTCCGTAGCCCCTCGAGGAGCTCACATATGAAATGAGCAATTGATGTGGTTGCACCGACGCCATTTTAGCTCACGAATACTTCAGCTTGGGTCTTCAAGGGCCATCATAAAGCCAGTTACACACGGTAGTTCATCAATTGTAGCTTTTAGGATACTAAATAGTACAATACTTTTCAAGAATCAAGTTTGATTGCTGAAATACCCATAGGGGTACTTGATTTCATCATTGATGCTGTAATAGGTCGCTACTCGCTCACCAATATTCACATTTTGAAATCATCTCTATTGATGCCTCATTTGGCTACAAATATCTTTTCCAAATATCTAGAGGGCTAGGAGGCCGGACTAAAATTTGCGGGGGTGGTCAAAGAGAAAGTTGCTCGTCACATGACTTTACAAGAGCTAATCAGAATACAGTAGGCGTGGTGTCCAGCTTCGCAAATTCAGTCGCTATCTGACCTCCGTTGTGTTAACTTCGTGATTTTTTTCTGTTTTCAAACCTCATGACCTCAGGGGCTGTATTATTGTGGGCCATGCGGTTTTTCCACGTCCAGCTAGAGTCCCGCATCTCGGTGGTAGTTCCCCGATCACGGCAGCGGAGGCCTTCGAACAGTGCCGGACACGATAGGCACCCGCTGTCACAAATTTTAGGCCTGCCTCCTAGCCCCCAATACATATGAAATACATAATTATAATTTTTCTGGCAAAATCAAGAGCACTCAAGTGTTTGACAGTTGCCATAGGTGGTTGTTCACAAACTTATATTAGATATGCGCCATGATCTGAATCAAAATACCGCTTCTGGCCAGTGTAAGTCTACTGATCGTGTAAAAGTTCTCAAACGAAAAAGGAAGGCTCAAATCATGTCGAATTTCGTCCTCAATATCAGATTATAGCTAGTATACAAAATCTAGGGATGGATCAAGTATCGTGTGGGGCGGACAGGACTCCCCCATGAAGTACGGCGCTAAACTTGTAGCCAATATTCCATTACAGAATTTGCAAAAATTGGCAATAAAATACAAGATAATAAGTAAAAATCTTTGGGTGTATAACCGATTTTGAGTAAGAGAATTGTGAGGGGATGAGGATTTTGGCGCACGCCATCATGGATTTAATCGACAATCTTGGATATTAGATGCGATATATCGATATGGAGGTCGATGGCTTAAGCTAAATCGACTAAAATGCCGCGTTAAAAACAGTTTTGAAAGAAAGAGACTTGTTTCCAGTACTTTGAATATCACTTATGCAATCGTTTTTTGAGAGAGGTTTGACCATTTTGCGGTGCTCTTCGGCCCATTGAATGAAAAACGTTTGATTTAGCCTTTTTTCATGAAACCAATGAACCAATATTCAAGGTAGAATTGATTATAACCCCGCAAAATAGGATGATTGAAAGAATATAACTTGTTATGTCCCACTTGAAATCGAATGGATAGAATCAAGAACAGCTGGGAAGTGAAAATATGCACTGGCGTGCCTTATGTAAGCTCGCGAGGTTAGTGGTTAGTTTCAGGATGAGCAGAGCAGCGGGCTTTCGGAACTGACTGGGTCAAGACAGAAACTGGCGCAAGACTTCAACACTACGATAATATACCCGCGGGGAAAGACAGAATAATAACAATGGCCCCATACTTAAGCTTTGACTTGCAACAAATCGACCGTTCAGCTCTGCGTATTGTTACGCGAGATACAACGCAACTGAGTTTTCAAAAGAGTGGGTGCAACCACAAACAATGACCTCATCAACCAATCAAAACGCACGACCACGCACTACTCACAGGCAAACGCACAATCACACACAAACATTTCTACAAAATTGTAGCACATTATCAACAAAACCTTTATGATGATCAATCATCACCACCGAGTCTCCTCTTCATGTTATATCACTACAGTCCTCGTTACTCATGGTAATAATATGTTAGTAATAAATAAGACTACAAGTAAGCAATTTTATATAGCACCATCGAAAGCGGTGCGTGTGGCAGTGATGCTTCGATTGGCGTACATTGTCTCACAGCACCATCTTCGTGAAAACGGTGGGATTACGAACAAACATTTTCTTTAGTATTTTGAGATCCACATCTTTCGCTCAAAGCGCTGGGCAAACGGGAACTGGTGTAAACACTTACGACGTTGTCCACTGATGATCACTTAAGTAAGGTTTACCCCGTGCAAACTTCTCTTCATTTCACGTATAGAGAACACGGCATGATCAGCTTCCAACAAAAGAAGAGAGATAAATACCCCAGGACGCACAAGAGAGTGTACCTGTTTTCATCCTAAAACCCTTTTTTTTCCGCCGATTATTGGAATGAGGAAATGGGATCACCAACACGTCATCACACACAATAAAATTTCTCCTTATTAGCACAATCACTCCCGTAGCGAAAAACACACACACAAAAAACTCACGGAATATTTTTTCAAGCAATACTTTCTCATCAAAAGAGGAATTTTTTTTCACCCTCCCAATTGCACTTCGCACACTGTCAGTCATATGGCATCCATTTCATATAAAAAAAATCATCAAGCCACGAAAAGTTAAGAAAACATGCATAGTATGTGAAAAAAAGCAACGCAGTCAGTCAGGCGCGACTATCACAACGTGGAAAGTACAAAATGCGTAGGAATCGGGTAGGTAATATTACTTTTTTTTCAACGAATTATAATCTTAATATAATAGTATATTGATGGTGGCAATTTTATTAATGGCAGAATTCTTATTTAACTGTTCGTCATGTCACTGATATATGTATATTATATCAACGGCTCGTGCGTTGGCAGCATTTTAACTTGTTTTCTTTTTTTTTTTTTTAAAGATTTCAAAACCGAAACGAAGCGAATTCCTTCGGCTACACTCAACATAGAAACTCGAGAAGTTGCTTCCCTTGTAACAGTTCCCGAAGCCGAAGCTGCAGAGATTGGTAACGAGGGATGAGAAATTTTCGCATTCAACTCCTTCCTAACACCACAAACCTACACACATTTCCCCTGCTGCAATAGAGCGAGTGGGAATATTTTTTTAAAAAATCTTAGTCCTTGTGTCTTTCGAACGAAACACGTTTCGGTGTCCTTCTGCCTCCTTCAAAATGGATATACTTTTCGTTTATCTGGGCGTCGTTTAATGATAACAGGGCTAAAAAAAAATTTACAATGAAACGAATTACACGACTTAGGAGATAAAAGCAGTCACTTTTGACCTCATTGAAGATCATCCCCAACTCACGTGATAATAGAGCGATTAACATAAATTGTCTAACCTTCTCGCATGACCCTTCTTCGATGTGAGCAAGAGAGAAATTACCGGATTAGACACCGAAAGATCTAAGTTCTCTGTTTCCGAAGATCCTTCCCCTCGTCATAAACACGACACTGAATGGTTCATTTATTTTTCGGCAAACACTACACCTTTCATGACGTCACACGCATACTACACGCGGTATACTTCCTTTCCATGCATCTGTAGTTCAAATCACTGTCCACACTTCATTACGCTATCACTGCGCCTGCGCGAGGAATGTTGAACAGTCCAAGTATTTTTCTTATGCGGGATCCTGTCCCGCGGCCGACTAATAATCGAGTAAGCATTTCGATAGCAATAATAAGATTACCGTCGTTGGTTTAACTAACGCTTTGACAGATTCTTTTTATTTTTAAACGGAGTCGCACAGCGGCGAACAAATCGCGAATGAGATCGCTCTTCAATCGTTTTTCCTTCTCCATTCCGAGAGATATTTTGTAGGTCGAGGAGGTGGACACACCGGACCGAAACCAACATGGTGGTTGAATTTCCACAGCAGCGACACCGTGATTATGTGCACGGAACTATGGCAGGATCTGTAGCCCTCCACGCCATGGCATCGTCTTCGTTCCCTGTATCATAACTATCATCGACCCAGGTTGAGACGACCATACGATGCTCTTCAAGAAAGATGCCATATCTGCGGAGATTAATGACACATAGGGACGACAATTGTGAAGGCTGAGAAAACCTCATTGGCAAAAATAGACAATAAAAGACCATAGAATGTTTGAATTCATAGAAATTCAAAACGGAAGCCGGTCGATTTTAGCTTGGCTCGATCAAATTGTCACAGGTAAGGATTAACTAGCATCGGGCAACATAAAATGATGCAGAGGACGTGGGAAACTTAAAGAAGCACTCCATGGCGTCAGGTAATTTGCAGAGAAGTTGAAACATTACCTCTAAATGGGAACGTTGAGGTACCTTTGGTCCAAAAACCTATAGAATAACTGGTGAAATACTGTTTGAAGAGGGCATTTAAGCAAGTAAATCTAGTCCGAGTAAATGAATCTGAAATGGTTACTCAAATAAAAGAAAAAGGCGGAAGATAGAGCGATCAACGTAAGTTTAGACAGTCGAGGGAATCGTCACAAATATTATAAACATCAACGGTCACAGTCGAATGGGGTAGAGTTAATCAAGGGGCGAAACAGACGCCATGCGCTGTCGGAGAACACTGCAAAGCTTGACTGACGCGCTTTCAGGTCCAGCCGCTAGATGTCCCAGGCGCCAGATCGAATGGGGCAGTTGGCGCTATTCAAGGGGCGCAGCAGACGCCACGCGGTGTCGGAAAAAAACACTGAAAAGCTTTGGTGCGCTTTCAGATCCAGGTCCAAGATGCCGCCAGCTGTGTCCATGATTTGTTGGTTAGATAGTAAAAGCAGTCCGGAGTCTTCATTTCGGTCCAATCCTCTTCTTAGACCGTAGTGACGCGGTCGACCTCGACGTATCTCACGGAATGGGCCTCCTGTCAGCTAACTCCGCTCTTGCCGTCCACAGAGGCTTTGGCCGCCGTTCCGTTGGGCAGGCACGAGGGGCAGGGGGCGTGTCTGGATGGGAGACCTCCGACGGAGTCCCTGGGGCGGCCCCTCAAGTGCAACCCGAGGGCCACGAGCAGCAGGAGCAGGAGGATCAGCACGGCCAGCGAGGCGTAGAGGAGAGGCGGACGCAGTAGCGGATGGTACGATGGCCCCAGGTGGTTCTCGCAAAGGGACTCGTCGAAGCCGGACGGGCAGTGTTCGCGGCCGTCGCACCAGAGGGAAGCGTTGATGCACGCGCCCAATTCCGGACACCTGAGGATAATGAGAATGCATAAATGAGTATACCAACAAAACAGGGTCCTGTACGTTGTAGTTGTAGCGAAACATGGAGTCAGTCGTGTACACGAAACACGACGTCAAGGAAGGGAAGATTCGTGTGGAAGACCTTCACTTTATCCACTACACCCCACAATTACTGGTGTAATTCATCCAGGATTCTATTGTTTTAACAATTAATTTGAAAACATCGTTTGAAAGTGTTGAAAATACTACGAGGCATTTTTTTTCGTACAATTGTTCTCCCTGTACCAGAGGGTTTTTCCTATGGTAGCAACTTCTTCTATGAAAATTACTGCCCAAAGAACGTTAGTTCTTAGGAAAAAAGTAATAGGGAAAAAATTCCCTTGATTTGGAGAGAATTTCTATAAGAAAGAAAATTTCAAGGATACATTAAAATTTCCACTTGGCTACACTTATTTTTTAGGGAATTTTTATGGGAAAATTTCCACTATGGGGGGGGGGAATCACTTGCGAATGGCAAATATGCGGTAAAACCTATTCACTGAGAACAAAACCTTATGAAAAAGATACCAAGTTACATTGATACAATGATAATGAATTTTCACATTGCCACGCCTGATATTACCGAGTTCATAACTGAATCTGACGTAAAAATTAGAGTGGAGTAAATATATCGATGTCAGATAAGGTGAAACATCCGGGAAATACCTTAATTACAAGGCCGTACGATATCGATTCTTGCATTCTTCCTTCGACATAAGTTTTCAAGTGGTTGTCTTCGAAACCATTTCCACCACATGTCCGCCATTAATGTGCTTTTTGAGTATTTACTGCCTTAGCACACCCTTAAGAAAGTCTGCGAATATGTGGCACAAGTAAGTTCAAATGCAAATGCACTGCCAAATCAACAAAAACTTCAAACAACCCATACTATGCTCATGGAGAATACAGAAAAATATGCGCATTAATGGCGGATTTGTGAACGTTGCGAAGACCTATATCGAACGAAGAACACAATCGACATTGAAAAATCTAGCCTCAACTAAAGACCGAGGCTACCTATCATGGGGAACACACCAAATAATATATGCGGCACAGCCTTAAGGCGACGCATCACACCCGCTCGACAGGTCGGATTTGTGATGATTTCCGACCCTAGATTTTTTGTTAAAGTCTTACGTCATCAACCTGAAATTTTTATAGTACATAGAATAGACCTTTGCCAAGGGAGGCTCGTATCTGAAACATGAACATTTTATCTCGGAGCATAATTAAACCATCGGGAAAACGGCAAGATGTAGGGTATATTTTTATAAAAACTATTATTATTATTGACATATCTAAAACTAACGGAGATGTATCAATCCCTCCTCTATCGGAATGCTAAGTAACAGCCGTCACGGTTGTAAGATAGAATCTGTAATTGGTATCTTTCGACAAGCTACCTGAATGGTTTTCGGCCATAATATGCTCGGACGGTGATGCAATTAGTTCAGTCTTCTTTCACAGATCTTATATAAGCGCTGCCTGTACTTACGCGCCGGAGACTTGGCTACAACTTACCGACGACTGTTGCCTTGTGCGGGTGTTATCCTGGAGTAGGAGACTCCTGACACCAAAACGACTCGATCGGGTGCGAGTGACGCCATCTTGTGGATTTTCGACAGAACTTATCCTTACCGAAGGGTATGATGCCTCCTCTTAAAGAAAATAGGATTTAACAAGCTCATAATAGGATGATTCTCGAATAAATGGGAATGGGACATGATACTTCGGTCAAGTTAGGGCAATATAAGTAATACACAAAGTAAAGCTGCGGTCGTGAAAAATTGCTACGGGCAAAAAAATGGAATTCACAGCTTACTAAGGTATTCGGTTGGGGCCGGTAGTCTCTCGAAGGCTACGCGCAAATCTTAGTTTGGTTGATAAATTCAGAACAGGCATGTTTCAGAGCGACACGGAAAATATAATTTTAAGGTCAAACCACATATTTAGTTCCCACAGAAGCGATAAAATAAGAAAGATACATTGCCGAAGAGATGGGTAAAAAAATTGTTCTTTCCACGCACAATTGGCGACCATAATAAAAAATCAGCTCTACTTAAAACACTCCCAGAATAGACAATTTCACGACCCTATAGCATTCTTCTTCATACCCTTATGCGGCTGGAGTCATAACACCCCTTGCCACACGCACTTTATGCAGCTCCCAGGGTGGTACGCAGGTGTGGATGTATGGCAAGGGCATTTCACGGCACTAGCAGTTTGAATGTACGAATCTACATGGACCTCTCACCTGTGAATACATTCCCCAGAGGGCAGGAAGTTGGCGTCGACCGTCTCCTGCAGGAACGGGAAGGGATATCCGGGAGGCGGGATCAGAGGCCGGTGGCTCCTCCTAGGGATAACCTCCAACCTGCGAAAAAAGACGAGTAAAATTGTGATAGGATATATGCGTAATCGGCAAAGCATTTCGACATAGCCGGCGATCTATCGCCAATAGATGACGGTCCGGCTCAATCCTGGTTCACAAGGGGAGTGTCAGATAGCCGGGTCTCAGATTTTATTCAAACTTGGTAGTTGTACAGACCGCTGTATGTGGTTAATGAATCACCCCACGTATAGGGTTATATAACCAACAGTTTAAACGAAAAAGGCCTTAAAAAATTTCAAAATTCCCTTTTACACGGGCCACCCACATAACTGACAAGCTACGAAAAATTTTAATGTTATTAAGAATTATGCTTGAATTGTAAAAATATGAAGATAAAATTATAAAATAATTATAGAAAATGGAAATCATGTGCATGAAGGAATAATGGAAATAGGTCGTGAAAAGATAAGGAAGTGACATAATAAGAAGGCTGCCATCGACCGAAAAAAAGAGACTAAGCCTGACGTCGTGTATGCAAATGAAAAATTTGCCTCGCGCAAAAATAATATTTCGAGTAAAAATAAAAAAATCTTGAGCGCATTGTAGGATGCCGTAAAAGAAAAACTAAAAAAACAGCGGAAGAAACATACCCCGTATTGGAATCGAACCCGTGTCTCTAGACCGGAGATGAGCACGTCAGCCACCCGTCCAGCTTGTCAGTTATGTGGGTGGCCCGTCTGAAGGGAATTTTGAAATTTTTAAAGGCCTTTTTCGTTTAAACTGTTGGTTATATAACCCTATATGTGGGGTGATTCATGAACCACATACAGCGGTCTGTACAACTACTACGTTTGAATAAAATCTGAGACTCGGCTATCTGACACTCCCCTTGTCAGTGTTTCGTCGTCTTCCCGACAAGAATATAACGACTGACTTGTGTATCTGCGTTAATTATTTACGGTTTTAGCATTCGTAGGTAAAAACCGATATCTTTCCATCTTAATATCCAATCCCCCATAGTGTGGGACCCTCAAGAGTTAGGGCTTATTAAAAAATTCGACAGAATACAAAGAAAGGCCGCCAGGTACGTGTTAGGTCGACACAAGAGAACTGACCACGTGACGGAGATGATAAAAGTTTTGGGGTGGGACTCTCTTGAAACAAGAAGAAAAATCAACAGGCTCTGTGCAGTACACAGGATTGCCTCAGGAGACAAGGGTTGGGAAGAACTAAATGGAACCATGGAGAGATCTAATTATACAGGTAGAAATGAGCACCCATATAAAAAAACACTAAGGAAACAAATGACTAACGCGGCCAAGTACTCGTCTTTAAATAGGGGTACACATGATTGGGACCGGCTGCCTGATGAACTTTTTGAGCCCTTACCCAAAATAACAATATATAATAATAATAATCTATTCCACTCCTTAGAGAGTATACAAACATAAATAAAACGTAGGGAATACATTAGTGGAATATAGGTACCCCATAGGTTAACCTGTTTTGGGGTTACCATCTTTCACATTATAACTGAGGCAGCGGCTGGAAAAAACAAAAACTCACAAAGTATAACAGTTTTTACGTTTAGTATTTAACCCTAAGTGCACAACAGCATTAACTTCTTTACATTTGTATATATTTATAATAAATATACCTTTGGATACAAATAAAAATACATCAGTACAATACATTAATGCACAAAGATTACCCAAGACCTTTTATTAGGTCTTCAACTTTCTCTTCAGTGAATAGCCATTTTCTTATACTACTCAAAAACTGAGGAACGAAGACTATGTTTGACAATTTATCTGGGAGGGAACAGAAAATATTTGGAGCAATGTACAAGTAACTCTGTTTGAATGCTTCATTACTTGGTTTAGGGATAATTACACCAGGTTTCTTTCTCAATCTGTAAGAGTATTCTCTCGTTTCCGCTCTGTTCCCACCTCGAATGTAAAAAAGTTTTAACACTTTGTAAACAAACAAGTGTCTCAAAGGTAAAATTTCGAGACGCATAAAAAGTGGAAATCTTAAAATCATTTGGAAGTAAATGTTTAGAATGTTAGAGATAAAATTAATTTCTACAGTTTAACTTCTGTCAATCCATCCTTGTCATATTTTTTTCCTCTTTATATAATTATGTGAACAGACCATTCTATGCGTACGTCTACATTCAATGCTACCAGCCATTTGTGTATTTGTAATGTAATTTTGAATAATAATAATAATTATTATTATTATATAAGTATATTATAATAATTATAATATAAGTATAATATAAAAAGTATGAGTTATCTGTTAAAATCCAGACATTTGTTGATTCAAGAAGGCTCGTTAAGTTCCATTTTAAAGTTTTTAAGAAAGATGGCCGTCGGAAAGTCAAATGAAGAGAATAGTCGACAAAATATCTCCTCTGATTGGAAGAAGTCAACATAAAGCAGTGGAAAAGTTATCTTTGACAAGGTTCACCTACCGTGTGCCACCGCCACGTCAGGAATCGACGACTGTAACCCCTCCTTACACTTCCAATTTGCGTCTTAAAGTTTAGATCGCAAAACCTTGGGCCGTCTTCAAGGAGCCAACGTCAAATTCAACCGCGTGTTCAATACATTGTCGTTTACAGAGGCGTTTAAGTCGATGCGACATATTCAAGCAACAATTTCAAAGCAAGTACAACTATTACGAACAATGCAACGCTTCCCAGTTATTCGCTTCGGATATCTCGATTTGTCAGCGTTCTCTTGGCCGCCCGTGTTTTTGGAGCGAGGGGACCATTGAAGTGGATGAAAAGAGTATTACGTCATCAAAATGTAGCCTCATAACCTAAATAATAGGTCACCCCTTACTTACTTACTTTTCTTTAGATAGCACGACGGAATGGACGAATTAGAGGATGTAATGCAAGAATATCAACCATCTGTTTGAAATTTAAGGCAAGGAACTCTTGTAACATGTATTGCCTAACTAGTGGTATGGGTTCTGTTCGATGTGACGATAGTTTTCACCAGAGATGCTATTGTAAATTTATTTGAATAAAATGTATAAGTTAGGAGAATGCATATGAAAGAAGTAAATGCACGCTGATTTCTAAGACGTTACCGATGGAAAACATCATGAAATTGCCAAAATAAGAGCGCTAGATCCTATGCACTAAAGGAAAATCGGGGTAAACAAAGATGGCAGACAGGTCACGCCCACGTTACACCTAGTCGCATAGACCAACGTTGCAAGCGTCCTGTTTATTCACATCAATGGGATGGACGACCACTTAACTTTTATTTTGCGACTGTTGTATTCTTAGTAGCTGCATAAGGAAAGCAGGGCGGGAGTGAAGATAACCCATAAGAAAACAAACATTCTCTAGGACATCATAAAATCATCTCTAGGAAGATCATAAAATTAGGATGGCAAACACTGGAGCAAGTACGGCATTTTAATTACTTGGGTAGTACGCTCGCCGTGAATATGCACAGTAGAAAGGACACAAAGAGGAGATCAGCGCAAGCAAAAGAAGTGTTCAGTAATAGAAGGGAGCTGATGACGGTGACATTGGGTAAGGAAGTGAAGAAGAGGCTGGAGGAAAACTTGATATGGAGCACTGCGTTACGGGTCGGAAACGTGGACTGTGTGAAAAGGAGAGGAGAATAGGCAGCAGGATTTCGAGATATGGTTGTGGAGGAGGATATAGAAGGTGCCACGGACGGAAAGGAAGACGAAAGAGGAAGTTCTTGATATGGTGCGTGAGGAAAAGAAGCTAATGGATAATTTCAGGAGGAGGTAGGGTAGTTTGCTGGAATGGATGATGAGGGACGACATGTTATTCAAGGGTGAGATAAGGGTGTTGGGACAGCGGCGAGGAGGGAGAAAGAGAATAGGTTTTCATGGACAGAATGAAGAAGGGTAGGTCGTACGTAGAGATGAAGATAGAAATATCAGAGGGAGATAAGGCACTTCACGCGTGAAAATCTGGAGGATTTTCATTGACTTAAATGTACTCAATGAAATCTAAATTAAATGGATAGATTACCTTAAAAATAATCTAAATATAAGTTGTTTTAGGCCATTTTTGGACACTGCTCCTAAACAGTCCATCCGACAGTATTAAGAGTTATCATTTTACCTCCATTTCGCAAGAGATGAGTTTCTGGAGGAGGATATTGCGGTGCTAAGTAAAAATCACATCCTCCACTGAGTACGTCCGAAGGAAAATACAAATATTTATGAGACATAAAATCATTTACAGCATAATTACTCAAAATATAGGTACCTTGATGTTACTGTTTTGAAACAGTATACTTTTCTCTATGCTAAAAAGAAAAATTTAAGACGGTTATCTCATTAAATCCAATAGAGTATATTAGCATATCCCCAAGAATGGGTTAGTTTTACTCTCTGGCGGTAGAAGCGCTAACAGCGTCACTTCAACTTAGTATAGGGATATTAATAATGGGTGTCACGACTATATATTACTAGACCAAGGTCGTTCGATATCGATTGTATTCTTCCATCGATATACGCCTTCGGAACCAATTCCATCACGTGGCCGCCGTTAATGCGCTACTGGAGCATTTGCTGTCATAACACACCCTTGTGGAAATATGCGCATATGCCGCACAAGTTGTCATTTCGAATACAAGTACACAGCCAAATCAACAAAAACGTCGATCAATCTATACTGGGCTTATGGAGAATACAGAAAAATAAGCACATTAATGGCGTATTTATGCACGTTGCGAAGACCTATATCAAAGGAAGAACACAATCGATATTGAATGACCTTGTTACCAATGTTTGAGGTTGGTGTCAATCAAGAATCATCCTTTGAAGCATGAGAGAGTAGACAGAAGGAATCAGAGAGAGAGAGAGGGAGACAGAGGGATAATTGTTCTCACCACGTGAGGCTGTAGGAGGCGTCCTCGGCGGCCATGGGTTCCACGACAACGGCGCCCGCCATCTTGTCCACGTGGTCCTCGGCGTCTGCTCCGAAGATGGCTTCCAGCATGGGCGGCAGAGGGAGCGGCAGGATGTTCGATGGCTGCGGTGGCGGACCCCTGGACGATTCCTCCCAGCCCTTTGGGATTAAAGTACAGAGGGACGACAAATTAGCTAAAATAGTACCTCAAATACGCTTAAGTTAGTTTGAGCGAAATGTCTTCTTTTTTTTTTTAATCCACTCGCATTTTTATCCACCAAAATTTTATCCACTCGCAATCCCCTTTACCTATCTGCTAGATTTACCTGGAAAAAAGATCTACATACAGTACCCACTAGGAATCATCCCGTAGACCTTCACATCCCTCAACATAGCACAATTCACGTCACTAGCAATCCTTCACCGTAACCGCTTCTAGAGTATGGAACTCTCTACCATCTAAAGTTAGAAATATTAAATCCATCCATGCTTTCAAGTCCAAGGTGTATGATATCCTGATAAATAATCCTAAAATGTTGTCTGTCTAAAATTGAAACGAAGTAAAATTAAACAAATGTTAAATTGGATGCCTTATATATATTGAAGAAGAATTAATCTATTGAACATGAATGTATTCAACTTTATACTTGTAATTATTACTGTTATCATTAATTACCTTTTTCCTCACGGTTTGTATGCTTAATCATGTATTTAAATGTTATCCTAGTAGTGCTCTCTGCAGTGATATGTACGGCTGTATTACGAATTCCAAGCTTACAATGAGTTTTTTTATTTTTTGTTTTGCCTGTCATCATTGTATAATTAATTCGATTCTGTATATTGAGTTTCATCACTGTATTATTAATCTGATTTTTGAATTTCAAAATTGTATTAATTTGAAAAATTGTACTTCATTATCTCAGGGGCTAAGAGTAGCCCACGATAATAAACGTTGTTATTATTATTATTATTTCACCAACTAATAATTGAATTTTGTCTAATTTACAAGAAAAATATCTTTCCTTTCCAAAGATACCAAAATATGGGCCCTTTGCCAAAGATACCAAAATATAGGCCTTGAAAAAGGGAAATTGTACATGTATACACTCCAGAGATATCGTATTTAAAAAATTGAGGAATTTATAACACCTATATCCCGTCTTAAAATTAACAGGGTGCGGTTTGTACGTTTTCTCGGCTAATTTTGGAAATAAATCATATTGCCACCGCAACAATTTTCTCAGAATCACAAAAAACACGTTACGTAGTGGACATGAAAAAAGTGTTAATTTACAGACATGAGGATATTTTAATTTAATTGCTTAGCATTTCAATATTATAAAAGTATGCTATTGCACCACAAATAATACAGGTTTCTATCTTGCTTCATAGAGATGCTGAAGTTATAAACATATAACTCGAATATGGTCTCTATTATGACTAGGAAACTATAACGCTCAAACTGCCTTAAATAGTAAGGTGGAGCCAGTTTTTAGATGAAGTTCTAACACATGAGGAACTCAAAAGATTGGCAAAATGCCTACGATCAAGATGGTAAGGCCACTTAAAATAAAGGATGAGCTACGAATGCCAAGGAAACAGCTACAAGGACAGTTCTTAAAAAAATAGACGAAGAGAACGATTTGGAAGAAGATTGAGGGAAGATGTGGTGGAAGATCTTAGAAGAATGAAGGTTGTTTCCTTTTTTCGGGTTTTCCGCCGCGTTGGTTCATGTTGAGGACAATATTTCGCCGGCTGTCCTGCTGGCTTCCTCAGGTCCATGTAGCAATTCGGTTCGGGAGGCGCCGTATTATGTAGGGTCGTTTTCGCGCCTTTTTTTGTGGTCCTCTTCTCTGATTGGTCGGAATCGTTTCTTCTTGGAAAAGTGCTTTCCAAGAAGCGGAGAGAGGGTAACCGTCGTCTCTGTTGAAGTTTTCGCGGTTTTTTGGCGATTTCCACCGCTTCTCTGATGAGACGGGGGAAATATCTTTTTTCTCTGTGGATGATCGTCGCTTCCGGGAATAATATATTACGTTGCGGTCCCTCCCAAGCATGTTCCGCAATGGCAGAAAGGTGGAACTGTCTCTGTTTGGTTGGCTCTCAGATGTTCCTGCATGCGACACTTGAGCGCTCTGCAGGTCTGTCCAATGTACCTGGAGCCGCAGCTGCAGGGCACGGAATAGATGCCTTGGTTGGCATTTTGCGAATCTTTTGAGTTCCTCATGTGCTAGAACTTCATCTAAAAACTGGCTCCACCTTACTATTTAAGGCAGTTTGAGCGAGAAGACTTTGACTTAGAAGAATGAGTTTTAGATGGAGAGAAGAGATTGAGAACATGAAATATTGAAGGAAATTCTGCTGGAATCCAAAGCTTACTGTCCTTGTTTTATATAATTGCTCCGCTTCCTCACAACGTCCAGTCAATCGAATGCTCTTGTTTTTACTTTCCCTCTATGAAATACAATGTGGGGTTCCAGTTACTTTAGCCAAACTATGCCAATTTAAAAAAATTGCGTTTAAAACTGAAGGGTTTGTCCCAAAAGTTCCAGTAATTCTTACACGCTTTTCTTTAACTCGCTTTTTTATGGACCCCTGGATCTATGATTCCATGGTTACCACTTCATTTTTCCCTACATAGTTACCACTCCATCCACTCAAACATATGAATGGAGTTATAATAGTGGCAAAGCATCCGACTTGCCTCCCGTGGGTCAATCAAAGTCGTCCCATCAAGACCACGACCTGGCGAGTTTTTTCTAATAAGCAGACCTAGTTTTTTAGTCCTAGTAAATAAAATGTTTATAAAACAACTTGCAGTTTATTAAGCATTTTAATGACTAGGACTAAAAAGTAAAAAAAAATGAAAAAAAAAAAAAAAAAAAAAAAAAGAATTTTTAAGCATGCTTTTCTAAAAATAATATTAAAAAATCTAAAAATGAAATATCTTAACATCGCACTAAAAAAGAAAAAATAATATTTTCTCGAGTGAATAAAAATTAAGCCTGGTACTGGAAATAATTAAATTCAGTTTAAGGAAATCAGCCACACAATGATGAGACCACAACGAAAAGTATGGGGAGCAACCTCATTTATATTTTGTACCTTAATTTAAGTTAATTTAAAGATTTTCTAGAAATTGTATATTGAAGCTCTCTATTCCACTGAATACCAAAAATGTTCATAGTTAATTAATTATTGTCGATAACGAAAAATGAAAGAGCTTTGCTTGAAATGCTTTTCGTTGTGGTGTTATCATTGTGTGGCTAATAATTTAATTGAATTATTTCCAATACTAGGCTACATTGACATTCACTGGTGAAAATATTATTTTTTCTTTTTTAGTACGATTTTAAGATAAGTATTTCTTTTTTTTAGATTTTTAAAATATTTTTTTAGTATACTTAAAAATTATTTTTTAATTTTTTTTAATCATTCAAATGTCAAAAAAATCCTCTATTGAGCAATCTCTTTTAAACTTTTCCAAGTTTTACTCTCCTCTCGACTCGAAGCACATTTTCCAACGCTTCACCCACGCCTCGTGTGTAAGCTCCCTGGAAGGCCGCAACGCGGACCTCTCGTAGACAGGCCGTCGAAGCTTCTTTAAACGCCTCCAGTGTCCCGTGCCGGTGTCCTTTCCGAGTCATTTTTTATCTGGGGAAATTAAATGAAGTCCGTTGGTGCCAAGTCGGGGCAGTATGGCGGCTAGGCCAGCGTTTCCACGCCCATTTTTGCAAGCAACTCTGCAACAATGTGGGCCGACGCATTGTCGTGATGCAGGATCCAGTTGCCACTAATGTCCTTTCGGACGCGTCGGGTCCTGTCCCTCAACCGTTTAAGCACTTCACAGGTAAACAGGCTGTTCATTTGTGTAAATTTCTCGGGCTCGCCACCGGGTAAGACATTCATAGGCAGCCGACGTTTCGGGTTCCGACTCGTTACCCATTCTCAAGGCTACTGATGCGAGCTTGAAAAGACCGTTTAATTTGGCGCTAGGCGGGGCGGGATTGGTCGAGCCCCGATTGTCGTGGTGGAAGACCGTTGACCAGCGGGGACTTAGCTCTGGCGTTCTGAATTCTTCTCAGAATTCTATTCCAAGAGCTGCTGATCGTGTAACCAGTATCCCGGTTGAAATTCTTCCTCTCCAACCTTATCTCTATCGCCTCTTTGGTTAAGCGATCCCAAAATTGGCCGGATGGCCAAAGAACAGTCGTGTCATCCCAAATGATCTTATGGTCCCGACTCAGGCTATGCTCAACTACTGCTGATTTTTTCCGGTTGACCAAGCCGGAAATGCCTACGGTGTTCCTTCAGACGCGTGGATATAATTCGCCCAGTCTCTCCCTTGTAGACTTCACCACATTTGCATGGGATTTTATATACCCCCGGAGTCATGAGGCCAACTGCGTCCTTTGCCCTCACAAATTACACAAATTTTATTCGCCGAGAAAGTGCAAAATCATACAAAAGGTTTAACACTTTGCCATATCAGATTCTACTCAAAGGAGTTGTGAAGCCCCTTTGGTTAAGCGATCCCAAAATTGGCCGGATCGCCAAAGAACAGTCGTGTCATCCCAAATCATCTTATGGTCCCGACTCAGGCTATACTCAACTACTGCTGATTTTTCCGGTTGACAATGTTATTCGCCGGGAAAGTGTTAAATCAGGCTGTTCATTGTTTGCCCTTTAGGTACGAACTCACGAGGTGTGAATGACACCATTTTTGTCAATAAAAATACCGTTTTTGTCATTACCGGAACTTTTGGGACAGACCCCGTATAATAAATCTATATTTTAGCTATGAATTATATTGAACTCTTAAACTACTCTTTACGGCGTCTGTAGCACTTTTTCCAAGTGACTGCATCTATATAATTTATAGATATATCACGAAAATAATTATCCTAATATTTTAGGACTTGATCTGAATTTTTTACATTGTCTCTGATCTGTAAATCTGACCACTAAACACGTATGCACATGCATACTGCTTTCTTATGGAAGATCTAATACGTGATATCTTAATAATTATTTAACCATTACATTTCCGCGTATCATTCGAGCTAAATATATCTGAGCCAATCCACATCAATGGGCCAATCTAAAAAACGTCATTATGAAGGTAGGTTATTTAGTTCTCATTTGTTCCATGAAAATCATAAAATACTCAGTGAAAATCATAGAAGAGTAACCGTGCGGGTACGCTATATGCTCTATAAGCCCACTGTTTTTCATCCAGAGCCGTTTAACTTTCAAACGTGCATCATATCTCGCCCCGAAGTAGTGTTGACAGCCAGGCAGTTGAAATGGTCAGCAACCTTTATGCAATCACAACAGGGGCTTTGCAGTATCACAAAATCGCGATTAGAAATGGCGGCTTTGCTGCGCGTAACATCTCGAATGTTTTCTTGAAATTTTACGAACGACGCTATGTCCATCTGCCATTGCGTTTGACCTGATTTTTCGGACATGATGGAGAAATTGTACGCACAGGGTAGTTGGACAGATGAACGGAAAGCGTAGGAGTGCGAGCGAAAACGTCATCAAATCTACAGTCCGTTTGTAGTAAATAGACGGAAGGTTTCCTTCTTCTCATTGGCTGAATCCAACTTAATGTTAATCGGAGGCTTTCACTTTGGGCAATAATTATTTTTGCGTTAAATCTCGATAAAGTTGATATTGGTGAGTTTACTTTTTAGAAGTTGATAAGTATGTTGATCGAGTAGACATTTCGTACTTTCGATATTTTTTTCAAACGACAACGATCGGTTTCGATGTTTGCGTCATTTCCAAGATGGCTTGAAAATGACGTGAATATTGAAACTGGTCGTAGTTAACATAAAAACAAAGGAGAGTAAAAAATGTTTTTAAAAACAAAATGTTAAATCTCAAGCCTCTCGGACTGGATTGAGCAACCCTTGGCACACAGGTCACTTGTTTCTGGCCCGCTAGGCAGTTCTTTGCCAAACTTTTTTTCAATTTTTAGGGGACAACTTTTGTTGACGAGGACGGCCCCGAAGGGTAGACGCCAGTATTATTCTAAAAAAATAAAAATAAATTCAGTTTCACACCATGCCACAGAAGCGGGAGGGGTCATTTGGTTTGTCTAGTCTTAGTTTTTTTTTCATCAAGTCGGCTTTCAATGGATTACGTAATAACTTCGTCTTCTTTAAACCTAACAGGTTTAGACACGTAGCCCATTCCGGCTTCAATATGGTAGCCGCAGTCCCTCAATAATTCTTCTTCCTAATGACTAATATTCTACAACCTTTCTGGGAATCCTTTGCATAGGCATGCGCTCAGCATGATCTTCATGTATATAACTAAGTGACAATTAGAATCTATATTGAAAAACCAAAAAACCCTACTTAGTTTGTGGTTATTATCACAACAATAGATAAATAAATCTTATGTAAACAAGTGCACCTGACGATCCAGTAAGCTCTGAAACGCTATTCTGAATGAAATACCTGTACAGCTATATGCCAAAAATAGCTTTCTTGACGCTTTCGGTTCGAAGAATAGCGTCAACGCAGCTATTTGCGATTATGAACGCAGACTGACGCCTGGGAGCGACGCTATTTTAGGCGACGATCTGATCCCCACGTTATTCGAATAGCGTCAAGCTATTCTCGAGTGAAACGGCCACCTGATTCTTTATCACACCTTTTCCCGTACCTCTCCTTGTAGACTGGTATTTTTTTCGACCGAGTCTCATTGCTTTATTCTCGCACTGCATAATTTTTCCCATCTCTCAGCCGGGGATAACAAGTTTAGGTAAAATAGAAGAACCTGTTCTACACGCATAGGATGAGTATTCACTCTCTTCGTAAAGAATTGTATCTAGCATTTCCGTTGTATTATTTAAACAAGTCGGCTCGAAATATTGCTTATCATATTCACATTCACTTCAAACCTCCCAACGGTCCCACAAGATTTTCAAGAGGCTAATCCCGATGTCTAACCATCTTTTTAAGCCCACGGGCTATTTACAATAATACATTTAAAATATCCGTGATAAAATAATTGACATTTACCATCACATCACTTTCCTTGATACACTAATATGTCATTATTCCTACTTCGTTTGCATCCAAACGTCGTCTGCTCAGTCGGATAAGTGGTGAGAATAATATAAACAACCCAACAGATACACAAAAACAATATGCTTTGTTGCAATTTCAAGTTGAACTGTAATTATACGTGTTTAAATTGTTCTCTCGGCATGGTTTGTTTGTCAACATGTAACAAATGCCGCAAGAATTTACTGAACTGGATTTCCGTTCACCGCACAGGTTCTCCGAAAGTTTTCTATCAGTTGATGAAATTAATAGAATACTAGATTATTATAGGTAACAAATCCAATGATAACTTCAAATGAAAGTATACTATGAAGATAATGCTGGATCATGCACGTCTCATGTATCAAAAACGTCGTTCGCTCCCTCGAATAAATTGTAAAAGTTAAAATATTAAAAAATTAACCTAAAAGATACATGAAAACAACATGCTTTTTTACGATGGTGAGGTGAACTATCACCATAGAAATTAAAATTGTTTTCCCAGCATGGGTACCTGTTATATGTCCATATAGGTATGCGGAACAAACATCGCCAGCCTTTCCTAAACTGAAATCCCGTTCACAAAATCCAAAATTATCAGAGAGTTATCTATCAAACGATGAATGCAGAACAAAATAAAGTATTATAATAGTATACGAAGACAGCATTGAATGAATTTAGTTGGATTATTTATTGAAAACTTTCTTTCATGCACCAGACTCACGACATCCATGGCGAAGGTATTAGCTGTTTGTGAAAAACGTAAACATCGCTCGTCATTGGCTGACTGGATTTCCAATTACTGTACCAGAAGGTTTTCATACCCAAAGGGGCGGGATTAATAATAGCATTACGGAACCGACGCCTTGGATAGCTGCATCGTATTCAGAATCGCTTCTGACGCTATTCTGGAGCAAGGAATAGCATTAGCCAGAAATAGCGTCGCTCGATTCAGAATAATTGCCCTTAAGTCGTAAAGTTGATTATTGAAAATAACAATTATTGCAACGCAATATAATATCAATTGTTATAGTAATGCAACGCATTGCAATAATGTATAATTGTTGCAACTTACATTCATATCAATTATTACATTCCTGAAACGCATTGCAATGATATAGCTATTGTTGCAGGGTCTGTCACCGGCTCCACTCCTTATTCTTGCTTTATATCTTAATTTCTCATGTCGTTCACGCGTATACAGCCTTTCACACGGATCTACGGAATTACATTGCTGATGTTTGTCACTCTGCTTAGGGTATCTTTTTCCACGTGTCCAAGCTTCTGATACACATAATAACGTGAGAACAGCCGTTATTTCGTGAAGTTTTAACTGGGTTTCTTTTGCTTATTTTCTTTTTAGTGACCTTCTTTCAGCCCCACAAAATTCTCAGGAAATTGGCAGTATTAATGACGATTTATTCGTCCTCTGCGTAATAAGCAGCTGGTAGTCCAGCTGATAACGTGATTTGCTCCCGAATGCTTGTTTCTCAATCTGACACGCAGTACTAACATCACGTCTCGTACGATCCCTGTATGACTCGTGATCTCGTTTACGAGGTTGCAATACTCATTAATTCAATGGGTTTTGTAGCATTGGTAGCAATTCTAGTGCATTGGTGTAGTGCCTGTTGGTGCATGTTGAATGTTCATTATAGTTCATGTTGGTGATGACTCACTCACTGCAAAACAACCTTGAGGTGGCTTAAAGGGTGATATGATGAAGCAGATAGCTTACAAATCAGATAAAAGGACATCAAATAATATGATCTTAAAAAATATTTGGTTGGCACGCGGAAAAACTTCGCGTCAGACGTTTGGCCGATTTTGACGCAAGCTCCCAAGAAGGTTCTCCATCTCTGGTCTAATGCTTACACTATCACTCTTGTCGGTCAACCAAAAATGGCTTCGATTAACTGAAACTACGCAGGCGCAATGACTACCATTACAAGAAATACATACGTTTTATTAGATGCTAGCTGACATTAAATAAATAGTCATTCAATCGCTAAATTGATTGAGGATACCAGGGTTGAAATTCGCTATGAAAAAAAGCAAGCACGACTTCGTCTCATGTGCTACGTTGTAGACTTGAGGCCTGAACATCTAGTCCGCATAAACCCCCTCGACATTCGCCTTGAAGGAAGATGGCTTGGTGGTGTAACTGGCTAAAAAATCTACGAGGGAATGAAAAAAACAATAAAAACAACTTAATAACCCGAGAAAAAACCATTTGGACAAATTATGCAAAGTTGAAACACCGTATCAAGGAAAAAAGTATAATGTACGAAATTTGCAGTGATTGTATGGTAACGGGAGAAATGAAATACAGACTTGGACTTTGCGATAGCCCAGTATGTCCTAAATGCAGAAGGATAGACAATGTAGTTCACAAAATACTAGGTTGTAAAGGACGAAACAAGGAATGGGAAATAATTAAAAAAATTTTTAGAGACTTCGACACATTCGGAGATGGAACTATTGGAGAAAAGAATCTGTTAACGCTAAATTTTAAATTATTTCCAGCCAAGAAAAGTACAATCTTAACAGAACTAATAGCAACTTTCGTGGAAAGTCAAACAGTTCAGAAAAATATAAGATCGGCTTTAATCGATAAAATTAAAATAGCAAATAAACAGTTACCCTCCTCAGAGCATGAAAAGGCATGGCTGCTCAACGTCTTTTAATAGTATTTTATGTTAAAAAGAGATAAAAAACTAAAATATGTAAAATATATTCATGTGTGTCCAAAAAATACCTTAAACAAAAATGTATTATAAATGTATGTGTCTTTGGAGCGGATCTTTTTTTGTCCTGTATGCTAATGAATGTACTGTAATATGATATTGATATAAAATAAAATCATTGGAACAACACACCTGACCGGCAATTGGAAGATCCGGGTTCGAATCCCGGTCAAGTCAAATGATTTTTTCATAGCAATTTTCAACCCTGGTGTATATGCACCCGTGAGAGTGACTTCGTACCGCATCATTTGTTAAATGCAATGTTTGGAAATTAATTGAGAATATTTTGACGGAAAAGTCTGCAATTTCACGTAGAATTTAACAAGACGCTAGAAATAAACCTTGAAGACTCGGGAAATTTGCTATCGTCCAAAGAACATCTATTACGCTGCAGCCGATGAGAATACACGTCGCGTTGTCATATTAGCTATCCTATATTAATCAGACAGCTGGAACTAAAATTTTACTCGCTTTACTGCGCAACCGCCGTTTTATCCTGATAAGCGCGATTAGAAACGGGTATGCGGAGCGTTCCAATTGGCTTAAGGCATTGTTAGGTTTTCGAACTGCTTCGGAAGAGCCACCGAAGCGATACGTGCTGCCGGCGTGACGTCATCAGAAGTATTCCCCTCATATCTCCCGTTCCATTGTTTTTAGAAAAAAATCGCTTCCGCTAATTTTTTAAATGAATTTTATCACTGAAGCACTGCTTAAATTACAAATCTCTCGCATAATAATTGTTGACTCCAATCGCTTTCTAATTTAATCGTGTAGAAACAGTTGAGCCACGATGAACGCACATTGACAAGAATGTTGACGGTTTTAAAATCATTAACTCCATATATGATGAAAGTTTGGATTCTATTTGATTAACCACTGGTGTTCAATAATTTTGCAAGCATGACCTATTCGTGAAGTCGGATAAATTTACCGCGTTTTGTTCGTAATCTTAAGACATACATCAAGCAGGCTAATAAAATCGATCGAAAAAAATATATTTCATTTCAACGGTAACTAATATCCTTTCCAATGATGTATAAAACGTTCCACCAATTATGTTCGGTGTTCATGAGGAACACGTCAAAGTCCAGGTCTAAATTACGAGATTTTGACGGCGAAAATAGTGAGATCGCAAAGCGTGTCTTTGATTTTCGAGGCGGAATCATCAAGGGTAGTGTGTCGCTGGCATTGCACTTCGCTAACATGTCGGGCCATTAATTTCCTGACAAACAGGAAGCAGACACAGGCAATCAAAGCTCTGGATTGAGGGTTTTGGCATCTTGGATTTACGGCATAAACTACCCTCAACCACACAACGGAGTACTCTCGATTCCTAACTGTATTAAACCCCACAAAAGTGTTCAGTGACGCGCAAACATTAACTAGGTATTTGAAAATTACACTCATGTATACTTATTTTCAATGAAACATACAAAGCCTTTAAAACATAAGATTATGTAAAAACGACAATCAAACTCCCGAAGAAAACACACCGATCCCTTAGTTTAATTTTACTGGAGAACATAGAAGACATTTATGTAACAAATTTCAAGGTATCCGGGATTAGCCACGGAGTTTCACTTTTACGGAGTCAAATGCAATGCACAAATGTGCGAATTTCCACAGAGAAAAAAAATCATCCGCCTTGACCGGGATTCGAACCCTGCTCCCTCGATTTCCTGCCGAGTGCTTTAGCCAGTTAAGCTACCGAGGCTACCGTGTGGATTTTTGTGACCTTTACGGGACTAGATGTTCTCGACTGCCGGACATACAATGTAACAATCAGTCGCTACTGAGCGCTTAGCGCCACTGCCCACGAGGAAAGACCGAACTTTCAACACAGAGAGGCGTCCACTCTTATTTGACAAATTTCAAGCTATCCGGGACTAGCCACGGAGTTCCACTTTTACGGAGTCACCCGCAATGCACACATGTGCGAATTTCTACGGAGGAAAAATCATCCGCCTTGACCGGGATTCGAACCCGGATCCCTCGATTTCCGGCCGAGTGCTTTAGCCAGTTATCTCTTTCAAGGCGGATGATTTTTTTCTCTTTGGAAATTCGCACATGTGTGCATTGCGGGTGACTCTGTAAAAGTGGAACTCCGTGACTAATCCCAGATAGCTTGAAAATTGTCAATTAAGAGTGAACGCCTCTCTGTGTTCTAAGTACGATCTTTCCTCGTGGGCAGTGACGCTAGGCGCTCAGTAGCGACTGATTGTTACATTGTATGTCCGGCAGTCGAGAACATCTAGTCCCGTAAAGGTCACAAAAATCCACACGGTAGCCTCGGTAGCTTAACTGGCTAAAGCACTCGGCCGAATATCGAGGATCCGGGTTCGAATCCCGGTAAAGGCGGATGATTTTTTTCTCTGTGGAAACTCGCACAGACATTTATGTACACTACATGCACTTTTGAGATCATCATTCACCTACACACTACCCCTCAAGCTGGCGTGGGCCTGCGGCAGGGGGTAATAAGACACCAGCTGCGTAAAGAATAAGGTTTTAGGATGTGAAATGGCTAAGTGTATCATGGGAATGTTTCAATTAGAGATCAGTGTTTTTACTATGGTCCCTAATTTTGAGAGGAAAGACCGACTTTATGTACCTATTTCCAAACATTTCATTTAACAAATGATGTGGTACGAAGTCACTCGCACGGGTCACATACGCCAGGGTTGAAATTCGCTATGAAAAAATGATTTGACTTGACCGGGATTCGAACCCGGATCTCCCAATTGCCGGTCAGGTATGTTAGCCAGTTACACCACCAAGCCATCTTCCTTCCTTCCTTCAAGTTCGCATAAACCCCCCGCGAAATTCGCCTTGGAGGAAGATGGCATATCTGGATACATATCACCGAAATTTCTTAGAAATTTCGGTGATATGTATCACTCGCGGATCACCAAAAATATCATACCTAGATTGTCACTTGATATTCAGGTGGTAAAAGAAGAGATTGGTTTCGAGCATAGGAATCTTACCTCTCGCGAGATTTTGCCATACTCAATGTTAGGCCAAAAATATTCAGCTAGTGAGACGTTTCAGTATTTATTCACTTTGAATAGATTGGCTTAAAGAGAAATAAGGATTCAAGGAGTCATCTTTCGCATTTGGTTGTCCTGCATCATTATTAAATTCCTGTAATATAATAAACAGTACCGGGTGCGTTGCTGTAAAGAGACTGTACTCGAGGTTCATTGTCACAGTCATATTGAAATTACTTGAGCGCAAAAATAGACAACGACAGAGCATTGAACCCAGGAATGTTTCAAATTCGATCTGCGAGGCAATCTTAACCACGCGGCTACCGCGCCGATTTTACCGAGTGGGTCACTCTTGGGCACAAACGTGAATTTCGAGAGCGAAAATCACACGAGTCTGAGGCTTCCATCGCATCGTCGCGTCGCAACCGCATGAGCGCGACTAACCTTCGGTGCATTCCTATGGGGCTTTCCTCTCCCGTGTTTTACTCCGTCCCCGTCGATCCTTCCGTCTGTAACTCATTCCCCACCGTCGTCTCACGACAAGTGAAGCTAGCCCAGCAAAAGACGCAGTCCTCAAGTAGTGACAAATTTCGAAATTTTTCCCATCGTACAAACCGTAGAATGGGGCAAAGTGGATGCACTCAGACTTTTGGAAACGATAGTACATATGTTTAATATTAATATAAGTATTATGATAAGTTATTAATTCCGAAAATAAATTAGGAGTCCAAAGAGTACACACATTTCCGCAAATAGAAAATTAGGACAACGGTTAAGGTACAAAGAGACCCACATCAGTCTTATTCAGATTTTTAAGGCTATATAAGTCCATCCGGTGATTACCGTGATACTACAAAATGCGGGGCCCACGGAGGCGCGAGGTCCCGGACAGTAATACAGACAGCTTTAGGCCAGACAGCTTGCCTGGCCTAAAGCCAGCGGTGCAGTACTTAGTAGTCTTTCGGACATGTAATAGTAACCATTAGCCTTATTTGGCAGTAACTACTCTTAGTTTAGAAACTTTGTAAAAATGATAATATAGTTAATCAGCACAGTTTCAATTGTTTACTATTAAAAACTGCAACATCCCCAATGGTAAACTACTAAAAAATTGTAAATGATAATTGTATTTTATCATTGGGGCTAATTGTTTAATCTTTTGTAGAAACATAAGTAAAATAAACAAATGTAGCAGAAGAAGATTTTGCTCGCAATTCCAAACAAAACGAGCATCCGCAAATGGCGCCAGTTCAAACAATCGAAGGAGAGCATGATTATTGAACGGATCCCCTCTAAGCTTACGTCGCCCTCTTTGTGTACCCCGGCGCCATAAATAAGAAAAGCGTTCAGCGTTTCCATTCAGCCGCAGCAGCGCACAAAAAGATTCCAGTCCGGACTGTCAGCGATGCTTCATTGTTGTCGTCGCTCGCGACAAAACGAGAGAGTGCAGACGGCGGACGCCGTCCGACGTTGACTTTTTCAGACCGCGGCGTACGCGATGGCCGGCTGGCCGGGGCGAGATACGGACGTTGGACGGAGGGGGAACGGGCCATTATTAATCCGTCATGCCACCCTGAATGTAGTCACCCAATGCGAGGGGGGGGGAGGGAGGGTGGTCTCTGCCGGCTAACTACAGAGTCCCCGCCCTTTTCATACGCCCGCCTTTTAGGTACGTGCCCGCGGAGGACAAACAAGAGGCGCCGTTAGTACCCTCGTGACGGCGAAATCATTAAAAAAAAGTTCCATCATAGACACACAGATTTCTAGCCAATACCGTGTGGAGTGCATTACAGGGAGGCCAAATTGTTTGCTCTGCATTGTTATTTCACGCGAAGATTGTTGCGCGCGTCCATCATATTGTTACTAAGTTTCTTGGCGATTAAATGATATTTAAACACGCAGCCTTACGGTAGACGGCACATTTCCAGCCAATATCGTGCAGAGTGTATGACAGAGAGGCCAAATTATTTATTTTGCATTGTTATTTCACGCGAAGATTGTTGCGCGCCTCCGACATATTGCTACCAAGTTTATTGGCAATTAAACGATATTTTTATACGTAGCCTTATGGCAAAAGACACATTTCCAGCCAATACCGTGCAGAGTGTATTACAGAGAGGCCAAATCATTTGTTTTGCATTGTTATTTCACGCGAAGATAATTGCGCGCGTCCACCATATTGTTACTAAGTTTCTTGGCGATTTTACGACATTTAACACTCGGCCTTAGGGCAGACGACACATTTCCAGCCAATATCGTGCAGAGTGTATTACAGAAAGACCAAATTGTCCTTAGCACATTACTGATTTTTACCGTACGTCCTTAATTTAAAGTTAAATAACGAAAGGTGGCTGGAGCCCAGCATAAAAAAACTGTTAGACAACATTTCTGTGATGTATACATATGTTTAACCTTTGGAACTCATCATATCGGCAGTAATGGAAATGTGATAATTATATTTCATAATTTTTATTAATAATATAGTACTTATACTAGAATTTTCGGCGATTACTTCGAAATTTTGACGAAATCGTACGAAAAATTTGACTTTTAAAAAAAATATTGGATTCAATGCGGCTACCTTATATTTATGATAAAAATTACTATGTAAAGAAATGAGCCATTACGCATTCGAAAGCAAATCTGTAGACGTTTAAAATAAACGCTACAGTAGGCTAATTACTGACGTTATAGCGGCAGTTTAACATGGCGGCGAGGGCGCACCGCACTTTTACAGTTGCTTCACCATTTCTCTGTGAACTGGGTCCTCATTAGGGGAAGTTCAGTCTCCAAATTTGCCAGCTTAATTTCCAAGGTCATACGATAACAAAGCCTAATTCTAAATTCTCCGTATGGCTTTCAAATCAGCTGATCAGGGGGAATTTTACGATGGGTTATGGACGAAATAGATTAATTATTACCCAGCTTCGTTTGGATCATAAAAACTGTCGCTAAATGCATTGCTGGATGCAAGAAATGAAAATGGGGGACTGAACTGCCTCAAATGTGGTACCGATTCTCAGGGAATGGCCGAAAAAACTGAAAAATCAACTATTCTCAACCACCGCCATGTTACGCTACCGCTTTAGAGTCAATGTATTGCCGAATGTAGTATTTTCTTGACCCTTATCTTTACATGTCCACAAACTTTCTTCCAAATAACAAATGATGCATTTCTTTGTATTATATTTTTACTAAACATATAAGATAGCCACACCGAGTCCAATACTTAAAAAAAGTGCAATATTTCATTGAATATCGTTTAAATCCCGGCTATATGAGTTTAAATGCAGTTTTGTCGGCAGCTTTACATTCTAGTGGAATACCTCTCCCCAATTAGCTCCTTAGTCGTCCACCGCAATACGACCTTTCCCCTTCCTGCCCACGTGCTTTTCGAGGAGAGATCGCCATCACACTCCGCAACCGCTATAACCACCAGAGTGATGTAACGCGAAGAACTCAAAATAACAGTAAGCATCAAGTTACAATGAAATCTACGTCTACCTCCGATTAACGCCAGCCAGTAAGAAATAAACTGGGGAAATACGTTTGTGTCATCATGTTCCGCAACCGCTATGACCAACATAGTAACATAATGAAAAGAACCAGAAAACACAGTATGAATCAATTTTAACCAGGAAGCTACGTCTCATTCCGTTTAATGTTTGACAACGATTAAAAAAACTGGGAATAAGCGAGTGTGCCACTATGTTACGCAACCGCTATAACGAACAAAATGACGCAACGTAAAACACCAGAAATCACAGTAAGTATCAAGTTAACGAGGAAGCTACGTCATATTACGTTTAACGCCAAACAGTGATAAATGAACGGGGCAAAAAAGTTTGAGCCACCATGTTCCGCTACCACTATAACCAACAGAGCATGTACTGTAAAGAACTAGAAATGGCAGTAAGCATCCAGTTAACCAGACAGCTACGTCTTATTCCGTTTAACGGTAGCCAAAGTTAAAAAAAAAAAACAACAAAATTTTGCTCCATCGTTCACACGAGCAGATAAGAATATCGAGCGTAAGATGCTGCCCCACGTGGTGACCACGGGTCATCCTTATCCGGACCATTAATCTTCCCACGAGAAGGAAAAGCTGTTTGATGAGATATTAAGGGTCGGGGTGCAAGGCGGGGGCTGCTGGCGGTTCTCGGTCATCCCTAAGGCTCTTGCTGTCACCCTTGCGCGGCCCTGCGCCAATATGCGGGGGGGGTGATAGGAAATTTTCTCCAAAGGGCCCCTCACCCATCCTTGTTACTAATCAATAGATGAAGGGATTCTGTACCACTGCGTTCAGCGGCCGTGATTCCTCGGACTTAAGAGCACATTTCCCATGCGGCACAAGCTGGCATTTAGGTTAAACCTTTTAAGTAAATTCGAAACAGAGTTGTTCACAGATGACGTGAGATATATATTGAGAACCCCTGTGTATTGTACTAGGTTTGATCATATTAACAAGATTAGAGAGATAGATTGTCGTACCTATACATTTTAAATGTCATTTTTCCCTCGTACTATAAGAGAGAACAATAGGCAGCGTAGCAAAGGGATAGGTAGGTCAAATATAGTTAGAGTAGTCTGTAGTGCATGATGCATGTAATAACAACCAATAATCCATTTCATATTATGTTGATACTAACCATCTAGCTGCATGTGACCATATTATCTAGCATGTCTCCATTAAAAAATCCTAGTTGCATGTCAATAGTGCATGTTTGGTGATCTTCACCTCCTACCACACACCCTCGTGGTGGATTGCAGGGTATAACGTAGATGTAGATGTGGGTGAAGCTCATCTGACAGGTTGTGATGGTTTGATTCCCGTAAAAAGGGCAAAAAGGCATTCCATTCGTATCCTGCATCTGCATACTACTCTCCAAATCAGCCCCATGGGTGAGAGGCAGGGAGTGTTAGGACACCAGCTGTGTATTGACGTTAGGGAGAAAGTTTTGAAAGGTGAAATGGTGACGTGTATTATGGCAGCGTATTCAGTGGAGCTCAGTTTTTAACACGGTCGTTTATTGTGCGTGGAAGGAACGAATTTCTGTAACTATGTTTTCGGGAATGTATCTCTCAAATACTTATCACTTCTGTCTGACCTAGAGATGTAGTGAGGCGTCATGATAACACTCTCTGCGTCGCTCTGAAAAAATATCAGTTCTGAATTTCTCAAGCAAGCTAAGCCTAGCGTGTAGCTTCCGAGTCTCTAGGGCCTCCCACTTTAATCCCTCTAAAATTCTGTGACACACTATATTTATCTTCACTATACCGAATACAGCACAATGTGCCAATTTACGTCGGGTGGATAACAGAAACAACGGACGAGACACAGATACCCATGTCCTGGGCAGGTAATATTCTCCCCAGGCGGGACTCGAACCCGCGACCCTGGGGTTAGCATGCGAGGACTTTACCCCGCCACCACCGGGGCCGACCGATAAGTTTGCTCATAGCTTATTGCAACGGAGAGCGCAGCTTGCCCTGTGTTTTCAATTTATTTTTTCGTAGAATCTCTCCGTAAAAGAATTATTCGACAACCGGTTTGGTCGAATAAAATAAACGGCGTCTGAGGCTATGAAAAAGAGTACAATCAAAATATACTCATGGATCAATATGAATTTTTGCAAACTCAAATTTTACTTCCAATAACTAAGGCATGCCATCGGTGAAACCAAGACCGTTTGATTAAAATGAACAGAAAGTAAAATATAAGGATTAATTTTGACTCACACGGTTGCGATGGAAGCTCCTTACGGTGGTTCCACCGTGGAGTGATATAAATGTGAATTAATTCATCCCCTGAAGGGTTGGGTCGGAACCTTTCAGACAATCCCCATTATGTAACTATGGAGTCACGTGGTAAGATAACGAGGAGACATAGGCTGCGGTCCGAATTGAGCTTTCGGCGCTGACAGCAAGCTTACAGTCGTTTCGAATCGCGCTCAAAGCGCATGGGGGCGGAGACTCTTAATCAAAGGACGTCATGGACTCCTCGCTCAGAACGCTCACAGGTTTGAGGTAGGGCTTCGAGAGCGCTTTTGTCGAATCCATAGCAACGCGCGGGAGAATTGTTTATATTTT
The DNA here is from genome assembly GCA_963169105.1 of Ceriagrion tenellum. NCBI lineage: Eukaryota > Metazoa > Arthropoda > Insecta > Odonata > Coenagrionidae > Ceriagrion > Ceriagrion tenellum. Next base: position 85,213,480 of record OY720644.1, read on the forward strand.
TGAACGCACAGCGCATGCGCGCGTGCAAATCACAACAAACATCCGAAGACTGCTCAAGAGCGTTCCGAAAAGAAAGCGCTAAAAGCGCTCATTATATTTCGGAGCGCTGATGAGCGCTTTCGGCAGTATAAGCGTCTTAAGTGTGATTCGGACCGCAGCCATAGAGGTATTTAGAAAGGGCATTACGTCATCAAACTGTCGCTGGGCAACCAAAATAACAACCATGTTGTATAACCCTACTCTTTCCTTACTTTCCCATGGATAGCAAGACGGAATGGACGAATTATCGGATGTAAAGCAGGAATATCAACCATCTGTTCGAAATTTATGACAAGTAACTATTGAAACATATATTGACTATATAGTGCTATGGGTTTCACTCGATTTTAACAAATTCCTCACCAGAAATGCGGATTATTACTAATTTAAAAAATATTTAATATAAGTCACGAGAATCCACGTTAAAAAATATATTCATACTGACTTATTACAAAACATCGATGGAAAAGATCGTACATTTGCAAAATTAGCACACCCGAAGTCTACGCCCAATGTAAATAGCTTTTAACATTGGCCACCATAGCAAGCGCTCTCTACAGTTAAGTCAATGGTCCGAGATCATGGCGAGTTAGACCCAATCGGGCAGATAACTTGAGTGAATGATGTATTGTTTATTGTGTTCCAAATCGCGATATTGAACTCCGAGACTTACATTCCCGCGAGAAGCACTCAATCTTAAATGGTTGAGTAAGATTTAAACGAGAGATTTACAAACTCCAAAAAATCTCTAAATCGAAATGATTGTACCACATGACTCCTTAGTTACGAGATAGGAATTATACCGAACGGTTCAAACATAAAACTCATGGCCAGGGATCACGGTTCCTTCGTTCGCGCTATCGCTACCTCAATCCTAAAAGCAAACCCCCTCTTGAAGGGCTAAGCTCACGGCAACTGCCTGTGAACGCAATAAATCTAGTAATGATTTCAAAAACTGTATTTTGAGAGATAGTTTAACCGACTTTTTTGTCAACCACTTGCAGTCATTTCACATGTTACCCCACCCGTGGGAGAATCAGGAACTAAAAGTTACGAATGAGGGATTTTTTTGCTGCCAAGCTGCAAAATTTGATGTCACAAAGGCGTATAGACGTAAAGAAAACTGATCAGGGACAAAAAAAAACCCTTCTATACGTTACCTCTAGGTCACTCAGCGTGATGGACTGTTAAAACGTTATCTTTCGGAAGTTTTGAATTTTTCGTAGGATGTATTCCATTACAAAATTTTTTATCAGCCTCCACATACTCTAAAAGGCATCGAAAATTCATTAAAACATTTTATTTTTCTAGTAATGCTTTTCAAACGAGAGATATAGAGATAAATGTATCAAAAACGTTAACTAAAAAAGTTGTAGAATGGAAAAAAGCAGCAGGTAGATATTCGTATAACCTCAGATTTGTGTTCCGGGAGTAATTTAGAATATAATTTCTATAAAATGTAATGAATCTTCAACCATTTATATATTGATGCTGGGAACGGAGGGCGCCCTCCGGTGATTGAATCGGTAGTAGCGATTACAGCACTCCTCCGGTTTTCTCCGGCACTGCCGCGGTTGTTAGCGGAGGTTACGGAGGAAACAGAGGTTACGGAGGACGCGGGGGCTTTGAGTGGTTGCAGGTTTTGAATGATCTCTGAACTGTCTGTAATGTGATTTTTTCGAATACTGTCGTATAATTGCAATGTTTATTAATCAAAGATGCTTATTTAATCTGTGATTACTAATCAGCTCAACCAAATATCACTTAAATCTCTTCAGGCTCATTAGACGTTTGACTCAAGTAAACAATTCATTCTGTATTTAGCATGAGGCTAATAATACTAATAATGTTTAGTGAAGTACACACTTTCGGAAATCATTATTTTTACGTTTAATGACATGCACAATAGAAGAACACATCATAATTATCGAATACCATCTGATATTTCTTATCAACATCTGAGTGATACAGATCGCAAAAGATTCTAGTAAATACAATGGGATAGTATCAGTGGTGATGGTCAATTTTCCGAAGAAGCGGATATTTCCACTCTGTTCTTTACTACAATAATAATTTGTCAATAAAAGTTATTTTTTAAGTACTTTACCAGTGTTTTAGTCATGTTTTGTAACTATGAATATTGTCATTGCTTCATATAATGCTGATGATGCACAAATACTCGGAAAAAGCATAGATTTACTGTTAATTTTTCAATATACTTGGCAAATATTTAACTCGTTTTCAAATGATAACGCCCCAAAACGTTCTGGCTTCGTCATTCAATTTCAATTCAATTTTCTTGTAACTGTCTTAACCAGGGAGAACACATTTATTGAAAGAATAATGCCTCATCACTTGCATAGTTTATTGAACACCTTTGCTCATCTGATAATAGTTGCCTACACTAAACCAATGGCAATTTTACATCACACGGTGGAAGTCGTAATGTTATACCTCACAACTGGTAATTGGGTGCTTGCAATTGATTAAAAGAAAATTATTCTCCACGGAAATTTTTCATCATCTAATTTCATTGAAACATGAAATCCTATTTGGTCTCTAACCTAGGCCTAAATGTTGGGGTTTTCGTTTTTTTTCTGACTCGCCGGACATTTAAGAACTTCCATGAAAATTTGATTCCTGTAGCTTGAGAAGAAATGCTAAAATACCATCCTCCTTAGAAACCACCGAAACATTGCGTGACGTAGCGTTTCGGAGCAATCGGCGGTACCGATTGGTTTCCAGTAAACAACTGCTCCGCTCCTACCGCTCATTTCCCAGCACTATTATATATTTTGGCACTGTGGCTACCGCGGTGATTTGATGAGTTACGTTTATTCGGGTTTTTCCCGCGTTGATTCATTTATATGGACAACAGTTTCACTTGCGTTACGGCAATGTATTGCAGACTGCGTCGTCAGGTCCTGAACGAGCTGCATCTCGTGACCTGCTGCGTACGCAGCAGCTTTTGCTCAGTGTGTGTCCTCATAGTGTAGGACTTGTGCTCTGTGTCCACGTATTTTGGCTATCCCAGCCGTTTTACAATGTCAGGACCTTATTAGTCCTGACATATCTGTCCCAGGCACTTGTCTTATCTGTCGCCAGGTCATTAATTATTCTATTGTCATTTGTTTTCAAGTTTTCATAGTAACCTTTAGCCTGTTCCTTTATCACATCCCTTATTGGCTCTATTTTTGTGACTTTATATAAGTCTGTATTTGTCGACCATTTTATTTTAAAAATTGACCTCAGGCAATTTCTTTCCATTATTTTTATTTTATTTAAATTCTATTTATTTATGAGGCCTGCCCATGCCGGAGTTGAATAGAGCGTAGTTGGCCTTATGTGTGTCTCGTAAATGGATTTCTTTATCTTTTCTGGCACAGAGTTATTTTTTAATACGGGCGATCGACCTCTTCTGGTGCCGATTGTCCTTTTTATAATATTTTCAATATGTCTCTTGAATGTTAATTTTTGGTCTATGGTGACCCCCAAGGTATTTGGCTTCTTTTGCCCATTCTATCTGAACGAGCTGCAGAGATTCGTTTCCGTTATATATACCTAACGCTTGAGCTAGTCAGGCGCAAGCTGATTGGCCGGCTCTCAGCCGGCTGGCTAATTTTTCCAACAATTAAATTCAAAGGTCCATCCGGCCAATCAGCGTACGCCTGACTAGCTCACGCGTTAGGTATTGTTGGATTCAAATGTATTGCAAGGAATCGAGCTAACGCCACTTAGACTTCTCAAGGAAATTGAGTTTGACTTACGGCGCTGTTATTCTTTGCTACGCAACGCTATCTATTCATCTGTTTATTTGCACGTATTCAAATGGTAATAGTTGACCAATTTCCTATAATGTGCTAATTTGTTCTAACACTTTCGTTTTGGTTTGGATTTACGATTTGAGCATGGATAATTATTATTTATTAATCACAACTGTTACTCTAAATGATACATTAAGTAGTATTTTCCGTAGGTATATTGTACGCCAGGAACGATCTGTGTTTAATAATAAAGTTTGGTATTTCAGTTAATCAATACGTCGCAGCATGTCATTGTTATTCGAGCTGATAATATTATGTAATAACAAGTTAGCACAAAACAAGCAATTGCTCAACTGTTAAAATTTAAATACGTGCAAATAAACAGCTGAATAGATAGCGTTGCATAGCAAAGAATAACAGCGCCGTAAGTGAAACTCGATTTCCTTGAGAAGCGTAAGTAAGCTCGATTCTTTGCAATACATTTGAATCCGACTGTACATATAACGGAAAAAGAATCTCTGCAGATCATTCAGGACCTGACGACGCCAGCTGTAACGCAAGCGAAAGTGTTGTCCATAAAAATGAATCAACGCGGGAAAATCGTGTTGGTCCTCAGGTTTCCGCGGAGCTGGAATGTTGATCTCCCCATGTTTTTCTCTCTACCTGGACCCAAGGGCAAGATTCCGCAGGAGTTGTAAGAAAGAGTCTACAGCGTCCCCTGCTCATGCGGAAAGGCTTACATTGGTGAGACCTGCCGCTCGATGAACGAACGGATGAAGGAACACCGGAGAGCGACTGAAAAGAAACAGTTCAGCCGCTCCGCCATCGCCGAACACGCGTGGAGTGGACCAGGACACACTATTAGATTCGAAGACGCCAGGATTCTGACCAAGGAAAGCAGATACTTCCCGAGACAAATACGAGAGGCAATAGAAATAACGAAGAAGGCAAATAATTTCAACAGAGAGGACGGATATCCACTACATAGCGCATGGAAAAGAGTGATCCGCGCCTCAGCCAATCACAGAGCAGCGCCGAGAAAAACGCGGGAAAACGACGACACATTAGCACGGCAAATATGCTTCACGACTAGAGATGGGCTAAGTCGATCATTTTAGTGATTCAATCATCTTGATTCGAGTCACTTAAAAGATTCAATCAACTGATTCAATCATTTGATTCATTATGACTCGTAAGTCAGATTGATTAGATGAATCACGAGACTCACGTGAATCGAAAGACTCGTATGAATCGAGATTGAAGAGACTCAAAAACTCGAATGATGCTAATTGATGCCATCAATCTGTTTGAATAATTGATTTCGAATAATTACTATCGTGCTTAGAAATTTAGGAAGGCTGATTGATTTCCATATTCCACAAATTTTGGATCCGTATTAAATTGGAGATTTCCAAGTACTATAGTCACGATAATATTTATAGAGGCAAAACTGTCACAGACTCTGAATTCGGGGAGAATAACGTCAAAATATGTACATGAAAATTAAATCACTAGCTCAGACTACACAAATTAATGTGCATGAATGTTTTCTGATCTGCAGTATTGAATTACATTCAATTAGGAGCTTTCAACTGAGCAGGTTATTAAAATTCTTATCAAGTTTACCAACTGTAATTCGCTGGCATTGTAACAAGGGTTAATTTCATCGTTTTTAAAATGAGCGCCTTGTCTCTAACTATGCTATACAAACATAAACTCACTGACCAAATATTAATGGATTAATGCCTATGAAGACATCTCTCTGAAATTTCATGACTAGACATAACGGATAGCGTACATGTGAATATGTTTTTCCACTTAATATCACATTCAATCACACGGCAGACGGAAACACAAAATGATTGAATGATCGAATCATTTTCCCGAAATGAATCATGAGTCATTTGACTCACTTGGTGATTCAATCTTTTTGAGCGAATCGATCATGAACGACCCATCACTATTCACGACACTTCGACCTGAAGACGCTGGCAGGACAGCCAGCGAAACTGTTGTCCCGCAAACAACTGACATGGAGAGAACAACGCAGGAAAAAACCCAAATAAACGAAACTAATTTGTGTATTGTTTTCGTAATTTCACTCCATAGTAATGCTTAAATTCCATTGTGAATGTAGTAGTACTCGCCTCAGAGAACACTTCAACCCTTTGTCGTGGGTCTACAGAAGACCATGAGGTGGGTGGCAGAGGGCAGATGATGGCCTTCAGCTTGGCACCGCTCTTGGTGCCCCCGGAGTACACCATGAGACGGTTGCGGGTCGGGCAGGGCGGCGCCCGGGACGAGGAGGTCAAATTGGCTCGGCCCGGCAGCGCCACGATTCCCTCCGGCGGCATCAAGTGGAAGCCACGAGTCCTCACGTACAGGAAGCGACCGGGAGTTGGGACGATCACATATGGCTGCGACGCGCAATGCAACTGGAAATAAAAGAGCAGCGTCATTGCCGTTAGTAATTCAAGTTCTATCCGCCAGGGAAGGTTTTGATGGACAGACATGCTGCTATGATCCATCAAGGTCGTTCAATATCGATTGTATTTTTCCTACGATACAGGTCCTGGCAACCATTTCCTCCAAATGTCCGCCATTAATGTCCTATTTGGGCATTGGCTGCCACAACACAACCTCAAGGAAATCTGCGAACACGCGGCACAAGTTGTCATTTTTAATACAAATGCACTGCCAAATCAACAATTATGTCAAACAACCTATACTACACTTCATCTACATCTACATACTACCCCGCAAGCCGCCTCAAAAGGCGTGTGGCGGGGGGTGTTTGGACACCAGCCGTCAACAAAACAAAAAAAAATCAAAGTTCCGCCTAGCATTTATTAAAGTCCTTAATTGTTCGGGGGAAAAACGAATTCCCATACCTATCCGTTCGGCAAAATATCTCCCTTAATTTATCGATTCGGTCGGACCTGGAAATATAATGTGGTTCTAATATGATGTTCTCCGTGTCGCTCTGAAAGATATTCATTCTCAATTGCTCAAGCAATCTAAGCCTAGCGCGTAGCCTCCGAGTCTCTAGCGGCTCCCACCCTAAATCTTTCAAAATCTGTGTAACGCTTTCTGTACGGCCGTAGCAGTTTTTCACGAATCGCGCAGCTTTCCTTTGTATTTTATCAAGTTCATGGACTAGGTCTTTCTCCGCCGGATCCCATATGCTCGCTGCATATTCAAGGTGTGGCCGGACGAGTGCGAAATAGCACCTCTCTTTCACTTTATCATCCGATAATCTTCCCACAACACGCTTGACAAATCCTAACTTCTTCAGGGCTCTGCCACAAATATTTCTTATATGTGTCCCCCACGATAGGTTCGAAGTTATCGTAACTCCCAGGTATTTCACTTCATCTGTCGCATTTATGCTAACGCCATCCACAACATATACATGGGGATAGTTGGACGACCTACGCAAGAAATGCACCGCCGTGCATTTGCTCAGATTAAGTTCTAGTCCCACTCTTTGCTCCACGCATGAACGTTGTTTAAGTCCGATGACAGAATTTCAAAGTCAGATTGATCACTAATTTCGCGGTATATGACAGCGTCGTCGGCAAATAAACGTATTTTACTGCTAATTCGGGAGCAAAGGTCGTTTATATATATAATGAACAAAAGTGGGCCAATAACGCTTCCTTGCGGGACACCTGATGTCACTTTAACTATATCAGAGCTAATTCCGTCAAGAACTACTTTTTGCTTACGATCACTCAGAAAGTCACGTATCCAGTTTACTACTTGTTCGTTTAACCCGCATGACTGTAATTTGTATAATAGTTTTCTGTGAGGTACCGGGTCGAAAGCTTTCTTAAAGTCTAGAAATAGTGCGTCAACTTGTTTTTTCGATTCACCAGATTTGAGAACGTCGTGAAGAAAGAGCGCGAGCTGTGTTTCGCATGATCTACCTTTTCGGAACCCATGCTGACAATTATGCAGGAGGTTTCGACTGTCCAGAAAAGTCATGATGTTGCTAACAACGATATGTTCGAGAATCTTGCCTGTAATCGATGTTAATGATATTGGTCGATAGTTTCCTGGGTCATGCCTGTTTCCCTTTTTAAATATCGGTGTAACGTTTGCAGTTTTCCAGTCCATTGGTATCTTTCCTTCAGATAATGACTTATTGAATATTATCTCTAAGAACGGTGCGATCTGTGGTGCTAACTCCTTGAGGACGCGCGCGGGTATTCCCTCCGGACCCGGAGATTTATTACTTTTTATCGATTGTAGCTGTTTAGTTATCCCATCGCGCTGAATTGTTATTTCTTTCATCGGTTCCTCAATGTATGGAATGTCTAAATTACACGCAGTGTCGTCTGTAGTGTAAACACTTTCAAAGTGGGAGTTTAACACATTAGCTTTATCAATATTTTCTGTGACAAGTTTACCATCTTTATCAAATAACGAATCTACGGTAGAAGATTTTCCCTGAAGTTCTCTCGCATATGACCAAAAAGATTTAGGATTTTCTTCGAGTAATTTTCCAAGTATTTTTTTCTTGAAATTTCGCAGTGCAGCACGCAAAGTTTTCTTGGTTTTTGAGCGTTGCGCAAGGTAACTCTCTTTTGCTTCTAGTTCCTTCGATTTTTCATCAAACGTAATGGTTTTTTTGAACATGTTGTACAGTTTTCTCTGTTTCCTAAGGTCTCTCCTAACATCGTTATTGTACAGTGGCGGAAGAAATTAACGCAAAATTTTTCGCGCGCCAGAATGCGGAATTTTCGGGAACTTCTAGGAGCAGTACACACTGGAAAGACTGGCAACACTGAGGAAAACATCGTCTACCGCAAATATTTGAAATCCGCAATGGAACTCACATTTGCTGGAGCGTAAAACTTAGTCATCAATCGCCTCATTTTCTGAGCTTTCTTCTCATATTATTCGCACATTCAGTCGCGGTGTATCGCCGTATTTATTTCAGCATGGTTCTTACGTCGAATGATATCATTTATACAGAAAGACTGATCATAAAAAAATATTCACTATCCCACCCAATTCGGTATATATGAGAAAATCTTCATCTTCTTCAACCAAGGGATATTTATTGTGGTCGACTTTCCAAGGAACTTTTTGAATGACGTGTACTGTGTCTTTTTCACCGAAATGATATAAATCGAGATTTATCCGCACCAAATGTTGATACAAAAAAGATTTAATTAAAATAAGTATAGTCTACGTGATGAAATTTTTCATGATTTTCCATTTGTAGATTGACGAAGTTCCTTGGACGGATATTTATTAAACTCAAAACGGATATTTATTAATGAATCGTTCTTGACCCAATATAAATCCGTTTTTAGTGTGTCAGAATGGGATTAAACTATGAAAACATACGTAAATATATATAATTTCAAGAAATAAAAATAAATGTGCTCGCATCGATACCGAATAATCTAGGCATATTTTCCCGATAATTCTTTCATTTTATCACAGAAAGCTTGGTGACGAGCTGTCCTCTGTTAAGCTTTATCTAGTAACTGCAGGATATACGAATAAACATTCCGAAAAGTTTACCGAAATTAGGTGTAGTTATGGATAAACAACTCAATTACGTCTGACTGCATAATATCTTATATGCTTAGTTATAAATTTGCCGCACATTTTAAATTAACAGAAAAGTCTTTTAAAAGACTTCAGTTTGGAGTAAAATGACATTAATGAAATAAATTAATAGGTAACGGGTAATGTTGTAGCTGTCAGATGTATTTGGCTAGCTAAAGAGTGTCCGTGTTCGATTTTTAATGAACACAAATGAGTTTTTATATACATTTTCTCATATTGGCGTTATGAATGAATGTAATGTGTAGCTGCAATGACTGGCTGATAATATGAATTTTTGTTAAATACAAAAGAGATAAAATTTGCCTAATAAAAATCAATTTACTTGACCAGAAATTGAATGAAAAGTCAACAATATCTCGACAAGGGGTGGGGTCACGGTTCTTTTCTTTTTATGGTCGTTATCGTCATCCAAAAGGCAAGCCGCATTGGTAGGGCAATGCTCAAGGTCCTTGGAGCGCACTCCACTGCTATGTAGCACCAGATCTTTCTTGATGACGATCACGTTTTCGAAATCATGAGCGTGCTCGAACAATATTATCATGAAGAACCATGATTGCGATTCAGGTTTGCAACCTAGTAACAACTACTGAACTTTCTTATGTCAAGGTGAATTTAAGATGATATTCCGTATCCTTGCGGTGAATTTATTTGCGTCCGTATGCGTTACTGTGAACTAAGTTACTTTTGAAATGCGTGGTGGTATTGTATACGAACGTTTAAAATAACTATAAGGATAGGAAAAAGCATACTACTCTCGTGGGAATACTAACAGAAAGAAGTAGTTCTCGGATTACACCTCATCAGCCCAGTCCATTCCAATCAAACGCCATTAGTTCCCCTCATGCATGGGTTTGGAGGCCAACTACCATAAGTCTGAGTTAAAGCAAAGAGCAATCTTGGAGGACTTTTGAAGATCCCTAGAGGTTCCCGTGTCGATACAAAGCTCCGCCAATACTAATCCATTCAAAATTGGAATGTATGAAGGCCGCATTATATTGATTTGGGAAATAGTGTGTCTTTAATAAGAGTTTACTTTCCCCGAGTGTTGCGGGCGATACCTTCTCTGCCATAATAATGTTTCGGACGCCAGTCGTTTAACTCACAGGAAAGAAGTGGTATTTGACTTCTCTTACGCCCTTTACAATATTTGACGGGTGCTTCCGATTTTTTCGAAGCGCGACGAGCCTTTTCTTTCTGGTGAAGCGAGAATTTGAAACCCGTACCTTATTTACAACAACAAACCACCCCGACCATCACCACCCGGAACTTGGCTAAGGTTTACTGATGACTGCTTCATGGAGACGAGCGTCCATAGACGAACAAGCAGAGCGTACAGCGCAAGCAGAGATATTGTTCAAAGTTTTAGCAGCCTCTCACTAAATTCTTGGGGGAAAAAAGATCTTATTAGCCCTTAAGTATACCTCATTTTTCTCCCAGGTGGAGGAATCGGATAGTAGGTTTGTAAAAGGCAAAAACATCCGTCGAAAAATTACCCGAAGGGGTGTTGCGCCTTCGACTGTCACCCACTGAACTTTTATGTGGTGTTTAAAAGTAAAAAAACCTATTTCTCACTACTATCAAACGAAAATCATTAAATTTATGTCCGCTATAATAAGAACTATGTTTATTCAAATGCTTATCAATATTCATTTTTCGTCCGCAACTAGGAATACTTGCGAGTTCACAAATGTCAAAATTTTAGGAGATGGTTCAAAACAAATCATGTAACATAGATGGAGTGGGCTGCACGGAGCGCAGCGTTTATTATGAGGACAATGCGAGAAACAAACGTTTTTCGACCCCCTCAAACGAAACAACCCAAAATTAAGATGCAATGAGGAAAATCGTGGAGGAAGAATGGGAAATGAAGCCAGTAAGAGGATACCAAAATGTGGACAACTCCATGTCACAAAGACTTGGTCAGGAAATCGAGAATGGAGGGGGATGGATTGATTATAAGGCTAATAAACATCCACATTTTTTATGTAAATACCAGCATATTTCTTGATGATCAATTGCTGTGATCATGTGCACACATAACTCAAATTGAGAGAATTACGCATACATTTTACCCTTTTCCACTCGTTGCATTATAGTGTCCCTTTTCAACATCCGTTAAAATACATTACTACTAAGAGATGAAATTTATGACCCTGTAAAAAGTCTGTTAATATCTTCATGTGGGGCCACTCACAACTTTAACTTCCATTGAAGCAGTAATATCACGACACATTTGAAGAGAAATAGATTCTTTAGGGACGTAGCAATCGTATAATCTTTGATGGTGCACATTCCTAATTTGTACTCCATTGACTACTCTGCGGATTTATGAGGAGTATACAAATAACCATCGGGAAAATATCTAATTACTGCTTAGTCGCTACATGGAAAAATATTATTTTTAGTATTTTATCACTTTCGTAGGGGGAAATACGCGATGCATTTTTGTCGGAGTATTACTTACGCGTGGGTATAAAAATGCTCCTCATAAAATTTAACTGCGTAATTTTAGCCAAACATTTTTCCTTGCGAATATGTCAAAAGGTATATAAGTGATTCATTAATTTAACTTATCCTCTAAGTATTATCCTCCATCCTATAAGTTGAACTGTTGAACTACACGGCTAATATATTGTTCATAGTAAACCTAGAAAACAATGCTGGGAAAGCTTCAAAAACCGTTTTAAAGATATTTTGAAGAGAATTCCACACTTGCTTGGTCTCTCACTCAGATAAGTAATCGGTATTTACAAGTTCTGCAGATAGAAACAAACTATAATTCATAATAAAAATAATTTCCCTCTTTACTAAATCATTTCAAAGTAATTTAAAGGTGAATGTAGCATCAGGTAAGATCACTAAATCGAGTAACTGACACAATCAGAGATCCGGTCTGTTCTCTCCTTCATGAGTAGCTTTTCACTGAGTGGTAAATTGGCAAATGAGTGGCTTTGAGCACCATACGACAGGCAGGACGTAGAAATCAAGTGGGGTCGAGTACCCGAGAATAGGAAGTAAACATCTCATTCGACGACCAAGGAGACCGCTCTGATTCTTTTACAAAGCCCGAATATGCGTAAAATCACACACTCATGGTTGAGGTCAATATCCATTCCCTGGGCCTTCCGCGGATTCCTGCGAAGTTTCGGCTGCAATAAAGTCATAGATTAATTATAAAGGCACTAAAAGAGGCCACGCCAGGATTTGATCCCCAGGCATTCTTAGCCGCAGACTAACGCTCTCCCTCTAGGCTACTTCATCGATCAAGAGAAAGCAGCGTCCAGTGGTTCTTACTATACAACGAAAAATGGGAATTGTAATGTTTCCTTTAAAAACTGGACCAAATAAAATGCTCCGGATTTTTAAAAGTAGTTTTCAGAAAGTAAATAATATTACGTTCGGAGGAATTAAGAAATTTAAGTGTTTGGGATGACCTGAATGCACAAGGGCGGAAACTTACGTAGGGTTTTAAGGTATTGGAAATGCTTGTAAAGAAAAATATTCTCATCATGGAAACCATTCTATTCTACCAGATTTCCCATACTTTAACTTGAAATTCACAGGTTATTACGCCAAAATGTTAATTGTAATGCATCATATTTCTCGGAAGTAGTTTGAGGCCTATTAAAACGATGTTCATCCACAGCTATTCCCTGAACGCGGAAATACACTTTATTGTTAGAGAATTTGATCTGGAGGATAAAAAATTTTTATGTCCCAACAAATTATGCTTTCATTGTATTGTTTCTTAAGTTTCAACCAAGAAATTTGTTTAAACGGTCCAAAGCTCTAAAAAAATATGGTTAGCATCTTTATATAATCAACTACGAATTCGGAACCTCGACTGGGTGCGGGTCGAAGCAAGCTCATCACGTTTATAACTCCCAGACGATCTCGCGAACGTAAACCTTATTAGTATGACTATTTACATGACGAGTAAAATCGATATCAATTCATAGAGAGTTTGAATATTCCCGGTTTCCATATGCTGTCTCAATGTTGTCAAGTTGTCGAAGGAAAAGCGATTTCAATTAGTTCCCGTGTACGCCGCATTCAGACGCCAATGAGTTTTGCGTTAATTTTTTCCGCCACTGTACCAACGAGGTTCTTTGCTATCACTTTTCAGTTTTTGCGGAATGTGTTCATTGATTCCTTGGCGTAAGATTTCTAAAAAGTATTTCCATGACACATCGGTGCTTTTATCCTCTGTTTTAGCTACGTAGTCCGTGTATGAATCATTAAGCATCTCGCCAAATTTAAAGAAGTTACATTTATCAAATAAATAAATATTGCGTTTTGGTTTTTCGGCTGACTCCACTTCTGTCTTTAAGGTTGCAAGAATTGCTCTGTGATCACTTATACCGTCGAGAACATTGATATGTTTTATCAACTTAGGATGGCTTACTGCTAAAAGGTCTAATATTTTATTACCTCTCGTAGGCTTGTCGACTACTTGGGATAGCGAGTGATTTGAGAGTACGTTGAGTAAGATCTCACTGATTTTTCTATTCCTCGAATTCGGTTTTACCGTGTAAGAATCCCAATTTATACATGGGAGATTAAAATCTCCCCCAATAATTATTACACTTTTACTATCTCTCAAAGTAAATGCGGATATTTGATTTTCTAATTGGTAAATAGTATCTACTTCGGAGTTTGGAGGTCTATAAAAAGAGCAAACATGTATTCTCCTATTGTTTTGTTGTTTAATTGTACACCATACGCTTTCTATTACATTGTCGGTTATTTCGTGACCGGTGCTATGTAAATGTGATTTAACCGCTAGAAAAACTCCGCCACCTGTTCTATCGCGTCGATCGCGTCTGTAGATTTTATATCCTGGCGGGAAAACTTCGCTGTCGCTTATATCCTTCACAAGCCAGCTCTCTGTTCCTAAGACTACATCTGCGTCCTGAAATAAATGCTCGATTTCTGCGCGCTTGTTTTTTACGCTACGGCAATTAACTACGACAAAGTTAATGTCGTATTTCGTAAGGTGAGAGTCGGTTGGTCCTTTTTCAAGCTTACGTGTATTAGGTTGACGATTTACACTGGAAGTCCTAATTACACCTGATTTAATATTTTTCTCCGGATTACGCGATTTGGAAATATTTCCGCTATTTTCCGGCATAACCGCGCCTAAGTTTACTTTGATGTGGAGGTTTTCGCAAAGTTGATTTCCTCGGAGGCTACGTTTGATTAATTTTTTACGAATCCCACTAGATGACCTACCCTCTAGTCTAAAAAATACCTGCAGTGCTCATAAATCCTACGAGCCACCCGTTCAGACGCCTCTTTGGAGTAATGCACCCCAGACGAGTTGAGGGGAGCCCGGCACGATCTAAGCACCGGCCGAAGATCAACGAATTCTGCCCCAATGCTCACACAGAATTTCCACAGCCTCTTGTTGATCCAGGCAATCCTGTCCCAAACTCGAGAACCGCAGTCGGTCCGAGGAACAATGCTGCAGATGGATAGCCGCATATCGACACCAGTGCCCCTCCGAACGCGTTCCACCTCCGAGTTTAGATCCCTAAAGGAATCTAAAATCTCATTGGCTCCGCGCTCGGAAGCATCATTGGTGCCTACATGTGCCACCACCCGCAGTCTAGAGCAGCCCGTGCCCTTCACCGCTGCTTTTACCGCCGCCGTAGAATTGGGCACGAATCCCCCTGGTATACACCAGGAGGTGACCCGTTGGTCCGCTCCGTCTCTCCTTGCCCTCTTCTCCAACTGGGGGAAAATCCGCCGGACGTTCGAACTCCCTAGCAATACGATCCCTGCCCTCCCAGCCCGACTGCCTTTCAAGGTTGTGTCCCTCGCAACAGGGGGTTCCCTCACGACCTCGCTAACTGGCTCCCCAGAATTGTCCTCCGACAAAACCGCGAAGCTGTTGCGAACGGGGATGGGATTAGCCTCCGCTTCCCCCACTCCCCGACTCGGCCGAGCCCCCGCCCCCCGCCCGTGGGGCACAACCACCCACTCGGGCCTCAGGTTGTGAGTCATCCCCTGACTCGAAGACTGCACCTTCTCCCCCAAGGCCACCTCACTAGCTTCCGCCCCCGAGCATGCCCGGGGCACCACCTTGGTGCTGTGAAGGGTCTTCGAGGAAGAGCTACTATCCCCGGAGCCCGAGACTTTCCCACGACCTGTTACCCGGGCGTGTATCTCCGCAACCAATCTCTCCAGCTTGGCGACACGTGCCTCAAGGAGGTCGTTCTTCGCCTTGCTCTTGATATTAGCTACAGAGGAACGGCCAGCCATACTACTCTACAGGCTTTGACGGTTTAAAAACTAAAAATACACTAAATCCTCTAAATGCGTTAGGAGGGTATAAACGAATCAAACACGGAGGTCTAAATTAGAATGTGTAAGGTTGCGTGAGAAGGACTGTGTGGCAAGGTAGTTACACGTTAGTAATGAGTCAGTGACTAGAATGCCTACGTACGTATAGAATCCAATAATAATAAAGAGTCAATACTCCTACCAAAGTACTATTGGTTGTTTTAAATTTTATATAACTACTTAACCACTAAAGCAAGACAATAGAATTATAATTAGGCACTACAAAACAAAAAAAAGCATGCACTACAAAACTAGCAGTAAAAGGTACAGGTAACGATATTAGATTTAGTGTAGGTACTAAATATGAACCTTAAAACCTAAGCACAGGCGTAAGATACTAGAATAAAGGAAGCGAAAGAAATAGAAATTAGGAAAGAGAAAAACAAATGAGATGGTCAGTGACTACTTATCCGTTTCACCGTCACGTGGCAGGCAGGCACAACGACAGCTACAGGACCAGGCTGCTTCACAACACTACTTCACTAATCCACTTTACTACTCGAACTACTTCGCAAAATGCGATTACAGAAATAACTAGTAGGACACACTAAAAAAAACACTTGCAACACTGCTAACTAACTAAGAAACTAAGGCTGAAAAATAGAATCAACGGCGTGAAGCCTCAAGATGATCGCTGTCGGCCAGAGAAGAAACCGGTTTCCAGAGCGCTCCGCAGACACAACCTCACCCTTCGAGAGCTGGTTGAAGAATGGAGTATACAGAAAAATTAGCACATTGATGGCGGATTTATGTACTTTGCGGAGACCTATATCAAAGGAAGAACACAATCGATATTGAACGACCTCGGTATCCGTTTTGAAAAGAATACTATGTATTTTTTTTGCAATTATTTACTTTGTACGCCGCGTTTCACAGCTTTACCGTATCTCCAGGTACAATTGTTTGCGTAATATTTATTTATTAATTGTTGTGATGGTAACGCGATGAGGTGGGGTGTGAAGAAAAACTAATTTTCGGGAGGGAAGGCGGGGGAACGTGGATTTGAGGGCTTGTGAGGTGGGAAAGGTTGTTATTCTACAAAGATGTATTGTCGGAAAGGAGTGGGGAGGGGTACGGAAAAATCAGCTCAATATAAAGGCCGTTTGACTGTCTAACACTGACGATGCTGTAAAACTGTGATAAGCGTCGTAGAGATAAACTATTTGCAGAAGAGAACAAAGTATTATTTTCAATACGGATGCCAACATTAACCCTTTGAATGCAGCATGACGTGAACTTACGTCATGGTTGTCTTTACCCTGGTGCTGATGACGTGATATCACGTCATGGGTACCGTGAGGGTTCCAACTTTCAGTAGGGGGCCTAGTGAAAGTTCCCTAGTGAAATCAGGAACACTCACGGTACCCTTGACGTAATATCACGTCATCAGCACCAGGGTAAAGACAACCATGACGTGAGTTCACGTTATGCCACATTCAAAGGGTTAAGCTCTACGAAGAAACGACTGATGTCGTGAAGTTAACTCTGATACGCCCCGTTCACTTTACTGTGGTACGGACGTTGATCAGTACGAGTGTGGGGTTATTTCTTAATGAGAATGCACGTTTATACCATGGAAATCTATTGTTTCTTACACCGTCAGTTTACAGGGATTCCGCTGGTGTCGCGAGCGGAAGCCGGAAGTTAAGAATAACGATATAAAAAAAAGACAATCCTTTGAGTGAAGCAGGTGGTGATACTTGTAATGAATGAGCATGGAAAGAGCATGTGTCAATTGCTCGAAATCACATTTCGAAAGCCTCACAACGCCAAAGGGATATGCTATCATTTATTTCTTGCACTTGCTTGCTCTTTGATTCCCTTTCTTTGCCCGATTGAGGGTTTATTTATTTATTTTTTTATTTATTTATCTGCACTACCCCGAATACAGCACAAGGGGCCAATTTACGTCGGGTGAATAACATTAACAACGCACGAGACACAAACACCCATGTCCTGGGCAGAAAAATTTTCTACCCAGGCGGGACTCGAACCCGCGACCCTCGGGTTAGCAGGCGAGGACTTTTCCCCGCCGCCACCGAGGCCGACGGGCTTTGTATTAGAAGTGCGAATAAGTGCAAGGCTGCTCAATCGGTCCCCACGATAGAATTCTGAACAAGGAGATACTTTTTCTCGCGTCAAACCATTCACAAGAAAAGACTGGCATTCTGAGAGAAAAAAGTAGATGCTGAAGCTATTATATTGGTCACAAAATAATCATCGGTCATAGAAAAGAACTTAGTCCCGATTATTTTACACTCTAACCTGGGTCGTTCATCTTTTGGCTTACGATTCAAGAGCTTAAAAATTAAAACTGGATCCTAATACATGCACGATGATGGTGCATAAGTTGAGAAGATCAAATTGAAACTGATGTTTTAAAAATTTGAAATTAGCTCATTACAACTGTGAGGTCGAAAATCATTTTGCTTACGTCTAGCTCGCCCAAGTTCTCTTAATGATACAAAGAGACTGAATAAAACACATAGCGCATCGTGGTTTCTCCTCCGCTGAGACTGGGTTTGAGTAAATAGTTGGTTAGACAAAGAAGGGATATCGTTCCAAGAAAGCAATGATCTACGGGCTTGGGAGTCCTACTCACCGTCTGCTCCTTCTCCTCTCCCTGTCCAGGCTTCGGTATCCGCACCTTGAGCTCCCCCGACGGCCCCGAGTACTTCCGGCGGCTCATCGCCTCGCACTTCCGGCCCCTCTTCCTCCCCGTCGGCACCACTTTTCCCTTGCCGAGACCAGCGTCCTGTCTTGTAGGGAAGAAGCCGCCCTCCTCCACCCTCACGAACTCCACGTCCGCCTCGAAGAACACGCTGTCCGGGTCGTGGGCGGCGCCCATCCCGACCGCCGAGAACCGCACCTCGACGGCCCTCGAAGGCGCGGAGGTGTACGAGAACGGCTCGAAGGGCGAGGGGAGCGGCGGTTTGGTGGTCGGAGGGGGCGTGGTGCTGGTCGTGGTGGAGGATGACGAAGAAGGCGAGGAGGAGAAGGGCGTGGTGGAATGGGTGGTGGTCGGAGGGTTGGTGGGTTGGGAGGTGGGCGTGGTTCCGAGTCCGCTCCGGTCCGGTATGTCCGAGCAGAGGCAGTGCCTGGTTACGGGGAGTCCGTCGTCCGGCCAGGGGAGGTCGGCCAAGAGGAGCCGGACGTGCGGAGGCCTCGAGGGTCGGTTGGACGCGATGCAGCGGTGGTGCGGGCCGATGGGCTCGTACGCCGTGATGCAGCCTCCCTCGCCGGGTACGGACGGCTGGAGCGGCGGGGGCGGGCGTCCCCCTCGTCCCCGGCCACCTCCCGCGCCCAGGAGGGGTCGGGTTCCGGTCAGCAGTCGGACGACTGTGATCCTCACACGCTCTCCTTCCTGGACCTCGAAGCGGTAAGTGCAGCTGTGGAAATAACAGGGGTGTTGTGTTTCAACCGCTGAAGATAAATCCGTACACATATAGCGAAAGCAAAAGAACCTGGCGCCATTCTGCGCGGCGGAGGGGAAAGGTAAAGAGGAGGGAGTGAAGGGAAAGGACAGAGGGGAAGGTAGAAAAGGGGACGGCTGAGAACGAGGCAAGGGAGCCAAACTACTTTGCCAGGCACACACACACACACACAAGGCTAATAGGCAAGTGGTTTTGCTTCATCAATGCCATGCTTTACCCATGCACTTCCATGTCACGTGCATGGAGTGGTAGTACGAATAAAACGCAGCAAACCGGGCGCCAGGTAGCTGTGACTCATGGAGTTTACCGAGGCGCTAAGGTTGGCAGCAACTAGAAAAGGTTCGTTCTCTGGCGCTCCACAACTTACAACCTTCCTCTCCAGCCAGACAGTGTTTTAAAAGTTCTGAAGTCCATGTCCCAAAATCGTCCGCGGTGCAGCGCCAGGTTCTTTTGCGACTCCTATAACTAAGGACTCACGTGGCGCAATCACGAAGGGTTCGAGATGTCGGTGCATTTGAAACATTTGTAAAAATCTCACACAGCCTTCCCAATCGAGTTTTTCTCGCGGCAATATTGTTAATGGATTTTATTGGCCGAATGAAGACAAAAAAACAACATATTTTTCATATAATGTATTCATCCGAGTGAGTAAAACTTACCATAATCTCCAACCTCTCGTTGTTTTACCACGTGACACCTTAGTTACGTGATCGTGATTATCTCGAGCTGTTCAAAGAAAACCCTCCAGGGGCTTTGCGTTTGATCCGCTCGAGTTGTTTTCAAACACGTTACTAAGGAGTCACGTGGTACAGCAACGAAATATAGGAGATTGTGGTAAGTTTTATCCACACGTATGAAAAACGTAAAAAAAATTTCGCTCGGGGAAAGGCGTTCGACAAGTTTGTACAATATCGCTCATCATGTACAACATCGCCGGCGAATGGGTCATTCGCAATGCCCTAGATGACTTTGAAGGAGGCATCAATATCGATGGCAGAAGGATTACAAATCTGAGATATTCAAATGACACATATCTCCTCAGCAACGAAGAACAAAACTTGGCCACTCTGCTACAGCGTATTGAGACATCCGGCACAGAAGCAGGCCTTCAGCTCAATTGGCAAAAATGTCAACTTAGTGATAAGCAGAGATCCCAACTGTCGAATTAATCTCATTCAAGACATACCGGTAAAGGAAGAAGTCGTTTACCTGGGCGCACTATTGTCAGACTGGAGTGGCAGTGAAAAGGAAGTCAAGCGAAGAATAGCGACGGCCAAAACCTCAGTCGGAAAACTGCAAAAATATGGAAGAACAGAGGAAACGACATGTCCACCAAAATTCCAAAATAAGGTTGGTTCGAGCATTGATCTTCCCCATCATCACCTATGGGTCTGAGAGCTGGACAATCACAGCAGCCATACGGAAGAAGATTGAGGCTTTCGAGCACTATTCCTTCCGAAGAAAGCTTCGAATATTATGGTCGGAACGAAGAACAAACGTGTCCATTCTCGCCCAGCTGAAAATTGCGGACAAGAGATCGACTGCCGTCAACAATATATCGTAACTCCCTCAAATTCTTCGGCCACGATGTAAGGCGTAATGGCCTAGAGAATATATTGCTCCAAGGCAAGGTCCAGGGCAAAAGACAGCGAGATCGCCCACCGTTAAGACTGAAAGACCAAATGAAGACACTCATAAACTTAGTCCATTTGGGTCACCACGTTCGATATCGTGCCAATGACTGAGAGAGAGATGAATAACTTTAGGTGATTATGGTTTAAGTATCATTTGTTCCAGATTTTTAGAATAAGTGCATATACGATCTTTAAATTGCGTTTTATAAACTGAAATGAAAATAAAATGGTGTCTCCCGGATAGTTTGACTGTTAATCAGCCTGGAATGTAGAAATGTAAGCATGGGCTCTAATGGTGATTGCTCAGATTACAACAGAAAAATGTCAATTTGAACGAGGAAACATTTTCGAGCTTTTGATTTAAACTGTTTATAATTAGCAAAATGTCCTGAGAAATCGAATAAAAACAAAATTGTGGCACATAACCACTTGAAGAAATTGCCGTGAGAAAAAGTCGGCCTGGACCGGGAATCGAACCACAGACCTTTGGTTTGCCGGACTAATGTGAAGACCACTACGCTATCCAGCATTCATAGGATACTTCATATAACCACTTATTTTCTCAAGTTATCAGCGAATTACTGCCGACACTGAAGTTAAAATTCGGAAGTTTCGAGCAAATGGCGCTGCAGTCCGCTCCTTTGACAGGACAAAAGTGGTCATTAAAAATGAATCCGGGTAATAATCCGAAACTTTCGTACTGTAACTTTTGTTCTCATTAGGTAACCCATCTTATCAGCGAAAGCAGGATATTTGAGACCGAATGGATAAAAATAAGTGACTTTGTATTTGCCTTGACTGATATCTACCACGTCAAGCATCTAAAATACTGAATAAATAATTCTCGGGCTTCTGGCCGAGTAAGAATTTTTGTGGCTGACGTTTCGATGGATAACACTTCCATCGTCCTCAGAGCAGTAACATTCTTACTCGGCTAGAAGCGCGAGAATTATTTATTCATATAATCCACCGAGAAAGGACAAGATCGTACATCTAAAATACTGTTTATTTGGTCTCTATCTACGGTCAATATATGGTCTATAAGCGCCATTATCAACTTCGCAAACAAAATTTCCGCGAGATAAACTCGAGACGAATGGCTGCTTGAAATGAATTTTAAAAGAAAAACTTTGTAATGTCCACTCGGGAGGATGTAACAAAGTTGTTCTTATAAAATTTACGATAAAGTTCCACAATATCTTGCCGAATACCGTTGAATGGGTATATATTGGATATGGGTATATGGGTACGAATATTCATATTTCAATCACATTGAATTCGATTCATACGTGATTCCAGAAAATGATTTAGAAAACGGAATATTTCGACTACTGGAAGTAGATAATCGAGTAGTCCTACCAATACAAGCCCAAGTACGAATCCTTTGTAACAGCAGCAGACGAACTTCGCTCATGAACGGTGCCTTCGCTAGGTGTAAAGGTTGATGCTACTCCAGGACGAATTAATGAAACAAGTTTTTTTTTATAAACCGCCCCGGTTTATTTTATGGACAATGTTCCGAAATTTGTGGGGCAAATCACAGATTCATACCAATTACAATCGAGAGAGTTAAGACCAAAACATTCATTGATTGAATTCAGAAGATAAGAGAAGCTTCATTAGGTGACTGAAAGATTGCAAGGATTGCATACCTATCCTGTAGTAATTGGATTACGATGAGGAATAATTTTATTTATTACATCAGAAGTATTATTTTTCTTTTCCTTCTTCTGAGCCTATTTCCACAGAAGTTTATCGCCAGCAGTAGAACTAGGATTATTACGTGAGATTATTACGGAAGGTTTAAGTACACCATAATCTCGAACCATTTCGTGACTGCACCTCGTGACATCCTCCCTCCCTCCCTGGAGGGGTACATCAATCAGAAAGAACAAGGTAACAGCTAGTTCTACACCGACATACTACCCTACGAGCCGCCGCATGGGCGAGTGGCAGTGGTTGTTAGGTCACCAGCCGAGTAAAGATGTAAAGGCCTGTACACACGAAGAGATTTCTGTTGCCGGGCATTGCTAACGATACTGTCGGCGACAGATGTCGCCGTGTGTACGCCCATGTCGCAAGATATCTGGTGGCATGCAAGGCAATCGCAAGCAAGTTGCCAGCGATAGAGCGTGTACCATTTTCCCTGCCATATCGCTACCTACATCCATAGCAACCACCACTTGAAAAAGTAAACAGCCGCGAGAGAAAGCAAAATACCAGCGATTTTCATCCACCTGAACAAATTAATTACAGCCAGAGAGTAAGTATATGTGTAACTATACTTATAATTTGGCGGGTTCTCTTGAAAGAGTACCCAATATCGAAACCGGTCGTGAAAGTGCAACTATAAAAGCGAGCAGTCCTGTCGGATCTCTAGAACTAGAAGTGTGTGATTTTGTTTCGAAAACTTTTAGCTACCGTATTAGGTTTATGACATTGGTGAAGTATATTTGGAAAGGAGCAGAGTAGTAGATTTTGGATATGATTTTCTGGTTTTAATGAATTATTTAAATATACTCTCAGTGAGTCATGTGTGATTTTATTTCATTTTCGAACGTATACTTACGTTCAATTGTTTCAACACCGTCTCGTGGCACCGTGTGTACACAGAAGCTAAAGATATTGCTACCATAAATGTCGCCGTCCAATCATACCGGATCTGGCGCCAGAATATGCGCCACAGACCACACAATCTAAGGCGCCGTGTGTACAGGCCTTAAGGGATAAAATTTTGGGAGGAGAGATGGAGACGCGTATTATGGGAGAGTATTTAGTGGAGCCCAGTTTTTATTGTGGTCGCTAATTGCGCGCGGAAAGAACGAGTTTTTGTACCTGTGTGGCTATGTATCTCTTTTATTTTATCGCTTCTGTCAGACCTACAGATGTAGTGAGGAGTCATGACAATATTCTCTGTGTCGCTCTGAAATACACCAGCTCTAATTTTCTCAAGCAAGCTTAGCCTAGCGTGTAGCCTCCGAGTATCTAGGGGCTCCCACTTTAATCCCTCTGAAAGCTATGAAATACTATATGTTCGCTAGTAGCAGTTTTTCACGAAGCGTGCAGCTTTTCTTTGTATTTTATTGATATTTCAGTTAAATCTTTATAACCAGGGTCCCAAATGCTCGCGGCGTATTCTAGGTGTGGCTTAACCAGAGCGAAGTAGCATTTCTCTTCGACTTTTTCATCCGAGGACCTTCCTATTATGCGCTTAACAAAACGTGGTTTCTTTAATGCTGTGCCACATATGTTTTGTATGTGTGTTCCCCGCGATAAACCAGAAGAAAAGGGACTTCCAAGATATTTGACTGTAGCTGAAGATTTTAATTTTTACTCCATTCACGGTTTAGGTATGTCATTAGTGAGATGAATTTCGCAGGAAGTGAACTGTGGTGCATTTACTAAGATTTAATTCAAACTCCCACTCCTGGCACCACGAATGGACGTTGTTCGGTTCCGATGACAGAACTTCTAAGTCCGCTTCTTCGCTCATTTCTCGGTAGATAACTGTATTGTCTGCAAATAATCTCAATTTACTGCTAATTCGAGAACTTAGAATAAGGAGAGCGTGGGCGAGGTGGGAGTTGGTAAGCTGATGAGATATTTTACCTGAGGTTTGTGGATCCACCTCTTCCATACAGGAAAACGTTTCTCGGACCGGTAAACCTCTGAGGCGACGATGGGACAGTCACGAGAGACGCCGGTGGACGACTCGAAAACCTGCGGGAACAGAGCCCATCGCCAAAAGCCTCGCCATCCTGTGGAGAGTAAAAAAATTGTGTGTTAATTTTAAGAGGTCAATGATGGAAATTAAACCAAAATCGAACTTCACCCGACCATACTAATAGTATGAATGTGAAAGTTTGTATGTTTGTATGTTTGGATGTTTGTTACTCAATCACGCAAAAACTACCGAACCGATTGAGCTGAAATTTTCCATGGAGATAGAACATATATCTGTGGGTAATATAGGCTATATAAAAAAAGCCCACAAAGTCCTCTAAGACCCCCCCAAAGGCCCCTCTGGTAGTCCATGCTAATCCTCGGGTTCGGTGCAGTGGTTTTATTTTTTGCAATTTAAAAGTACTTTCACTCAGGAATTTTTTTATCGGATGGGTGAATAAATGAAGTTTCTAATTCCTCCAATCGACTTTCTATTACGTTTCGTATTCGTGTGAAATTCATGTTTTTAGCTGAAAAATCTCACATTTTCTCTGCAATCAACAATATCATATTTCCTTGGCAACCAAAGATTTGATTTTCAAAAGATCTTCACGCTTCTTTAAATAACATGTTTTCCTGCAGGCCCATGATATCATGTTAGGAGAATATCTGTATGAGAAGGGCTTATAGTCCCATGGGCCCCAATGGGACCAGTATCCTAAGGACCCCATGATGGATTGCTTAGGTGGGTAATCGATAAATTCAATGCATATTTACAATAAATACACATTCAACACTCCTGAGGGAAAGCCGTAAATATAATGTTTAAGTTTATTTTCAAATGAAGTGATACCGATGCTTTAATGATGACCAGTGTTTATAAGGGTCAAAGGAAAAATAAATTAAAATATCTAACAAAAATACAAAAAAAGGATACCTATATCAAGAAAAATGGCGAACTAAGTCGGTCACCTTCCCGTGGTGTTTCTCGGGCTACACTAAGAACCGCACAAATCTCATACTAACCCAACCACGGAAGGGTACCCAGCTATAAATCTGGTTCAAATATTGACCCGTATGTTTCTAAACTTCAATCTGTTTCAATATGGTGGAAACTATACAAACGTCACTACATTAATCTTACCCGAAAGAAGAACGGGGTATTCTGCTCAATGAACGCCATCCATGCATGAAAATCGACAATTTCCCCAAAGAATCAACATACATTTTTGATTTAACAACCGAAAACAATGATTACGGCCACCCTTTACGCCTAAGACGCAGTCCAGGTAACGGAGGATTAATTGGCCAAATAAACATGGCTGCCGCTGCAAATGATCCGTTTGACATTTTCAACCGCCGGATTGTACCCCTACTCTCCAATCCTGCTTGAAGAAACTCAACGCCCATATCAAAAATGAACATCGCATAATGAAGCTCAAAAGATATCGTACTGTCTACCAATTGTATTTCAAACTCTTGCTACACGTGTTTCAACTGTCTAGCAGTCATCATCAGGCAAGACTGCTAGACAGTTGAACGATGGTGCTGATGACTGAGGGCGATATCTTTTGAGCTTCATTATTCATTATGCTGTTCTACAACATCTCGCCGGAGAAAGTGGAGTTTATGAATATCGCTACTGAAATAAGATACTGATTGCAAATATATGTATGTAGACAAGGGAAGGAATTAAGTTCATTCACTCAGAACACGACTCAAAGAAGACCGCTCAGTATTCTTCAGGCTTTGTGGCTTTCGTATATATAATAAATTCAGTGTTTTTCTCACCCGTTGAGTTTCAACGGACACCTTTCGCTTGTTATACAATAATATACGGACACCCCAGTGAAACTCGGGCATTGTCTCGGCAAAACTGAAGGTTCCGGCTTAACTTAAAAGGTTCATTAACACACCGAAACAAAGAGTTGAGAGAGAGATCAAATTGCTGTTTAATTAAAGTAAATTTAAGGCGATATAATAACCGAATACAGGAGAAAGATATGTCGAACTAAAGTTTCCATCGCTTCATTAGAATTTCAGCACCTGATGCCACAAAGTCATAAAGTATTCAAAGAATCCTTGAATTCAATAACATGATACCAGTTAATCCATTCCCCGTATAATAAAGAGTTGTAGAAATTGAGTTCTAGCATGGAAAAAAATCGTTTCCGAACCAATAACCATAAATATTATTTTCCTCCTTTAATAGTGCTTAATATGTCCTAAAAGTTTGGCCATCAGCTACTTTTACATCCTTTATGTTTATACGCAATTTAAATCCTTTGAGATGAAATAAGAATACTTAGTAAAATCCACACAAAACTTAAATGTTATAAGCCTTTTTTTAAGTTTAAGGTTTCAACACTTTCGTGTCATTCTCAAGGGATAATACTATAATACAAGGGTATTATCCCTTGAAGTGAGACCAAGGGTATTATCCCTTGAGAATGACACGAAAGTGTTGAAACCGGTCGGGCTTATACCATTAAAGTTTTGTGTGGATTTTACTATGCATTCTTATTTAATCTCAATATGAATTCAAAATTCCACAAAGTGAACTCGCAAACCATTGAAGATAGACATTTTAATCGTTTATCGGAGGCATAACTTAAAAAGATTATAAGAGCAGGTGTTTCGAGTCTCCCTGCGGGCTAAAAACTTCCCCGCTCGGCCGGAAGCTCTCGCTCATCGCCAAGCATGGAGGGTAGTGGGAAAGGGGTAAGGAAAGGGAAGGGAAGTTTAGGGAACCACAACCCCTGCGAGGCCGACACCATGAGGCGGATTGACGTCAAAAGGACGACAATGTGCCTCCGCCTCCCCGCAGTGCTCGTATCTGTTGGGTTCACCCAACATCGCAAGACGAGTCCCCGTAGGTCTCGCTTTGGCGAAGACTTACCGCACCTCTAATGAAAGCCGGAAGAGCCCGTTGCCCAAAAAGTTGGGATTAAGTACCAGCAGACTAACTTTTACGGGTATATGCCGTGCGGTCTGACGGAGTACGCCCTCGAATCAGGGACCACCGGACCCATGGAGGGTCAATTCGGACGAATTCTGGTCGAAGCGTGGGTACATCCGTCAACTCAATACTCGTCATCTACTCTTGATTATTATATAATCAGTAAGAGAAACCAGATACCTGAGAGATGTCGACGAATTCGTAGGAGGCGGCAAAGGCGACGGGTCTGAGGGCCGTGGACTCGGCGGCCACCATCTGCACGTGCATGTCCCGGCCGGACGAGAGGAATCCCTCCTTGGGAGTGGTGCGTGGCGGGTCGCCGATCGTGCCAATGATGGCCTCCGGCCGCAATCCCGGTCCCCTCCATATACCCTCCACCACAGGAGGGAGAGACTTCTGCTGGTTTGAAAAAAAACACAATAACGATTATTGTAATATTCATTGCTCTCCATTTATTTTTCAAATCATTACATTCACGGCATGGTATACAGTCACGCGCATGGGTGAATAGAGAAGACACAAACCAAAAATATGCGGCAACAGCACTAACCCTTTGAGTGCGGCATGACGAGATATCACGTCATGGTTGACTATACGCTGGTGCTGATGACGCGATATTACGTCATGGGTACCGTGAGTGTTCCAGCATTCACTAGGGGGCCTAGTGAAAGTTCCCTAGTGAAATCTGGAACACCCAAGTACCCTTGACGTGATATAACGTCATCAGTACCAGCGTAAATACAATCATGACGTGACATCACGTCATGCTGAACTCAAAGGGTTAACGCAACTAGGATTTACTGATGAAGTGTCCTCGGGTTATCAGCCGGGTCAGGATGGCCATTACCGCCAACATTTCGATGACCTTTTCTGCCATCGTCACCAGGGTTAATGATGGATCTTGTGTCGTGCCGGGTTTATGTAGCTCCGATATCGAGGTCAAGTCTCCTCTGATTGGTCAATTTTTGGCGCATTTTTTCGTCTCAATCTCCCATTCCTTGGAGGATGAGATATGATGCTCTGCTTAGGTTATAATATAGTTGGTGATGGTGAACAACACATTGAGTAGAGACACGGGTTATAACCTAAGAAGAACATGGTATTCCATCCTCCAACGAGTGGGAAGATTGAGACGAAAAAAGGCGCCAAAAATTGACCAATCAGAGGAGACTTGACCTCCATATCGAAGCTATATAAACCCTGCACGCCCAAAGGTCCATCACTAGCCCTGAAGACGATGGCAGAGAAGGCCATGGAAACGTTGGCAGTAATGGCCATCCTGACCCGGCTGATAACCCGAGATGACTTCATCAGTAATGTTCGCCGGGAAAAAACGAAATCTTTCATCAACTATATTTATCAAGCGAATATTAGGAAGGCCCTCTTACGAGAAAGTATAAGCGATGTGCAGATTCGCTCTCATTAGGCCTCACACCTCATGTACGCCACGAGCATTTGGGACCCTGGACAGAAAGATATAACAATAAAAATAAACACAACGCAAAGGAAAACTGCGCGCTTCGTTAAACATTGTTGCGAGCGAACATAGAGTGTTTTAGAGGTATTTGGACAGTAAACCTTCCGTTTTGATGGAGTTTCAAACGTACCGCGTGAGAAAAATGAGTCAAGTTGGAGACTTATTTAGGCATTTTCATTTTTCATTACTTACAATATCTGTCATGTAAAACTATATTATTGCACCATTAATACTGCAATATTCAATTCGAGCGTCCTACAGCTGGTGAAATTAAAAAGGTATAATTCGAATAAGGCCTCTATTATGACTAGGGAACTATCTCGCTCGCACTACCTTAAACAGAAATCTGTGGAGGAGAACAGAAGAAGGGAATGATACGGGTTAAGAGAAAGAAGAAATGGTGCATTTATTTCGCATGAGACGTCAATTGGGCTACCTAGTCTGTATCATCAAGTATACTTGTCACATACTCAAGTATACTTACAAGCATACTCATTACTTGCAAAACACACTTCACTGGCGAACTTGGCGAATCCTGGTTTGAATTGCAGTCGATTCCAATGGTTTTCAAGGTGTATTTGATTCCCATTTAGAGTATTAAATTCGCATATGACAGTAGACGGTTAAGAAATGCGATTACCACGTTTCCACGCTCATTACGACTGCCTTACACTTTCTTCACTGACTTTACAGAGAAGTCAGCGAATGTAAAAGAGTCACATGTGGAAAAGAAGGCAGACTAGGGCGGTATGGACATTTGCGGAGAAGGACAGACGACAATGTCGGGAGAAGAGTCGAGTAAATGGAAGTAAGTGGGAGAGGGAAGAAGAGAATACCAAAGATGAGATGGAAGAAGAAGGAGCACGTAAAGTAGAAAGGCTGGGGAAAAGAAGGGACGTTAGACAGAAATCTTTGGAGAAGAATAAAAGAATGGAACGCCAACTCCGTTGATATATATATATATATATATATATATATATATATATATATATATATATATATATATATATATATATATATATATATATATATATATGGGAAAAGGGTGAGAGATAGAAGTAGTCCAAGTTACCTTTTTTCAAATAGTATATGTATTTGACTCCAAAAGTAACAGCACAGAGTATACAGAGAGGACATTTTCCATTTACCCCGTATAAATTTTGTAATGTTTTCATGTATAAAATTTTATCTTGTAAAGCACCGGATTATATCTATGAAAATGTAATTGCAAACCTTAGTGATGTATTAAATAGACCTGATCGAGTCAGAAAACGATTTAAAGTTCCTAAATGTAGGACAACTGTGTACCAATTATCCACTATTAATTCAGGTATAAGGGTATGGAATGATATTCCTGACAATATATTTAATGCTAAAAATTTAAACCAATTCAAATTAAAAATGTTTGCATACCTGATTGATGAATGTTATGGTGATTGAGTGTGTTCCTCAATCGTTCTCACATTAATTGATTTTTGTTCTTTCAAGGAATGTAAGTGAAATTCATTAAAAGGCTCTTGTATATTTGTACATATTATACTGACTTGACTTGATAATTTTCTTTGTAAAATCTGTCATCGTATTTGATTTCATATTATGTTTGTATTGTTCGCGTTGTTCAAGCAAGGTGACTTGTAGATTTTTTTTCTTAATACCACAGAGCTTGTTTTTTTTCTGTATCGATTGCATGTTCCATAGAACAATAAATTTGTTTTCTATTCTATTCTATTCTATAAATTTTGTTATGTGGAATGCGCGCATCGGCCATGTTCCTAGCGCGTTAAAAACGGCGGGAATTCAACATGGTCTATGTAGTATAGGTGTATCCCCGCATTACAGGTGGTATTCAGAGGTGTAATCACCCCTATCACGTTATAAACTTCAGGCCTGAAGTGGATTGAAGGTAATTCTGCCATGTGTCTGTAAATTAAATCAAAAGCAATAGTTGCACGATGAATGGCACAGCCGTAGAAATCATTTTCACCGCTTAACCTATTACTACAATTCTCAACGCAGGTGAGGAATCTTGCGTAAAGCACCCGTTATCACATCGGATAAAAAATTAACTTCAATCAAGAACAAAATAAAAAAATGTTGGAGGAATGTTGTGAGAATATAACAGAGAATATGAAAGCTGCATGATAGAGATCACAAACACGGAACAACAAACACTTTCTCTCCCTTTCAGACATTTTGTGTTTCCAGGGAAACAAACTATGGCCAAACTCTCAGGGAGATGGAGTAAATCACCAAGAAAGAAAAATACTCTGTGAAGCTCTCACTTTTCACCACACTGACGTGCTCGCTTCTTTCGAAGTAAACGCGCTTACAACATGGCCGGAAGCGCATTTCGGGATTACGGGTTGAAACGCCATATGTCCTCTCTGTATACTCTGTGGTAATAGTCACATTAGTGAAATTGTTACCCTGGGGATTCTTTGTAATCGGCGCGTAATTGGTCAGGAATAACGTCGATCACTCTCACTTTTCGATCGGCAACGACCGCGAGAGCGAAACATTATGCCGGACCGTAAATTTTTAACTCTACCTCTTCCGATATTCCCATATCCCAACACCATTTCCGATTCCCGCTAATCCAGTTGTTTGTGATTACAATTAGAACAGTTGTTATCGGCTAACTAATAATTACAATTCATTGCTTTGACGAAAAGTGATTATTGCTGGTAATTGATTTCTTTTCGATGAACTAATCGTTATATGCCCAGTTGCATTTCTCTGTGTCATATAGCCAGTAGTCGTATTTACCGCCTTTAAGCTGTATCATGTTTCTTTCTCATGTAATCTACCGATTGATTGAAGATTTTACAGAACATGGGGATACAAACATCTTGTGAATGCCTTTTTTTACCGGTTTCGGGTATTCTGGCCCGGTACATCTTAAAGGCTACGGCTGGAACATTGCTCTCCCATCCTGTGGGACCCCGTGGGCCAGGATGCGGGTATTTTTTTTCAATTTAAATTCATACCCCTACTAGACTACCGTGTAAAGAGATCTTCAAGTGCATTCGCACCTAGGTTTTGATACTCGGCCATCGTATTTAGGTATTTTGATGACCAAGGGTTAATATTCGAGGATGTATACTGAATTCCAATTCCAAGGGCCCAAGGTTGAAACCCAGACAGGGTAGTAGATTTTTTGTGGAATCCTTCGTACCAATTATTTCTCCATTGGAATTTTCGACAGCGATGATTATCAGCATGTGCTCGTTACCTAGACAATGGTGCGTAGAAACCGTCAACATGGACACAATGCTTTTGTTAGGAATAGTGGATATTGAAATGAATACTGAAGTTAAAAGAATGAAACTTTGAAATTCCCTCTCATTTATTCGTACAAATCGATTCAACGCTTATAGCGTCATCATCAGGTACAACATGATTGTTTCATCAGGTATAACATGGGCATTACAAAGTTTCTTTCTTTTAAGGTAGTTTGAGCGAAATATCATTTTACTTAGAAATCAATGAATTTGTTCTCATTTTAAAGAAAAATATCTCACCTATCCAATGTCACCAAAAAAATTTTACCCCTTACCACATTACTTTCGGAGATATTCCCTGTAAAATATCAGTCCTTTTACATTGGAAATGGTTCGTGCATGCACTTCAGAGAGACCTTATTTGCAAAATGAGCAGTTTCTAACTCTTAGATGTCGTAAAAAAAACTAACAGCGTGTAGTTTGTATATTTTCTCAACTATATTTGAAAATTAATCATATTGTCACCGCAGTAGGTTCTTGGGTATCACAAAAAAAACTTCCATTTCAAAGGAGTTTCAAACGCACCTAGCGAAAAAAATGAGTCAAGTTAAAGACTTATTTAGATATTTTCATTTGATTACTTACAATTTTTTGTCATATAAAACTATATTATTGCACCATCAATAATGTAATATTCAACTGATGTGTCCTACAGCTGGTGAAATTAAAACGTATAATTCGAATATGGTCTCTGTTATGACTAGGGAACTATCTCGCCCGGACTACCTTAACTTCATGATGATGTTCCAAAACATAAACAAGCCGGACAACGTTAAACATAAATGAATACTGGTTGACGTAATCTGGTGGAATCGAATCTTGCTGATAGAAATTAATTTAAAGTAACTTTTTGAGGAGTTGAAGAAGTAAGAAGTAATTTTGTTACCCCAAGACTAAACTTGGTCACCATTCGAGGTAAACTGCCACCACTCTACACCACTTCTCATTCCTAAACGTGACCTCCCAGTCCTCCCATCGCCTTCCACCCCTCTCCCCCACTCTCCCTCCGAACACCTCCCGCCACCTACAATTTTGAGTTACATGTGTTGTATTTCTCATTATTAATAAAGCAAAATGAATTGACGACTTTTTAAATGATGAAGCGTACCCCAAGCTTCTTGTTTATTCTGTCGTTAAGTTCATTCTTGTAACAAACGTCTTAGCAACCAAACACTCATTTACAATACCTCAACAATATGCACGTGTGTATAGAAGTTACTTTCATTTAATTCATATCAACAATGATTATTAGTTCATTCATCGTCTTCTCACGGCGTTGTGTCCCATATGTCATTAACGATCGCGTCACGCGTGTCTCGCAAAGTAATGGAAATATCGGCCCGAGGCGTATCTTTTTTTTTTGAGGTTCCCTGGTTTGTTTTGATATTTTAATCCATGCCGCGCAAAATAGGCCCCAACTGGAATTAATGTGGTTTGAGGCCATATAACCAGTTGGAATTCTGTTTTCCTATGCACGTTAAAATGCAAATGTGCGGTGAAATGCTTCGTTCAGCCGATATGATATTGTGGGATAGTATCACTATCATTTCCGATTCATTTTGGTTCCATTCGTATTCAAATCATGACCGTTTTTAACCTAGATAGTGTTCATACACTACACGAATGGCAGATTATTAAACTTCCAATGATTAAGCTACATGAAGGAGTATTTAAAAAAAAACTAATTTTGGTAGCGATCTGTGATGATTTGTCTCCATTCCAATATCTTTATGCTTTTATTCTTGTCGCCTTTCAGCATGAAAACACAATTTGTAAGAGTACATCCATTGTGCCTCGTGAATTCAAAATGTACCTACTGATTTTTAATTTATATTCCAGACGACTTCCCCCGTGCCCGAAATCACCAATCAAAAGTTTGAATCGATTTGAATCGAAAAGGATTACGTAAAATCGGTTTAAAACGATTTGAAAGGAAAGGAAACCATGTCACATTTCGTAAGTGATTATAAAGGCCATTAAAACAATCCACAGGGCGTGTGTTTTATTTGCATGTAAAAGTAACTGCTGAAGGTTATTCTGTTATTTAAAGACCATTTTAAAATATGCATGAGTTAATGATTAAAAATATCGCTAAACTTGGCCCACGTGTGGAATATAATCATTGCGTCCATGGGTGGAATTATATCTTAATTCTGAATACTTATTTTGTGGAATCCTTCACTCCTATCGTTTCTCCATTGGAATTTTCGACAGCGATGGTTACCAGCATGTGCTCGTTACCTAGACAATGGTGCATAGAAACCGTCAACATGGACGCAATGCATTTGTTAGGAATAATGGATATTGAAATGAATACTGAAGTTAAAAGAATGAAACTCTGAAATTCCCTCTCATTTATTCGTCCAAATAGTTTCAACGCTTAGAGCGTCATCATCAGGTACAACATGATTGTTTCATCAGGATTATAGTAGATGTAGAAAAATTGCGAAATAATCGCAGTTTCTTAACGCCAGAGCCTTTGATCGTGGTTTCGAATCCTATCCTGAGCATAAGTGTTTCGTCCACTTATATATTCAGGCCTACAATTGGACCATATTTTTTTCGTATCGTAATTTTCTGAGATTTTCTAAAACGTGATCTTTACCTATTAACGGCTGATTCGCCTGAATTCCATCTATCATCACCAGGTCTGAAAAATAACTGTATGAAACCGTAGCCACTCCGATATGTTATCCACACTAAGGCAGTGATATGCATCCGGTTTAAATTTTGACTTCTCATTAAATGCAAAAAAAAAACACATTTATTGCCAAAAATATTTAAGGAGTATAGGAAGGCTTTTTCAAACAGTTGTTTTTGAAAAAGTAGATATTTAAGTTTAACGTTGGAATTTTCGGTGGATTATATGTCTGTAAAAATTTACTTATATAAATTATTTATCATGCATTCGATATTTTTCTTTCTACACTGAAGTCAGAAAAAAATGAGTGAATATGTAAAACGTGCGTGTGTTGTGTAGTTGTGTCTTTATCTTTGAACTGATATGTGTTTTGATTTTCCTCTGGCTCATTTTTTAAAATTTCCATTCGTTCGCAGATACTGTGGAATAGGTTTGACGTTAAAGAGCATTTCTGCGCCCTGTTTTATCTCACAAGCCATCAATGACTTAGTTATGATTTAAAAATTGATCATTTACAATGATTTTAATTTTCTCCCGAACTCAACTATCACGCTTTTGCGATAAGAGGGTGCCAATCTTGGATCGTTAAACAACAAAAAAAATTCACCTAGAATATGTTATTTGTCTCGACCGGGTATCGAACCCGCCTCTTGAATACCGGATGGGTGTGTTTGCCAGGTATGCAAACAAACCATCTTTTTTCAAGACGCCGAGGATCTCCCAAGACGACGTCGATTTATGGCGTCATCACAACGGAAGGTTTACTGTGATCCCGAAGAATTTACTGCGGTGACAATATGATTAATTTTGAAAAACAGTTAAGAAAATACACAAACCACACACTGTTGGTTGTTTGACGAGATCTAAGTGTAGGAAATGCCTAATTTTTAATAAAGGGTGTCTCTGGAGTGCATACACGTGCCATTTCCCATCAAAAAGGGCTGGTATTTACTGGAAAACATCTCGGAAAGTAATGTGATAAGGGGTTGAATTTTTGGTGTCAATGGAAGGGTGATATATTTTTCTTTAAAATGAAACCAAATGCATTGATTACTAGGTAAAATGATATTTCGCTGAAACTACCTTAAGAGTAGACGTCAAAGAGCAAAGACTACGTCGGACATCGACTGGCTGTGCCCCCGACACCGTGCATTTTTCAACTGCCAAATTTATTGAATTCTAGGTAAAATGATATTTAGCTCAAACTCCCTTTCAAGCCTCTCCAGTTCTACAGCCTTCCTTCTTTATGTATTCCGTCATTCACCTTTATGTATTCCATCCATCTCACCTTTGGTCTCCCCTTCTTCCTTGTCCTATTGACATTTATTTTCTCAGCTTTCTTCTCAACAAAGTCGTCTGTCCTTCTCAGCACATTGTCCGTACCACCGTAGTCTATATTCTTGTACCTTCTTGCCCATGGATCCCACTTTTACCGTTCCTCGGGTACACTATATATTAATTATCCCATCTTTTCTCCTCACTTCACGCATCAATCGCAGCATCCTCATTTAATGTACATCTGGATTTCTCTCCTGGGTGCGGGTAATTCCATTGCTTCCGCGTTTTGCCGCGTTGCGTTATCTTGATGATGACAACAGGCGTTTCGGCTCTCGCCGCAGGACTACAACTTCCGTCCCCGGTCTGCAAGCTTTCGCTTATACCCAGGCACTTGGAAGAGGTGGAAGGAAGGGATGGGATGGGAAGGTTAGCGTAACCGCAGCCCCTTCGAGGCCGACACCAATGAGGCGGATTGAGGTCAAAAGGACCTCTATAGGGCCTCCACCTCCCCAAAGTGCTCGTGTTAGTTTGGTTCCCCCAAACAACAGAGACGAGTTACCGTCGGCTCCGCTTTCGCGAAAACCCTACCGCACATCTCTGTGGACCGAGAGAGCCCGTTGCCCAAATATTTGGGATGGGGTGTCACTCTGGCCCACTTTCCGGGTTGCCGCCGTGCGGTCTGCCGACGTACGTCATAGGGGTGAGAAACATGGAGGGTCAAATCGGACCAATTCTGGTCAAAATGTGAGTACAACCCACCCCTCAATAGGTCTCGACAACCCATTGATGATGACAACAATGAAAACTTGAAGCTTTCACGTGGTGGAAGGACGCTATAATAAACAAGATAAAAATTTGTGACTTCCAATATTTTTCGAACACTAGCGACCGG
Organism: Ceriagrion tenellum; assembly: GCA_963169105.1. Taxonomy (NCBI): domain Eukaryota; kingdom Metazoa; phylum Arthropoda; class Insecta; order Odonata; family Coenagrionidae; genus Ceriagrion; species Ceriagrion tenellum. The sequence continues at coordinate 85,250,473 of OY720644.1, forward strand.
TTTCAGCTGTCACGCCATCATCAGGTGATCTTAGGTCTCCCCTTGTTTCTTGTTCTGTTGTCATTTATTTTCTCAACTCTCTTCCCAACAAAGTCCTCTGTCCTCCTCAGCACATTGTCCATACCACCGTAGTCTATATTCTTGTAACGTCTTGCCCATGGATTATGCATGCATGCATGCCCTTTTTTTTACCGTTCCTCGGGAATATCATATACTAATCATCCCATCCTTTCTCGTTAATTCACTCATTAATCGCAGCATCCTCATTTCAGCCATCATCAGGCAATCTGATGATGGCTTGACAGACGAAACCGGTCGCTAGTGATCAATAAATTGTGGAAGTCACAAATTTTTTCTTGTTTATCTTGATGACGACGTTTCGCGGCCAATGCTGGTCACATCTAAGATAAGGTCCGAATATAACCGTTACTGGCAGTCGGGTTTGTGATAATCAATTACTTTCCATTCCTGGTATATATAAGAGGTATAATATTCATTAAAGACAGGTGCCTATGCAGCTAGAAAGAACCGATGTTTTATACAATTGTGGTTGAAAAGCTAGTAGCTATGCGAACGGGGAAGGAGCCCAATACGTTAATCGGTTTATCTCGGTCACTCACCTTCGGTTGTGGCTGGAAGGGTCCGGGTCGGGCCCTGGTGGAACAGGGCCGGACTAGTCTCGTGCCGTTGGCCAGGAGGGCATGCTCGCAGGATGGCGGTCGCGCAGGGGCGGCCGAGGAGGGCGCCAGGGGCGGCGGGGGCGAGGACGCGGACGCCGTGGGGCAGTACTTAGCCAGCAGGGAGGAGGACTGCGCGGAAGCGTTGGCGAACGGACCCATGGGCGACGGGCGGTGTCCACCGCTGGACGAATTGAAACGAAGAGGGAAATTGAATCAATTAAACACACTTAAATAGATAAACTCTGCATATTCTACACTTTGATACAAACCAAACACTGACCAGTTTCAACCTTCTCACAACAAGGACATCATTTTACCCTTGGATGACTCCTTATTCATTAGGATTGGATTTTGGGAAGGCGACCGACAGTTAAGATCATTTTCGCCATAGGGGACAGGTAAGGGAGGAAGGGTGGATAGAAACCCGGCGTCGGCATTAGCCTGCTCTGAACGATAGGTGCCAAGGGGATCACGGTTTAACGTCTCATCCGACAGACGGAGTACTGTATTTGAAGTGCCCTCCACAAGACACTCAAGTAGGGATCGGGTTTCCTCTGAAAAACATCCTCCTCTACAGGGATTTGAACCCTAGCCGTCCGTATGGTTAGCCAGTACTCTAGCCAGTACTCTAGCCAGCACATCAACCCGATCCCCGTCCTTATTCATACTTACGAGAGGAACTATTTCATAGTAAAGAACCATACGAAAGAATATACCCCTAACTTAATGATTTTGATCATCAATTTGAAAATTATATGAGAATTTTCCTGGAATTACAAGTATATTACTCATTTTGTAATTTTTACTGGAGTAATGAATTTAGTGGCAACATAGGTATGCCTGCACGATTGAAATTCATATTGCAAGTTGAGAGATTTTTCTCACCATTATAATACATTTTTATATTTTCAAGACCTTGGTGACTTTCTGAAATCGACCACGGCGACCACTGACTACCAATCCAAGGATTGAGAGTTAGCATTCCTTCTTAAAGAATGGGAAGATGGGAAGACAACGCGAGACAGTGAGACCAAACCAAGTGTGGAAACAAACTACTTCGCCAAATAAGTTAGAACAAGGATTTTGCCCTAGTTGTTGCAGTCAACCATCTGAAATAGGGCCCTAGTCTTGGGTATCATTGTGAAATTAGGCGAAACGAGACTATAGGTAGATTTAAGTCATCTCGATTCTCAAAACGGTTGCGTTGGCAGCAAATAGAAAGGTTCCGCACTGAAAAACCTTCCTACCACGCTTAGCCGGACTTAATAAGTTCAGAAGCTCCGGTTCACCGGACTCTTAATAAGTTCAGAGGCCCATGTCCCAAAGTCGTATAATGCGTGGCACCAGGGCTTTTTGAGAGAGATGCGTTACATTACAACGGAGAAAGTGGATTCGAAGAAGATGAGTAGGCATTGGGGGAGTTATGAATTTGGAATAAAGAGAAGGCATCATCAGTCGCTATTTCAGTCTGCGGCCTATCTTGCGTTAGTGATCGACTGCCCATTCATTTAGAGGAAATTAAGATAAAATACCCATAACACGTAATTCGGGTTTATTCGACTGAAATGTTGTGGCCCGATCTGTCGATAGGGAAACCGATGTATCGAAACTTACGTTCCTAAGAGATAAATTAAACCACAACGCTTAGTCGGGCGAGGTATTCAAGCGTTATCGGTATGCACCAGCCAATACATCAGTACTAGGTAAATTAGCATACTCCTCAACTTAAAACAGTAAATTAAATAACTAAATAACGTGAAATGTAACTAATACATTATAGTCATAAGAAAGAAAGAATCATACAGATTTTAGCTCGTCGGCTTCCACGGATGCAGTGTTGACTGTTCCTTTTTTCGGGATTCATTCCGCGATGTATGTTTTAAGAAAACACCAATATGTCGCTGGTCCTCTTGTCAGCTTCATCAGGTTAACTGAACTGATTTCTTTGTCTCGCTCTTCTTTATATATATGAGTCTGGACTCCCATTGTTGCCTGAATTTCAATTTGAAAAAATTCGTTTTAGACTGCTTCTCAACTTGTAACCGTCTTCTCGGTTGACGTTCTCCGGTCTCTTCGCAATTTCTATAGCCTCCCTGATAAATCTTGATACCTCTACGGAGGAATATATGAAATTTTAGGCAGCTGTGGACAACCATATGTAGTCCAGACATGCAGAGCCCTAAAAATACGCCTCCAAGAGCATCGACGGGCAATTAAAAATAATAATTACCGCATTTCTGCAATAGCCGAACACCACCTCAGCGGCCCCACTCATAATTTCAACTTTGAGGAGACAAGATTAATAGCTAGGGAAATACGCCAATACCCAAGATTAATCAGGGAGGCTATAGAAATTGCGAAGAGACCGGAGAACGCCAACCGAGAAGACGGTTACAAGTTGAGTAGCAGTCTAAAACGAATTTTTTCAAATGTAAATTCCGGCAACAAAGGGAGTCTAAGACAAGACTCATATATATTAAGATGAGCGAGACAAAGAAATCAGTTCAGTTAACCTGATGAAGCTGGCAGGAGGACCAGCGAAATATTGTTGTTTTCTTAAAACAAACATCGCGGAATTAATACCGAAAAAAGGAACAGTCATACAGATTTTATTCATTTAGCATTAAGTGCATAAAATACTTTTTAAAAATCCACTTACGGATTTCATATTTTAAAACTTATTGGGTACTTAATTCCACAATCTATGATTTTACAATGACTGAATTGTGAAACGATACTGCGCGGTGTTGCGGCGTAGGTACATACATTTTCAGTGAAACGGCTTGTCCCCTCTTAGTCATACTTTCCTTAGTTTTTTTGTCTTTAATACTATGAAGATTAGGTGGTTCATCCGTTTTCATTTCCCATTAGTATAAACACGTATAGGCCTACTCGGTACAATCTCTGAGTTTAGACTTTTAAATTCTATCCATTATCGTTCACATTATCCATATCCATGATTAAAATGCACTACTTATATATAATCGTAAAATGAGACCCCTCAAAAAATTGGTAACGACTTTTTGTACTCCTCACACTCCACCCTTAAAAATCTCCCACTGCCCCGCCCCCCTCAAGCCTAGCACTCCTACGGAAACTCCTCATGTAACCAACTTATCCACTTCCCCCACCCTCTCCCGTGACCTTGGAGTGTTTTAGTTTGTCACTGTACAGCTTCCCCACAATCCTAAACCGTCCCAGCGAAGGCAGACTACTAGAGATGGGAAAACTTATTCATTTTTGGTAACTCATTCACCCTGGACCAGTCCTTCTTGGGACCCGTTCCTTTTCACTCGTTCCCCGCTCCTTTTCTATTGGTGGTAATGTATATTTATTTGCAATATGTTCTTGGTGGTTATAGAATGTAAAAAAAACCTAGACACACTTGTTATACGGTTATGACGGCCTTTAAGAATGTTGGATGAAATAAAAGATGGAAGGTGATATTATCGACTTTTTATATGATTTCGTGAATAAATTAAATTAAAAAAAAATTTATTCTGCAGGTAAAGGTACGTTTTGTCGAATGTCTGAGAATCTCCTCTGGGGTTTCTACATATTCAGGGGCCAAATTCCCTCTATTATATCCAGTACTGCCGATAAAGGTAGGTTTTTTCGAATGTCTGAGAATCTCCTCTGGGTTTTTTACATATTCAAGGACCTATTTCCCTCTATTATATCTAGTACTGCTTATCAAACTGCCAGCATGAGCAGATGAATTTTTGGGGTATTAAGAAGAACATCCTATGCATTGAAGATAGGAGCGAAAGTAATGCAAGGACTGAAAGGAACGGTGGACCGAAAATAAGGAAGGACCGAACGGAACGAAGGACCAATTGGACCGTAAGGACCGAAAGGAACGGTCGTTCCACAGAAGTCGGTCCTCGGTCCTCCCGTTCTATCCACGAACCCGCTCGTTCACAAATGACTCACCTCTACAGGCTACGAGGACCACCTCTCCTCCTTTCTAACCCTTCCTCCTTCATGCATTACCTCTCGCATCCTCTTCCAACAACCCACTCTTCCCTCCTCCCCACCTTAACGGACTGTGTATACATATTGATGGATAACTACTGAATTTTTACCTAAAAATGACGTTGAGCGTCAAAACCCGGGTTGCTTTAAATGAACATATGTGGAATCACAAAGCTACAAGTCATCATTATTATAAATAATCGTCATGATGGATCTCACCAGAATCCGTGCGGGCAGGATGGATCCCACGGGGTGCCAGGAGCCCCTCTCCACCTTCCGGGGCCCCTAGGAGGAGGGCCACCACCCAGAGGGCCGTCCCAAACCGCCAAAGAGCTTGTGCAGTCCAAATCTGAGTTGCTGTCACCGCCGGGGGAGTTGGCGCCGCTACTGGTCGCCGGCGAGGGTAAAGGATCTGGGGCAACGTGGAATTTCAGCACCGATAGCCACACCCTGGAAATAGAATCGTTAAAAAACGTTTAAGATAGATAAAAACCAAGATATATATCGTTAATAACTGCTAGTAGCGAATAAATTACTTTTTACAACTACGAGGGCAAGTCAATAAATAACTCGCAAAACTGGACAGAGACAATAAAAATCAAAGGAACGTCCTGAAATTTATTTCGCTTCTCTACATATCCACCCTGTGCAATCAGACATCCATCCCATTTCTTTACAGGTTCTTGATAGCCGACAGCAAAGTAGTCTTTTGTCTAATCTAATGCACCATAATGCGCTAAAACAGTGAACTTGCCTTCCATTATTCACAGACACCCTACGGACTTCAAAACAGATCGAGAATAAAGTTGAAGAGCGCAAAGTGAACAAACTTGACAACAATCACAGATACCATTTTTATTTATTTATTTATTTTCACTGTCCCAATTACAGCAGAATATGCCATTTTACGTCGGGTGAACAACAGTAACAACGGACGAGACACAGACACCCATGTCCTGGGCAGATAATATTCTACTCAGGCGGGACTCGAACCCGCGACCCTCGGGTTAGCAGGCGAGGACTTTACACCGCCGCCACCGGGGCCGATTTTCAACGTTCTTTTGTTGTTTGGCGCACTTAAACTTTAATCTCGATCTGTTTTGAAGTGCGCCAAACAACAAAAGAACGTCGGAAATGGCACCTGTGATTGTTGTCAAGTTTTTTCATTAATGACAAAGAAAATTATTCGTTCTGTCTACTTTATTACCACTTGTTACAACATGCGTCTCGACTGTCACGCGGTAATCATCGGGTAGTCATCATCTGATCCACGGAGTAGGATAAGGAGTACGATCGGGATAGGGGAAAAGGGGAGGAAAAGAGCCCGGATGGTAAGCAGGGGAAGAGGTTTTCAACTTTCCGATAGAGGCGCTGTAAGTGCACGGAAGTCTCTCTTGGTCTCTCTTTCCTGAAGTTAGCGTGGTGGAGAAAGAAGGTGAATTCGGAACTGTGTCGATTTTGACTGCCAAGAGTTTATTTCTTTGATTTAAACATTGAAGATTTAAACATTGAAATGACCAGTACGTGTTTTTTGCCGGGATGTACCAGTGGATACCGGACCACATTAAAATACAACCGGGAACATGGATTGAAGAATGTAAGCCTTTTCAAGGCACCCAAGGTAAGCTTTCTTCCTCTTACATGAGGTAATCATTTTCTTCTTTTCCAAAACAAGTTAACTATATTAACTTGGTAATATATTCGCTTTATGAGTAAATGCGAAGAATTGTTTCCCAGGTGTAGGAAACGAATAAAAGTGCGATGAATGTAACACGTGGTGTACAACTGACTACAGGAAACATTCCGGCATTTCTCTTCATTTCTATGAAGTTATCCATCTAATACAGTAGTTTTATTTTCTAAGTTTTCTAATTTATGAAAATGTTGATAGTCCTCTCGTTTTATTCATCTTTTTAGTATTTTTCGCGGAAGTACTTAAATGTAATCACATCAGGAAAGGGCCACCGCTTTCTTTTTTCACGCTAATCTCTCCTAAGAGGGATACACCACTCGTTACTAATGTCGCAATAGTTTAATTGATTATTAATGTGTCCTTGTGCTCGTCCTTGGACAACACGTGGTGAGTTCGCGATTGAATGAGTGCATTGTAGTTCTTCCCTCGATTTCTGTTCGCCAGAACTGATTACATTTGAAACGAAATTTTCTCTTACCTGTGTTTTATTCGTGTGGCTGATAAAATTTGTTAACCCCATTGTTTTATCTAAGTTATCATATTTTTCATATCTCATATCATATATCATTTTTCATATCCTTAATTGCTTTATTTAATCTCATCTGGCTAAGAGCTTTGGTTGACTTCTCGCGGTGTAATTGATCATTTATTAATCCTGGTGTAAGTAGAGGATAATACATTTTGAGTTTTCAACTGGACGAGCGCTTTCTGGCAACTTCGTATTGTCCATTGCTATTTTACTATATGAAGTACAATTTTCTTGGATGTGTTAATGGTGTTGAACGTTTTCATTCGCCGCCCGTTGTATTGAAGTTATGTTACAGTATGTTAGTTTTCATGTAGGTAATTATCTTAGTTTTCATAGTTTTTCGTGATCATCATAGAGTATTTTACCACATTGAAGTGGGAATAGCATTTGTACTCTTATTATTTCTTCCAGACTACTTTTTGTCGATCTGATTTGGCAAAGGCAAAGCTGAGTTCATTTTCACGTCAAATGTCCAGAAAGAGGGACCTTTCGTTTTTAATGGTGAAAGAGTGTCATTTATAATTCATTGGCCCTTTCCACAATATTATGGTAATTTTAAGACTTAATGTACACATTGTAGGATGTCTGATAATTTCTACTGCGCTGCCTCCATCAACGTTACAAAACTCTTATGATTACTATTTATATTTCGATAGTTTTTCGTGATTATCAGAAAATATATCACTGCTTTGATTTGGGAATAGCTTTCGTCCTCTTATGACTTACTATCTGCATTGTTTAAGTGTAAATTCGGGTTTGTCGCACATTGCATTCATTCGTTTTTATGTTGTAGGACGAGCATTTACTTGCCAAATGGGCAAAAGCTATCCCAAGAGCTGACAGGCCTTTGAGAAGTGTGGATGTAGTATGTGCACTCCATTTTGCAGTGGATGATATCGAGAGATTTTTTGAGACTAAAATGCCAAATGGTGTCATAGACCGCATTCCTGTGTGATTTATGTCTATTATATTTATGTTTATTATGTGTGATTGCTACTTCTTTTTCTTTTTTTCAGATATTGGTTGGTCAAATATATCAGACAGGTTTATTCATAGATCTAGTCATTGGCAGCTCAAGAGGACTCTGTATTTGAAATCCAGTGCACTTTGACTGTTATATTTGAAATGACTTTGATTGATTATTATGGAAATGTGAATTATTAAATAAATGTTTTCGCTTGCATAAGCATTTTTTGTACGAGGTTATTCTGTCTAACCCCAGTTATCATACGTATTTCCATCGGTTGAATTGCTGTTAATAAGTATGAGATAGTATTTTTAATCTTGTTAAGATTTTTTTCACTAACCCTTTGTTTGGGTCGTCTTTTCTACCGCGTAATGATCTAATCCAAGTACACCTGACTTTCTGCTCTATGAATTAAATTATGATCGGCGATGCGATCCTTTTTCAGATCCCGATGGATATTAGTGGTTGTCGGTAGCTTTGCGTTGTTCTTTGGAGTTCTACGTGAGATATTGCATATTCATCGGGATTGCTCTAACGCCTAACCAATTACCGGCCTACATAAGGGTAAATCCATTTCAATTCGGATATTAACGTTAGCTCTTCTTTCCGAGCGGATTAATAGGCGGCAGTGTTTGTATATTTGTATCTGTTACTACTTAATCCCACAGTTTTACATTGTATTCGCATTTATCTGCCCAGTTATTTCAGCTTCTTTGGTGTCCATTATGTTCCTTTAGAGCCAGTGTCGTCCGGGTGGGCGTGGCACATTTGTTATGGGAATGTATTCCTGCGATAGCTGCCTTTTCCTGCATTTACATTCGTAGACATCTTCGGAGTTTGTTTTTCAAGGGTCTATGGTGATTCTACCGAGCGAAAATTTCGTTTCCGCTGGTCTGGTGCATAGAAATCGGTGATATAATTACTATAGGTACAGCACGGCCCAATGCCTTGCTGGGACCGCCCTTCGCACAGTGGCGTCGCGTTGCGGATTTTTTTGGCATCTGTTCCTTGCTAATCCCCCGTCCCAAAATTTCACTATGGCGATCGCCCTCCTATATCCTACTCCGTGATCTGATCATTCACCTGCTGATGACTGAGTGACAGTTGAAACACGTGTCGTACCAAGTGGAAATAAAGTGGAATGTTTGAAATCTTTCGCTAGCCACTTAAAATGCTTTTCCACAACATCTCGCCTGACACAGTGGAGTTTGTTTATTGATATATGGTTAAGGCATCAGACTAGCACACCCCGCGATTTTAAAACTTTTTCTGTGATAAATCACTTAGGATTTTGAATATTCAATTAGAAAAGCTTAAATAACTTTACGCAAAACATTTGGCCGTGATTGTTGTTAATCCACAGGAAGCCATCTACGAGCGGGTTACAAAACAATACGCCACCGTACGTCGTGCCATTGAACTTAGTTCGTGTAAATTAAAGTGTGCTGACGTATTGCGATGTTCAATGACATCAAAACCTCTTCTAAAGGAATGTTTCCACTAGTGGTAACTGTAAACAAAGAATTTTTGTGTCTATTAGTTCGACAGTGCATCACTACCAATTTGCCGTTTAAATTATTTCTAGAGAAGTAGTTCCGGGTCTATGTGACATCCTCTCTGTCGCTTTAAACTACCCCGGTATGAAATTTTCAAGTAAATTGAGTCTTCTAGCGTATATATTCCGAGTCTCTAGAGGCTTCCAACCTAGTCGTTCCATCAGACGTTAACACTCTCGGTTCGCTAAGCAGAATTTAACGTAGAAGCGAGATGTCTTCCATGCTGGTGGCAGGAGGTGTTAGGAGACCAGCCATTAAAGGGGAGGGAATAGGGGAAAATCAGGTGAAAAGACTGAGTGAGTTTTATTTTAACGATGCCTCTAATGTAAATGTGAGGCCGTTTTTGTTGCAATCATGAATGTTGTGTGGAAAGAATGAATAATTGAGCCTATCAGTTCGGCAGTTTATTCACTTATTATATTTTTTCAACCACGTCTAACGTTACAGAGCTTGGTTTAAATAATATCTACAGTGTTCTAATGAAACTCTCCTGATCTGAAATTTTTAAGTAATCTAAGCCTCTGATTATCTAACGGCTCCTAACATAATTTTTCCATTCTTGGAGAACATTTCTCGTACGATCGGTAAAGATTTTTACAAAGTGAGCGCCCTTCTCTTGTGTTTTATACATTCTGCCATTCAAGCCCTCATCTTCAGATTTAGATTACAATAGTAATAAAGTGAATACAAAACACAAAAATTCTCAATAATTGAATAAATTTACTGATTTCAAGATTTAAAACGCTGAATACACTAAACATTATCGTAGACACAAAAAAAGAATTTTCAGCTAAATATATTTCCGCATTTTCACAAGAAAGCAGTCGTTCCTTAATTCCTTTTAATAAAGTGAATACAATGCTAACCTTTCAGATCGGGTTTTTATTTATTACATAACTTAGGGCTGAGGTGTGCTATTTCTCTTTTGAATGTCGACATGCGAAGCTCTGGATGAAGAAACACCATTCTTCTACGGCCATCTCAAATATAAGGTGAGCTAAAAAAAAGGCTCTATTGTTTGATTTGGCGCCACTTATTTAAGATAATATACTATAGATCTTGTGTATCTACTAATGCCTACAAGGAAGCAGCTTTAAACTGCGATACAGGGGAAAGCACAACCTGATAGCGTTGTTCATTGTTTGTCTAATAGGCGATACGACAGATCTCCACGCCGTCAATTTTGCACAGTGCTTGATTAAATTGTGTTTATGTATGTTAGAACGACGGTACAACAAATTTTCACATACATTCCTCCAATGCGAGAGAGGTTCCTACATATGATTTTCCCTCTCTGGATTACTCGCCCATTGTCGCGAACATTTAAGGCTTAAAATATCAAAACACGGGCTGATATGCACATATATCGACTAAGCATGATTGGCAGATATTTTTGGGTGATTGACAGGTCGTGCAAATCCACCGGTGAGCAATCCGAGGCTTTCCTTTGATTAAATATTGGAAAAAATATTGCGCGGCCTCTCAGTGTGAGATTATTGGAATCCACCGATGAAACTGTATATTAGCCATTTTAATCTTCCTTTACTTAAAAAATTACAACCATGTGAAAAACTGTTTACAGTTAAAAGCAACGAAAACATTAATTGAGGTATACTTTGCATATTCGACGTGTCGCCTGACGTTGACGTATAGAGGAAACAATGGATTCCGAGGAGCGTGTGTTGGCACGCATGACCTTAGGAATTTCCTCTCCTAACGTTGAATAATACATTTATCAAAACTTATAGAATTTTTTGCTCAGTCAAGTGAGAAATAATAAGACCCTAGGCTAGGTTATCATCATTCAATAGTATTTTTATCTGGGAAAAGCCTCACCAGTTATTGCATTTAAAGTAAATGTTTTGGCCTGGGAAAAATACCTGTTTGGAGTTGCCAAAAGTGACAGAATTAAATATAAACCGTTGTCCCAGGGGATGTGCTCCGATGGGATAAGAATTAACATTAGTTAAATGGCATTAGTATAATTCTCAAACTATAACATAAGAATGAGAAGTAATGAGAGCCATAACGAAAATATTACGATTAAACTACGATGGATATATATCGGTTTTGTAGCTATACTACATGCAAAGTAAATCGGGAATAACCCTGTCCATGAAGTATAAAGTTTACTCAGTGTTGATGTAACCACAATATTGCATGACAATATCTTTTTAACACAACTATCTTGCGTCACTACAGCCATTTATTTATCTTTTTGAACAAATTTTTATTTATATATTTAGCATCTAACCTTAGAATCATGCAGATTTTATTTTTTAGCAAATAATAGTTTTTAAAAATGCGTTTACGGGTTTTATATTTAAAAAATAATTGTTTACTTAGTTCATCAAACTATGATTTTACAATAAATGATTTTTTTAAAGGCTAATGCACGCTGTTGAGTGGTAGGTACGGTCGGATTAAAATGTATTGCAAAGAATCGAGCGTATTCAAATGGTAATAGTTGACCAATTTCCTATATTGTGCTAATTTGTTATTACTTTTTCGTTTTGGTTTTGATTTACGATTTGAGCATGGATAATTATTATTTATTAATCACAAATGTTACTCTAAATGATACATGACGTAGTATTTGCCGTTGGTATATTGTATGCCAAGAACGATCTGTGTTTAATAATAAATTTGGTATTTCAATCAATCAATACGTCGCAGTATGTCATTGTTATTCGAGATGATCATATTATGTAATAACAGGTTAGCACAAAACAAGCAATTGCTCAACTGCTACAATTTACATACGTGCACATAAACAGCTGAATAGATAGCGTTGCATAGCAAAGAATAACAGCGCCGTAAGTGAAACTCGATTTTCTTGAGAAGCGTAAGTGGCGCCGCTCGATTCTTTGCAATACATTTGAATCCGACTGTACATACATTTTCTGTGACACTACTTGTCCTCTCTTTAACTATCTTCACCGTAGTTTTTAAGGAAATTTCTATAAAGATAAGGCGATTTTTCCGTTTTCATTTCCCATTAGTTTTAACACATAGACCTACTCTCTAACTCATAGGCTCGGTGCATTCTCTGAGTTTCGACTGTTAAATTATAACTTGGGTATTTGCACGCAATACGTTGCCCTGTGAGCAATCTCTTTAGAATAGAAGATGATGCGACAATGACAGATATATTTAGAAGATAAAAAAGAGAGGTACCGGAAAAATGGAAATAAAACATTATCGACACTAACTTAATTCCTATATCCACTTGCACAGACCCGATTTCCCCATTTAATATCCTGGATTATATGCAAGAATACACTCACACGTGCATCGTAAATCACCTAAACTCTAGGATATAATTATAAATCCATGGAAGCATTTTACGGGTTGAGGTAGTTCGAGCGAAATATCATTTCCTCTAGAAGTCAATTAATTTGGTCTCATTTTAAAGAAAAACACCGCACATTTCCAGGGATATCAAAATATTGGTCCCTTACCGCACTACTTTCTCAGATATTTTCCAAGCATTATAAACCATTTTACATGGGAAATGGTGGGTGTATGCACTCCAGAGAAACATAATTCAAATAATAGGGAATTTCTAAAACCTAGTTCTCGTCAAAACATATAAGTTGTAAGTTTTTAAGTTTTTTCATCGATTTATTTAAATAAATAGTATCGTTACGGCTGTATCATTTTAAGAATCACAAAAAAACTTGAACTGTGAAGGAGTATTAAACGTATCGCGTGAAGAAGACGACTGAAGTTACAAATTTATACATAAATTTAAAATTAAATACTGAGAATTTTAGTCATTTTAAATATATCATTACACCATAATTATTAAAATATTTACTTCATGCTTCCTACATATGCTGATATGAAAACGCAAATTCCGAATAACGTCTCCATAATCACCGGGGAAACATCTCTTTACTTACTCATCTCTAACTTACTTTATGACTGATATTATGGAAAATCAGGCTAAATTCTTCATATTTTCTTCGCTTGCAGGGCCCTGGCTACCTCTAGCATTTCCCTCTTGTTCTCAGCATACGTTCTACCCTTCACCCTCCTTTCCATAATTCTCATTATCTTTATTCACCCATCCCACAGGCCTCTGCCAAGGCCCTGAACGATTCATTGACCCAAATTACTTCCACAAGCCACCTACCCCTGACTTCATCCAAAAGCTTCCTATTGTAGTCCATCACACTGAGCACTTCCTCGCTTGTATACATTTCCATCCAAAGAACGTTTTCCATTCGTTTTCACTCCCACATCTCGAACGCCAGCAGCTTATTCACGTCCTCTTCTCTCAGAATACACGTTTCTGCACAGTGCAACGCTACACTCCACGTCAATCTCTTCACCATCCTCCACTCTTTATCCACTTTTAACTCAAGGCCCCAGTAGTCATTTCCTTTCTATTTTTAAGCGCATTCTTTGCTAAGGCTATGGTAGATGAGTATTTTGAAGAAGGCGCAATATAAGCAGAACAAAATATTAACGCAAGTACAGAGGGGGAATAAAGTTTCCCAGCAAAGGGATCGCCATCACAATAGCTTTGTGGAAAAATCAAATTTGTTTCTGATATCATATTATCCTCTAGCATTTCCTTCTTGTTCCAAGCATACGTTCAACCCTTCTCCCTCCCGTCAGCCCCACGAGTCACTTGCACAAAATATGGTTATACACGATCATTTCATATTTCTAAGCATGCGAGCGAGGAATATGGACTGAAAGTTTATTTTGGGGGAATATATAATTCACAAACTCCAAACAAGAGTTTAACGGCCACAATCAGGCAAGGTTCCAAACCTGGGTTCCTCTAGGGTGTTTTCCCTCTATTGCAACTTCAATTACCTTCTTCGCGAACCCATTGTGCCTCAGAGTGAGTACAATCCATCTTGTTCTTCTCTTCTATATGTAGCTCCATATGGTCCTTTCCTCTTCTAATCTTCTGTCTAAATGTCGCTGTCGAAATGTTAAACTTCATCTTTTCTTATTATGTCCGTCCATTTTATCGTTACCATTCTCCTCCAGCTCTGTTTCCAAGGCTTCTAGTCTTCTCTAGTCACCTTTAACAATGGTCCATTATTCCGACCAATAGCGTCCAACGCTCCACACGAAGGTTTTCACATAATGTTTTCTGATTGGTCGTTCCATCTTCTTAGAGCATAGCAGTTGTCTTTTTCCCATGAACACCTTCCTAGCTTGGGCTATTCTCCGCTTGATGTCCTTGTACCTCTTCCATTCCATGTGATGGTACTTCCGAGATAGGGGAAGGAAACCACTTGATCTAATTTCTCTCCCCATGGGATGACTTCTGCATTCAGCTTCTCTCTTCCGCATGTTTCCAAGGCTTCTATCTGTTCTGGTAAACTTTTCCAATTTTCCTGTTTGTGTATGCTAAATGGTAATTACATAAATTGAATGGGTATTTTTTCTCAATCCACAATTAGCGATGTGATTCATCGCTGTCAAGCGTATGCATTGGAAGTACAGAGTCTCCCATTGGCACATAAGGAGGTCAAATTGCAGGGGAGTAGCGAGAGATCTGGAATGTAGGACTTGGAGATACGGCATCGCAAAACCCTCCACCCCTGACCTCTTGCCACATATCATCCCTCGTCAAACACCGCAGAGATGGCGGGTGACCACAAGCGACAACCCCCGTTCCCCAACGCACTCAGCCGCAATCAGCTGACACGCCAAGACACCCCGCTTCGACTGAGATACGACTAGGCGGTAAACCGCCGTCACATGAACCAATGTACGATTTTCCGAGGAAGTCGCCATTCGCAACGATTTTCAGTTTGTGAGCAGAAAATATTAAAAATACTTTCTACACCACAATCAGCGTAGGTCGATGAATTTGCTCGCTGTCGAAATGTTAAAAAGATATTACGCAATAATTTAGTCTGAGAATTTACTTCACTTTTTTATCGATTGGAAATGGGTATAAGTTAATGACGATATTATACTGATCGTGCCTGTTTAAGTTTCAACGGGCAGAGAGAAAAATTTAAAGGAAGACAATATTTTTGAGAATTTACTATGACATAAATGGTTTTAAGAATCCTTCCGTGTGACATTAACTCATAAGCACAGGCACCCTTTTTTCGAACGTATACACAGATATGCGGTCTCACTGACTGACTGATATAAATTTGAAAAAACACAATTTTTAAATTTACTTGAGGTATGTGTTTATATGAAGCCCACTTTTACCACACTGCCAATATTCATTAGAGATAGGGATGTAATGGCTTCTGGAAAGATGATGTTCAGCTTACCGAACATGGGCTTACATACAAATAAATTCAAAAGCAATATTATGACTGCAGGAATTATTCATTTTATATCTTACTGCTAACACAAAAACCATACAGCTGCATGTTTCTGAGAAATTGCCGGCTTTGAAAAAGGATATAAAACGGATTGAGGAATTGGAGATGTGGATATGGAGAAGAATGTTGAATATTAGTTGGGCTGACAGAGTGAGAAATGAAGAGGTATTGACCAGAGTGGGGGAAGATAGAGGACTGATAAAGACAATTAAAACAAGGAAGAAAAACTGGCTGGGATATATATTAAGAAGAGATTGTTTGATGAAGGAGGTATTAGAAGGGATGCAAGGAAGGAGAGGGTAAACGTGGAAGAAGAAAAAAGAAAATGACGTATGATTTAGAAGAGGAGACAGGCTACGCGGGGATGAAGAGCAAGGCACAAGACAGAGTTACCTATCTGGACGAGAGGCTACTGAAGATCTGCTAAACAGCAATCTACCAATGATGATGATGACACAAAAACAAAGTTATGATGAAATAGAAAACAGCGGAGATATTTTATTATATTTTTTATATGTTTATGGAATGGGATCAAAAATACTTCCGTAACCACAAACAAGCGATCTGATAGACCGCGAAATAACTTAACTAATTTGCACGAAACTCAGTGGCAGTACGCATCGTTTTTGGTCCAATTAAAGCTTCAATCAAATTGGTAAGATCGGAAATATTTTATAATATTTTTATGCTTATTTACGTAATGGGATAAAATATACTTCCGTAATCACAGACTAGCGATCTCACTGACCGCGAAAAAGCTCAACTAATTCACACGAAAATCAGTCATAGAAAGTATCATTTTCTGCTAATAGATTACTTAAATAATATCTGACTTGAGAGTAGATATTTTGTTAAAATTACAAGTTAGACAGAGCTGGAAAAAAACGATGTTATAAATCAAAGCGGTATGAGTCACCGCGGGCCTATGGTTACACGTTATAATATCCACTCAACATTTACCAGTCGTCGATTAGGTATACAAAAGTTGGAGTAAAAAACATCCCAATTAATATCTCACTGCTATTCTTGCGCTGATCACATAACTAAAGGGACAATTTAGGCAAGATAGGTCGTTCCGCATCGTTTGGATCGAACGCTTAGGTTTTTTTTAACATTAAATCTATCGTTAGCTACCTACAAAATGAATTTTGTATTTGAAATGTGAGTGGCATTTTGTAAAATCAGCAATGCGAGGGAAGAGAATTTATTTTACATAGCCCATCGATGCATCCATAAAGGCTAAGCGGGCCTACGTTTGCCGAAAAGAACGAAACCTTAAATTGAAAAAATGGCGAGAGTGTCAATTTTTTATTGGTAAATAATTTTAGCCAGATTATTGGATATGATTGGACTTTTGGGGAGGCGACCGATAGCTAAGGTCATTTGCGCCATAGGGGATAGGTAAGGAAGGAAGAGTGGATAGAAACCCGGCGTGGGCATTAGCCTGCTCTTAACAAAAGGCGCCAACACGGTTTAGCGTCTCTTCCGACAGATGGAGCACTGTAGTTGAAGTGCCCTCCACAAGACACGTAGACAAGTAGGAATCGGGTTTCCTCTGAAAAACATCCTCCTCCGCAGGGATTTGAACCCTGGCCGTCCATATGGTCATCCAGTGCTCTAGCCACCACATCAACCCGACCCCCTTTAGCCAGATTATTCCCGCGGTAACCAAGATTGCATTCTCAAACTACACATTAAGGAGTTCCTCTGATACTGGGAGCAAAAAAATATAATAACTTTATAAATCATTGAAACTGGCTTTAAAAATCCTACATTCTCAGAAGAAATGCGTTAGCTATTGATAACAAAAACTAAAGCACAAAATTTCTATTTATTTCACGAGTGTATTTCTACTGAATAAATATTTATCGGTTAAGTTTGATAGAGCGCTAGGTCATCAAACTGAAGCCTGGCAACCTAATCAACAGCCATATTGTTTGACCCTGCTCTTTCCTTACATTCCTATGGATAGCACGACGAAATGGACGAATAGCGGATGTTTAGCAAGAATATCCACCATCTGTTTGAAATTTAAGGAAAGTAACTCATACACATCGTTTACTTAGAGCTATGGACTCTACTAGATATTTTTTTACATTTAAAAAAAATCAGTTTATTTATTCTAAGTATCTTTTTTGTTAATTAAATGGAATTTACAAAAAATGTACAAATAAAACGCTATTTAATCAACTTTAAGGTCCTGTTAAGCCATTCGTAGCTTATCAGCAGGTGCCTTTTATAATTTTTCAGTTGCGTTTTTATTTAAAACTAGCCCAAAATTAGCACTAAATACTATACATAGATAACACTAAAGGATTCACAAATAAAACAAACATTATTTATGCGCATAACAGCCATTCCTTTGTCCTTTTCTTCATTTCCCTTATAGATTCCAAATTTTTTTAATATCATCACCAATATTATTGAACAGTTTTGGAACATAAACACTTGATTGCCTGCAACACTTGTGTGTGAAATATCTTGGGACTTCATGTTTATTAACTTTATTATTTGGTTATTTCATAATTATTGGTTTGAATAATTAAAGAAAATATTTAAGGAGAATGCACTTTGGAAAAAGTAAGAGCAAACTGATTTCTAGTAAGTTTTGAATGGAAAACATTGTTGAAATGCAAAATTAGTGCGTTAGCCCGCAAGCGCTATAGGAAAACGAGGGTCAACGAAGATGACAGACTGGCTTCAGCTTCTAGCATTGGCCAGCAAAGTAACCAGCCCTCTG
This sequence comes from Ceriagrion tenellum, assembly GCA_963169105.1. Classification (NCBI taxonomy): domain Eukaryota; kingdom Metazoa; phylum Arthropoda; class Insecta; order Odonata; family Coenagrionidae; genus Ceriagrion; species Ceriagrion tenellum. Next base: position 85,268,930 of record OY720644.1, read on the forward strand.
TATATAACTCAATGTTAATAGCCGTAGACATCGACTGCAGCCGCATTTCTATGGAACTACCAAATTTTGACTTCAATATTCGCAGTAATTAGCAAATAACCCAATGAATAGGGGGGTGAAATGTATATATTTAATTTTTAATCATTTGACTGGGGATTATCGCTTCCTATAAACTTTTCACCAAAATAGTATTAATATCATACGGAAAACTATTATCCTTGTGAAGTATGATTTAGTTTTTGCCAGGTGAATAATATGGAGGAAGTATGGAAGGCGTCTTCCGAGTGCCTTGTGAATGCGGCAAAGTGCACAACGGACAGACGAGTAGAACAGTGGAAACAAGGGCTAAGGAGCACCAACGGTACCGGCGTCTAGCACAAATGGAAAAATCCGTCATTGCTGAACACAGCATAACCATGGACCACACCATCTATTTCCATGAGACCAAAGTGCTCGCCCGCTCCAGAGGTTATTGGGATATGATTAACAAGGAGGCCATTGAAACCCGACTAGAAAGAAGGAATTTCAACCGGGACCTTGGCTTTTCCCTTAGCGACGCATGGAAGCCGTAATTAAAAAGGTTGGAAAATACAAATCCTAACGGTCAGCCCGTTGTTGACCATTCGAGTCCCTTGACCACGCTCAACAATAGCGATCGTTGAAGTCTACGGTAAACATAATCATTTATTTGTCTTGAGAAGGCAGTACGAGTCGGACTCCAAAACGTCGGCAGTAAAAAACTTATCCTGGTGGAAGACCCGAGAAGACTTCCTCCACATTATCCTTCTGTTTCTCCCATTCTTCCATTAAACAGCACATAATTTCAAATTCAATTTGAGAGAAAAAACACTGACAGGTGAACTTATTAAACGTTCATATCCAAAAGAGGACCTCTTTTATGTAAATATCCTGACTTGTTAATAAAACGACATTTATGTCTATTCTCGGTGGAATCACCTTAACTAATTATACATACATACCAATCACGCCGTTCCCTTCTGGGGTAGGCACAGTCACAAATTTTCACTCATAAATACATATTTGTAATCCTAACTCAACTGCAACAATAATCTCCTCCACACTGACCTATCCTTGCAAACATCTTTTGCCTCATTCACCCCCATACACTGCTTCATACACGCTCTCCTGTTTTTAAGACTCCTAATATTCCTCCACCAAAGAATTTCCTAAATCACATTTAACCACAACTTTCTCGGCCTATCTCTTCCTCTCGCACCATTCATTTCACTCTTATATAGCTATTTCGTCATTCGACTCTCATTCATTCTCTCAACATGGCCAAACCAACGAAGCACATTCCTATCATATATGTCCATTACTGGAGCATCTAACCCACATTAATTTATTACCCACTCATTTCTGACCCTATCCATCCTACTTTTGCCGCAAACAGTCCTCAGATAACTCATACCCACGGCGTTTAGTCTATTCTTATGTCTACCCTGACAAATCCATTTTTCACTGCCATACAACAAATTGGGGAGAAGTACACTTTTGTAACGGCGAATAACAGACGAAATAACGAAATGGCTCCTCACGGGGAGTAAAATAGTCTCAAGGCTTGACTAACAACTTTACATAAGTCACGAAACTGCATATTGCAACTTCCAAACGCTCAATCTCTTCATCAAATTTTATTTCAAGCTCCAAAATAGCCATTCTGCTGTTATAAAAAAATAGATCTTCGAATATTTCATCCATTATTCATACTCTTACCCTTTTTGTTTACAGCTTTTGGAGTTTCAGCCTCCTTATATTATTGAGGCTGTAAGAGCTCACTTTTATTTTATTCCGATGCTAATCCTCGAGTCACCTACTTCTCGTGTTATCCATACGTTGTCATGTACGTGTCGAACGCGTTTTGGGCTCGGGAACGACCTCCCTTTAGTAAGTTGTACCATTCTTCAATCTAAGCCATTAAGGTCCAAGGTATCAGTTAACTTTTGAAAGCTTTTGCATAGGTTTTCAGGGAAAATTAAAATTCTGTCGCTGAAATAGTCAAATTATGGAAATTTTTGCGGAGACAAAACGCACTTTTACGCAAAAACAGAACAGCACAGCACAGAGGAAAAACGATTCTTAGAATTACGTTATAACTTCTATCTGCCCCTGAATGAGAAAAAAATGACAATTTTTAAACAATAAGAATTTTAAAACAAAAAGAATACAGTTGGAGGCGACCAAGCGTGATATCGTTCTCCTAGACCACCTCTCACGCTCCATGTTCGTGAAGAGTTTTCGGCTCCGGCTGAAACGAACAGGGATGCGAAGGAGACAGAGACACGGGCGAAATATCTAGACCTGCTTTTTGAGCTTCGGCAAACGTACCCAGGGCACTCTGTTAAACTGGTATTCCTTATCATAGGGGTGCTCGGAGGAGTTAAGGCAGTTCGAGCGAAAAATAATTTTACTTAGAAATCAATGAATTTGGTCTCATTTAAAGAAAAAATGCCACCCTTCCATTGACACCAAAAATTCAACCCCTTACCACAATACTTTCGGAGATATTTGCCAAAACATATCAGCCATTTTACATGGGAAATGATGCGCGTGACATAGGCGGAGTCACTTGCAGCTCGCATGCAGAAGGCCGTAATATTTGGGTCTCTCCGTCTACCCCGCACGCACGACTTCAGAGAGACATTATTTACGAAATGAGATATTTCTAACACTTAGATGTCGTAAAAAAACAAACAGTGTGTAGTTTGTATGTTTTCTCAACTATTTTTGAAAATTAATCATATTGTCTCCGCAGTAGGTTCTTGGGTATCACAAAAAACCTTCCGTTTTGAAGGAGTTTCAAACGCACTGCGCGTAAAAAATGAGTCATGTTAACGACTTATTTAGACAATGAAAAGTAAAGAAAACTTTGTGATTCCACATGAATATTTAATGTACAACCATGGTTTCGACGTGGCACGTCATCATCTGGTGCTGACGTGCCACGTCGAAACCTAGGTCGTACATTAAATATTCATATGGAATAACAAAGTTTTCTTTACTTTTCATTATGTTAAGTCGATTCCATGAAGTCACGCCAGAGACTATGGACTTATTTAGATATTTTCTTTTAATTAAGTACAATTTCTGTCATACGAAACTATAGGATTGCACCATTAATAATCCAATATTTAATTGATGTATCCTACAGCTGATGAAATTAAAACGTATAATTCGAATATGGTTTCTATTATGACTAGGGAACTATCTCTCTCGGACTACCTTAAAAGCTCGCTGCTGGAGAATATTAAGTGGATTCCGTCCTGCGTGGCACAGGCGGAGTCACTTGCAGCTGGCATGCAGAAGGCCGTAATATTTGGGTCTCTCCGTCTACTCCGCACGCACGACCCAACAGCAGCGTAGCCACCAATCCGATGGGCGTCGGACGAGGCTGTGTTAACTGCCCCACCCCTCTCGAGTCCTCGGCCATTATGAAGGCAATGAAACCTGATGCTTGCCGAGGACTTGGAGGAGAATGTTACTAAATTAACGTTAATAATCTAGGGGAAAATTCAATTAGAATCTTCTAGTAACGCAAGGCAACTACCAAGGGCTAGTTAACCCCTTTCGATTGTTGCTAGCTCACTTTCACTATTCTTGCGGTCTTATTTTGGCCAAGAACTGTATTATTGCCAAATATTAGGTTCCTAGTGAGCCACTTTTGCTTTTTAAATAAAATCAAGCCTTTCTCGCAGAGTTTGAAAAGCTTTTTGTTGAGAATATTCCCATATATATGTCACAATTTGTTTCTTCAAAGTCTCAAATATCACAGAAATCGTTGATCTAATGGGGAAACGTTTTTGAAACACAGTAAAGAGTAACTAAAAAGATTGAAAACTATTTAAAGGGAAAATAGCCCAGATTATTTTCCATTCCCAAAAATAACAGAAACAGTATACAAGGGTGGTATGATAATTAATGAGCCTACCAATGAAAGCATATTTTTTTTATTATTTTGATTGTTTTATTTTTCAGCAGAGTCCCCTTCTAGGGCGATACACCTACCCCAACGGGTCTCTAACTTCTTTAAGCCCTCAGAAAAATACAATTTCGGGAACTCCGCAAAATACTCATCCGTGGCCGCTATGACCTCCTCATCCGACGTGATGCGCTTGCCCCCGAGCCAAGTCTTCGTGTTTGGGAACAAAAAGAAGTCGCACGGGGCCAGGTCTGGAGAATACGGAGCATGTGGCAGTACCTCGTAGCCCAATTCAACCAATTTGGCCGTGGCGATTCGGGATGAATGTGCCGGAACGTTGTCGTGGTGAAAGGGGACTTTTTTGCGGGTCAAACGGGGCCGATATTTCTTCAATTCTTCGTCGATTCGGGTCAATAAATGACTGTTATACCGTCCCGTGATCGTGTTTCCCTTCGTCAAATAGTTGATATTGATCACGCCTTGAGAATCCCACGCCTTGAGAATCCCAAAATCGCCATGACCTTCCCGGCCGTTTTTGCCTTTTTCGGAGCACTTTCGCCGGGAGATATCCACTGCTTCGACTGTTGTTTGGTTTCTGGTGTGTAGTGGTGGATCCGTGTTTTGTTCACTGTTACAGAATGCATGAAGAAGCCCCTCAGATTGCACTTCAAGAGGGCCAAATACTCCTTGGAAGTGGTCACACGATTACGCTTGTTGTCCACAGTAGGCAAACGCGGTACCTATCAGGTCGACAGCTTTCTCATGCCCAAATATTCGTGCACGACATTATGCACGCATTTCAATGACAAGCCACATATCCCAGCTATCTCCCTCAACTTCAATCTGCGGTCGTTCAGCAACATGTCATGGACTTTGTTAATGGTTTCCTCCCTAGTGACCTCATTTGAGCGTCCTGGACGGGCCTCATCAAACACGGATGTTCGGCCATTTTTGAACTCTTTATACCATCACTTAAGGCGACGCAACACACCCGCTCAACAGGTCGGATTTGTGATGATTTCCGACCCCAGATTTTTTGTTTAAGTCTTACGTCATCGACTTGAAATTTTTATAGTATAAATAATAGACCTTTGCCAAGGGAGGCTCGTATCTGAAACATGAAAATTTTATCCCGGAGCATAATTAAACCATCGGGAAAACGGCAAGATGTAGGGTACATTTTTATAAAAACTATTATTATTATTGACATATCTAAAACTAATGGAGATGTATCAATCCCTCCTCTATCGGAATGCTAAGTAACAGCCGTCGCGGTTCTAAGATAGAATCTGTAATTGGTATCTTCCGACAAGCTACCTGAATGGTTTTCGGCCATGATGTGCTCGGACGGTGATGCAATTAGTTCAGTCTTCTTTCACAGATCTTATATAAGCGCTGCCTGTACTTACGCGCCGGATACTTGGCTACAACTTACCGACGATTGTTGCCTTGTGCGAGAGTTACCCTGTAGTAGGAGACTCCTGACGCTAAAACGCCTCGATCGGGTGCGAGTGACGCCATCTTGTGGATTTTTGACAGAACTTTTCCTTACCAAAGGGTATGATGCGTCCTCTTAATGGTGGCGATTGAAGGTGAAACATCACCATACACGGTATCCAATTCGTTTTTAATTTCCTGGCGTGTCTTCCCTTTAAAAAAAAAGCAAATCACCGACCGATATTGTTCTTTTTCCATTTTACAAAAATAAACAAACTATTCCACTTCAAACAGCTGCCACACAGAAACTGCTTGACCGGAATTAGTTGAAATTGTGGCCGTTTATAAGATGGTAGATGTAAACAACAACAAGCTTAGCATTGTTGAAAGATAGCTTCAAGGCTCATTGATTATCATACCACCCTCGTACGTCGATGATGATATTTCAAGAACGCAGTACGTTTATATAAACTAAATCATTTAATGAAAATTTTATGATGGCATAGAATGGCTAACTGAATAATATTCCTCTGGGAGAATATTCCCAGATAAATGTCACGATTTGTTAGAATACATATAGAAGAGAATATATTTATTGCTTCCTTCAGAAAACAAAAGTACAGAACAAAAAAACCAACATTTTAGAAGCTTCAGGTTATCCCAAAGATAAATACCTGTGCGGGGGAACCATGATATTCGTGCAAACTAGAATTTTTTTATCAAATGATGATTGTTTCTTCAAAGTGTCAAATACCACAGAAATCGTTGATCTAATGCGGGAAACGTTTTTGAAACACAGTAAAGAGTAACTAAAAAGATTAAGAACCATTCAAAGCGAAAATAACCCAGATTATTTCCCTTTTCCCAAAAATAACAGAAACAGAATACGTCGATGATGGTATTTCAAGAACGCAGCATGTTTATATTAAATAAATCAAGAAATATATCATTCAATGAAATTTTTATAATGGCATAGAATAGATAGCTGAATACTATCATCTCTGAGGTCAGTTTATTTGGGTTTTTCCCTCGTTACTTCATTTTAACGGACAACAGTTTCGCTAACGTTACAGCTAGCGTCGTCAGGTCCTGAGCTCCGCACCACTATTTTCTCTGACTCAGTGTTGTTACAAATCCATTACCAATGAAAAAATTAGCTATGCTACCAAAAAAAAATTAGAAAAAATAAAATGTTTTCATGTATTACTTTAACCTTGACCAGTGGATCTAATTAAGAGACGTTGGCAATGTGACGAAACAGTTCCTACGATCGATACTTACATTCTTATTTCATTTCCGCAGTAAAATATTATGAACAAAATAAATCTGCTAACACCTTACTCCCATGGACTTAAAGTTATTTATTTATTTATTTATCTTCACTACCCCAAATACAGCACAATTGGCCAATTTACGTCGGGTGAATAACAGTAACAACGTACGTGACACAGACACCCATGTCCTGGGCAGAAAATATTTTACCCAGGCGGGACTCGAACCCGCGACCCTAGGGTTGGCAGGCGAGGACTTTACCCCGCCGCCACCGGGGCCGACAATATAATAGGAACACTAAAGAAAAAAATGCCGTGAAAATAAAAAGGCGTCTATTTCAGAGTCCAAAATACTTCTCGATTAACGGTGACTTACGTATCAGAATGGGCCAGGTCCCTGCGTTTTCAAGAGGAAGGTGTTGTTATGGTTTCAAGGACGGAATTCCCAGGAAACGTTTCGAAAACTCGCATGTTCGTAGAAAGGGATGCAAATAAGCCAAAGGAGTGAGTTGGACCAGGTTTCTGTAACATTCCGACCAAGTTTCGCGTCTTCTCATTGTCCATTAGTAGTAAGGAAATGACGTGGTGGGACCAGATAGCAACCACAGAAGTTATAGTAATCTTCCCAAAGGGATCCGCTGGCCACAATTATCTGTTCCCGCTCTACATCCCACTCTACAACTCGAAGAAAAACGAGATGGACACCCTTGAAAATATTCAGGTGAGCCAGCGGTCACTTTCTAAGTCCCTGTGAGCTTGGGAGGGAAATTCTTTTCCAAGAATTGCGACAGCACAGATGCTGTGTTCGCGTTAAATTACCATGACTTGGTTGCGCTATCAGACCAGACCGACAACTTGAAGATACGGGTTCTAATTAAAAAAACTTTTTAGTGAAAATTAGTATCTTTGGTACAGAGGGAAATAGGTATCTGCGTAGCTGGAAAACGATTGAAAGAGATGGAAGGGGAATCATTGAGTTAATTGACTTGATTCCCCACCGTTATTTATGTATCTTGATAATGGAAAAATTCTTACCAGACGATTTTTTGCATTAATTTGCCACAATCTTACGCAAACATATCACGGAAGTATAACTACTTACTATTTCTTAAAACCAATTACTAAATCATGTTTTGGTTTGAGGCAATAACGCGAAAGTCAGTATTTTATTACGCTAAAATAAAATGAATGAATCTATTTAACGTTTAACAGGATACTTGACCACAAATTCGACCATTTGATTACATTATAATTTTTCATGAGGTAATTTTCAATCAAAATTTCATTGTTTTTTTTGGGTTCATAATGTTAAGTTCGTTGAAATTAATGAAATTTAATTCAAATATATCATGAAAATACAATCAGTTTCTATTCCGTTAAACCTTCAACTAAGCCATTATTACGAATTTGTACAGTGGTGAGACATCAGTTTTTACAACAGAAGAAGTTTTACGACTGAATTTCTTAAGCAAACAGCAGAATATTTCAGCGTCATAAAGAGGAAATAAATATTTTTAGAGGCTTTATATGTATCTTTCATACTATAAACGTTTTTGAAACTATTAAATTAACAGAAATAAAAAAGGATAACTGGTCACTTGGCCACAACTTTATGGTTTTTCATCACGAAAAAAATTACCGTAAAAGAATTTCAAAATTTCAGCTGACACTTCAGGTAAAAATTTCATGAATATAGCCAACATTTCACAATACTTTTAACAAAATCAAGTTTTACCAAAAGATTTATTCGCGAGAGCCAGTATTTTGTGACAGAAGAAGTTCCACTACTGAATTCGTAAACCGTTTCGCAGGGAATTCCACCGAAATTAGCAGGAAATTTCGAGTGTACCTGCTGCGAGGAAATATGCGCCGTTTTACCCGCACATCCTTCCTCGAATCGCCCTAATTTCCACACAAATTAAAGCAATTTCCCCGAATACATTTTCGAGAATGCCGTAATGGGCGTTGGCTAAGAACGGTAGGAATAATACGGCGACGCAAGGGTCCTGGTATTCCCTAAGGGAATCCGGGAACAAACTTTCGCACCAGGGGGTGGATGTGTGAGACGCAGCCTGCGAGGCGATCGCAGCATTTGCCCGACTCCTATGTGGGGAAAAAGAGGAACCGGCTGGTCACAGAAAAGTACGCATTAGTTCGTCGTGTGAGGTCCGGTTCCTCTCACGAAGTGGTGTTCCGTAGGCCCTTGAGACCCGTGAGGGCCCTCGAGACTGTAGAGGGTCTTCGAGCATGTAGTATGCAATGGAAATGGCTTGCGTTATCCATGCTACACCTGGGCTTTCATAAATGTGAAAAAAAAAGTTTTGACTAGACTCAAAGCCGGAAAACTAAGTTCAGGGAGGCTCCCATGCGAATGGTTGACTCAAAAAAATACAAAATTCTATGTTTTTGTTTTCGCTGCTGAAAAAAAATACTCATGTCGCACATGAATAGCCTTGGCGATTAAAAAAACAGCTTAATAACGTAATTAGTGGTTTTAGGGGTAACTTTATGGAAACTATTAATAATATTATGATATAAAAAACCCTGTAATCATGCATTATATTGTTTACGAAAAGCTTTATAAATATACTTGATATTTCAATATATATATATATATATATATATATATATATATATATATATATATATATATATATATATATATATATATATATATATATACATATATATCTTTCTACCTTTCTGTATAAATATTTATGTGAGTATTTGCCGCTGTGCGGTCTGAGTGAATGAGTGAACGATTGTATATATATATATATATATATATATATATATATATATATATATAGATATGTGTATGAAATTGAAAATTAATATGTGTAAATGTATGTATTTATAAATATAAATAGGGAAAAATGTATGTCAAGCAAAAGTGTTGTTGCCATATTCTTATGATGTCGTGGAACCCGCAAGGCAACCCGCTGACAAGTCCTTGGGACCTAGCGGGGCCTAAATTGTTAAATAAATGGCTTAAAAAAAATCAATAACCACTTTGTGATTTCAAATAAAGTTATATAGAATCAAAAAGTCTCCGATTATCCTTATAAGCTTAAATAAAGTCAATATTTCGGATTAATCCGGCGTTACGTTTAAACGGGCCCTTATTTGAGTACTAATAGCCAACTGCAAAGTCGTTACTATAATATCTTCTTTTCTTCAATTTCTGACTTCAATTGTTGCGCGAATTTTCTGAAAACTAAAAACATTCAGATGGGAAAGGGGAATAAATTTTAAATTATCATCTAATTACCAGTGAAGAATCACTTATCATGGATTAATACAACATCCACAAAGAGCGGATGGCAGTCATTGAATATAATTGCGTTTCTCATAAGACGTTTTTCGCGGAGGTGGCAAAAATGTAAGATGGTGAAATTCTTTTATCCCTATTTCACCCAATCTTGTATTCAACACGGTGTACTTCAGGTTAAACTCGCAATGAATACTGTGAGAAAAGGTAGAATCTTTTTATTCATATCAAACAGAAGAAGTGTTCAGCTTTAGGTATCCAGGGTATGAATCAAATAACAACTATTTCTAAACCTCGTTTGTTCTAATATATTCTGATATGTTTATTCTAAAAAAGAATATTCGTTTGTCCGTCTTCTATTCGTTTGAATACCATTCATCAGATTAAATTGAAGCTTTGGTGAGTTGTGCGCGCGCCCGCGAAGGTTTATAAATTATCAAATGCATTTTACAATAGGTGGAGCGCGAGTCGTTTGAACACATGAGTGTTTGCACGCTAAGCAAACAACAATCAGATCGTTTACGAGTTACTCAATCACGTGCATCAGAATCGTATCAGCAAGACATAATTTGTGTTGTCACAGCTGGTTGGAAATAAATAAAAGCGTAAATGCAAGAATTAATAGGGACTAGCAGGCTGCTAGCGTGCTCACTCCGTGATCAGGGGTGTGTATCCGCAGGGGGTAAGTGTCCTGGTCTAAAAATAGCTCCTTTGTGAAAATGTTTTTTTTTCATTCGCTGTTCTCCTTTGTTTTTTTTAAAGCCATTTGAGTTGGAGAGCACTGTGGGTTTCTCTTATTTCAACCTTTAAACTCTTCCACTCTCTCCTTTGGCCTTTCTCTCTTGTTTTCTCCCAGCATCTGGTTGTTGCAACCACAACAAAAAAATATAACTTACACCTTTGTACAGATGATAACCTAACACCTCCTGCCACACGCCCAAGCAGTCGCTCTTTTGGATCTTATTTAAACTAACTGAATACACTCCTTTTAATTCATGTCTCCATTTGATCTCCAAATATCTTACACCTTTGCACGGCTGGTGACCTAATACCCCCTGCCACACGCTCAATAAAAATCCAAAACTACTACCAAATCATGAAGATTGATATTCCACATTCAACGCACAAAACCTAACTCTTTTAGCTCAAAAGTTGTAAGAGAAAGAAATAAAACGGATACAGAATGACTGACACGCTACAAAATTTATATATAAATAAATATATATATATATATATATAAATAAATAAATATATATATATATATATATATATATATATCATATATAATATATAATCACCGAGCCAATTGCAAAAACCCATCTCAATCTACTTCCCTTCCCGTGGCGATCCACGCCTCTAATCACAAGAAATCCTTTGACAACTGCTACAATGTTTCAGTTCTGTACTCCCTTCCACCATCTGCTTCCACTATTGAACTTAATTCTGTAGAGCTCTCACTAATTTGGCTCTATCACGCGTTCCTCCCTCCCGGCATCAATGTCTCTCACTAATCCCCCTCTCCTTCCCTTCCCCCTCCCCCCACCTCTCCCTCCACTTCTATCTTTTACCCGTCAGTACCTACTTACTTCTGAAGAAGGCGGTTGTGTCCGCCAGTATATTTTATATATATATATATATATATATATATATATATATATATATATATATATATAGATTATCATAAGTAAGACACAAGTCGCAATAAGTATGAGATAGCCCAAGCTCCGAGAGTTCTATAGGCTCGAGTAGGACAATTATGACTTGGGAAAAAGTCTCATTATGGGGAAAGATCCTCAAGACCACCGTGGGGAGGGAGGACATTGAAAAGTCCACGGGAAGGCGGTCAGGGTCGCGACAATAAGATGATGCCGAGGGAAAACAACTGGGCTGAGTCCGAAATTTCGGGACGATCCTTTTAGGGATGGAAATCGCCCGAAGAACGAAGAGGATTCCAGTGGAGAACACGGAGAGGATGGCCCGAGTGCGGATTAGTCGCTTCCGTAGGGAGAAGGCTCGAGGGAGAGGGATGTTTTTAAAAGGGTGGGCGGGCGGACATTTAACGGCCGTTAACATCCCGGAATGGCCATCGCTTCGTGTTAGCACCCTTTCCTCTCTCCTCGCATGACCAAAAACCGGGGTCTAAACTCGTACTTACGGGGGGAGAGGACGGGGCACACTTTTATGGACGATAATCAAAAAACCCACAGCCGCCGTTTCCGCTGTCCCCTCCCGCCCTCGCCGCGAATTCTAAAAACAAAAAAACAAAAACTCTCTCGTCTCACACCCGAAAACTGGTTGGGAGAATTGCGGTGGGGAACACACTTGCAAAAAGGGTTCACGTATGTGTGTGTGTGTGTGCGGGGTAAAAAAGAATAATACCCTGGGCCCCTCCCCTTTCCACGCGCGGAACAAAACGTCCCTTTTCGGGTTTCATTTCCCTCGGCCATTTTGCATTTTCGGGGACCGGTGGGAGTAATCTCTCAACACTCGCCCCCTTCCCTTCGCGAAGTTTAAAAAAAAAATAATAATAATAATAAAAAAACAAAAACGACCGTCCCCGTTCTTTTTTTTTTTGTTTTAGTAAAAAAAAAAAAAAGGTTGGTTCTCTCGTCCTCTTAGTGCGGCGGTCGCCCGTTTCGGGGCGCCGCGGTCGTTCAACCGGGAGATGGTGTTGGATGTTCCCCGCAACCTCCCCGTCAGCGAGTGTCCTCGCCAATGAAGACGAGAAGTGGAACGCTCGGGTCGAAGTCCGAACGTCCGAAACCGCAAATCGGCGGGCAGGAGGGAGGAGACGAGAGGGGGGGGGGGGGGAATAATTCACGAGAGCTCCTGAGGAGGTCCCACCGTAAAGAGTGATTTTAAACGCAATTATATTACCAAAGTGTGACCTCCATATATGACCGATAGGACTTTACAGGAGTCGAATTGGGTATTGAACTGTGAAAAATCTAAAACCCCATAATTTAATGTATTTATCTCCTGATACAGTGGAACTTGGATAATTCGAACCCTAAGGGACCAGTGACAAAGTTCGAATTATCCAAAACTTTGAATTACAAAAGTTTTCCACAATGGATATAAAAAATACCAGTTATAAATTTAAAAAAAACTTAAATGAAGTAAAACCTTAATTCTACACAATCTGGACTTATTTAAAACACACTCCACACACAAGAGAATTCATTGAAAAACACAAGTTCTACAATGTATGGACTGATTACGCCATTTTGAAAATTACACAGAGGATTGTTGTAGTAACGTGCGGGCATCGGGCACTGGCCGAATCCAAACGCTGCACAACCTGATTCCGGGAAGTCAGTGTTTTGATAAACAAACGGTGTGGAGAAAGGAAACTGTCGAGATCCTACTAACCAACCTAATAATATCGGCTACAGTGTGCATAGTGTTTTATTTATTTTTTTATCGTTAGTTTGAAGCATGCTAATTGTTTGTTTCAATTCGCTGGCGATGAATTCCTTTCTCAACGCTGTTCGATCGTACCTGTATCATGTTAGAAAAAGTTCGAATTATCCGAGATAAATTTCTAATTAACCACGAATTTCACATTTTTATTTAAAAATGTCTAGGAACCAGAGAAAAAATTCGAATTAAAGAAGATTTCAAGAAAAAGAAGTTCGAATTAACCACGTTCCACTGTATGTGATAAGGAGGTGAGACGAACTAACCATCCAGAACATATAAGACAATATCTCCGGCGTTACTCGGAGGAACTCCTTCATAATGAATAAACAAATACTTCGTTATGATTCTATACTTTATTTAATGCAAAACGACTTAGGCTTCGGCATATCATTTGATGCATCGAGTGATGGAGGTGCCATAATATGCCGAAACCCAAGTCGTGTTGCTTTAAATAAAGTGTGCAATCATAAGCATGTACTCGTTTATGCATCATCCTTAACATCCTACCAGCAAAATTCACATCTGCAATCACCACGTTTTAGCACCATAATCGACGCACATTAGCACATAATCGACGCACATCCTGTTGCAATTTTGAATTGCCATAGTTTTAGATGAAAAACTTGAGGACAGTTAAAGGTATGTGCCTAAATTTTATGAACTTCTTATTTTAAATAACCATAGCTTCCTGTTAATGTTTAGCCCATAGGTAAAATGAGGTTCTTAGCTTCTAAGGGTGATATTTTTCTTACTTACATTTTTCTCTGTCTGTTTCCCTTCAGCATTTCTGTCTGCAGAATTGACCTCTATCCTGGTTTGCCTCATGATGTTTCAGTAGTTTTTCCTTTCATATTTGTGATTTATGTCTCAATATCTTATTTATTTAAATTTACTACTCTGGAAATCATGGTTAGGTTGAGGAGAGTCCCACTAGGCCACCCCAGGTTAATCTTGCCATAATGAAAGCTTATTCCTGAAGCTGACTAGGTATGGGATTTACTTAAGCAATTTGGGGATAGTTTTGTTGATTTGTGACTGAAGGAAGAATTTTACCAACCCTATGAAAATGAATACTCAAAGTTCAAGGATTCTCCATGCGCTTTATTCATGCACCTCGCTTTAGCAGTGCGGTAATTCATGTCATTTTGAAGACATCTGTTATGAATCCCGTTTGGTGTGTTCACATGGCACTGCCTTCAGTATGTGTCAGATGATGTGAAAGAGTCGGACATGAAAAGGGGGAATATATACCATTTGAAAAGGTTAGATGCAAAAGTCATCTAGGTTAGTTCCTGCTTCAGGTGCTGTCGTTAATCGACGCACAGGCGACGCGCATTACGACGCACGAGTAAATACTGTAAGCTCGGCCAGCAACTCGGCTGGTCGATAGTACAAATTGTGGCGACAGCAAAAGAAAACTTATTATCATCATTACTAGGAGTCATTATTACTCTGCCAATGGAGAAAAAATCCATAGAATTCATACCTCATCTCTGAATGAGGTGCATGATAGGAAAATTTCCCATAAACTCAAATATGTAACCTAAAGGCATGCATGGGTTATCCCAGACATTAATTATAGCCTTCTAAGGACACAAACTCGAGCAAGTAGAGCATTTTAATCATTTAGGTAGTACGCTAGAAGAAAACGGACATAGTAGCAAAGACTTGCGGAAGAGATTAGCGCTAGCTAAGGAGGCGTTTGGTAATAGAAGGGAGCTGATGACGGGGACCTTGGGTATGGATGTGT
Organism: Ceriagrion tenellum; assembly: GCA_963169105.1. NCBI lineage: Eukaryota > Metazoa > Arthropoda > Insecta > Odonata > Coenagrionidae > Ceriagrion > Ceriagrion tenellum. The sequence continues at coordinate 85,284,022 of OY720644.1, forward strand.
AGAAGAGGCTGGTGAAGAGCTTGATATGGAGCGTAGCGTTGTATGGATTAGTAACGTGGACCCTCAGCAAGAAGGACGAGAATAGGCTGCAGGCTTTTGAGATGTGGGTATGGAGAAGGATGGAGAAAGTGAGATGGAGAGGAAGACTAACGAGGAAGTGCTCGAGATGGCGGGCGAGGAAAGGAAACTTCTTAGTGAAATTCAAGATCGGATGAGTAAGTGGCTGGAGGATGCAATAATGGGTTGCCCAAGGATACGTTGGAGGGAAGAATGCTGGGCTGGCGGGGAAGAGGAAGAAAGAGAATTGGTCTCATGGATAGGGTGAAGAAGGGCAGATCGTAAGGGGCAAAAAAAGATACACTAGAGATAGATAGGCCCCGGAAAGTGTAGAAAATCGGGAGGAGATTCTCTAACATCCATAAAAACCTACATTAACCGGTAGAGTACTTAAGAGAATCAGTGCATGAAATAGTCAATAGAGAAAGTGATGAACAATGACACTTATTGGTCTGACGTTACTCCACGGTGTTACATCCCTGCTCCGCGTACATTTCGAAAGAAATAATCAACCCATAGGATTTCTCTTTCTTCCGTGACGGAAATTTGAACATTTATTATCACCTGATATCATTAAAACAGTCGAACTTGAAAACGCGGAGGATCACCGACGAAATTGCCTCTCCGTTACTTCATACCCAGTGGTGGCCCCAAGCCGTCGGGTACCTAGAACCCCGCGTAGTTTATCAACTTCTTCCATCGACCTAAAACTTAAAACCTAAATCATTTCCTGCTGGGAAAAGCGGTGGTAGGCATGTGAATCAAGCTCAATTAGAGTTTCTATATAAGCATATTTTATGCGTATGTACATAAAAATAATTTTGGAATTAGTTACAACTTAGTGATAACCAAAAATGGAAAGATGATTTAAGTAAAAAATTGCTAAAAAAAATTTAAGTAAAAAAATTTAAAAAAAAGTAAAACACAGTGAAAAAGGCAAATTTTTCTTTACAAACCACTTACAATGCAAAATTTTGAGCACTGTTTGTTCTGAATTACCCGGAAAAGAACTCCGGATCCCTCCCATTACCAGTACAAAAATTTAAAAAATTTTCTGTTTGACCCCCTTGCTCAAAATCAGGATGTAAAAAAATAGGGTTGCTTGCGATGATCGAAGTCCTTACCTTATTAAAACTAACATTCAGTGCACATCAACAATCCTCCCGCACTATTTAGAATTGTGCTATCTACACACGTAAATGTGTAGAAAATTCAATATTGAAAATATGGTATTATTCTACTTATTTAGTGAAAGAATCCGTAGTTACGGCACTCTCTAGTACTCAACGGTTTGACACAGGTCATTCAACCAAGTTTCAATGGAGCTATTAGCTTCCATGTTAGCAATGCCTTTGCGTATTTTGCAACAACAAGTGTAAGGTTTGTGACAAAACGAAGTTGTTTTCAGCAACATGCTGAAAAATTAACCTGGCTCCCTCTCTCTCTAAAATTGCTGGCTAATATGTTGAAAAAAATAACTATATAAAGCGCTCAATCATGGGCAATGGATGTTTACGCGCCAAAAACCTTGAAGTTTTGCAAACAAAATTTCACTGAAGTGCAGCTAAAACGGCAAACAATTTTTGACAAAGGCACATCAAAGAACAGTGAACTAAATTAGCTAATAAAAACCATTTTATTACATTAAATTCATTCACCTCGTTTTATATAATGGAACTACGAAAACTCAACAATCTCGAATTTTTTGTTTTTTTTTAAACAGATTGTTGCGTGCGGTATTCGAAACGAATCTAAAATAAGTATTGTTTGTGAGGTGAGGTGGTCCATAGAGCAAATGGATAGAGATCCGATAGGTACCAAGCCTCCTCGAGTTACTAAGCCATGAATATACATAATGGATTCAAATGTTTGGAATCATTGCCTAGGCAACGTGTTGCCTAAATTTCCACATTTAGTTAACCCAGCCCTTGGCGCTACTTAGAAAAATATCTTCTCAGTGGACTGGTAAACGGCGGTTTTTAATTGTTGTTAACGTGAGGCTGGTGGATATTCAATAACGGTCGAGGAGATATGAACTACTTGATTCTGTGAATAATAGCAGGCTATTTTTGAGACCTAACAGTTACTTTGTAAATGCTAGAGAGGAAATATCTACTACTAGAAGTGTGTAAGAGGCATATGAAACTTCCATCGTGAGCAGACGCCGACGGTTGCAAGACTGTGACTCTAATTTGAATGCATTAGGCCCGTTTGGCTTAATTAAAGAATTTAGAATGCATTGTTTAAACAGAACTTGCTTCGTACCGGGCTGCAAAACAGGGTATGTGTCTACAAGGACCCAAAAATAGGAGATATTAAAAAAGTGTGTAATGACATGCCGCGCATGGTACTAATTTTATCCACTGCATTATGTTTACTGGTAAGTAAAACCGGTAAGACATGTTTATTTACGATCTGCCGACTGTATTTACGTTTGAACTGCCGTTTTTCATCCTTAGGCGGCGCCACAATCCACAAAGTTGTTTGTTTACAGAGTTACAGGCAACAGTTTTTTGCAACGAGTCAACAATCCATACATATATTCATGTACTATACATTCAAATTCCCAACTAGGTACATATAACTCCCTGTATTTAGCTCTAAACAAACATAAAGATGCCAGTGCGTATATATAAAGATACTAAGCCTGGGCCAAGAACTGGGAATCGAACCATGGACCGTCTGATGTCGCGTCAGAAGCTCAAACCATCTAGCTACCCAGACTACTAAGAAACCACTGGAATCGGCGAGGGGTTTATATGAACAAACTCCCCCAGAGGCTTCACCCACAAGAGCGGCCGATAGATGCCTCTGATTGACTACCTATATGATCATTCGTTCATTCACTCAGACATAGCGGTAAATACAAGCAAATGTAAATTAATACTACTGACAGGAAGAGAGAAAGAAAGTAAATAGGAACACGTAAAAGGACAATCACAATGGTGTTATGAAAGATGGCCGATTCGAAGTAGACAAAAATCGACTGGACCGGGAATGGAACCACGGACCTTCTAATATGGCTTCAGATGTTCAGAATACCAAGGTTCCCCGTCTGCTAAGAAGTCACTGGAATCGGCGGGGCGTTCAGATGTTAAATGTAAATTTAAATGTTTATATGGTACTTCTATGTGCTCCTATCCATTTTCTTTCTCTCTGTATCATTTATACATGTATTTATTACTGCTGAGCGGTCTGAGTGAATGAACGAACGATTTTATAGCCTGAATGGTTCGATTCTTACTTGGGCTATGCGTGCCCCGAAACGCCTGTTCTATATCTTTATCACTCCCCGAGTGCTCGAGTTATTCTTTCATTTCGCCTTCTGTGTTTGTCTTTCCTTCCCTGCAGATAGGTGAACTCAGAGTCATCTACATGCCGCCACAACAACTATTAACTTAATAGTTGTTGTGACGGCATGTAGATGACTCTGGGTGAACTGCTTCCCGAGAGCCATCTATTAGCCGCTCGTGGGGGGTGTTTGTTTATATAAACCTCCCGCCGATTCCAGAGTGTTCTTCGCAGAATGGATGGATTGGTGGTCTGAGCATCTGACTTGACATCAGAAGGCCCACGGTTCGATTCTTGGTCCAGTGAAATGTTTTCCGAATGGAATTGGCCATCTTTTCGCCTTCACACCACCATTATTATCGTACTTTTGTGTTGCCATCACTTTCTTTCTTTCTCTCTGTGTACATTGTCAACTTGTCTATTTTGTTAATTTTAACTGTTAGTGTTGATGATCGGAATTGTTTTGATTGTTTTAACTGTTAATTTGTGTATCTTGTTAAGGTATACATTGTTGAAACTGTTGATGTGCATATACACATGGAAACTAAAATTAATAATAGTTGAAAATTGTTAAATGCCCAGAAGTTTATAAAAATCTACACCTTTTGTATTAATTAAATTATAAGTTGTAATATTCAGTTGCTCTGGTCTTTCTATATCAATATTTTTCCTCAAATGTAAACAATATTTTTTTAAAACTGAGACCTTCAGTTATGTTAATGTATTTTGTTTCACTGTTGTTTGACATTTTTCATACGTTAATTGAATGTTTAGATGTAAAACCTTACCCCATAGGAGCAAATGTTCCTTGGGAAATAAATAAACCTTTATCTATTCTATTCTAATATTATATATTTACTTATTTATATTGTTTCACTCAATCGCCAAGGTATCTATTAAAGTACTAGACGATTATAGGATGGGAACATTCAGTAATCATATTTTTTCCAGCCCCCGGGTAATGCTCAATGTTTTTTGAGTGAATTTGTAAATAAAACACCGTGTTGCTTAAAATAACACACCACGTAAAATCCCTTTTGCTGCGGTTTGTAAAAATAAATCACCCATTTTGATGCCGTGAACATACGTCGATTCGCGACATTCAATATTATCCGTTCGGTATCATT